>CM067843.1:573014633-574214633 GCA_034509565.1 Triticum monococcum
AATTATATAATGGAGACACATACACCCATTTTGAATGCAAAACTTGGCAAGCACTATGCAAGGCTTATGCATTTGAGCCTGATATGGTTATCACCTTTGATATTCGTCCGGAAGATGATATTGAAGGTAATATAGACATCTGGGTCGATGTGCAAACGCCTCCAGTTCTACCATTTGGTGAGTTTTTCTCAACCATGCATGCATATGTTTATGTCTTTCGTACAGTTTATTCAAAAATAGTTGACAACTATTTTGTATTGTCAGCTTATTTTGGTTCAAGCAAACATGTCTGGCGCTTGGTAGACAGGACCTACTACTGCCCCGGGGCTCAACTAAACTGCGAGGAGATAAGTCATTATGTTTCATGGCTTGAGGATCTTAATACTGTCAAGACAAATTTTTTCCCTACACTTAGAAATGTTAGTACTCAAAACGTGCGACCAATGGTGATCGTATTGAACTACGGTCACATCTATAATCAAAAGATGGTAAGATTTTAAATATTTGTCCTTAATTTAGTGCATCTTTTGCATACATTATTTTTGAAGCTAAACTTTCATTGCTTAGTATATTAATTACTATACGATGTTGTTCAACAGGGACTTCCGATGACAGTTGTGCCCCAGTGGATCGAGACAAAAGGTCGCATGTCAATGGTTAGCTTACGACCAAGATTTCCTACATTGCACATGAGTGCGTTCAGGATTTCTAAAAGCGAAGAATGCTTAATAGTGAAAGATTGGAGCAAAATTGTTAACGATCGCAGAGAAGTACTAGGGGGCAGTACGGAGAAGCGCAACCCAAGATTAGGAGACAGATTCATCTGCATGCTCCAGTATGATGAATCAGGAGAGCTATACATGTTCTATGCTATTCTACCTGAGAGGGAGCAGCAGGTTTCCGTGATCCCAAAAACTTTGTGTGATTTGCTAGGTTTCCGTGAATTTGATGATTGTTCTTTAAACTTGCACCTTGCCGATTCCACTATTAAGAAACCTATGAGAAAGATTACTGATGTTCTTATTGTTGCAAATAGAAATTATGTGCCCTTAGATTTCATTGTTCTTGATATAAATTGCAATTCTTCATGTCCTATTATTCTTGGTAGACCTTTCCTTAGAACGATTGGTGCAATTATTGATATGAAGGAAGGGAATATTAAATTCCAATTTCCATTAAGGAAAGGCAGGGAACAATTCCCTAGAAAGAAAAATAAATTACCATATGAATCTATTATGAGAGCCACTTATGGATTGCATACCAAAGATAATAATACCTAGATCTATCCTTGCTTTTATGCCTAGCTAGGGGCGTTAAACAATAGCGCTTGTTGGGAGGCAACCCAATTTTATATTTATTCCTTGCCTTTTGCTCCTGTTTAGTAATAAATAATTTATCTAGCCTCTGTTTTGGTTGTATTTTTTGTGTTTAATTAGTGTTTGTACCAAGTAGAACCATTGGGAAGACTTGGGGAAAGTCTTTCTGATCTTGCTGTAAAAAACAGAGACTTTATCGCTCACGAGAATTGCTTCCATTTTTTATTGGAAAGTGATATTTACTTAATTATTTTTGCAGATGATTAATACATAAATTACGCACGTCCATAAATTTATTTTACAATTTTTGGGGTTCCAGAAGTTTGCGTTAGTTACAGATCACTACAGACTATTCTGTTTTTGACAGATTCTGTTTTTCGTGTGTTGTTTGCTTATTTTGATGCATCTATGGCTAGTAAAAGAGTTTATAAACCATAGATAAGTTGGAAAACAGTAGGTTTTACACCAATATAAATAAAGAATGATTTCAATACAGTACCTTGAAGTGGTGTTTTGTTTTCTTTCGCTAACGGAGCTCACGAAGATTTTCTTTTAAGTTTTGTGTTGTAAAGTTCTCAAGTTTTGGGTAAAGATTTGATGGATTATGGAACAACGAATGGCAAGAGACTAAGCTTGGGGATGCCCAAGGCACCCCAAGTTAAATCCAAAGACACAAAAAAGCCTAAGCTTGGGGATGCCCGGAAGGCATCCCCTCTTTTGTCTTCGTTCATCAGTAACTTTACTTGGAGCTATATTTTTATTCACCACATGATATGTGTTTTGCTTGAAGCGTATTGTATGATTTGAGTCTTTGCTTTTTAGTTTACCACAATCATCCTTTCTGTACATACCTTTTGAGAGAGACACACATGAATTGGAATTTATTAGAATACTCTATGTGCTTCACTTATATCTTTTGAGCTATATAGTTTTTTCTCTAGTGCTTCACTTATATCTTTTAGAGCATGGTGGTGGTTTTATTTTATAGAAATAATTGAATTCTCATGATTCACTTATATTATTTTGAGAGTCCTTTAGGACAACATGGAAATTTGCTTTTAGGCATCATAAAAACTTTTCATATAAGTGCATTGAATACTAAGAGAAGTTTGGTACTTGATGATTGTTTTGAGATATGGGGATGGTGATATTAGAGTCATGCTAGTTGAGTAGTTGTGAATTTGAGAAATACTTGTGTTGAAGTTTGTGATTCCCGTAGCATGCACGTATGGTGAACCGTTATGTGATGAAGTCGAAGCATGATTTATTTATTGTTGCCTTCCTTATGAGTGGCGGTCGGGGACGAGCGATGGTATTTTCCTACCAATCTATCCCCCTAGGAGCATGCGCGTAGTACTTTGTTTCGATAACTAATAGATTTTTGCAATAAGTATGTGAGTTCTTTATGACTAATGTTGAGTCCATGGATTATACGCACCCTCACCCTTCCACCATTGCTAGCCTCTCTAGTACCGCGCAACTTTGCCTGGTACCATAAACCACCCATATACCTTCCTCAAAATAGCCACCATACCTACCTATTATGACATTTCCATAGCCATTCCGAGATATATTGCCATGCAACTTTCCACCGTTCCATTGTTATGACACGCTTCATCATTCTCATATGGCTTCGCATGATCATGTAGTTGACATCGTATTTGTGGCAAAGCCACCGTTCATAATTTTTCATACATGTCACTCTTGATTCATTACATATCCCGATGCACGCCGGAGGCATTCACATAGAGTCATATTTTGTTCTAAGTATTGAGTTGTAATTCTTGAGTTGTAAGTAAAAAGAAGTGTGATGATCATCATTATTAGAGCATTATCCCAGTGAGGAAAGGATGATGGAGACTATGATTCCCCCACAAGTCGGGATGAGACTCCGGACGAAAAAAACAAGAAAAGAGGCCAAAAGAAAAAAAACAAGGCCCAAATAAAAATGAGAGAAAAAGAGAGAAGGGACAATGTTAATATCCTTTTTCCACACTTGTGCTTCAAAGTAGCACCATGATATTCATGATAGAGAGTCTCCTACGCTATCACTTTTATAAACTAGTGGGAATTTTACATTATAGAACTTGGCTTGTATATTCCAATGATGGGCTCACTACTAGGAAAAGGCCTGCTAGTGGCGCACCTGTTTTGCCTACTAATGGCGCACTACAGGTGCGCCACTAGCATCATGCCATTAGATTTTTTTTACTAATGGTGCACCACGGGTGCGCCATTAGTATCTGGTATACTAATGGTGCACCACGCAGTGCGCCATTAGTATATCCCATGGTGCGCCATTAGTATGCCTCCCAGGGGCCATATTTACCCATGTGCTCAGGCTTACTAATGGCGCACTAGTTGATGATGCGCCACTAGTGTGCTCTGGCTTACTAATGGCGCACTAGTTCGTGGTGTGCCACTAGTATGAATATTAGGGATTTTTTTTCTTTTCTGATATTTGCACAGGTTACAAAATATATTACTGGACAGAATATAGACAACACCACACAGCAACAGCAGATTCATCGAATACAATAGAAGATTAGTCTACGAATACAATTCATCATATTAGTCACCGAATTCAAAAGACCGAACAAAGATAGAACATTACAAGTCTCGAGACCGCGAGTAGCGAGTTTGTCTTCACATTACAAGTCGATATCGATCATCTAAACTACCATCACATACAAGAGAGCTGCGGTCATCAGATGAGCATCATCGCGATGAAACTGGTCTTCATCCGGTTCCTCCTCCGCTCCCTCCTCCATCCCTCTAGATAGCGCGCGTATCTAGATTCCGCCTCCACCCTAGTGGTCTACCCTTTGTAACTGTTACCGCTGAAACGGTGAACCTATCTCCGACACTCCTCCCAGTCGTCGTAGACTCCAGGAACCTTACCCTTGTACACGATATACGACGGCATCTCTATGCACTAGCCAAACAAAACGTTAGTAGCAATTCACAGACAATACATAAGCAATATATAAGTATGCAACAAAAGGATCGGAAGACAAAAGTAAGACATTAATAGCATGATTCATGGTCCTACTAATAAATAGCATCGATTACATCTAAGTTGAACGACTGTCCAAACCAAAGATACATACAAGTTCATTAAAGTTTAATTACAACATGAGCTAATCGATATTTCAGAACTACACATAGCATCACTACTTTCGACTTGACTCAGGGACCGGAGCGTGGATGAAGCCGTCGTCTCTCGTGATGGTCATGAAATCATGGGTGTTGTCAGCCTGCATTTGTAGCATTGTGTCTATCTCACTGTTGGACGGTTGATATCTGAGGTAGAACTGCCCCGAGGTACGAAGGACATCTTGATGGATGATTTCCGCAAACTCCGACTGGATGCGAAAGAATTCTTGTCTGATGTCCGCATCCTGGATTGTCGACAAGCTTGCGGCTCAATCTTTGAGATTATTTGGTAGCAGAAGGTGATTATGGTCCTCTACGATCGCCCGCATGTGATGGAGGGCGTAGTAGGCACCCTTATGACCGCCAGGTGGCTGCTTGACGCAGGGGAACGTCGTATTGTGGGCGAACACGTGCTTGCCATACCTATGAACTGGCCTGGTGAAGGTGCCTCTAGATCCGGCGTAGCCGGGGAGAACATCATCAAGAACTTTCTTGATATTTGTGTAGTCTTTCTTCGACTGACGGTCCAAGTCGAAATATGTGGCCGTGGAATATTTTGCGCTTAAGAGGATGATTGTGCAATGTGTGTCACTGCACAAAACACAGAATGTTAGAAAAAAGAACGATCGAAATCTAAGAAATCATATGTTACGGGGCGGTGAGGGGATGACTTACTCGGGAAAGTAAGGCACGAGGAAGTTATCCTTATCTGGGTTTGCCAGAATGACTCCTTCGAGGTAAGAACTCGCGACTTGCCGGTCCCCAGCGCTGCCCAAGATCTTGGCATGCATGTAGAAGGGGTCGAGTATCACGATGTCTGGGGTCTTGTATCTAATGATCCGCATCTCCATACTCAGCGAAAATAGCCGAACAAAGGTGTAGTGCAGCGGATGAAGGTTAAACATAGCGAAGATGTCATCAAACCGCAGGACGATCGTACCCCCGATGGCGTTATCCACAAAGCCCTTGCCCTCTGGCACCTTGGCCACGAAAACCGGGTATGCCACATCATTCTTGGAGAGACGCCGCTTCTCCAAAGAAAGAACATTGTCATGCAGACTCCGCATAGCACCGGTTGCAGCATTGAGCAGATTAGTCGGTAGCATCGGCCTACCCGCCACATGCACCCTCCTCGAGATATTCTTAGGTGAAGGTGGACCGTCCTGAGCACAGATCGTACTCGGTGCCGGTTGGCTCGCACCCTTGTTACTCTTTCTTTTCCGTCCCTTCTTCTTCTGATGTAATGGGAACGAGTTCTGCTCATAGACCGCCTTCTTGAGTGTGTTGGGGCTGATAATATTTCGTGCCTCGGCTATCTGAGGCGCGGTGAAGGCGGCAGCTAGAGGCGTCTCCTGAGAACTGAATGCTAGACGACGCCTGTTGCAATTGGGTTTCTCTGTGGTACCAGCTAGATCGCGATCGTCTTTTGCATGGTTGGGTTCTTGAGAAGGATGCCCCAAGAATTCGTCATCGTACCCATGTTCGGCAAAGTACTTATCGACGTTGGTAAATGTACCGTCGTCATTGTCATCATCGTCCGAATCCTGTGCCATATGCATGTTCGGATCTTGTGTCATAGGGATGTCCGGCATGTCCGGTAGCGCTGCGGCGGTCTTGCCTTGGCTTGGCACCGGCACGACTGGCGGTGTTGTCTATGGGGTGGTGTCCCCCGCCCCAAATGAATCTGGATCTTCGGCCAAAGCAGGGGCTAGCTTACGCATGCGCTGAGGGTCATCACATCATCTTCGCTGGCCCCAGCGGGTCGAATCGGAGGTAACAACTAGTCGCAGCTTGGCAGCACCCGAACCAGTTCAACCCTATACACGGTGGGTGGCATCGGATTACCGTGGAACACGGGGTTGCCCGGTTGAACGATTCTTCCCTTGGCGACATCGATCAACTTGCCACCCGCGAAGTGCAGGAGAGTGCATGGAACGTCGGCGCACCCTGCGAAAACATGTAGGGCGTCAGGGATGCCCAGTCAAAGGCAAGGAGATGAAGTCATTGGCCGAGAGGCTTAGTTACCATGATGGCGTCGAGCTCGGCTAATGTTGAGGCACCGCCAACGGCGGGCGTGCAACTGACGGAGGGGCCGCTTGCTGCCGAGGTGCCGGCCGGCGTACACCCGGGTGCATTAAGCTCCAATGCCCATGCTGGCGTCGGAGACACCAATACCGCCTCCGATGGAGACACCAATGGCGCCGCCTGCGTGTTGTGCGACTTGCTGGCCATAAAGCTGGGAACCGGGGGCGGCCCCTGTTGGCCACCCACAATCCACGCCTGCAGCCCCTCAATCAAGGTAGGCACAATGGCGGTGAGCGTCGTTCCCAGTTGTTGGTGCACTTGCTCTTGGACAATCTCCGGAATCCATGCCACTTGTGCCTTGAGTTCTTGAACCTCGCGTGACTGGCTTCCCGAGCTGGTCTTTCTCTCCTTTCGCCCACCAGCGTTATAGTATGACGACCATTTTGTGGACAAGCCTTTGTCGGCCACACGACCATCTGACGACGGCTTACTGAGCTTATCCTTGTTTTTCATTATGTTCAATGCCCTATTTAGAGTGTTGTACCAAGGGGAGCTCTGAGACGACCCCATGCTACTACTTTCAGTCTCTTGCGGAAGGAATGTGAACCATTTAGAAATTTGGCTTCATTAATTAGAATGCAACCATATGGAGCTAATTATGCGGGGGTGTATTCCTTACCAGAACACGCTCCAGCGCCCTGGTCTTCGGGTCCGTGGTAAGCTCCTTTGTTACTGGGTCCTCCTTGTACCGGGCCCTGAGATAGTTCCTGGTCTGCTTGTCACAGTATTTCTCAAAGTGGGGCGGTAGGCCTTGATCGGCATGCTCTGCGTCCTCCTTGTCCCATATAGGCTCCGCCACTCTATAACTGCCGGGACCGAGTTGGTGGACCCCTAAGTTCAACTCCCGCATTTCTTTACCCCACTGACTTGATTCAGAGGTTGCGCTGCTCTCACACTTGATCTTGAACTCCTTGTAGTCATCTTCGCTGATCGAAGGATTTTTTGCCTTGATCTTCTCATAACTATCACCTTTGTCAATCATTCTCTTCACCGCGCTTCTCCAAGTAGACAGGGCCGTGCTCATCCTCGTGAGGGCGACACTGTTCACTTTATTACCTGACAGGCGTGTGTTTGCAAAGTCAGTGGGGAACTTGTATCGTTCATGCATCTTCGTGAAGAGGAGGCTGCACAAATTCCCTTGGTCCTTATGCCTTAGGTTCTCGGTGTTGATCGAGACGGTGCTCCAGAGAATGCACCCGAGCTGAACCGAGTACCCCTTGACTAATTCTTTGGGCGCCGTTGGATGCCTGTCGGAGTTCACTTCAGTAAACTCCTCCTTGACGGTGCCGAGCACGTTCGGGTGCCGGTCCTTCCATTGCCTCTTCGGTTGGCTGCCATCTTTGCGTGTGTTGCCATCATCAGTGGTGGCATCCTCGGCGGAACCATCAGTGGTGTCATCCCCGATGCCACTAGGGGTTGTGTAGTCAGGATCGGTGTCTTCCGCGGCGTCCTCATAGCGGTGAGGTTCTTCCTCCATCTCCTGGGACAGCTCCCAGAATTGCTTACCCGAACCGCCGGCCTCATCGTTGTGGGCCATGTTTCGCTCTAAATAGGAAAAAGTTTGGTCAAAAAGTTGGTTGTTGTCAAGGAACAAGATAATGGTCTCATCATTTAGGGTTTGTCGACACCGAGGCATCCTAAAAGCTAAGCTTTTATCATTTAGGGTTTGTCGACACCGGGGCACCCTAAAAGCCTAATCTTTCATCATTTAGGTTTTTATCGACACCGAGGCAGCCTAAAAGCCAAGGTTTTATAATTTATGGTTTGTCGACACCGAGGCATCCTAAATGCTAAGTTAAGTTTTCATCATTTAGGGTTTATTGATGCCGAGGGACCCTAGGTTGACCGATATATATGGGTATCTTCTAATAATATACCCTATCAAGAAAAGGGAAGGAGAATTCTAAGTTGGGCCTAATCACTTGGCTCTATTGCCACCTATGGCAGTTGCTTTTTCGTCTGTCCACACATGAATTCAGCATATGTGTTTAATGCAGCAAGAATAAAGGGGCAGTTGATCCTACTTAATTAAGTACTAAGATACCCCGGCCCATGCATTAGTCGCAAGTACCCCATATGTCCTATTTTTAGCAAAGTCACGCTCAAATTCACGGAAAAATTCAGCATGACCTTTACTGAAAATAGGACATATGGAGTACCCGAATTTGCCGGAACGGAAGTTAATCGACATTACGACAAACTCAAGGGTCTCTCGGGGTACCTGCAAAATCATTACCCCACCCCTGCCCAGCTGCAACCCCACAACACCCCACAATATCATCACAACACGATGGTCGGAGACAAAAACCCCCCAATATCATCAAAATACTCCAGTTATGAAGTAAAATTCCTGAAGTGTTCCAAGAGTAGAACCTGAAGTGTAGTCAGTGGCTTCACCTATGTGCATAAAAATCATAAAAATTCAAAATCATTTGAAACCTGATCACTCGGACCACACCACATGCCACATCATACATAGTACATAGAGTTGACATCTCAGCATCGACGACACCACATGCCACAGCATACATAGTACATAGATGATCCAACAGACTACATAGCAGGATAGTTTAAGCGTGAACCACATCATACAAAATAGAAGAACTTCACTACACAATTGAAACTCAATTAAGCTAGTTAAATGGAGTTCATCTACTCACTAGCAGTACAACTAATTGGCAGTACTTAAACAAGTTAAGCTACTCACTATAGGACTAGCTACTCACTTAAGCTAGAAACAGTTTACTGTGATTATCAGGTGTCATAATCTACTGAGTAGTCATGTCCCAGTCATGCATCCATGCATCCAGTGGCAACATCTTGCATACATTGTCAGGAGTACATCAAAATCTATTAAGTAGTTCTTGTGCTCATCCAGTAGCAACATCTTTCATACATGATCAGTAGTCATGTACCAAATTTTTATTTAAACTGAATTTGCAAATCACTAAGAGCTCTACTAGTTTCAGACTAGATTTACACTAAATACACTAGAGTATTTGACCAGTAGTCATGTGAACTCTCTGAATTTGTAAACACTTCCAGACTTGAGCATTGAGAGTTCACAATTGCAAAAAATGCTCACAATTGCATTGAGAGCATTGATGAATTGAAGATCAACACAACGTTAAAATCAACAATCCTAGATGAATTTGTAAACACAATAAAAAATGGAAGTTTTATTACCCCTGAACATCTACATCATAGATGCATATAGCCACAATTAACATGGTTCAAAAAAGGGGGCAGTACTGTTGCATCTATCCATGCAAGATTCAGACAATGTATCAAGCAACATTCAGACATTGTATCATCCAAGGCTCATATACATTTACTTTTAGTCTAAAGATTATTTGCATAGATGGGTCACTTGTTTGTACTACTGCACATACCCCGAACACCACAACAACTGCTACTGCCGGAGGTAATTCTTTGCGGGGCTAATGGATCGATGGGATGGATCAAGGAAAAAAATGGGGGCGAGGGGGAAGATGGAATCGGGGGCTATGTACCTACGGCGGCTATGGCTGGAGGACGGCACCGTCGACGAACTCGAGGGCAGGGGCACCGGATGCTCCTCTCGTTGATGGGGGAGGGGAGGGGCTGGAGGCAAACCCTAGCCACCAAGTGCACGAGTGCTGCAGCTAGGTGGAGTAACCTCTGCCGGAGACGAGGAGCAGGTGGCCGGTGTCGTGGTTGGTGAGGAGTAGGTGGCAGGCGTCGTGGTTGGTGAGGAGAGCACGAGGAAAAGCGCCCCGTGCGCGATGACGGGCTGCTTGCGTCGGCAAGGCGGCGCTGCTTCCGAGGCTCTGCCTCTGAGGAGGTGGTTGGGGCCTTGGCAGCTGCCAGCGGCGGAGGCCTAGAGGATGGAGGGACCAAGGGAGAGATGGAATCGGGGACTTGAGAGATGTGATCGATTGGGGGAAGAAAGGGGTTTGGCGATTTTAGTGGGGGAGGTTTAGCAATGGCGCACCCCCTAGTGGTGCGCCATTAGAATTTTTTTTGGATAGCAATGGCGCACCCCCTAGAGGTGCACCACTAGTAATCTTTTTTTTGGATAACAATGGCGCACCCCCTAGAAGTGCGCCATTAGTAATCTTTTTTTGGATAGCAATGGCGCGCCCCCTAGCGGTGCGCCATTAGTAATCTTTTTTTTGGATAACAATGGCGCACGCCCTAGAAGTGCGCCATTAGTAATCTTTTTTTGGATAGCAATGGCGCACCCCCTAGTGGTGCGCCATTAGTATTTTTTTAGGATTTTTTGTTGCCTAGCGGAGGGCCGGTAGCGGCGTCTTGAACCCTAGGTCTTACTCGGGGGGGAAGGGAGGGGGTGGGTGGTCGTCAGCGGCGGTGGAGCGGGGAAGGGTGCGGCGGGTCGGCGGCGGCGGTGAGAGCGGGGGAGGGTGCGGGGGGTCGGCGGCGGCGGAGCGGGGGAGGGTGCGGGGGGTGCTC
Source organism: Triticum monococcum (assembly GCA_034509565.1). Lineage (NCBI taxonomy): Eukaryota > Viridiplantae > Streptophyta > Magnoliopsida > Poales > Poaceae > Triticum > Triticum monococcum. The sequence goes on from CM067843.1 coordinate 573,025,643, forward strand.
GGCGGCAAGGGGGATCTGGTGAGGGGGGATAGCGATCGAGATGGAGGGGGATCGAGATCGAGTGTCCTCATGAATATTCAATATTTTTCATATTGAATATTAAAAAATATCATCAAATTTGAAAAAATATTCATGAATTCAAAAAGTGCCCATGAATTAAATTTAAAAATATTCATGAGTTCAAAAAATATTAACAAATTCAATACTTTTTGTGAATTAGAAATTCAATACCATAATAAACATAAATAAATATTCGTGAGGACACTAGAACAGAAGAAATGTCATTTCAATATGTCGAAATACAATCGAGAAATGAAGGCTACAATTTAAATACAATCAATCTGAGCTAGTTATCTGTTCACAATCTTCTTGCCCTTCTTTTTCGCAAATGGAGTTCTTCTGTGGAACGGACGTCCTTTAGGTAGGGTGGTCCTTCTTCTTCTTGTGGTGTATGGCACTTCATCGTCGTCGTCATGTTCCATCTTCGGGTCGCCGTACTTGCCGAAGTCTTGCTCATTGGCGACTCCATCCATTCCGATGATCTTCCTTTTGCCTCTCCTCATGACAACACGACTGGGATTTGACGGGTCGGTAATGAAGAAGCATTGGTCCACTTGGGAAGCCAGTACCCATGGCTCATTTTTCACGGTGACGTTTGCGCCCGCGGTCTTGGATTTGGCTTCGGGTATAACCATGGTGGTGAAATACCGGTCTTCTTTTAGGACGCTCTTGGCCCATCTGACACGGAACATCAGGACCTTCTCTCCAGCGTAGCTTAGCTCCCAGATCTCCTCGATCCTTCCGTAGTATCTATCCTTGTCGTTACCGGTGTAGGATTCCATCGTTACCTCGGAGTTCTGATAACCATCGCTCTTCATGTCCTTGTCCTCGGTGTAGAATGTGTAGCTGTTGATATCGTACGCCTCATAGGTCATCAGGTTGTGCTCGGCGCCCTATGACAAGGTGAATATGAGTTTTTCTTCTACGGAAGAATCCTCATGTAAAGGGTACGGCAAAAGCTTGTTCTTGAACCAACGCGTGAAACATGAGTTGTGCTCTTTGATTATATCTCCGTCCGTCCTCTGTTGGCCTCGGTCATTGTACGTCTTCTCAATAAACGTTTTGTTCTCTACCACCCAAGGATCGACCACGTCTATGTGTTGTAGCGCGACTAGGTTTGCTCTTTCAAAGTCGGCGAGTTGACCCTCGAAGTCGACATGCATTTCGCGGCGACCCTCGCAGTGACCCCATCCAGCGAGCCTGCCGAGGTTCCTGTTGACGGGCAGACCAATGGGGTTCTCGATGCCTATATAATTCGTGCAGTAGGAGATGCACTCTTCGGTCAGAAAGCCCCTGGCTATGCTTCCCTCTGGACGTTACATGTTGCGAACGTATCCTTTGATGACACCATTCATCCTTTCGAATGGCATCATGCTGTGCAGGAACGTCGGCCCAAGTTGGATGATATCCTCCATGATATGGACTAGCAGATGCACCATAACGTCGAAGAATGCGGGCGGGAAGTACATCTCAAGCTCGCATAGTATCACCACGATCTCTTCATGTAGCCTTCTGAGTTGCCTCATGCCAACCGACTTCCGAGAGATGACGTCGAAAAAGTTGCATAGGCCAAATAGCGTTTCACGGACGTGTGGGTCCATGATCCCACGGATTGCAACTGGAAGTATCTGCCTCATCGGCACATGACAGTCGTGAGACTTCATCCCACTGAACTTCTGCTTTGCTGGGTCTAGGTATCTGCTTATCTTCCTCGTGTAACCGTAAGGAAGTTTTACTCCTACGAGGCAGGTGAAAAACTGCTCGATCTCCTCCTGACTTAGAGTGAAGCACGCGGGAGGGTAGTCATTTCCGGTCTTCTTGGCCTTTTTGCCTTTGCGACGACTTTCCGTGTCCTGCTTCACCTCATCATCATCATCATCATTAGCGTGAAGCTCCTCCCTGATGCCCATTGATTTCAAGTCTGCCCTTGCTTTCGGCCCATCTTTGGTCCTCTCTAGCATGTTGAGCAGGGTACCAAGCAGACTCTCGCACACGTTCTTCGTGATATGCATGACATCAAGGCTGTGAGGCACACGGTGGATCTTCCAGTACAGCAAGTCCCAGAAAACAGACCTCGTTTTCCATACCTTCAGCAGTGGCTCTGGCGCCTTTCGCTTCTTTCCTGGCTCTGGCGCCTTTTGCTTCTTTCCCGGCAGTGGGCAATCTTTCCAATTTTTCAACAGCTCGTCTATGTCCTTGCCGCTCCTCGTATGCGGGCGTCCTCGGGGTTCGGTTTCACCATCGAACAGATCTTTGCGTTTTCTCCATGGGCCATCGCCGCGAAGCCACCTTCGATGTCCCATGAACACGGTTTTCGATAACCCAGGATCTCTATCTAGCTAGTGATACGTTGTGTCATCCATGTACCTGACGCATCCAGAAAATCCGTGGACCACCTGCCCCGTGAGATATCCATAACCGAGATAGTTGTGCACCGTCGTGAGCAGTGCGGCTCTCATAGGGAAATATTCTTTCTCTGCAGCGTCCCACGTATTGGCTGGCATTTTCCACAGCGTGTCTAGCTCCTCTTTCAGCAGCCCCAGATATAGATTGATGTCGCTCCCTGGTTGTTTTGGTCCTTCAATTAGCATACTCATGTGAATGTACTTCCTCTTCATGCACAACCAGGGGGGAAGGTTGTACATCCACACAAACACAGGCCAGGTTTTATGTGTGCTTCTCTGGCTACCAAACGGATTGACTCCACCGGTGCTCACGCCCAGCATGATGTTCATTGGATTGTCCCCAAATTCTGGGTGTTCGAAGTTCAACGCTTGCCACTGGCTCGCATCCTTAGGGTGACTCAACATCTTATCTTTTTATTTATCTCCGGATCATTTCCATCATCTTCTCGCTTCTTCTCCTCCCTATCCGTGTGCCAACGCAGGAGCTTTGCTAGCTTAGGGTCCGTGAAATACCGCTGTAGACGAGGAATGATCGGAAAGTACCACACCACTTTTCGAGGAGCTTTCTTCCTCTTCTTGTATCGAGTGACGCCGCACACCGGACATATGGTAGACTCCGCGTGCTCGTCCGAATAAATGATGCAATTGTTCATGCACACATGGTATTTCACGTGTGGTAAATCCATAGGACACACGATTTTCTTTGCCTCATCGAAACTGGTCAGCCACTTGTTCCCCTTGGGAAGACGTTGGTGCCAGAATGACATGTTCTCGTCGAAGCATGCATCGGTCATTTTGTGTTTTACCTTCATCTCCAGAGCCATGAGCGTTACTTTCAGGCGGGTATCCTCGGGCGTGCATCCTTCATACAATGGAGTAACCGCGTCTATCTCTAGTTGATCCAGCTTGGCTTTCTCTCAGGCGACAACTCTTGCATTATCCGTCTGCTTGAGAAGCAGCTCTTGAATATGAGGGTCCTGCACCCAGCCCATTGATGGTCCATCGTCGTCTGCTCCGGCATCTTCATCTTCCTCATCATCATGTCTGGCATCTTCTACATGATGACTGTGTATAGCATCACCGTCGTGATCATGTCCTGGAGATTCTTCGTCTTCTCGCCCGCCCTCGCCACGGTGGTTGTCTTGCTGCCCTTCCTCATTTCTTGCCCGGCCCCCATGGACGACTTCATAGTCATCTTCATCACCTTGCCACCGATAGTCATCCATGAAACCACGCAAGAGCAGGTGGTCCCGCACCTGCCCGGAATCCGGGTCTGCAATAAGGCTCTTCAGCTTGCATCTTCGACACGGACATCTTATCTCTGGCTCATTCTTTTGAAGCATCCCGGCCTTCGCGGAGCTCAAAAACCTATTCACGATGCCTTCGGTCATCATGCGGACCATGGTTGCCTGCGAGGTAGAGCAAAACGATATTTTAGAACCAAGAAAAAATTTGGCATGACTTTCCCTAAAAATAGGACCAAAAAGAATGCATAGTGCCAAAATTCTCGCCGAAACGGAAATGAATCCACATTCCGGCAAAATATTGGCAACTATCGCGTTTCAAATACCGGTACCTGCAAACACAAACATATATGCAACACCACAAACATATGCAACACCACAAACATACACAGATCTAGCTAAGCCATAAAAAGTGCATGTGCATGTTGTTGGAGGGAGAAAAAAGTAGATCTACAACATAAAGAAAGCTTTCCCCTTACTTACCTATAAAAAGGTAATTTAACCACTTAATTTCCATGAATCTATGGTGAAAATGAGGTGAGGAGGAGGAGGCAGCCGAGACAAGCTTGGAGGAGGAGGTGGAGAGAATGAAGTGGGGAAAGTGAGTGTGTAGGTGGCTGTCCAAAATATCTAGCTGGTCCCAGGTTACTAATGGCGCACCGCCTACAAATGTGCCATTAGTAACCCTGGTTACTAATGACGCACCAGCTGATGGTGTGCCACTAGTATTTTTGTAAAAAATGATAGTAGTGGCGCACGTGGTGAGTGGTGCGCCATTACTAGTTAAACTAGTAATGGCGCATTGTCCCCTGGTGCTCCATTAGTATTTTTGGAAAAATAAAAAATATGTTATTAGTGGCGCGCCATGGGTGTGGTGCGCCATTAGTGTCCATCACACTAATGGCGCACCAACACATGGTGCGCCACTGCTATATAGTAGTGGCGCACCAGATGTCTGGTGCGCCATTAGTGTCCATATCATCTATAGCCCTTGTCCTAGTAGTGGCTTCCTCAATTTGCCCTAGGTCTTCGTGAGCAAGCAAGTTGGATGCACACCCGCTTAGTTTCTTTTGTTGAGCTTTCATACACTTATAGCTCTAGTGCATGCGTTGCATGGCAATAATTACTCACTCACATTGATATCTATTGATGGGCATCTCCATAGCCCATTGATACGCCTAGTTGATGTGAGACTATCTTCTCCTTTTTGTCTTCTCCACAACCACCATTCTATTCCACCATAGTGCTATATCCATGGCTCATGCTCATATATTGCGTGAAGATTGAAAAAGTTTGAGAACATCAAAAGTATGAAACAATTGCTTGGCTTGTCATCGGGGTTGTGCATGATTTAATATTTTGTGTGATGAAGATAGAGCATAGCCATACTATATGATTTTGTAGGGATAACTTTCTTTGGCCATGTTATTTTGAGAAGACATGATTGCTTAGTTAGTATGCTTGAAGTATTATTATTTCTATGTCAACATTAAACTTGTATCTTGAATCTTTCGTATCTGAACATTCATGCCACAATAAAAAATTACATTGAGAAATATGTTAGGAACCATTCCACATCAAAAATTCTGTTTTTGTCATTTACCTAATCGAGGACGAGCAGGAATTAAGCTTGGGGATGCTTGATACGTCTCCAACATATCTATAATTTTTTATTGTTCCATGCTATTATATAATCTGTTTTGGATGATAATGGGCTTTATTTTACACTTTTATATCATTTTTGGGACTAACCTATTAACCGGCGGCCCATCCCAAATTGCTGTTTTTGCCTATTTTAGTGTTTCACAGAAAAGGAATATCAAATGGAGTCCAAACGTAATGAAACCTTCGGGAGCGTTATTTTTGGAACAAACATGATCCAGGAGACTTGGAGTGGATGTCAAGAAACAATAGAGGAGGCCACGAGGCAGGGGGCGCGCCCACCCCCCTAGGCGTGCCCTCCACCCTCATGGCCCCCTCGTTGCTCCACCGACCTACTTCTTCCTCCTATATATATATATATATATATATATATATATATATATATATATCCATATACCCCGCAAACATCCAAGACCACCACCAAAACCTAATTCCACCGCCGCAACCTTCTGTACCCAAGAGATCCCATCTTGGGGCCTTTTCTGGAGCTTCGTCGGAGGGGGCATTGATCACGGAGGGCCTCTACATCAACTCCATGTCCCCTCTGATGATGTGTGAGTAGTTTACTATAGACCTTCAGGTCCATATCTAGTAGCTAGATGGCTTCTTCTCTCTCTTTGGATCTCAATACAAAGTTCTCCTCGATTCTCTTGGAGATCTCTTCGATGTAATCTTCTTTTGCGCTGTGTTTGTCGAGATCCGATGAATTGTGGGTTTATGATCAAGTTTATCTACGAACAATATTTTGAATCTCCTCTGAATTCTTTTATGTATGATTGGTTTATCTTTGCAAGTCTCTTTGAATCGTCAATTTGGTTTGGCCTACTAGATTGATTTTTCTTGCAATGGGAGAAGTGCTTAGCTTTGGGTTCAATCTTGTGGTGCTCGATCCCAGTGACAGAAAGGGAAACGAAATGTATTGTATTGTTGCCATCGAGGATAAAAAGATGGGGTTTACATCATATTGCATGAGTTTATCCCTCTACATCATGTCATCTTGCTTAGTGCGTTACTCTGTTCTTATGAACTTAATACTCTAGATGCATGCTGGATAGCGGTCGATGTGTGGAGTAATAGTAGTAGATGCAGGCAGGAGTCGGTCTACTTGTCACGGACGTGATGCCTATATACATGATAATGCCTAGATATTCTCATAATTATTCGCTTTTCTATCAATTGCTCGACAGTAATTTGTTCACCCACCATAATATTTACGCTATCTTGAGAGAATCCACTAGTGAAACCTATGGCCCCGGGGTCTATTCTCCATCATACAAGTTTCCCACCTATTTTATTTTGAAATCTTTACTTTCAATCTATATCATAAAAATACTAAAAATATTTATCTTATTATTATCATCACTATCAGATCTCACTCTTGCAAGTGGTCGTGAAGGGATTGACGACCCCTCTATCGCGTTGGTTGCGAGGTTCTTATTTGTTTGTGTAGGTACGACGTGACTCGCGCGTGGTCTCCTGCTGGACTGATACCTTGGTTCTCAAAAACTAAGGGAAATACTTATGCTGCTTTATTGCATCATCCTTTCCTCTTCAAGGGAAAACCAACGCAGTGCTCAAGAGGTAGCAATTTGGCACCGACCGTGTCAGCGGATCAGGCTGATCTACCGGAGGATCAGGCATCGACACCGGCACCAGCTCTACAAGGAGCACCATCTCCAGCAGGAGCGGCGGCACTACCAGTCGCACCGACACGGGCACCAGCAACGGCTTTGGCACCTACACCAACACTTGCACTTGCATCTTCTCTGGCCCGTGCAGCGGCAACGGAACCAGCAGTTGCACCGGCAACAGACTGGGCTGCAGTTCGCACTTCATATACCAAGGTCCTTACAAAAGCTGACATGTCCACCTTGTTGGTAAGCATTGGCCGCCCAAGTGCTTCGTTCTTTTTTCTTTCCATGTTGTTTCACATGATTCACTGTGTTGATCTAACTTTTTGTGTATGTCTTCTTGTTTGCAAACAGAGAATTCCTAGAGCAACAAGGTAGTCATTCAACAATCCGGGCGACCGTGGCCAAGTTTCTCTTACCATGTGCAGCCTTGGTGTGAATGAACCATCTCAATATACTGTAAGTACAAAGGATGGTCACATGATGATTGATGCCAAAGGATGGTCAAGTTTCAAATCTAAATCATATCTTGTGGTAGGGGATGATGTCAAAATCGAACTTTCTCGGCAAGGAGAGCTAGTCCAAAACAACTTTGAAATTCGTCAGTAGCAGCACACAACTGCCAAACTGATCTATCCTCCGAGAGATTTTGATGTAATACTCTGGCATGGTGAAACAAGTGTCATGTGTGTATAAGTAGTACGACAGTATCATTGATAGAATGGCAAGTCTGATTGCTTGTTAGGACTGTCGTTTGATTTCATTCCAACAACTGTCGTGCTTTATTCAATTTTGTGTATTCACCTTGCGACAGCATCTAAAACCAGCGTTGTACCGACCGCTTGCAATATGAAAAGCGCCGAGGTAGAACACATGGGCCCCCAAACATGCAAGCCCATCGGCCTATGGCACAAAGTCCAGAACGGTGAGCCTGTCTTAGTATTTCTCAGCTGAACCCCCATAATGCCCGTGCGTTGCACGTAATATCAAGATGCATTTGTATGAGTATTTTATCTTGTGAGAGAAAAGGATGAACAAGGGAAGGCCCTATTTGCAAATGTGGAGAGGTGTGTGGGTACCTTTTTGAAAAATTGCCATAGTTTCCATCCAATCCGTCACATATAAATCGGACGGCCTATATTGCAGGGTGGCAGGCACACCATCATCACCAACTCATCTATACTGTGTTAAACAAACTCTATATTCCCCTTGATTTTTCTTATGTATAAAGTTGTGATATAAAAGATCTTTTTATTTCTTTACATAGGGAGTATTTCTCTGTCAAAATATATTTATGTGTAACTAGTTACTCCTGTCTTTGTACTTCCTTTCGCTGATATGTGGGGCATCCGGCAATGGGGTCCACGTGCCATATGCACCAAATTAGAGTGCACAACTGCACGGTAGACACACCCCGGTCATAGCACCGCAGTAATGCTCAATGAGCCGCCAAATCACAAAAAACCCAACCTTTCTAGCTTTAGCAATAAGCTAGATGGACGAAGCGGCAATATTTCACTGGGCCTGTATTCCCTTCTCCCTCGTCTGCTTGTTCAGAGAAAACCCCCGCCCATAAAAAAACCCGCTCGGCAATTGCATAGGGTTTTCTCATGGAGAACTTGGTACGAATTGTTCATCCATCCCTAATAAATCCAAGTCCCTTGGTCGCGGGTACTCCTAGGATGGCAGCCGCCGCCGTTGATGCATTTTCTTCCTACTGAATCTAGTGTGTTTCATTTGCACTGCCAAAAGTGTGAGTACCCTACAGGTTTCTACACCCTCGGCGGGACACCGCACTTGTTCCTTCTCATCCTAACACGGTATTTTAAAACGTGCATAGTATGTTCCTAGAATCCTCTTTTCTATCCGAGAGGGTGGGGTTTTTTGAACATGTTGTCTACTAATTTGGAAATTTGGATTGCTATATTTGGATAAAAGGTACTAGTACAATGGTCAACACTGACGTGAAGGAGGAAATTATTTCTAGATTTGGATATAGGGAATACATTGAGTCCTCATATTATTTTTCCTACAGTGCATTCCTTGCTCTGCCAGAACACATGTACTCAAGATGCTCGCCCTTGCCATAACTGAATACACCAGTTTAATGGTCACATTGAAGACAAGCCATGGATATAAGTTTCGAGTTGGGTTCATGAACCAAGAAGATCGCTACTTTTTTTATGGACGAACTTGGATAAACTTTCTCAAGTATTACAGACTGAAAGTTGGCACACGAATGTTGATGGAAATAGCAGAACCTCGTCTCATCTTCACTGCGATCTTCCACCCCAACGTCGTTCCAATTGTTCATCCATGTTAGTTTTGTATCTGGTTCTTGCTTCTTGCCTCAACTACTTCTTAATCCACCTATTGTGTCTAACTAAACACAATTTCACTTTACAAGTAGCAACGAATCTCTCACGAAGATGCTACTTCTAACTAATAATTTCTAATAATTGGTGGCACATGTAGGTTTTTTCAGAGTTAAGAAGGCTACTCGTTTGTTATTCTATAAGAACTCGGCTGTTACTCAAGGCACTGAAGTTGACTTGGATGACATCCAAAAATTCCTACACTTTATTGATCGTCTTGAGGTCCTTGTGGGGCATTTCAATGGTGGAAGGCCACGTGGGATATGTGTGCCACTACTGCACTCGTTGAACAGGTCCAACTGTGTTGAGAAACTTATGGGACGAGCTGTTTTCTGTTATATATGCGGTTCATAACCTCTTGCTTATGCACAGTTTTATAGTTGTGATCTTCTTGAAACAGGAACTGCCCAGGTCTATTGTTCCTATACAGATGCCTGATCATGGTCGGGTCAGACTTGCGCTTGGTCACAACATGATGTTTATGTCGACCTACTCCATTCCCCTTGGAGGTGAAAAGATACTTATTCATGGGTGATCTCAAATAATGAAGGCCCGTCCATCTTGGAGAATAGGACAAAAGATTATGTTCCAGCTTTTCCATGGCTCTAAAGCGAATATCCTGTTTATTGACCACATTGCGAGATGAAGCCGCTTTCAGAAGGTTGTGGATGCGTGGGGTGGCGCCTGGGCCTTGTCCTAGGGCTTGGCGGCCTCACCCTTTGGTTAATTGTAGGCAAAGTAGCACTATTCGAGGCGTGCTTTGTACAGTTGAACCTGTATAAGTACTCACACTACTTTGAGCTATGTTTGTTATGTGCCCCTGCTGGTTTCTGTTAAGGTTGTTAAGTACTCCTGCTGCTTTTATAGTCTGTCGTGTTTCTTCAGTCCTGTCTTCCTCCAGCCGCCAAAACCAAACCAACGCCGGCGCGGCCGCGTGCTTCCGCCTCCCACGGTTGGTTGCGCCTCAACACACACATCGCCCCCCACTTTCTCCTAAATCATTAACGCCGACCTCCGAGGCCTTGCCATTGTCCTCCGCGCCCTTTGCTGCGCTCTCCGTGGCGTCGCCCGAGGGAGTCCTGTACTAAGGGGTCCTCGGGCGTCCGACCTATTAGACATGCGCCGGACTGATGGGCTATGAAGATACAAAGACCAAAGACTCTACCCGTGTCCGGATGGGACTCTCCTTGATGTGGAAGGCAAGCTTGGCGTCTGAATATGAATATTCCTTTCTCTGTAACATACCTTATGTAACCCTAGATCCCTCCGGTGTCTATATAACCCAGAGGGCTAGGTCCATAGAGATATATCTTCATAATCATAGTCAGACAGGCTAGACTTTTAGGGTTTAGCCATTACGATCTCGTGGTAGATCAACTCTTGTAATACTCATATTCATGAAGATCAATCAAGCAGGAAGTAGGGTATTACCTCCATAGAGAGGGCCCGAACCTGGGTAAACATTGTGTCCCCTGTCTCCTGTTACCATCGACCTTTAGACGCACAGTTCGGGACCCCCTACCCGAGATCCACCGGTTTTGACACCGACATCGGTGCTTTCATTGAGAGTTCCACTGTGCTGTCATCAAAAGGTTTGATGGCTCCTTCAATCATCTACAACAATGCTTCCAAAGGGGAAACCTTCCTCCCCGGACAGATCTTCGTATTCAGCGGCTTCGCACTCAGGCCCACTCGCTTGGCCATCTAGAGTAGATCGAAAGTTATGCCCCTAGTCATCAGGTCAGATTTAGAAGCTTGAACTACGTCGCGAATATCCGTGGAGACTTGATCTTCAACGGATTCGAGACCACGGCAGCCGCTCCCTGCCACCACGGTGAACATGACGCAAATCTATCGCCGGTCCATACCCAGGAGATAGTACATGTAGCTGCTCTGGCCCTAGATCCAGGGTAGATCGCGCCATCCGAAGACAGGAAGCTCAACCCCGCCACGGAAGCCGCGGACTCAGTGGCGTTGGAGCCGCACACAGACCTAACTTCATGTGACATCTGTGTCACCGGAACCATGGACTCGTCTCCAGCTACAGGTTCCGAACCTTGTGCGTCCGCATACGTCAAGCTTGATCGGTCATCGATCGTCGAATTCAGCTCCGCGGACATCTTCCGGCACTCGCCTTTGGGCGATGTGTTAAACTCGTTAAGAGTACTGTCCTTAGTGGGGGGCTCATAGCATAATTCTATCCGGTTCAAACTGGGGGCTGATGACGGAGAATTTCTCTTCCCACCCACCGCTCACTTCATAGCCACTATTGAACACTTAACCGACACGCTCGATTACGGCTCCGGCGGCATCGACGGTATGGACGACGATGCCAGAGAAGAAGAGGTCCAAAACCCTTTCATTTACCAGACGCTGGAAGGTCACTTCCTCATATGACGTATACATGGTGGATGCACCAAAACAGAATAGGCGATGACAAGGAAGATCCGGTTGAGGATAAACCTCCTGAGATACAACCAAAGCACCGGCATCAGCGGCGCCGCTCTAAATCACGCCGCAGCAAAGACTGCAACACCGGCACAGGAGACGATAACACTCCGGACGGTGCCGAAGACAGAGAAGACCCCGTTCAGCCAACTTCCAAACAGGATGAACGGGAAGATAGGCAAGTTAGCCCTGGTAAACAGGCCACGCACGAAGACTCGGAGGATAGTAATTATCTGCCGCTCTCCGAGGATGAGCCAAGCCTTGACACCGAGGGTTTTATCCTTCCCGAGGAACCTCTCAAACAGGAGCGCTTCAAGCACCAGCTAATAGCCACTTCAAGGAGCCTGGAAAAGAAACAGTAGCATCTTCAAGCTGATCAAGATCTGCTCAACGCTAGATGGACTGATGTCCTGGCAACCGAGGAGCACGGCCTCAAGCGACCACTCAAAAGTTACCTGAAGTGCAAATTGCTACCTCAATTCGATGATGAGGCATTGGAGCCCATGCCGTCAGTATACAATGCGGCTGACCGACCACCACGTGGATGGGACAAAGCGGCAACACCAGCCCACCTTACCTCACCGTAAAGGCAGGGACAAAACTGCTCAGGGATACATGTATGATCTCCGGTAGGGCCTGAAGAATAAAATAGGCCGGCCAAATTGATCTACGGATCATGAGGGCGTGCCTCGACGCGTGACGACGGCTATCAAGCCGAGCATGACAAGCCTAGTCATGCGCGGGCCGAAAACCGCAGACGGACTCCATTGGAGCTACAACACGATGTGGCCCGATATAGATGCGCCGCACACCCTCTTTGCTTCACTGACGAAGTAAAGGAGCATGAATTCCCAGTAGGGTTTAAACCCGTGAATATTGAATCATACAATGGAACAACTGATCCCGCGGTGTGGATTGACGATTTTCTTCTCCATATCCATATGGCCCATGGAGATGACCTCCACACCATCAAATCCCTCCCGTTAAAACTCAAAGGGCCAGCTCGGCACTGGTTAAACAGTATGCCCGAAAACTCTATTGGTAGCTGGGAGGATTTGGAAGATGCCTTCCGCAACACATTCCAAGGTACATATGTCCGGCCACCAGACGCTGATGACTTAAGCCATATAGTTCAACAGCCCCGAGAGTCAGCTAGGAAATTCTAGACTAGGTTCCTAACTAAAAAGAACCAGATCGACGACTGTCCGGATGCCGAAGCCCTAGCGGCCTTTAAACACAGCATCTGCGACAAATGGCTCGCCCGCCACCTCGGCCAAGAAAAACCGAAGTCCATGGCAGCCCTCACGGCACTCATTACCCGCTTTTGTGCGAGTGAAGATAGTTGGCTGGCCCGTAGAAAAAACAATGCAAGCAACGCCGGCACCTCTGAAGCCAGAAATAGCAACGACAAGTCCCAACGCAACAGACACAAGCGTCGAAACAACAATGACAACACCGATGATACGGCGGTCAATGCTGGATTCAGTGGCTCTGAGTCCGGTCAGCGGAATAAGGCGTTCAAAAAGAACAATTCGGGCTCATCCAGCTTGGACCGCATACTCGATCAACTGTGCCGGATCCATGGCACCCCAGACAAACCACCCAATCATACCAACAAAGATTGTTAGGTTCTTAAACAGGCCGGCAAGTTAAATGCCGAAAGCAAGAAGAAGGGATCACAAAGCAAGGACGATGACGAGGAGCCCCCGCCACCAAACAGAGGGGGACAAAAGAAGTTCCCCCCTCAGGTCAAAACGGTGAACATGATATACGCTACCCACATCCCCAAGAGGGAGCGCAAGCACGCACTCAGGGATGTCTATGCGATAGAGCCAGTCGCCCCAAAATTTAATTTATGGTCATCATGCCCGATCACTTTCGATCATCGGGATCATCCGACCAGTATCCATCACGGCGGTTCAGCCACACTTTTCCTGGACCCAATAATTGATGGGTTCCACCTGACACGAGTCCTAATGGACGGTGGTAGCAGCCTCAACCTGCTCTATCAGGATACAATGCGCAAAATGGGCATTAATCCATCACGGATCAACCCACAAAGAATACCTTTAAAGGAGTCATACCAGGTGTAGAGGCCCGCTGTATGGGCTCAATCACACTAGAGGTTGTCTTCGGATCTCCAGACAACTTCCGAAGCGAGGAGTTAATCTTCGATATCGTGCCCTTTCGCAGCGGCTATCACACACTGCTTGGACGAACCGCATTTGCTCGATTCAACGCGGTGCCACAATACGCTTATCTCAAGCTCAAGATGCCCGGATAACGCGGCGTCATAATAGTTAATGGAAACACGAAACGCTCCCTCCGCACCGAGGAGCACACAGTTGCCTTAGCAGCAGATGTATAGAGCAGCCTTTTCAAGCAGTACCTTAATTCGGCGGCCAAGCTCCTGAACACTATCAAGAGGGTCCGGACTATTCTGTAGCAGGACAGCTCGGCTCGTCATGAGCTCGACTAGCAATTCGGCCTCCATCCCAGTCCCGACCAAGTGACGGCAACTGTACCGCGCGTACATAACTACGCAGCCAAACTACCATGGGCATGGATGGAGGCATAACTAGCTTGTGATCCACAATACGGCTCGACCGCCCCTGAACACACGTACCTTCACTTTTTCTTCTTTCTCCTTTTCAGGTTTCTTTCCCACAGGCCTTCTCTGACGGCCTGACCATCGGTCCTTCTCGAAGGATAAACACACCAAGACGGCAAGAAGCATGGACATAGTTCGGTTGCCCGGCTCCTGTGCTTGCTACCTTACGTTCTACTATATCGGCTAGGGTAGTAAAGGGAGAACTACTGCGATTGTGCCCTAGTTTACCTGAATGAGCACCTCACTAGAGAAAGCTGAAAACTAAATGTCATGATGCGGTGAGAGCCGGTCAGCTCTTCGAAGGTCTCAAATCTTTAGAGATTTTTTCCGCCTTACGCGAGGGATTGGCACTTACCCAATCAGGTGTTTACAGCATCCTAGTTCGGATACTAGGGGCCGCGCCTATATTTTAATTGTCAAACTCCTATGGCTAAGTGAGGGTGCTAAAGCCGCATAGTCTGATTTCCTGTTTCATCGCGCTAAACACCTCCTTCAAGGACCAAACAATTGGATCAAGAGTGTTTAGATTACATCCCGAACACCCCCGTACTACCTACGTGGGGGCAGAAGCCGATGACTAGCCAACTCTCAGATTTCACACGACACGGACGCACAGGAGGTGAATTTTTTTAAATAACAAACCTTATATTATATAACGAATTTGTTTCATCAAACAAGGCAGAGACAACATGAATGCATTCATTCAAAAATAATGTCTTGCACACATTGTGTTGCCACAATACGAGACCCCTACTGGACATCTTCAAAGTACCTCTCGGGCATGCGGTGCTCCTTGCCCTCTAGCGGTCCCCCGGTCGTAAGCTTGACGGCGTCCATCTTCGCCTACCACACCTTAACACGGGCGAAGGCCATGCGCGCACCCTCGATGCAGACCGATCGCTTGACGACGTCCATCCGAGGGCGGGCATTCACCAGCCGCTTCACGAGCCCAAAGTAGCTGTCGGGTATAGCTTCGGCAGGCCACAGCCGGATTATTACATCCTTCATGGCCAATTCGGCCACCCTATGCAGCTCGACCAGCTGTTTTAGTTGATCGCTAAAGGGCACTGGATGTTCTGGCGCAAGATATTGCGACCAGAACAGCTTCTCCATAGAGCTCCCTTCTTCGGCTCGGAAGAACTCCGCAGCGTCAGACACACTGTGCGGCAGATCCGCAAACACCCCTGGAGAACTCTGAATCCGGGTTAGTAAGAGATACTTCTTCTTCACATATTTGCTTTGCATACTAAACGCCTTACCCGCCGCGATTTCCTTGGCCTCCTGTATCTCCTGGAGGGCGCCCTGGGCCTCAATCCGGGCCTTTTCCATGCTTTGGCGGGCCGTAGCGAGTTCGGTCTCTCGAGCCGAAACGTCGCGCTCCAAGGATTCGCAATTCTTCACCGCATTCTGGAGCTCTTGCTGGACCTCATCAAGCCGGGCCTCGTGCTTCTCACGGGCGGCTTTTTCATTGGCAGCTTTCTCCTTGGCCTGGGCCAAGGCCTGTTTAAGGACCTCGACCTCGATCGCCGCTCCTACACATATCATGCAACTCCGGTCAATATGCATTATTTATTCCAAATATACCGCCAGTTAGTACATACCTTGCTTGTCTTCTAGCTGCTTCCTCGCTTGGTCGAGCTCCTCCTCGGCCCGCTCCAGACTCTACTTTAGTCCGGAGACTTCGGCGGTGTGTGAGGTCGCGGCCAGCAATGACGCCTGCTTATTCATATAAGACATATTTAGTTAGTTTCCTATGAAAATAAATTGATCCTCTGCCCCGCTCTTCTTTCCGAACACCGGACAGTGTCTCAAGGGCTACAGTCTATATTGGGATTTTCTCTTTCACGTCGCTTGCCTCAAAACCTTTCAACAGGCTGCTCTAGGCTTCAGTTAGTCCACTCTTGACGGACTGAACCCTCTCAATCACCGTACCCATAAGGATACGGTGTTCATCCACAATGGAAGCGCCTCATAGCGCTTCTAGCAGATTATCCGGTGCCTCTGGTTGGACAGAGGTCACCGGCGGAATAGGCACACCCCCTTCTTTCGGAGGCTGCTCGCCACACTCCGAAGCCGTATAGGTATCCGGACATGTATTCAGCTGGGGGCCGAACTGAGTAAAGCCCCGATCCTCAGTCGCTAAGGGGGTCTGCTCCCCCATGTGTCCGGCAGCTGAGGTTTTCCCCTCTGGCATCACCTTGGCGGCCACCTGAACCTCTCCCTGGCCGGGGAAGGTCCTGTTGGACAACACCTCGTCGTCGCCCTTGGCCATGGGAGAGTGAGCGGCCGGCGGTGACCCGTTGGCCATCGCCTTCGAATCCAACGAACCTCTTGATGAGGATCGTAGGGAGCTGTCGTGGGCCGGAATGCAATAGCATAAATTAACATATTATATTATGAAGCAAGAGAGGCCGGATGCATGGACATATGCGGGTTTTTAGTACTTACGATGCGGCCAGAGACTTGTTTCGGGGGTGTCGCTCCGGGCTGCTGTCGACGTCCCGCACAGAGTTATCCGCAAGGGGACCCTTTCCCCTCTTGGGCGCCTCCGCCTCCAGATTTTTGGAGGCTGCCCTCTTATTCCTCCCCCCATTAGGGGGAGAGGTGCTTTCTTCCTCCTCCTCGTCATCGTCATCGGCGGCGGAGGAGTGAGTCTTGTCTTTGGACGACACGTCTGAAGCTCCTTTGCGGTGGGGGCCACTCCGGACCCCCTTGGCCTTCTTCTTGGCCTTCTTCTCCGACACCTTATAGGGCGCCAGTACCAGCATCTTCGCCAGGAGCGGGATGACTGGTTACTCGGGCAGTGGAGCTGAACATTGAATCTGCTCCGCTCTCTTTGTCCATACCTAAAAAAATAAAGTTTAGATATCCTCCTTGGAATAAGCAAGTAGAGGATGCGCCTTGAGACGTGAAAGACTTACCGCATTGGCATGATGGGCAATATCGTGCCCGTGGTCCGAGTCCATGGCTGGCGGCGTCTCGTTGCCTTTAAAGAGCAACTTCCAGGCATCTTCGTGAGTTGTTCTGAAGAGCCTTTCCAAGGTTTGGTGTTCTTCGGATCGAATTCCCATAAAGCGCAGGTTCGGCTTTGGCATGGGAGGATCCGGTGTGCCAGCATCACCTGGATTACGTCGACGGGCTTGATGTTTTTATCCACCATGCTTTGGATGCGCATTTACAGCACTATCAGTTCGTCCGACGAAGACCAATTTGGGCCCTTCTCTATCTAGGAGGTGAGCCGCATTGGAGCTCGGGAGTTGAATTCGGAAGCCGCGGCCCAGGTGGAGTCGCGGGGCTCTGTGATGTGAACCACAACTTCTGCCACTCCTTGACGGTCTCCACAAAAGTACCTTTGGGCCATGTGACATTGGGCATCTTGCTCACCATGGCGCCTCCGCACTCCACGTGCTGGCCATCCACCACCTTCGGCTTCACGTTGAAGATCTTGAGCCACAGTCTGAAATGGGGTTGGATGTGGAGGAAGGCCCCGCACATGAAATGAATGCCGAGATGTTGAGGTAGGAGTTCAGGGCTAGGTCATGGAAATCTAGCCCGTAATAAAACATAAGCCCGCGGACGAAAGGGTGGAGAGGAAACCCTAACCCGCGGACGAAATGAGGGATGAACACCAACCTCTCGTTGGGCTTCGGGGTGGGGATGATTTGCCCCTTGGCTGGAAGCCAGTGGGCGATTTCTTTCGCCAGATACCCGGCCTCCCGAAGCTTGGTGATGTCCTTCTCCCTAATGGAGGAGGCCATCCACTTGCCTTGCCCTCCAGATCTGTACATGGCTGAGTGCTTCCTTGAGGCAGAAAGAATGAGGACTTGGGTGCTGGAACATGAGAATGGAAGGACAGAGAAAGAGAGAAGGCGTGGATGAAGAAAGGGAATCCTTATCTCCTTATCAAGGCAGTGAATATCAAGCGCTTCCCCACTCGCCTTAAAACTCGACTGTTCCCAAGGGTTGTGTAAATGGCACGGTTATATTACCCACGCCCATATTGATGAGAATACCGCAATAAGGGGACACGATCTCTGCTTCGACAAGACGTGCTTATTAAAACCGTGTCTCGAAACATGGAATTGCAGACGGAAAACGGTTCGAAATGATGACCAAGCAGTCGTGATGTCACATTACAAAAAGTTGTCAGTGGATTGGGCCCGTGCAATATTATATTCTCTACGGTTGTGTGCGGTTCTTGTGTTGTAGATCCGGACACTTTCATTACGTCCGAAGACTATCTTGGAGTATTCGGAAAGGGGAACCCGCCTGGCAATGCCTAAGACAATTTGCGCGTCGGACACCTCGTCATTGAAGCCTGGTTCAGGGCCTACTGAGGGAGTCCTGGACTAAGGGGTCCACGGGCGTCCGACATATTAGACATGGGCCGGACTGATGGGCTGTGAAGATACAAAGACCGAAGACTCTACCCATGTCTGTATAGGACTCTCCTTGACGTGGAAGGCAAGCTTGGCATCCGAATATGAAGATTCCTTTCTTTGTAACTGACCTTATGTAACCCTAGATCCCTCCGGTGTCTATATAAACCGGAGGGCTAGGTCCGTACAGATATATCTTCATAATCATATTCAAACAGGCTAGACTTTTAGTGTTTAGCCATTACGATCTCGTGGTAGATCAACTCTTGTAATACTCATATTCATCAAGATCAATCAAGCGGGAAGTAGGGTATTACCTCCATAGAGAGGGCCCGAACCTGGGTAAACATTGTGCCCCCTGTCTCCTGTTACCATCGACCTTATACGCACAGTTCGGGACCCCCTACCCGAGATCCGCCAGTTTTGACACCGACACCGCCCTCTCGCGTTGTCAACATGGTCAACAAACAAGAGGAATCGGCACAGGACTGTACGTGGAGAGGATGATAGTAGGGGCCCACCGTGTCCATGGCCGGACGCAAGGAAGTTCCTCATTTTTTGTTATATATATACTCCATTGTTAGTGTATGGAAAAATAAAATGATTCCTGCTAGTGGTTTCCTGACATCTGGGACCCACAACATTTTCAGCATATATAGTCAATAGACAAGAGAACCGCACAAGATCGGCTGACACCTCGGACATAGCTAATCGAGCAGTATTTTTTGTTATTTTTGAGACCGAGCAGGGTTTCAACTAGATTGTGGCCCGTCTAGCCCAGGCTTATATTTTATGTTCACCACATGACCAGCCTAGCTATTTTTTGTTTGTGAAAATGAGCCTAGTTTATTTTTTCTGAAGAATACCCAATCCAGGCATACTTATTTTTCTACGCCCTGATGGGTTGCAACTCTTTCAAGACGCCTGCAAATCTTGAAAGTAATATGAAATGGGCTGTAAATATAAAAAACAGATGACAAATTTGCGATTACTTTATAATTTCTGAATTTTTTCACATTTTCAAATTCCAATTTCACTAGGCTTTAACCTAATTCATATATATATTCAAAGTACTTTAAATCTGGCTCAACGTTTCGGTATTGAAAATAGTTTGCAACCCAGAGAAATATGCGAATTTTTTTCTAAATTTTAAACCTTGGCCCTGGCCAACAAAAAAACGGACTGCAATAAATTGAATAAGAATTTGCAATGAGGTATATATAAATTATTAAAAAAATAGGGAATGGTCTGACTTGTGGGCCTATTAAGTTGACGCGTATGCAGGATTTTTTTTACTTATTATATACGACAACAAACGATTCTAGCAGACATAACCATTGGATGTCAATCCAACGACCGTCGTGTTTCTTCAATCTCTGATCTTCTTGCTCCAGCCGCCAAATCCAGCACCGGCGGGACCGCCTACTCCCGCCTCCTGTGGCCGGTTGTGCTGTCGCGCAGGCCTCACCGCCCCCTACTACTCCCACCATTGGCCAGGCCATCCCTCTACTCACCCACACCCCTCCACTGTTGTGGCTTCGCCGCCTCCAGGTCATTCCCTTCCTGGGTCTCGTCGTCGTCCATCGCGCTGGTGTTCTCGGCACGGCGTGGTCAACGTTGTCAACAAACGGCAACATCGGAAGATGGACGTACATGGAGAGGCTGGCAGTTGGGACCCACATGGTCCATGGCCGCACGCAAGCAACTACCTCCTCCTTATTACACCAAAAAGAATGAATACTCCCACTGACAGCTCGGACCCACCAGCTATATGTTCGCACGCAAGGAAGTGCCTCCTTATTACGCACATAAAAATGAATACCCCCTGCTATCTAGGACCCACCATAGTGGGAGGCTGACTTGTCGGCCTACTAAGTTGACGCGGACGGAGGGCTTTGTCAACTTAGTCCACAAACGATTCTATCACCAGTGATGTTGGATTGTTAACATCCAACAGTCATCCTGCTTCTTCAACCTCTGATTTTCTTGCTCCAGCCGTCCAAAGCACCGCGTGCTCTTGCCTCCCATGGCCGGCTGTGCTACCACGGAGGCCTCACCGCCCCCTACTACTCCCACCACTGGCCAGGCCCTGCGGCGGCGGCAGCCTCACACCGCAGCCGAACCAGTGAACCCTCGTAATCCTCTCCGTGTGGGCATCCACTGCCACATCTTCCCCAGCTCCGCGTCGTTATGCCTCGCCGTCGTCAACCGCCTTGGTGCTCTCGGCGTGGCGTGGTCAATGTGGTCAACGAACGACTTCCATCGAAAGAGTACTGTACATTGAGAGGCTGACAGCTGGGTCCACGGCCGCAGCAAGGAAGTGCCTCCTTATTACACGCAAAATAATTATTCCTCCACTTGACAGCAAGGACCCACCGGACGGTCCACCGTATTTCGTGAAAAAAATGTTTCCCCCTGACTGCTGGGACCCACCAGCTACATCTTCGCACGTAAGGAAGTGCGTCCATATTACGGGCACAAAAATGACTCGCCCCCCTAACTGCTGGGACCCACCAGCTACATCTTCGCACGCAAGGAAGTGCGTGACAGTCGGGACCCACCCGGCCAAAGCGTACGTAGCATTGTCATTCTGGTCGTGAACATGTACGTACATACGATCAGTCTGTCTGCAAGCTGCAGCGATGAACCGTGGCCGTGTAAGGAAGGGCACGTGTCGTAGTAGAGGCGCACACGTAGCATGTAGACGTACGTACAACGGCCAGGGTGCAAGAAAGTAAATACGGCCACATATGTACATACTGGCGAGGTCTTGAACGCCTACTCGCGCATATGTACGGCCATGGCTCGTGTACATGGCTGGGTCAGAACGGAGAAGATGCGCCGTCGTCGTGATCATGGGGAGGCAACCGGTCGGGTCGGAACAAAATGCGTCGTCGTGTTCATCAGGAGCCAACTGGCTTGGACGGAACCGTTGATGGAAATGAGGCCTGGCATACCGCAGAATGGAGGAAACGACCTTGTGTTTGACCGGCCATGGTCGAAACGGGATCCTGTTCATCGAGAGGGGTCTGACGTACCGCAAAACGGAGGAAACGGACCTCCTTTGGTCGAAACGGGGTCCCGTTGATTGGGAGGAGTGTGGTGTACCACAAAACGGAGGAAACGGACTTGTGTTGAAGCGCTACGGTCGAAGGGGGGGTCCTGTTCATCGGGAGGGGTGTGGCATACCGCAAAACGGGACTCCCCGAGATACTGTTCATCTCCACCGTCGACTACCTCCACGGGCTACTGTTCATCCACCATCGACTACCTCCATAGGCTCCTGTTCATCCACCGCCGACCTCCTCCAGCCTCCACCGCGACTGTTCATCCACGGGCTCCTGTTCATGCACCAAAGCCATGTCCCGACGCTGCTCAACTAAGGCACGGGAAAATGCGCCAGACCTGCGAGACGTACTGGAGAATAAGGCAAGACAAACAAGATCGATCTACGGATCGCGCAGGCGCCCTACGGCAAGTGACGATGATCTTCACTCCGGATACAACAAATCCGGCCGGGCCAAACACAACAGACATAGCTCTTCCGAGCTGCGTCGCGATATAGCCCAGTACAGAGGCGCCGCACACCCGCTATGCTTCACGGATGAAGTAATGGATCATAAAATCCCAGAGGGTTTCAAACCCGTAAACATCGAATCATACGATGGCACAACAGATCCGGCGGTATGGATCGAGGATTATCTCCTTCACATCCACATGGCACGCGGCGATGATCTACACGCCATCAAATACCTCCCGCTCAAACTTAAAGGACCGGCCCGGCATTGGCTTAACAGCTTGCGAGCAGACTCAGTCGGTTCTTGGGAGGACCTGGAAGCCGCATTCCTCGACAACTTCCAGGGCACTTACGTGCGACCACCGGATGCCGACGACTTAAGCCACATAATTCAGCAGCCAGAGGAATCGGCCAGGCAATTCTGGACACGGTTCCTAACAAAGAAAAACCAGATAGTCGATTGTCCGGATGCATAGGCTCTAGCAGCCTTCAAGCATAACATCCGCGACGAGTGGCTTGCCCGGCACCTGGGACAGGAAAAGCCGAAATCTATGGCAGCCCTCACGACACTCATGACCCGCTTTTGCGCGGGAGAAGACAGCTGGCTAGCTCGCAGTAACAACTTATCAAAGAACCCTGGTAATTCGGATACCAAGGACAAAAGTGGCAGGACACGTCGGAATAAGCAAAAACGTCGCGTTAGCAGCGACAGCAATGAAGACACGGCAGTCATTGCCGGATTCAGAGGCTATAAATCCGGTCAGCGGAAAAAGCCATTCAAAAAGAATACTCACGGCCCGTCCAGTTTGGACCGAATACTCAACCGCTTGTGCCAGATACATGGCACCCCCGAAAGGCCAGCCAATCACACTAACAGGGATTGTTGGGTGTTCAAGCAGGCAGGCAAGTTAAGAGTCAAAAACAAAGACAAGGGGCTGCACAGCGACGAAGAGGAGGAGCCCAGGCCACCGAACAACAATGGACAGAAGGGCTTTCCCCCACAAGTGCGGACGGTGAACATGATATATGCAACCCACATTCCCAAGAGGGAGCGGAAGCGTGCGCTACGGGACGTATACGCGTTGGAGCCAGTCGCCCCAAAGTTCAACCCATGGTCCTCCTGCCCGATCACTTTTGATCGAAGGGACCATCCTACTAGCATCCGTCATGGCGGCTTCGCCGCATTGGTTCTCAACCCAATCATCGACGGATTTCATCTCACAAGAGTCCTCATGGACGGCGGCAGTAGCCTGAACCTGCTTTACCAGGATACAGTGCGGAAAATGGGCATAGATCCCTCAAGGATTAAGCCCACAAAAACGACCTTTAAAGGCGTTATACCAGGTGTAGAAGCCAACTGTACAGGCTCAGTAACACTTGACGTGGTCTTCGGATCCCCGGACAATTTCCGAAGCGAAGAGTTAATCTTTGATATAGTCCCGTTTCGCAGTGGCTATCACGCCCTGCTCGGACGAACCGCATTCGCAAAGTTTAATGCGGTGCCGCACTACGTATATCTCAAGCTCAAGATGCTAGGCCCTCGAGGAGTAATCACGGTCAACGGAAACACCGAACGCTCCCTCCGTACGAAGGAGCACACGGCGGCTCTCGCAGCGGAAGTACAAAGTAGCCTTCTTAGGCAATTCTCCAGTCCGGCCGTTAAAAAGCCAGACACTACAAAGCACGCCCGGAGTAACCCACAGCAGGACCGCCTGGCACGCTCTGAGCAAGCGTAACAATGGGGCCCCAACCCCAGCTCCCGCGACATAGCGAAACCAGTGCCTCGCATACATAACTACGCCCTTGAAATACCATGGTCACAGGGGAAGGGGCACAATAACGGCACGCCCAAAATACGGCTTAAAACGTACTAGGGTCTGCCGGATTCTTTTTTTTAATATTTTACTTTCAGGACTCCATACTTCGGACGACCTGTTCGGCAATTCGACTGCCGCACAAACGATGCAAGATCCAGGGAGGCAGACAAGCCATGCCGCATTATGGAACTCCCAGGTGGTCTCTGTTACGAGTAGTATACCTGTTTTGAATACAATTCCGCGGCCTGCCCCTGGTCAGGACATGTTAAATAGTCTAATATCTTTTTGCTTATCGCACTATTTGTATCGTTCGGCTTTAATAAATAGCCTCTCTATAAACAATGCATAGGTTTTTGTCTATTTTTTGCATTATCCTCTTTTCACATATATGTTTATTAAATGACATGATTGCACCCGTACACCATGGTACGGCAAACACACCAGGGGCTTCAGTACCCCTCATTATGGTGTGAGAAGTCCGTACACTTTCACAAGTGCGGCACCCCGAACTTATAGCACTATATGCATCGGCTCCGAATCATGATTTGGGTCAATAGTTGGGTTTGCCCGACTCCTATGTTTTGGTGCCTTACGTTCCGCTATATCGGCTAAGGTAGCACTAGGAGAACCACTGCGATTGTGCCCCGGTTCAGCTGGGTTAAGCACCTCAGTGGAGAAAGCTAAAACTGACTATCATGATGAGGCGAGAGACCAGTCGCTGTTCGAGAGGTTTTTTGAGTCCCTAAAGACTTATGCCGCTTTGAGCGAGGAGCTGGCTTTGCCCGGCCAAGGCGTAGATAGCGCCCCGAACTCGGTCTTCCGAACTAGGGGCTTCGCCGAAATTTAAAATTATAGAGTTCTATGGCTAAGTGAGAGTGTTCAAGCATTATAGTCCGATTGCCTGGTTCGTTGTGCTGAGCGCCTCCCTCGAAGGACCCAACTATGGGAAAAAGAGCGCTCAGGTTTATCCCTAACACCCCAGCACTAGTGGCATGGGGGCAGAAGCCGACGACTGGCCATCTCTTAATTTTTTGATAAACGGCCGCACAGAAAGTAATATTTTAAATTTAATAAGCATTGCTTACCGCATATGAACAAGTTTTCAGCGCACAGGATAAACACGAGCGAGTTCATTCAAAAATCACATCCTTGGTACATTCATCCGCCACAAGGCGGGCACCTGCAAGAACATCCTTGTAGTAGTTCTCGGGCTTGCGATGCTCCTTCCCCGGCGGCGGCCCGTCCTTCACAAGCTTCTCACCGTCCAGCTTACCCCAGTGCACCTTTGCACGGGCAATGGCCCGACGGGCACCTTCGATGCAGACGGAGCGCTTGATGACCTCGAGCCTCGGACAGGCCTCCACCAGCCGCCGCACCAGCCCGAAATAGCTCCCAGGCAGGGCCTCTCTGGGCCACAGCCGAACTATGAAGCCCTTCATGGCCTGTTCGACCGCCTTGTGGAGCTCGACCAGCTGTTTCAGCTGGTCGCTCAAGGGCACAGGGTGTCCGGCCTCAGAATACTGAGACCAGAACACCTTCTCCGTCGAGCTGCCCTCTTCAGCTCGGTAGAATGTGGCGGCGTCGGATACGCTGCGGGGAAGTTCTGCGAATGCCCCTGGAGAGCTCCGGATTCGGGTAAGTAACAAGTAGTTTACTTTTATATTTCTGCTTTGCACAAAGAATGCCTTACCCGCCGCTATCTTCCTCATCTCCTCCAACTCTTGGAGGGCCTTTTGGGCTTCGGCCTTGGCAGACTTGGTAGTCTCAAGGGCCGTCGCGAGCTCGGATGCTTGGGCCTTTGACTCAAGCTCCAAACTCTCATGTTTTTTCATGAGATCCTGAAGCTCTTGCTGCACCTCGCCGACCTGAGCCCCAAGTCTGTCTCGCTCGGTGCGCTCCGTGACCGTTTTCTTTTCGGCCTCAGACAGCGCCTTCTTAAGGGTCGCCACCTCAGTCATGGCCCCTACAATAAGCAGTACGATCCTGTTATTTTTTTTGCAATCACGCCTTTTTATAGGCACTTTTTCTGTAAGGTATTTCTTACCTTCTTTCTCCTCGAGCCGCCGCTTGGCAAGGCCGAGCTCTTGCTCGGTCCGCTCGAGGTCCTGCTTCAGGACACCCACCTCCGCAGTCAGTGCGGCGGTGGATAGCAGCGAAGCCTGCATACGCATATTGACTCTTTTTTGTTAGACTCCTGCGATATTTAATAGATCCTCTATTCGGCTTTTCTTTCCGAACGCCAAACAGAGCATCAGGGGCTACTGTCTATGCGGTAACATTTTTACATATTTTTACTTACTCGAAGCCTGTTAGAAGGCTAGCGCAAGCTTCAGTCAGTCCGCTCTTGGCGGACCGAACCTTCTGGATCACCGTACTCATAATAGTACGGTGCCCCTTGTTGATGGAAGCGCCGTCAAGCACCTCCAGCAGATTGTTCGGCACCTTCGGTTGGACAGCGGCCGCCGGCTCAGAAGGCTTGCTCCTCTTGGAAGGAGTTCGCCTACCGCGGCCCGAAACTATGGAAGATTCCGGCGCGGTGTCCGGCACAAAGCCGGACTTGGAGCCCTGGGGGGCCTTATCCCCTTCACTCCTGGAGTCCGGGAGTTGCCTTGCGGCTCCTCCGGGACCACCTCCTCCTGCCCCGGAGCTTGTCGCGACGCCACTTCGGCGTCGTCTATAGTGCGGGGGTTGACAGCGGGTGGAACTGAGTTCACGTCCGATAAGTCCAGGGAGCCGCCCGACGATTCGTTGAATTCAGCCCGGCGCGGGCTGCATAATTACATTCGACATTAGGGAAAGCTGTGCAACAAAGGAACATCATGAGTTACTCTGATATCCGAACTTACGATTTCGCCGGACGCTTGGCCCTGTTTGGCCACTCCTCTTCGCCCTCTTCAGCGTCGGGGGAGTAGTCCGGTGGAGGGGTCTTCCTTTTCCTAGACCCCTCGGCCTCCCCTTTGGGGCGGCCTTCCTCTTCTCTCCTCCCTCCGCTGGGGGGGGAGAGTTTTCTTCTTCCTCCTCCTCGTTTTCACGGGAAGAGGGCGTCTCAGACTCGTAGGATGACGAGTCCGACAGCACCATGTTACGGGCACTCTTTCGAGTCCCCGTGGTCTTCTTCTTGGCCTTCTTCTCCGGCACCACATAAGGCGCCGGAACCAGTAGCTTCTTTAGTAGAGCTGGGGCTGGATCTTCGGGCAGCGGAGCTGGACAGTTAATCGGTCCGGATATCGCCCGCCAAGCCTATCAAAGCTAAGGGAGTTTAGATCCCGCATAGAGTCAAACTATGAAAAAAGCTTAACATCCTATAAAAGGTGAAGATAGCTTACCTCGCTAGCGTGATGCTGCGAGTTGTATCCGCGGTCCTCGGAAGCGGATGCGGGAGCCTCGGCGCCCTTGAATAGCACCTTCCAGGCATCTTCGTACGTCGTGTCGAAGAGCCTGCTAAGGGTTTGGTGGTGCGCCGGGTCCAACTCCCATAGATTAAAATCCCGTTGTTGGCATGGGAGGATCCGGCGGACGAGCATAACCTGGATTACATTAACAAGCCAGATCGGCTTGTTCATCAGGGATTGGATGCATGTTTGCAATCCGGTCACCTCTTTTTCGTCACCCCACGACAGGCCCGTCTCTTTCCAGGACATAAGCCGCGTGGGGGGTCCGGATCGGAACTCGGGGGCTGCGATCCATTTCGGATCGCGTGGCTCGGTGATGTAAAACCATCCGGATTGCCACCCCTTTAGGGTCTCCACAAAAGAGCCCTCGAACCATAGGATGTTGGCCATCTTGCCCGCCATGGCGCCTCCGCACTCCGTCTGGCTGCCGCGCACCACCTTGGGCTTGACGTTTAAGGTCTTGAGCCAGAGGCCGAAATGAGGGCGGACACAGAGGAAAGCCTCGCACACGACAATAAACGCCGAGATGTTGAGGATGAAGTTCGGGGCCAGATCGTGGAAATCCAGGCCGTAGTAGAACATGAGCCCCCGGACAAATGGGTGGAGTGGAAAACCCAATCCGCGGAGGATGTGGGGAAGAAATACTACCCTCTCATGGGGCCTTGGGGTGGGGAGAAGCTGCCCCTTTTCGGGAAGCCGGTGTGCGATGTCCTTAGACAGGTATCCGGCCTTCCTTAGCTTCTTGACTTGGCCCTCCGTGGCGGAGGAGACCATCCACTTGCCTCCCGCTCCGGACATTGCTGGAGAAGGTTGAGGTGGGAAGTGCGGGCTTGGGCGCTGGAGCTCGAGTGCGCAGGAGATGGATAGGCAAAGGAGGAAGAAGGCGTAGGTAAAAATGTGGATCCTTATCCCCTTATATGGGTGGATACGGTTGTGCATCCCCACCAGCCTAGTAAAACTCGCTTGCCTCCCAAGCGCCATGATAAATGGCGCGGTTGGGTTACCCACGTCCGTATTGATGAGAATCTCGTAAAAGGGGTACACGATCTCTGCTTTGACAAGACGCGCCAAGGAAACCGCCTCGCAAAATGTGCTGAGGTGGAAAAGTAAAAACGATTCGAGTAAAGGGCTTGGCCGTAGTGTGATGACGCACTGCGGAATACGTCAGCAGATTTGATTTGTGTTAATATTATTCTCTCTATGGCAATATGTGGAAACTTATTTTGCAGAGCCGGACACTACTCTTGGTGTTTACAATCTTCTATGAAGGACTTGGAGGAGGAACCGGCCTTGCAATGCCGAAGACAATTTGCGCGCTGGACTCATCGTCATTGAAGCCTGGTTCAGTGGCTACTGAGGGAGTCCTAGATTAGGGGGTGCTCGGGTAGCCGGACTATACCTTCAGCCGGACTCCAGGACTATGAAGATACAAGATTGAAGACTTCGTCCCGTGTCCGGATAGGACTTTCCTTGGCGTGGAAGGCAAGCTTGGCGATGCGGATATTCAAGATCTCCTACCATTGTAACCGACTCTGTGTAACCCTAACCCTATCCGGTGTCTATATAAACCGGAGGGTTGTAGTCCATAGGACATCAACTCCATATACAACAATCGTACCATAGGCGAGCTTCTAGGGTTTAGCCTCCTTGATCTCGTGGTAGATCTACTCTTGTACTACCCATATCATCAATATTAATCAAGCAGGAGTAGGGTATTACCTCCATCGAGAGGGCCCGAACCTGGGTAAAAACATCGTGTCCCTTGTCTCCTGTTACCATCCGGCCTTGACGCACAGTTCGGGACCCCCTACCCGAGATCCGCCGGTTTTGACACCGACATAGACCATGAATAACCTACGAACTATGAGGAAGCGATGGTGAGCCCAGATTCCGCAAAATGGCTTGAGGCCATGAAATCTGAGATAGGATCCATGTATAAGAACAAAGTATGGACTTTGGTTGACTTGCCCGATGATCGGCAAGCCATAGAGAATAAATGGATCTTCAAGAGGAAGACGGACACTGATGGTAGTGTTACTATATACAAAGCTCAACTTGTCACGAAAGGTTTCCGACAAGTTCAAGGGGTTGACTATGATGAGGTTTTCTCACTCGTAGCGATGCTTAAGTCTGTCTGAATCATGTTAGCAATTGCCACATTTTATGAAATCTTGCAAATGGATATCAAAACTGCATTCCTTAATAGATTTGTTAAAGAAGAGTTGTATATGATGCAACCAAAAGGTTTTGTCGATCCTAAAGGTGCTAACAAAGTGTGCAAACTCCAGCGATCCATCTATGGACTGGTGCAAGCATCTCGGAGTTGGAATATACGCTTTCATAAGGTGATCAAAGCATATCGTTTTATACAGACTTATGGAAGCCTGTATTTAGAAGAAAGTGAGTGGGAGCTTCGTAGCATTTCTGATATTATATGTGGATGACATATTATTGACTGGAAATGATATAGAATTTCTGGATACATTAAAAGGATACTTGAATAAGATTTTTTTTCAATAAAAGACCTCAGTGAAGCTCCTTACATATTGGGCATCAAGACTATAGAGACAGGTCAAGACGCTTAATTGGACTTTCACAAAGCACATACCTTGATAAAGTTTTGAAGAAGTTCAAAATGGATCAGTCAAAGAATGGGTTCTTTCGTGTGTTACAAGGTGTGAAGTTGTGTAAGACTCAAAACCTGACCACGGCATAAGATAGAGAGAGAATGAAAGTCATTCCCTATGCCTCATACATAGGTTCTATAAAGTATGCCATGCTGTGTACCAGACCAATTGTGTACCTTGCCATGAGTTTGGCACGGGGGTACAATAGTGATCCAGGAGTAGATCACTGACAGCGGTCAAAATTATCCTTAGAGGAGTAAAGAAACATTTCTTGGTTATGGAGGTGATAAAGAGTTCGTCGTAAAGAGTTACATCAATGCAAGCTTTGACACTGATCCGGATGACTCTGAGTCTCAATCTGGATACATATTGAAAGTGGGAGCAATTAGCTAGAGTAGCTCCGTGCAGAGGATTGTGTACATGGAAACTTGCAAAATACATATGGATCTGAATGTGGTACGCACGTTGCCTAAACATCTCTCACAAGCAAAACATGATCACACCTTAGTACTCTTTGGGCATTAATCACATGGCGATGTCAACTAGATTATTGACTATTGTAAACCCTTTGTGTGTTGGTCACATGGAGATGTGAACTATTGGTGTTAAATCACATGGCGATGTGAACTATATTATGGAGGAAATATGCCCTAGAGGCAATAATAAAGTTGTTATTTATATTTCCTTATATCATGATAAATGTTTATTATTCATGCTATAATTGTATTAACGAAAAACTTAGTACATGTGTGAATACATAGACAAACAAAGTGTCCCTAGTATGCCTCTACTAGACTAGCTCGTTAATCAAAGATGGTTAAGTTTCCTAACCATAGACATGTGTTGTTATTTGGTGAATGGGATAACATCATTAGAGAATGATGTGATGGACAAGACCCATCCGTTAGCTTAGCACTATGATCATTTAGTTTATTGCTATTGCTTTCTTCATGACTTATACATGTTCCTCTGACTATGAGATTAAGCACCTCCCAAATATCGGAGGAACACCTTGTGTGCTATCAAACGTCACAACGTAATTGGGTGATTATAAAGATGCTCTACAGATGTCTCCAAAGGTGTTTGTTGGTTTGGCATAAATCGGGATTAGGATTTGTCACTCAGTGTATCAAAGAGGTATCTCTAGGCCCTCTTGGTAATGCACATCACTATAAGCCTTGCAAGCAATGTTATTAATGAGTTAGTTGCGGGTTGATGCATTACGGAACATGTAAAGAGACTTGCCGGTAACGAGATTGAACTAGGTATGATGACACCGACGATTGAATCTCGGGCAAGTAACATACCGATGACAACGGGAACAACTTATGTTGTTGTGCGGTTTGACCGATAAAGATCTTTGTAGAATATGTAGGAGCCAATATGAGCATCCAGGTTCCTCTATGGGTTATTGACCGGAGATGTGTCTCAGTCATGTCTACATAGTTCTCGAACCCGTAGGGTCCGCACGCTTAACGTTCGATGACGATTTGTATTATGAGTTTATGTGATTTGATGACCGAATGTTGTTTGGAGTCCCAGATGAGATCATGGATGTCACGAGGAGTCTCGAAATGGTCAAGACATAAAGATTCATATATTGGAAGGTTACATTCGTACACTAGAAGTGGTCCGGGTAGTTTCGGATAAAACCGGAGTGCCAGAGGGGTTATCGGATCCCCCCGGGGAAGTAATGGGCCTTAGGGCAGAGAGAGGGCAGCAGCCAGGAGGTGGCATGCCCCCCCAAGGGGAGTCCTAATAGGACTAGGGGAGGGGGTGCGGCCCCTCTTTCCCTCTCCCTCTCCCTCTCTTTCCTTCTTCTCCTACTTGGACTAGGAAAGGGGGGGACCGATTCCTACTTGGAGTAGGATTCCCCCCCCCCTTGGGCGTGCCCCTTTGGTCCGGACAGCCTCCTCCTCCCCTCCTTTATATACGGGGGAGGGGGCACCCCATAGAGACACAAGTCGATCTTTAGCCGTGTGCGGTGCCCCCTCCATAGGTTTCCACCTCGGTCATATTGTCATAGTGCTTAGGCAAAGCCCTGCGTCAGTAACTTCATCATCACCGTCACCACACCGTCGTGCTGACGAAATTCTCCCTCGGCCTCAACTAGATCAAGAGTTTGAGGGACGTCACCAAGCTGAATGTGTGTAGATTGCGGAGGTGCCGTGTGTTCGGTACTTGGATTGGTTGGATCGCGAAGACGTTCGACTACATCAACCGCTTTACTAAACGCTTCCGCTTTCGGTCTACGAGGGTAAGTGGACACACTCTCCCCGCTCATTGCTATGCTTCTCCTAGATAGATCTTGCGTGATCATAGGCAAATTTTTTGAAATACTATGTTCCCCAACAGTGGCATCTGAGCCATCTCTATGCGTAGATGTTATACGCACTAGTAGAACGCAAAGAGTTGTGGGCATAATAGTCATACTGCTTACCAGCATGTCATACTTTGATTCGGCGGTATCGTTGGATAAAGCGGCCCAGACCGTTATTACATGACCGCGTTCATGAGACCGGTTCTACCGCCGTGCTTCACACACAGGTGGCTAGTAGGTGTCTGTTTCTCCAACTTTAGTTGAATCGAGTGTGACTACGCCTGGTCCTTGTTGAAGGTTAAAACAGCACACTTGATGAAAAATCGTTGTGGTTTTGATACGTAGGTAAGAACGGTTCTTGCTAGAAGCCCGTAGCAGCCACGTAAAACTTGCAATAACAAAGTAGAGGATGTCTAACTTGTTTTTGCGGGGCTTGCTATGATGTGATATGGTCAAGACGTGATGATATATGATTTGTTGTATGAGATGATCATGTTTTGTAACAGTTATCGGCAACTGGCAGGAGCCGTATGGTTGTCGCTTTATTGTATGAAATGCAATCGCCATGTAATTGCTTTACTTTATCACTAAGCGGTAGAGATAGTCATCGAAGAAATTGTTGGCGAGACAGCAACGATGCTTCGATGGAGATCAAGGTGTCAAGCCAGTGACTACGGTGATCATGACGGTGCTTTGGAGATGGAGATCAAAGACACAAGATGATGATGGCCATATCATATCACTCATTTGATTGCATGTGATGTTTATCTTCTTATGCATCTTATTTTGCTTAGTACGGCAGTAGCATTATAAGATGATCTCTCACTAAATTTCAAGGTACAAGTGTTCTCCCTAAGTATGCACCGTTGCTACAATTCATCGTGCCGAGACACCACGTGATGATCGGGTGTGATAAGCTCTACGTTCACATACAACGGGTGCAAGCCAGTTTTTCTCACGCAGAAAACTTGGGTTAAACTTGATGAGCCCAGCATATGTAGATATGGCCTTGGAACACTGAGACCGAAAGGTCGAGCATGAATCATATAGTAGATATGATCAACATAGTGATGTTCACCATTGAAAACTACTCCATCTCACGTGATGATCGGACATGGTTTAGTTGATATGGATCACATGATCACTTAGATGATTAGAGGGATGTCTATCTATGTGGGAGGTCTTAAGTAATATGATTAATTGAACTTTAATTTATCATGAACTTAGTACCTGATAATATTTTGCATGTCTATGTTGTTGTAGATAAATGGCTCGTTCCACTGTTCCATTGAATTTTAATGCGTTCCTAGAGAAAGCTAAGTTGAAAGATGATGGTAGCAACTACACGAACTGGGTCCGTAACTTGAGGATTATCCTCATTGCTGCACAGAAGAATTATGTACTGGAAGCACCACTAGGTGCAACACCCGCTATAGGAGCAATGTCGGCTGTTGTGAACGCTTGGCAGAGCAAAGCTCATGCCTACTCGATAGTTCAGTGTGTCATGCTTTACAGCTTTGAACCGGGACTTCAACGACGTTTTGAATGTCATGGAGCATATGAGATGTTCCAGGAGTTGAAGTTAATAATTCAAGCAAATGCCCTGATTGAGAGATATGAAGTCTCCAATAAGTTCTACAGCTGCAAAATGGAGGAGAATAGTTCTGTTAGTGAACATATACTCAGAATGTCTGGGTACCACAATCACTTGAATCAGCTGGGAGTTAATCTTCCGGTTGATAGTGTCATTGACAGAGTTCTTCAATCACTGCCACCAAGCTACAAAAGCTTCGTGATGAACTATAATATGCAAGGGATGGATAAGACGATTCCCGAGCTCTTCGTGATGCTAAAGGCTACGGAGGTAGAAATCAAGAAGGAGCATCAAGTGTTGATGGTTAACAAGACCACTAGTTTCAAGAAAAAGGGCAAAGGGAAGAAGGGGAACTTCAAGAAGAACGGCAAGCAAGTTGCTGCTCAAGTGAAGAACCCCAAGTCTGGACCTAATCCTGAGGCTGAGTGCTTCTACTACAAAGGGACTAGTCACTGGAAGCAGAACTGCCCCAAGCATTTGGCGGATAAGAAGGATGTCAAAGTGAAAGATATATTTGATATACATGTTATTGATGTGTACCTTACTAATGCTCATAGTAGCGCCAGGGTATTTGATACTGGTTCTGTTGCTCACATTTGCAACTCGAAATAGGGGCTATAGATTAAGCCAAGATTGGCTAAGGACGAGGTGATGATGCGCGTGGGAAATGGTTCCAAAGTCGATGTGATCGCCGTCGACACGCTACGTCTAGATCTGCCTTCGGGATTAGTTTTAGACCTGAATAATTGTTATTTGGTGCCAGCGTTAAGCATGAACATTATATCTGGATCTTGTTTGATGCGAGACGGTTATTCATTTAAATCAAAGAATAATGGTTCTTCCATTTATATGAGTAATATCTTTTATGGTCATGCACCCTTGATGAGTGGTCTATTTTTACTAAATCTCGATAGTAGTGATACATATTTATAGTATTAAAGCCAAAAGATATAAGTTTAATAATGATAGTGCAACTTATTTGTGGCATTGCCGTTTAGGTCATATTGTTGTAAAGCGCATGAATAAACTCCATGCTGATGGGCTTTTGGAATCTCTTAATTATGAACCACTTGATGCTTGCGAACCATGCTGCATGGTCAAGATGAATGAAACTCAATTCTCCGGAACAATGGAGCGAGCAACAGACTTATTCGAAATAATACAAACTGATGTATGCAGTCTGATGAGTGTTGATGCTCGCGGCGGATATCATTATTTTCTGACCTTCACAGATGATTTGATCTGATATGGGTATATCTACTTGATGAAACATAAGTCTGAAACATTTGAAAAGTTTACAGAATTTCAGAGTGAAGTGGAAAATCATCGTAACAAGAAAATAAAGTTTCTATGATCTAATCATGCAGGTGCATATTTGAGTTACGAGTTTGGTCTTCATTTGAAACAATGCAGAATAGTTTCACAACTCACGCCAGCCGGAACACCATAGCATAATGGTGTGTCTGAACGTCATAACTGCACTTTATTAGATATGGTGCCATTTATGATGTCTCTTACTGATTTACCGCTATCGTTTTAGGGTTATGCTTTAGAGATGGCTGCATTCACGTTAAATAGGGCACCATCTAAATCCGTTGAGACGACACCATATGAATAGTGGTTTGGCAAGAAACCCAAGTTGTCATTTCTTAAAGTTTGGGGCTGCGATGCTTATGTGAAAAAGCTTCAACCTGATAAGCTCGAGCCCAAATTGGAGAAATGTGTCTTCATAGGATACCCAAAGGATATTGTTGGGTACAACTTCTATCACAGATCCGAAGGCAAGATATTCATTGCTAAGAATGGATCCTTTCTAGAGAAGGAGTTTCTCTCAAAAGAAGTGAGTGGGAGGAAAGTAGAACTTGATGAGGTAATTGTACCTACTCCCTTATTGGAAAGTAGTTCATCACAGAAACCAGTTTCAGCGATTCCTACACCAATTAGTGAGGAAGCTAATGATGATGATCACGGAACTTCTGATCAAGTTACTACCGAACCTCGTAGGTCAACCAGAGTAAGATTCGCTCCAGAGTGGTATGGTAATCCTGTTCTGGGAGTCATGTTACTTGACCATGACGAACCTATGAACTATGAGGAAGCAATGATGAGCCTAGATTCCGCAAAATGGCTTGAGGCCATGAAATCTAAGATGGAATCCATTTATGATAACAATGTGTGGACTTTGGTTGACTTGCCTGATGATCGGCAAGCCATAGAGAATAAATGGATTTTCAAGAAGAAGACTGACACTGACGGTAATGTCACTGTTTACAAAGCTCGACTCATTGCGAAAGGTTTTTGACAAGTTCAAGGAGTTGACTATGATGAGACCTTCTCACCCATAGCGATGCTTAAGTCTGTCCGAATCATGTTCGCAATTGCCACATTTTATGATTATGGAATTTGGCAAATGGATGTCAAAACTGCATTCCTTAATGGATATCTTAAAGAAGAGTTGTATATGATGCAACCAAAAGGTTTTGTTGATCCAAAAGGTGCTAACAAAGTGTGCAAGCTCGAGCGATCCATTTATGGACTGGTGCAGGCATCTCGGAGTAGGAATATACGCTTTGATAAGGTGATCAAAGCATATCGTTTTATACAGACTTATGGAAGCATGTATTTAGAAGAAAGTGAGTGGGAGCTTTGTAGCATTTCTGATATTATATGTGGATGACATATTGTTGATCGGAAATGATACTGAATTTCTGGGTAGCATAAAAGGATACTGGAATAAGAACTTTTCAATGAAAGACCTCGGTGAAGCTACTTATATATTGGGCATCAAGATCTATAGAGATAGATCAAGATGCTTAATTGGACTTTCACAAAGCACCTACCTTGATAAAGTTTTGAAGAAGTTCAAAATGGATCAAGCAAAAAAAAAGGTTTCTTGCCTGTGTTACAAGGTGTGAAGTTGAGTCAAACTCAATGCCCGACCACTGCAGAAGATAGAGAGAAAATGAAAGTCATTCCCTATGCTTCAGCCATAGGTTCTATCATGTATGCAATGCTGTGTACCAGACCTGATGTGTGCATTAAATTAGTTTAGCAGGGAGGTACCGAAGTAATCCAGGAGTGGATCACTCGACAGTGGTCAAGAACAACCTGAAATACCTGAAAAGGACTAAGGATAGGTTTCTCATTTATGGAAGTGACAAAGAGCTCGTCGTAAATGGTTATGTTGATGCAAGCTTTGACACTGATCCGGATGACTCTAAGTCACAAACCATATGCGTATTTATATTGAATGGAGGAGCGGTAAGTTGGTGCAGTTCCAAGCAGAGCGTCATGGTGGGATCTACGTGTGAAGTGGAATACATTGCTGCTTCAGAAGCAACAAATGAAGGAGTCTGGATGAAGGATTTCATATCCGATCTAGGTGTCATACCTAGTGCATTGGGTCCAATGAAAATCTTTTGTGACAATACTGGTGCAATTGCCTTGGCAAAGGAATCCATATTTCACAAGAGAACTAAGCACATCAAGAGGCGATTCAATTCCATCCGCGGTCAAGTCTAGGAGGGATACATAGAGATTTGCAAGATAGATACGGATCTGAATGTTGCAGACCTGTTTGAGGGAGTCCTGGACTAAGGGGTCCTCAGACGTCCGGCCTATTATCCATGGGTCGGACTGATGGGCTGTGAAGACATGAAGACCGAAGATTGCACCGTGTCCGGATTGGACTCTACTTGGCGTGGAAGGCAAGCTTGGCGACCGAAGATTCCTTCTTATGTAACCGACTCCATGTAAACCCTAGATCCCCTCGGTGTCTATATAAACCGAAGGGGTAGTCCGGAAAGGACCACATATACTCATTACCATATTCATAGGCTAGACTTCTAGGGTTTAGCCATTACGATCTCGTGGTAGATCAACTCTTGTAACACTCATATTCATCAAGATCAATCAAGCAGGAAGTAGGGTATTACTTCCATAGAGAGGGACCGAACCTGGGTAAACATCGTGTCCCCTGTCTTCTGTTACCATCGATCCTAGACGCACAGTTCGGGACCCCCTACCCGAGATCCGCCTGTTTTGACACAGACATTGGTGCTTTCATTGAGAGTTCCACTTTGCCGTCAGCAGAAGGCTCGATGGCCCCATCGATTGTCAATAATGACGCTATCCAAAGAGGAACCTTCCTCCCCGGACAGATCTTTGTATTCGGCGGCTTCGTACTGTGGGCCAACTCGCTTGGCCATCTGGAGCATATCGACAGCTACGCCCCCGACCATCAGGTCGGATTCGGAAGCTTGAAATACGTCATGGATATCCATGGAGACTCGATCTTCAAGGGATTTGAGCCAGCAGTGATCGCTCCCCCTCATCCTGATGAACGTGACTTAAATATGTCATCGGATCACACCCAGGAGATGGTTCCCACGACTATATCGACCTTAGAGCCAAAGAAGATCGAGCCATCCGAGGCCTCGGAGTCTGCAGAGTTGGAGCCACACATGGACTCGACGCCCTGCAACATTCGCTTAACGGAACTTCGGACTCGTCTCCGGCTACAAGTTCCAGACTGTGTACACCTGCGGACACCGAGTTAGATCAGCTATCGATCCTCGAGTTCAGCGCCGCTAACGTGTTCCAACACTCGCCTTTGGGTGACGTGCTAAAATCTTTAAAGAATTTGTCCTTGGAAAAGGACTCCCAGCCGAACTATGTCCGGTTCGAGCTAGAGACGGATGATGAGGAATTTCGCTTCCCACCAGCCACCCACTTCATAGCCACCGTCGATGACTTAACCGACATGCTTGACTATGGCTCCGAAGACATCGACAGTATGGATGACGATGCCGACAATGAGAAAGGCCAAGACCCGCCATTCAGTGGATGCTGGACGGCCACCTCTTCATACGACGTGTACATGGTTGATACACCTAAGGGATCCGGCGACGAAAAAGAAGAGCCGGATATGAACAAAACCTCCGAGACACAGTCCAAGCGCCAGCGGCCCAAACACCTCCCTAAGCCCCGTCGCTCAAAGGACGGCAACACTGGCACCGGAGAAAATAGTACTCTGGGCGACGCCGAAAACAGAGATGACCCTGCTGGGGCTACATCCGAATAAGGACATGACAGCACGGAAGACAACACTGACGAACAGGCCATAAAAGATGACCCGGAGGATGATAGTTACTATCCGCCCTCCGACGAGGATACAAGCCTCGGCAACAAAGACTTCATCGTGCCTGAGGATCCTCTTGAGAAGGAGCGCTTTAAGCTAAACAAGACCTGCTCATCGATAGATGGACTAACATCTTGACAACCGAGGAATATGGCCTTAACCGCCCAGCCAAGAGCTACCCGAAACGTAGACTGCTACCTCAATTCGATGAGGAAGCGCCGGAGCATATATCTCCCTCTCGCAATGCAGATCGACCACCACGTGGTCGGGACAGTGCGGCGAAACAGCCACCCCGCGGTCGAGATAAAGCGGCAACTCAGGCCGAACAGCAGACCACCCCACCACCCCGTCAAAATAGGGACGGAAGAGTCCGGAGTCATATGTACGACCTCTGACAGACCCTGGATAGTAAAACAGGACACACAAGATCGATCTACGAATCATGAGGACGTGCCTCAAGGCGCGACGACGGCTACATACTCGGACATGACAAACCTAACCACGCTCGAGCCAAATGCCGCAGACGGACTCCTTCAGAGCTCTGCCACAATGCGGCCCGATATAGAGGCGCCGCACACCCGCTCTGCTTCACAGATGAAGTACTGGATCATGAATTCCCCGAGGGGTTCAAGCCTGTCAATATCGAATCATACGATGGCACAACCGATCCTGCAGTATGGATTGAGGATTTCATCCTCCACATCCACATGGGCCGAGGAAATGACATCCACGCCATCAAATACCTCCCATTAAAGCTCAAAGGACCAGCTCGGCATTGGTTAAATAGCCTGCTTGAGAACTCCATCGGCAGCTACGAAGACTTGGAACAGGCTTTCCTCGACAACTTCCAAGGAACTTATGTCCGGCCACCAGACGCCGATGACCTAAGCCACATAATTCAACAACCTGGAGAATCAGCCAGAAAATTCTAGACTAGGTTCCTAACCAAGAAGAACCAGATCATTGACTGTGCGGATGCCGAGGCCCTAGCAGCCTTCAAACACATCATCCGTGACGAATGGCTAGCACGCCACCTCGGACAAGAAAAACCGAAGTCAATGGAAGCCCTTACGGCACTCATGACCCGCTTTTGCGCAGGTGACGACAGCTGGCTGGCTCATAGCGAAAACACAGCCAGCAAGGCAGGCCCCACGGAGGCCAAGAATAGCACAGGCAAGCTCCGACGCAATAGACACAAACACCGAAGCAACGGCGACAACACCGAGGACACCATAGTCAACGCCGGATTCAGTGGCTCCAAGTCTGGCCAACGGAAGAAGCCCTACAAAAAAATAACGAAGGACCTTCCAGCCTAGACCGCATACTCGACCGTCCATGCCAAATTCACGGCACCCCGGATAAGCAAGCCAATCATACCAACAGGGATTGTTGGGTCTTCAACCAGGCTGGCAAGTGAAATGCCGAAAACAAACAAAAGGGATCACAAAGTGAGGACGAAGATGAAGAGCCCCGGCAGCCGAACACCGGGGGGACAGAAGAAATCCCCCCCCCCCAAGTCAAAACGGTGAACATGATATACGCCACGCACATCCCCAGAAAGGAGCCCAAACGAGCACTCAGGGACGTCTATGTGGTAGAGCCAGTCGCCCCCAAGTTCAATCCATGGTCGCCATTCCCGATCACCTTCGATCGACGAGATCATCCAACTAGTATCCGCCATGGCGGTTCGGCCGCACTGGTCCTTGACCCAATCATCGACAGATTCCACCTAACTCGAGTCCTGGTGGATGGTGTAAGCAACCTCTATCTGCTGTACCAGGATACAGTACGGAAGATGGGCATTAATCCCTCACGAATCAAACCAACAAAGACTACCTTTAAATGAGTCATACCAGGTGTAGAGGCCGCTGTACGGGCTCAATCACGCTCGAGGTGGTCTTCGGTTCTCCGGATAACTTCCGAAGCGAAGAGTTAATCTTCGATATCGTCCCCTTCCGCAGCGGCTACCACGCACTACCTTGGACGAACCACATTTGCTAGATTTAACACAGTGCCACACTATGCTTATCTCAAGCTCAAGATGCCCGGCCCACGCGGCGTCATAACAGTCAATAGAAATACGGAACACTCCCTCCAAACAGTGGAGCAAACCGCCGCCCTGGCAGCGGAAGTACAGAGCGGCCTTCTCAAGCAGCACTGTAATCCAGCTATCGAGCCCTTGGACACCATCAAGAGGGTTCGGACTACACTACAATAGGACAGTGTGGCTCGTCAAGAGCTTGACTAGCAATTCAGCCTCCGTCCCAACCCCAAGGAAGTAGTGGCATTCGTACCACGCATACACAATTGCGCACTCAAAATTCCATGGACAAAGACGGAGGCACGAGATAGCCCGGGGGCTACAATTCGGCAAAACCGACCCCAGACACAAATACTTTTACTTATTTTTTTCATTACAGGCACCTTCTTTCGTAGGCCTGATATAAAGTCCTCTAGAAGGACTGGAACGCAACGGAGGCAAGCAACACATGTGTGTAGGGTAACCTTTATACGTTCTTCTTGATGGTATTCACACTTCTTTCTCAGGACCCGCACGCTGCGCCATACCGGTTCTGGCACGTTGAATGGCCGGATACTTCTAGCACCATCTGTAGAAGATATGCCTTGACGTATCCATCCAGTTATAATAAAAATGGTTTGTAGCCCAGTCTCTGTGTTTTTCACTTCTCACTTCGTTTTATTTTGATCTGCCTATCTGCGGCATCGACACTCTTTTACGTTTCATATTCACCAAGGGCTACCTATCGCCCCACAATATGGCAGCACAGTCCAAACACTTCTTATATATAAGTTCGGCACCCCGAATTTAGCATTATATGCATTGGCTCCGAATCATGTCTTTGGTCAATAGTTGGGTTGCCCAGTTCCTGTGCTTGTTACCCTACGTTCCGCTCCATCGGCTAGGGCAGTAAAGGGAGAACTATTGTGATTGTGCCCTTACTTGGACCGGACGAGCACCTCAGTAGAGAAAGCCGAAAACTTACTGTCATGATATGGTGACAGCCGGTCAGCTACTCAAGTGTTACAAATCGTTGGAGATTTTATCCGCATTATGCGAGAGATCGGTACTTCCCGATCAGATGATCACAACACCCTGGCTCGAACCAGGGGCTACACCCATGCTTTATTATAAAACTCCTATGGGCATTTAAGCCGTATAGTCCGATTGCCTTGTTCGTTGCGCTAAACAA
This sequence comes from Triticum monococcum, assembly GCA_034509565.1. Classification (NCBI taxonomy): domain Eukaryota; kingdom Viridiplantae; phylum Streptophyta; class Magnoliopsida; order Poales; family Poaceae; genus Triticum; species Triticum monococcum. Next base: position 573,068,077 of record CM067843.1, read on the forward strand.
CTCCTTCAAGGAGCATGTAATTGGATCAAGATTGTTTAGATTCCATCCCGAACACCTCCGTACTATCTACGTGAGGGCAGAAGCCAACGACTGGCCAACCCTCAGATAACATATAACACGGCCGCACAGGGGGAAAAAATCAAAGCATAACAAAATTGCATTAACAAAACGGGCTTTGTTTCTCATAATACAAGGCAATGGCAACATGAATACATTCATTCAAACACAATGTCCTGTGAACATTGTGCTGCCGCAAGGCGAGACCCCTCCAGGACATCCGCAAAATACCGTTCCGGTGTATGGTGCTCCTTACCCTCCGGTGGCACCCTGGCCACCTCGACAGCGTCCATCTTTGCCCACCACATCTTGCAACGGGCGAAGGCCATGCGCGCACCTTCAATACAGGCCGAGCACTTCATGACATCCTGCTGGGGACAGGCGTTCACCACCCACCTCACGAGTCTGAAGTAGCTTCTTGGCATAGCTTCGGCTGGCCATAGCCGGATTATCAAATCCTTAATGGCTAGTTCAGCCACCCTATGCAGCTCCACCAGCTGTTTCAGCTGATCGGTGAAGGACACGGGATGCTCCGGTGCCACATACTGCGACCAGAATAGCCTCTCCGTGGAATCCCCTCCTTCGGCTCGATAGAACTCCACGACATCGGATACACTACGTGGCAAATCCGCAAAGGCCCCTGGGGAACTCCGAACTCGAGTTAGTAAAAGGTACTGCTTCTCCGCATATTTGCTTTGCATCTTAAATGCCTTACCCACCATGATCTTCTTGGCCTCCTGGATCTCCTGGAGGGCGGCCTAGGTCTCATTCTGGGCAGCCTCCGCGCTTTGACGAGCCTTGGCGAGTTCGGTCCCTTGAACCGACGCATCATGCTCCAAGGTCTTGCATTTTTTCACCGCATCCTGGAGCTCCTGCTGGACTTCTTTGACCCGGGCCTTGAGCTTCTTACAATCGGCCTGCTACTGGACAGCCTTCTCCTCGGCATCGCCCAGGCCTTCTTCAGGGCCTCGACCTCGGTTGCGGCTTCTGCACATATAATGATACCGCTGTCAATACACAGCATTTATCCTTTCCCGAACATTTAGCAAGTCATTCCTCACCTTGCTTCTCTTGGAGCCAAACCTTAATCTCGCCGAGCTCGTTCTCGGTCTGCTCCAGCTTCCGCTTCAGCTCGGAAACCTCGACAGTATGCGAGGTCGCGGCCAACAGCGACGCCTGCTTATTCATGCATATTCTGTTAGTTTCCTACAATAAGAGGTTGATCCTCTGTCTGGTTCTTCCTACCAAACTCCAGACAGTGTCTCAGGGGCTACTGAATACATGGGGTTTTCCTCTTTCTATGTCACTTACCTCAAAACCCGTCAACAGATTGTTGCAGGCTTCGTCTAGTCCACTCTTGGTGGACTGTACCTTCTCAATCACCACACCCATAAGGACGCGGTGCTCGTCCACAATGGAGGTGCCTCGTAGCGCCTCCATTAGTTCATCCGACGCCCCTGGGTGAACAAGGGCCACCGGTGGAATTGGCACACCCCCTCCTTCGAAGGAGGGTGCTCGCCTGATTGTGGAGCCACATGGATCTCCGGAATCATATCCGGCTGAGGGCCGAACTCAATACGGCCCTCTTTGCCAGTCTCCTTGGGGATCTGCTCCCCCATCTGTCCAACAGCGGAGGTCCCGCCTTGTGGCGCCCCCGAACAATGTCCTGAGCTCCTCCCTTCGGAGTGGCCCTCCGAGACAACACTTTCGTCCCTGGCCCCGGGGGAGCAAGCAGGCGGTGGCGACATGCTCGCCATCTTTGACGGCGCCAGCGAACCTCCAGATGAGGAATGTTGGATAAGATTGCGGGCCGGACTGCAATAGTATGGATTAACCATGTTAGCATAATAAAAAGAAAGGGAAGGATATGCGCGTAAATGAGCCATGTCGCTTACGATGCGGCTTGAGGCCTAGTGCGGGGGCGTCGTTCCGGACTACTGTCAACGACCCATGCAGTGTTGACCGCTGGGGTGCCCTTCCCCTTTTTGGGCGATTTTGCCTCCAGATGTGCTGGGGTCACCCTTTTCTTCTTCTTCTCCTCGGGAGGAGGGTTGTTTTCCTCCTCCTCCTCTTCCTCGTCATTATCCTCGGGGACGGAGGAATGACCTCGTCGTCTTTGGATGTCGCGTCCGAAGCGCCCTTACGACGAGGGCCACTCTTGGCCCCCTTGGCCTTCTTCTTGGCCTTCTTCTCCGGCGCTGTATATGGCGCCGGCACCAGCATCCTCGCCAGGCGCGGGATGACTGGTTCCTCGGGCAGCGGTGCCGGACACTCGATCCATTCCGCCTTCTCCACCCAGTCCTGAAGGAGCAATACTAAATCTTAGACATCATCCTCGAAACATTCAAGTTGGCAATACGTCAAAAGAAACATACCTCGTTGGTGGGGCATTTACAATTGTGACCATGGTCTGAGTCTGTGGTCGGTGGCTTCTCGTTGCTCTTAAAGAGCAACTTCCAGGCCCCTTCATGAGAGGTGTCGAAGAGCCTTCTCAGGGTCTTGTGCTTCTTCGGATTAAACTCCCATAAAGGGTGGCTTCGGCGTTGGCATGGAAGAATCCGGCGAACCAGCATCACCTGGATAATGTCGACAAGCTTGACATCCTTGGTCACCATGCTTTGAACGCGCGTCTGCAGCGCTATCAGCTCGTCAGGAGAACACCAGTCCGGACTCTTCTCGACCCAGGAGGTGAGCCACGTGGGAGCACTAGAGCAGAATTCAGCAGCTGCGGCCCAGGTGGTGCCGCGAGGTTCTATGGTGTAGAACCACTGCTTTTGCCATTCCTTTACTGTCTCTATAAAGGTGCCTTTGGGCCAGGAGACATTGGACAGCTTGCTCACCATGGCTCCTCCGCACTCCGCGTGCTGACCATCCACCACCTTCGGCTTCACGTTGAAACTTTGAGCCATAGCCCGAAGTGGGGATGGATGCGGAGGAAGGCCTCGCACAGGACGATAAACGCCGAGATGTTGAGGAAGGAATTCGGGGACAGATCATGGAAATCTATCCCGAAATAGTACATCAGCCCGCGGACGAAAGGGTTATTAGCGCGGGAAATGCAGTACCTTGAAATCGATTCAGGAACTGCTACAGGGGCAATTTCTATTGACATGTAGAATAAAAACAATGGTAACATATCATTGAAGATATATATAGTTTATGACCATCAACATTAAAATAAGACTGTTACCAACGTTTTGTGCACACAATTGGTCTTGTTCAGTGTGTGCACCATAGCTCTAATTAATCCCATCCAAAATCAAGCGTTCATACGTTGTGCTATCTCTGTCAGATTATCAACAAAGTTTATGACATGCTTCAAGTCCTTCCAGTGAAATTTGGTACGCTTAGTAACATACAGATCGTTCACTATGCATCCAACATATCATGCTTAAAAGGTGGAAAGGTATTATTTATTCAGAACATGGCAGAAGAATATTTAGTGCGCATAAATTGGTAAATAGAATTTGTTACTGCGTAGGAATGGAGTCAGAATATGATATCACAATTGGTTGCTTAAATAGTAATATGACAACAAGGAGAAAGTTGAGAGGACACCAACCTCGATCAGACTTTGATCGGCTGATGACGTTGGGGAAGTAAACATCCATGTTAATTAGACAAGGTTGTGGTACACACACTAGAATTTTATTGCCAGCTTTCAGTTCATAACACTTAGACATTTTTCTCCAAAGGTCCGCATTAAAATAGGAGTGACCATCTTTATCAAGTTTTACTCTAACCGTCATTGTAAATCCATACTTCATTGTCAATATGACATCCTGGGAGTCATTAGCAAAGTAAAGCCCAAGATTTCCTTCTACTCCTGTTCTTGCAAAGCGAGGGATGTACTGCTTGAAATGAAAATTAAGATCGTAAATTAGATATATTAAAATAACAGAGCAACATGCAAATATGGGAGTAACTGATAGAACAGATCCATATATATATAGATGAAAGCAAAGTACAAAAATATAGAATTAAAAATAGATAATATAACAAAGATTTGATGCAAATATATAGATAATGTAGCAACGGACGGTATATGTTCACAAATTTAGGCCATGCCGACCATGGTAGGTTGAGATTGAACATACCGAGCGCTCCCTGAAGTCATCCGGAATGGTGAGATAGAACTTCGTTTCCGACTGGCCACGACCAAAGTTCCCCGATTTGTGCTCGCACTGTGGACACATGAATGAACACCCACAAATCAGCTAGAACAAAAATGATTCCACGGCGATTTCTGCCGGTTGATTAATAGCGACAGATGAACTGCGATAAGAGATGAGTGAATATTTCACTAATTAAGTTGATTACCTTCTCCATGAGAAAAATCACTAACCCAATCCCGCAGAAAAGCCCAGTCGACCAGAGTCTAGAATGTCGGTGCAGATAGGCGGAGGAAAGCGATGGAGGCGAAATCCGGTGCCGTTTGGAGCGCGACCTACGCCCGCCGTCAATAGCCATCGAACTTAGGGTGTAGAGTTGCGGAGGATTCCTCGGCGAGTGAGTGGGGACGAAGTGGGCGAGGGTTTTCTTTTCCTTTTGCATGTGTGAGTGAACACACACGGTTCACAGAGGCGACGGAGATGAATCATGTGCGATAGTAAATCACCGAGATTGAATGGGAATCCAAATTTCCTTTGTCCTTCATCCATGAGTTTTTTTCTACAATGAATATAAACCCTACTAATCACCATGTTCAAATTTGACACTTTTCCGGGTTCATTTACAATATTTAGGGGATTATGTGCATTTTGTAGGCATTAATGCATGTAATTCAAATTCGGACAATTGGTGCATGAAAGGGTGCACAAGAACGGTCTGGAAAACCATGCTCGTGCTATTTAGTACATTCTCATGCCTTTTACAAGGAATGGGCAGATATTTTAAGGAAATGTGTGGCAATAGTCAACCATAAGCATGTCGTTTTCTGGGTTAACAACTATACAAAAATGAAATACATGCTTGGAAAACACATGATGCCTGGTGTAGTGCCATGGTATGACCTCACCGTGCCCTGGTAAAAATGTCGTCATGCACGTCTTTCATAAAGCGAACCATCACCGAGGAAGTTTCATGGTTTCGAGGGGGAAATCACCAAGATTGAAGGGGGATCCAAATTTCCTTTGTCCTTTGTCCACGAGTTTTTTTCTATGATGAACATACAACCTACTAATCATTATGCTCAAATTTGGCACTTTTCCCGGTTCATTTGCCATATTTAGGGGATTATGTGCATTTCCTAGGCATTAATGCACATAATTCAAGTTCAAATAATCGGTGCATGAAAGGTTCCACAAGAACGGCCGGAAAACCATGCTCGTGCCATTTAGTAAATTGCCATACCTTTTACAAGGAATAATGGATAGATATTTCGTTGAAATGTGTGGCAATAGTCAACCACAAATGTTTGTTTGTTGGGTTTTCAACTATAGAAAAAATGAAATAAATGCTTAAAAAACATGACGCCTGGCATGGTGGCATGGTATGACCTCACCATGCCCTGATAAAAATTTGAGAAGGTTTGGCTTATGTCGTCATCGACACCCTTCATAAATCGAACCATCACCGAGGAAGTTCCATGCTTTCAAGAGGGAAAATCCCCAATATTGAAGGGGAATCGAAATTTCCATCCTGGTTTGTCATTCAGTTTTTTTTCCAATGATCAACATGCCGCCTCAAATGCAACATGTTCAAATTTGGCATTTTCCCGGGCTCATTTACCATATTTAGGGGATTATGTACATTTTCTAGGCATTAATGGACATAATTCAAATTCGAACAATCGGTGCATGAAAAGGTGCACAAGAACGGTCTGGAAAACCATGCTCGTGTTATAGTACATTCTCATGCCTTTTACAAGGAATGGACACAAGGTTGTCAGAATCGTGATTCTGAATCAGATCGGAGCTTCAATGGCAGGATCGTAAATCGTAGAATCTTCACCATTAGGATCGTAAAAACGCAGATTCTACAGACCAAAATCGTAGAATCACATGGGTTAGTTTGCATCGCAAAGTCGTAGAATCGTACAACAGAATCGCGATTCTGACAACCTTGAATGGACAGATATTTCAAGGAAATGTGTGGCAATAGTCAACCATAAACGCATCATTTACTCGGTTAACAACTATACAAAAAATGAAACACATGGATGGAAAACATGACGCCTGGCATGGTGCCATGGTATGGCCTCACCATGCCCTGGTAAAAAATGGAGAATGTTTTCCTTATGTCGTGTTCCGCGCCTTTCATAAATCAAACAATCACCGAGGAAGTTTTATGGTTTCAAGGGGGGAATCACCAAGATTGAAGGGGGTTCCACATTTCCTTTGTCCTTTGTCCACGAGTTTCTTTCTACGATGAACATAGAACCTGCAAATCACCATGTTCAAATTTGGCACTTTTTTGGGTTCATTTGCCATATTTAGGGGATTATGTGCATTTCCTAGGCAATAATACGCATAATTCAAGTTCAAACAATCGATGCATGAAAAGGGTCCACAAGAACGGCCTAGAAAACCATCCTCATGCCATTTAGTAAACTAGCGGTGTTACCCGCGCATTTGCGCGGCTAGATACAGTACATATTGTTAGTCATTACTCCCTCCGTAAAGAAATGTAAGATCTTTTAGATCACTATATTGCTAAAGTATAATTATTTTCAAAGATGTATGTATTGTGAAACTCTATTTATTTTGTTTTTTTACAATATGAGATTGCTTATAATGACCATTATATTTTGTTGTCATCAAAACAAGATCGAGATAATTTTACCTGTGTGGGAAAATTTGGTGAAACTTGCTTTATTCTCACCTTGACTTCTCCATTTCAAACTCATATAAATTTTTTGTATGCATATTATGTACTTATATCAATATCTCTATAGAAAGCAATATGTGTGCTTACCATAATGTTTTGTGAAAAAAAAACTCCTTTTATTTTGCCTCAGCGAAAAATATAGATTTGAGTGCTTCTAAATAGCGTGCCGCGACACATTTTATTTTGTATTTTTGCATTGGTCGAAGAAAAATTGTTTATCGTTAAACTTTCAGCACGCACATAGAATATGACGATATATACGTGAAAAATTTTTCAAAAAAAATTGGCATTTCGAAATAACTCATTCGGAGCGAGATTTGAGCCTTATCCAGTGTTTGTTGGTCTGACGTACAGTCCAGCCCTCAGGTGGTTTGGGGTAGGACCAGCATGCACACGCTCGCCAGATATGGTGCAGCACCGCCGGCGATCCATAATCAGCGCGGAGGTGAGCGCCGCCGCATCAGCCCCACACATTCCGATCCGAATGGATATGGTGGAGAAGGCTCAGGTAACAAACTTCGTCATCTTTTCTCCATCCACACATAAGCTAATTATTTTATCCCAAATTAAAAATAGAACCGGTAGAATATGTATGACAGAGCCACATGCACCATTGCTTTGGATTCGCTGCCGGCGATGGGATGTCATGTCCTTGGCTCCGGCCAAATGGAGGACGACATCGCGGTGGCTAACAGCAGGGGCGCAGCCGCACGAAGCAGACGGCGCAGGCCGCCTCAAAGTAGATCGTGTGCTGGACCCGATGACCGGCGCTCTCCGGCAGCCAGCGTCAGCAGCGCATCAAACCACACGCCAAGCAGTGAAACATTCGCACATTAGTGCCACACATGAAGCAGCGCAGGTTTGCCCCTCATCTCTGCTCCCTCAGTCTAAGACTAGCTAGTTATGCGTCTGACCCAAATACATTTGCATGAAATTAGTCCTGGAAATTTTGACAAATAAGGTAGATTGATTCTGGACTACTTGATTTTTGTGGGACTCGTGTATGAATACTTAGGGCCTGTTCGGAGACTCTCCCGTTCCTCAAGTCCACTCCAGGAGTTGGTGGAGCTGTAGATAAAAATGATGGAGCGGGAAAATGGGGCTCCACAGATTTTTTTTTCGAGAGTACGCAATTGCGTAACGAATTTTTATAGAAGAAGAAGAAGCCAATTTACAAGACTCCACATGATGATGCAAACATCATCGTGGGACACCCACGCCACACAAACTAGCTAGGCTAATGTCTCAGAAAACGTTGCAAAGCTCCTACACCGACACCCGCTGTGATCCACTCTCTAATCTCATCTAAGATCACATCCGCCAGGCCATGCGCCGTCATTTGCTGCTCTCTTCTGTTGAAGACCTTAGCATTTCGCTGCTTCCACAAAGCCCACGCCGTGCAAGTGACCAAGCTATCGAACCATCTTTTCTCCTTGCCGTGGAAGTTTCTGCGTTTCATAAGCCACCACTCCACAATAGTGTCCTCCGTCGACGGTCCCGCGATTGGTAGCTGAAGCTTGTCCATACACGTGAACCATACTTCCTAGGCATACACGCAGCGAGCAAGAATGTGCTCAACATTATCTTCATCTTGCAGGCAGGTGAAACAAGGCGAGGGAAGATCTTGCAAACCATGTCGAGCTCTCCGGTCCGAAGTCCATATCCTATGTTGCGAGGCCAGCCATGCAAAAATCTTGAGTTTTAGCGGCGCATAGCTTCCCCAAATGCAGGTGGCCGCCGGGGCTCTAGTTAGACCAAGGCAAAGTCTATCATAAGTGGCCTTTGCCGAGTAAGTGCCCTCGTCTCCAGCACAAGGCCATGTGAACTTGTCTTCCTCCAAAGGATCTGCACTGTGACCACAGCGTGTCTGAGATGCATTAGTTGCATTTGCGCCATGAAGGACATGTCCCCCTTTATGTCCTGCTCCCAGCTATTATCCACTAATGCTTGTTGCACTGTTCTTGAGTTGATCACTCGTGTTTCCACTGTAGCTTGGATGTTTGGGGCAATGTCCTTGGTTTTAAAACCATTTATCCATCTGTCTCTCCAGAAGAGAACGCGATCCCCACGGCCAACCTCAATTCTCACAAGGCTATCAAACACCTGTGTGGCGTCGGTGTCCACCACGAGTGCCAAGTTGCTCCATGGCCTGTCCTTATCAACTCTTCTCAACCATTCCCATCTCACTCGAAGCGCTAGGGCTTGTAGCTTCAAATTTTTAACTCCCAGCCCGCCAAAACAGGTTGGCCTACAGATGGTGTTCCAAGCAACCAAGCATTGGCCGCATTGATTTTGTCTTTTCCTGCCCAAAAGAATGATCTCATCCAAGCATCAATCTCTTCAAACACCCAATCCGGAGCATCCATGATAAGCAGTTGATGGACTGGCCTAGCAGTGACAACGGATTTTATCAACACCATTCTGCCTGATCTCTGAATGAAGCCTCTTTGCCATCCCGGGACCATTTTCTTCACCATGTCGAGCAAAGGTTGCCACTCATTCCTCGTCAGCTGGCGAGTGGCCAGTTGCAATCCTAGATACCTTATAGGGAACTCCGCGAGCGAGCAGCGCAACAGGTTGGTCACCCTGGCTTTATCCTCTTGTTCTCCTCTAATGGCCGTGGTCGTGGACTTGCCATAGTTCACCTTCAGACCCGAGGCCGTCCCGAACACAAGTAGAGCCTCCCTGACGAAGAGCAAGTCTTGGAGCGTAGGTCGAGTGAAGAATGCGACATCATCAGCGTAGATAGATATGCGTTGAGCTGCCGAGATGCCTCTGAATGAGCTTAGCACTCCCTCCTCTGAAGCTCTTGAAACTATGGCTGTGAGAACATCCATCGTGATAACGAATAGCAGTGCGGAGATCGGATCGCCTTGCCTGAGACCTTGCGCATGCGTGATGCTTCTGCCCGGCATGCCATTGACTATAATGCGAGTGGAGGCAATTTCAGTAGTATGGACAGCCATGAGATCATCATTTGGCCGAATCCTTTCGCCTTGAGCACCTCAAATAAGAATGGCCATGAGAGCGAGTCAAAAGCTCGGGATATGTCGAGCTTAAGGAAGACACCTTTGCATTTCCGTGCAGCGATCTTTTTGGCAACTTGCCTGACCAGGAGGAAGTTATCGTGCAAGCACCGTCCTTTGATGAACGCCGACTGGTTAAAAGTGACTAGATCCTTCATAAATGGCCTGACCCGAACTGCCAGAAGCTTTGCAAAGATCTTCTATAAGCTGTGGGGAAGACTTATCGACCGAAAGTCTCCCACATTCTCTGCATTCGGTCTTTTGGGGATCAACACCGTCAACGCTCTATTAAGTTTGGCAAAGCCTCTTCCATCTCCCACAAACAGCTTCAAGATGGCTGCCATAATATCTTTTTTGATCACTGGCCAAGCACATTGGTAGAATTTGCCGATGAATCCATCCGGCCCAGGGGCACCATCAGGGTGAAGTTCCTTAATCACATCCCAGACTTCTTCTTCCATGAAAATGGTCTCCAAGTCTTGCAAATCATGTGCCTCAATTCCCAAGGAGTCCATGTCCAGTGTGTATGGTCGGGCATGGGTTGTACCAATGAGAGCATGAAAAGCGTCAGAGAAGACCTTTTCCATTCTGCTTTGCTCTGTAATGATCTCGTCACCCCATCTAACGTGGGGGATGAAGTTTTTTGCTCTCCGCCCATTCGCGACTGCTTGGAAGAATTTTGAGTTCGCATCTCCATCTTTGAGCCAGCGATAGGGAGACCTTTGTCTATCTATGGTTCTCTCAAGTGAGGCCAACCCCAGCAGGCAAAGTTTAAGTGTGTGCCGTAGCCAAGTTTCCATAGGCGAGAGTTGACGCACCTCCATGGCCTTGTCGAACCGAAAGATCACCCACGTAGCCACCGCCATTTGTAGCTTGATGTTCCCCGTTTTTCTCCGCCCCCAAGCTTGCAGGGCAGCACCCGCGTTCCTATACAACGCATCCAATCTTTTGAACGAGTCAGTTATTGCCTCATCGCATGTCCACGCACTTCTTACAGCCTCTTCAAACCCCTCCAGTTTCGTCCAGTATAGCTCAAACCGAAATATCTTTTTCTGAGAAAAAGGCGCACATGTTGTAAGAAAGAGAGGCGCATGATCCGAGACACCAGTGGACAAGGCTTGGAGAAGGCAATCCGGATAGTCCAGCTCCCAGTCCACCGTGACGAGCACTCTGTCAATTTTGGTTAAGGTCGGGTTGTCCCTTTCGTTCGTCCATGTGAACATGTGTCCGTGCATATACAGCTCCTTGAGCTCCTGATCATCCACAAACTGCCGAAACCTATTCATCATGTTTCTATTGATATTCTCCTTGTTCTTCTCTGAGGCTCTAAGGACCATGTTGAAATCACTGAGAACCATCCATGGTCCAAGACAAAGCCTTCTTCTCTGAGCCAGCTCGTCCAGAAAGATAGTTTTCCTAGCATCACCTTGCGGTCCGTAAACGATAGTGATCCACCACGCCTCCCCCACCCTTGGACACACCAGGCCAGTGAGGGAGTTAGTGTCCATTTGTAGGTTGTACACGTCCATCACCGAAGAATGCCGCCACGAGTCTCCACCGCCGGCAGATACGCGGATCCGTCAAACGACGGTCCCATGCATTGCATTAGAACAAAGGAATCAATTACATCCATCTTAGTTTCTTGAAGACAAACTAGGCTAGCTTTAGTAGTGTCTAGGAGCTCCTTGACTGCCTTCCTCTTCGCCGGATTATTCAACCCTCGCACGTTCCAACACGCAATGGATGGATGTATATCCATGAAACCAGGAGAACTCCAACGCCGGGGCACACCAACGCTTATCGAGCCTCCACCGCCTGCCTTGTCTCTCCTTCCATGTCAAAGGACGGAACCGGCTTGCCGAACAAAGCCGCAATGATGCGTACGTGCTGATCACGCAAGGGCGAGTCGAATAGCTCCTTGAGTTCTTGTATGTCCTCCTCATGTGGCACCAGATCAGCCGGGACTAAACCCAGCGCACGTAAAAGCACATTCTCCGCCGGCGTGGCCTTCGTCACTGACATCATAGCTGATCGCTCGGAGGCTCTGGTGGTGCGCCTAGGGGTGCATGGCTCTGGATCCATCCGTATAGTCGAGGCCTGTAATTCCTTTAGCAGGGGCGGAGCAAGCCGTTTCACAATGTTGGAGCAAAAGGTCTTGAGCTTGGCAAACGCTACAGCTTCTTGCCTCGTCATTCCTTCCGTCAGTGCTGCCAACTCTACTTCCTTCTCCGCCTCCCCGTCCACTGCCCCGTGAGGAGCTACAGCCATGCTTAGCACGAGCTCACCCTCTTCCAAGTTCTCTGCTTCTGCAGACAAGGGCCGCCCAGACTCCCGCCGTGCAGACTCGTCCTCCTCCATCGAACGTGCATGGGTGTGGGTCCATGCCTGATTTCCTTCATATGGCACTGTAGCGCACTCGGCAATCGTACGTGCATGAATGTGGCCCCCTGCATGATTCCCATACGCCTGCACCGGCCCCATCTCCCGGCCATGCTGATCTGTTCCCATCTCAGTGGCTGCATTGGTGGACCCGCCCTCTTCCTGTTGCATGGGTGCCTCGGTTTGCGCCATAGCGCATGGTGCCGCATTGGCCATCCCCCGATCCCCACCCATGCCAGTCATTGTACTCACATCCATCTCCATCTCTGATCCATCAGCCATTGGTGGCGTGAATTCAGTTGTGGGTAGTGGCGGGGCCCTTTCAGGTGACGACGAAGCTACCAGTTCCCTGTCCCCTAGTGGTGGGGCCCTACAATCCTCTGTACTCGGTGCCCCCACATCTTGCGCAGTATCCACCACCGGAACGCTAGCTGGCAGACGCTCAATGGCTGCCAGAACATTCTCCTCCTCACCCCTGGGTAGTGGCGGGGCCCTACCAGGTGACGCCGAAGCTACCAGCTCCCTGTCCCTAGTGGTGGGTCCCTACAATCCTCTGTACTCGACGCCCCCACATCTTGCGCGGTATCACCCACCAGAACGCTAGCTGGCAGTCGCTCAATGGACGCCAGAACATTCTCCTCCTTATCCCTCCCAACATTGCCAATCATTGAGGGAACCACATTAAGTTCCCCAGCCAATCCACGATCTCCGTTTGCCTCTGGGTTTGAATTGTTGGTCGCAGTCACACCTGCTCCCGAAAGACGGTCAAAAGCTGACGGCCTAATAGAAATCCTATCTCTCACCGTCACTCTTGGACGGACCTCCAACGGCTCCAGCACCGGCTGCATGGGCGGCAGTCTCCAATCTTGCACCATCAGCGAAGGACCGCCGACCGCGCTCCCAATCCTAGCAGCCTCACGGCGATGACTGCCGTTAGGCGCCGCTGTCCAACCTCCCCAAGCATCTCTAACACCTCTCTGCCAATGCTGTCGCATCGTAGCCGGCCCCGCCCCACCTAAGAAGGAGTCAGGACTTGGCACTCCGCTGTGCCCACTGCTGGATGAATCCACTGCACACCAGGTCGGCTCCACCACATCGGTGAAGTCTGTCACTGCATCTAGATGAATCAGGACCTTGTACTACAGCAATGTCGGCTCTCTCAGCGGCGGCCTCTGCCCGGGTTCTGGCACGGCCAGCCACCTAAGTGAAGGAATCGCCTCCGGATCCGCCGTCCATGCCGTGAGCTTGAAAGACGAGTGATCCGACCTGTTGCTAGTCTCCGGCGCCACTTCATCCACTAAACACGACGATCCCAACAACTGCTCAGCCACCTCCCGATCCCAAGCATGGGGGGGGGGAATGCCCTCCAACTCCAACCTGACCTTGAATCCCATCAGCGCATGCACCGCTTGAGCTTGCTGATTCCATGGCCGGAAGTAAAGCCGAACGCCGCGGTGCTCCAGGAAAGGTCGCGCGCTCACCCTGCTCCGGTGCTCCGCCCTGCCAAACACGACTAGGAAATCCTCTAGGTTGTAACTGATCACCGAGACCCACTCCCGATCCACCTCAATCTGTTCCTTGAGCGCATCCAGGACAAACTCCGGCGAAAGATCTCTCCTAGCGCCACCCGCGTACGCCACCATGGCGAACTGGAGGCGCCGCTCCAAGTCTTCCATGGACTGCGAATGGCGCACCACGCAGATATTCGCCTGCTCCGCCATCTCCGGCGCCGGGTCATCACGCACCTCCAAGCGGGTGACGAACAGAGCCGGCCAGGCTGGTGTCGGAGGCAGCCCTTGCCTAACCGAAGGCGGAGGTGGGGGTGGGGAAAGCGACGAGGCCGCCAAAGTGCGGGAGGCGGGCCCCCTTCTATCCGCTTCACGACGCGCCGCCTTGGCCGCCGCCTCGCGCCTCAGATCTTCAACAGCCGACGGGCTTTGGGGGCGCTTGCAGTCGCGGGAGCCATGGCCCGGCAGCCCGCATCTGAAGCCAGCGATGTCGTTGGTGCAGTCCTTGCGGTAGTGACCCTCCAGAAGGCAGCGAAAGCACTTGTTCTCCATCTCCGGGGAAACCTCTCTGCGCGGCGGCGGCGAGGGACATGCAGGCGGCGCGCGAGGCAGAGCACCCGACTCGGCCTCCAAACCAACGCGCCTTTTCCATAGCGTCTTCTTCGAGGGCGGTGGCTGCTCCCATGGCACGACCCTCCGACTAGACTCGCCGTCAACGACCGAATCTGCAGCTCCCCTCCCACACGACGCCTCCGAAGCAGATGAGAGGCCAAGCCCCGACACCACCGGCCGCTCTCCACTCCGACGGAAGGAAGAGTTGATGGACTGCGGGCTCGCCTCCATGGTGCTGCGGGGTGGTGAGGGGGAAGGAAGGGTGGCTGCCGTTGCCGGAGTGGCGGACGGCGGGGGGAGGTGGACACCGCAGCCGGAGTGGCGAGCGGCGGGACTGCCCTACACTGTCCTACACTCTACGGGATGTGTGTTTGGTAAGGTTGGTGGCTCCACAGATTCTCAGATTTCAGGGAGCTGGAGGACTGCCGAACAGCTCCTTAATATGTGTTTACAGAAAATTAAGATCCTGGCCTGAGAATTCGCACATTAGTTTACAATCTGGCCTCATCTGGACAATTGGCAATCAGACTCTGTTCTTTAAGTTTTGTCTTTACTCATAGTATTTCTATTTGATACTAATCAACTTAAACTTTGTTAATTTAGTTGAGCAATTGACCTAAAATTATGTGGGTTGAAGCATATATTGTAGATTTTGCGGATGCTCTGTTATATGGAAGAGTGCTGACAGATGACACAAATTCCAAGTTGTTCCTTCTGAATATTGTGTTATATGCATGAATTGGCTACTAAAAAAAATTTATAATGTGCATACATATTGACCATAAACGAATGCGCGCAAGTCAAATTGTGTCTTGGATAATGCATGGAATAAATCATGCAGGGAACATCTCATGTTCTCTTACTTCCTTGTAAGCACCTACTTGGCATTTCTTTCAATGAATAAATTACTAATCTATATATTTTTTGGATATTTTCCTTTCTCTCTTGGGTCTTGTGTGGCACACTTGATCTTCCAGTAATCCACTTTGGTCCTTGCATTTTATGTCAACTCTTTTTGTCTCAATGTTGCTAACCTTTTCACCCAAGTTTGTGTTATCCTTGTGGGTGGCTGCACTTATAGTAGTTTTATCTTTGGCGTGGCCAACATGTGAGCATTCATCTTCAAGCCTTGTAGTTGCCTTTGGCAGGAACACTTTTTCCATTTTTGGACACTACCTTTTCTAGTGAAACAGGTTATTCATAAGATAGCTGTGAATACTTCTTTTGAAAAGGTCTGTGCGTTGATATTACCTAAAGCTCGTGGTGTTGCTGACGTGCCGCATTGCAATTGATCCTTGGATCCGCCAGGCGTCGCTAGTGTGTATTGGATATGCCAGTACCTTCGACCTGTACTGCATGCATTGTGATCGAGTTTTGTCTTCATCAAGCGCCGTCGGTGTCTAGAGTACTTTGATCTGTCAGGCGTCATCGGCATGTTCCAGTAGAAGATGTGCATTCTTGTTATGCATGATCAGTTGGACAACTGGGTTATGTGTCTGTGTGCTTCTCAATCACGTCATGCAAGTTAATTAGGCAATGCTTGTTAGTTGGATGTGTATGTGTGCTACTTGCCTTTGTTTGAATCCACTTCCTGTATTAACTCAATTTCTTTCTGCTGGCTTTCTGGTTATAAGTGTCATTGTCCTGTACGTTTTCTTTTGAGAGACTATTAGATGAACCTTTTATTTTATTTTTGCGCATGTGGATTGTGGTTGTACATGCATGATCATGCGTCGTCATGCATGACTTTTTTATCATCTAACATGACAACATATAAGTTCAACATTGCTTGTGCATATATTTATGTGTTATGTAAGAAACATAAGATCTCAGCCATTGTTATTTTAATCTAACGATGTAAAAAGATTAGCATATGTGAACAAACGTGATGGCTTCTTTGACTCTTATTTTAATTATATAATAGATTCTCATGCCTTTTATAATGAATAATGGATAGATATTTCATTGAAATGTGTGGCAATATTCAACCACAAATGTTTGTGTGTTGGGTTTCAACTATAAAAAATGAAATAAATGCTTAAGAAACATGACGCCTGGCATGGTGGCATGGTATGACCTCACCATGCCCTGGTAAAAATTTGAGAAGGTTTGGCTTATGTCATCATGCACACCCTTCATAAATCAAACAATCACCGAGGAAGTGTCATGCTTTCGAGAGGGAAAATCACCAAGATTGAAGGGGA
This sequence comes from Triticum monococcum, assembly GCA_034509565.1. NCBI lineage: Eukaryota > Viridiplantae > Streptophyta > Magnoliopsida > Poales > Poaceae > Triticum > Triticum monococcum. The sequence continues at coordinate 573,084,691 of CM067843.1, forward strand.
ATCCAAATTTTCGTCCTAGTTTGCCATTTAGTTTTTTTTCCAACGATCAACATACCGCCTCAAATGCAACGTGTTCAAATTTGACATTTTCCCGGGCTCATTTATCATATTTAGGGGATTAGATGCATTTTCTAGGAATTAATGGACATAATTCAAATTTGAACAATCGATGCATCAAAAGGTGCACAAGAACGGTCTGGAAAACCATGCTCGTGTTATTTAGTACATTCTCATGCCTTTTACAAGGAATGGACAGATATTTCAAGGAAATGTGTGGCAATAGTCAACCATAAACGCGTCGTTTACTTGGTTAACAACTATACAAAAAATGAAATACATGGATGGAAAACATGACGCCTGGCGTGGTGCCATGGTATGGCCTGACCATGCCCTGATAAAAATTGGAGAATGTTTTCCTTATGTCGTGATGCGCGCCTTTCATAAATCGAACAATCATCAAGGAAGTTTCATTTTTCAAGGGGGAAATCACCAAGATTGAAGGGGGGGTCCAAATTTCCTTTGTCCTTTATCCACGAGTTTTTTCTATGATGAACATACATCCTGTAAATCACCGTGTTCAAATTTGACACTTTTCCAGATTCATTTGCCATACTTAGGGGATTATGTGCATTTCCTAGGCATTAATGCGCATAATTCAAGTTCAAACAATCGATGCATGAAAGGGTCCACAAGAACGGCCAAGAAAACCATGCTCGTGCCATTTAGTAAATTCTCATGCTTTTTACAAGGAATGGACAGATTTTTTGATGAAATGTGTGGCAATAGTCAACCATAAATGTTTGTTTGTTGGGTTTTCAACTATAGAAAAAATGAAATGAATACTTAAAAAACATGATGCCTGGCATGGTGCCATGGTATGACCTCACCATGCCCTGGTAAAAATTTGAGAAGGTTTGGCTTATGTCGTCATGCACGCGCCCTTCATAAATCGAACCATCACCGAGGAAGTTCCATGCTTCTGAGAGGGAAATCCTCAAGATTGAAAGGGAATCCATTTTTTCATTCTTTGCCCTGGAGTTTTTTCTACGACGAACATACACCCTGCAAATCATCGTGTTCAAATTTGGCATTTTTCCGGGCTCATTTACCATATTTAGGGGATTATGTGCATTTTCTAGGCATTTAGTGCATATAAATCCAATCCAGCTACAGGTTCACGGGTGTGATGTGAGGGATGTGGATTGTCGTTCGATCACGACGCATCCAACGGTGCACACGCGCGATCCGTGTGGCTCGGGTTCCGGCCAATCATAACGCAATATACATTAGGCTCAGCGCACACTGTTTCCGGAAGCGATGAAGATGAACCGTGTGCGATAATGAACGAGCAAAATTGTAAAGGAAGCCAAATTTCTGTTGTTGTTTGTCACTGAGCTCTTGAATACCACCGCACTATACAGCTGCCCAGCCCCTCTGTCCCAGAGCTCTCTCCAGGCGTCGTCCATGGCACCGCGGCGCATAGTAACTGGTAAGGAAGCGATGGCATCCTGCCGCGCCGCGTTCCTCACCGCCCGCGACCGCACACATGGTAAGGAAGCGATGGAATCTCGCTGCGCCGAGTTCAGCGCCGTCGGCGGCCAGACAGCTACATGGGCGGACTTTGAGGCTGCCATGGCCGAATAGGTGGTGGATCTAGAGGCGTCCAAAGCCGCATGGAAGGAGCGGAAAAGGCAGAAAGCAGTCAAGGAAAGAGATTCCTGCCGCCGCAAGAAAAAAGAGGCCCACGCTATGGTGAGGAGAGCTTGGTAGAGATCGAAGCACGGTGGGTTGCCGCCTACAAGGTCGTGAAGGAGAACACCGACGTCTGACCAGCATGCCCTGATGGCAGCATGTGAGAAGTAGTTTAAGTTTGTAGTATTAGAGCAAATTACCAGTAGTGCTTTAAGTTTGTAATATTAACATACAATGTCGGTAAGAACATCCTTTGAGGTCTTTGGGCGTTGATTAGCATATGTGCCCGTGTGCATTTTTTGCGTTAATCATTAGAAGATCACAAAACACATGGTTTCTATGCCGTACCCGTCTGCGTTTTTTGTGTGTTAATGACCCATAAGTCAGTTACCTATGCGATATTTCCTAACAAACCAGACGTACCATTAACCGGAAAAAAATCAAGTGCATGTGTACATTTTTTGGATACGGGATCTGCCAACTTTCTTTTTTCTCGCACACGAGTATTTTACGCGCTTCGTCTGTGTTGTGTGTTTCCCCCGCCCAAGTTTCAAGTTTCGCACCGAAAATTTCATTAGGCGTGCGATTTCGGAATTTATTCTTCCAGCCACATCCGCTTCCCCTTAGTATCCCCCTCCCTCGCCCCTCCCCCTACCAGCATCTCAAACCGCTGCCGCCGCAACCACAGATTCAACCACATCTATGTTCTGCTCGGATCCAGTCAAGTAACCCACCGATCTCCATCACGTCCCCGGCCTGATTGCTTAAATGGCACATGAGAAACATCCTCATGCCTCCAAATCCCCCCCATGCCAGGAGCTGATGGGGATCCATGGCGCGATGGCCGCTGTGCGTGTTGACCCGGAGGAACACCTCGCCTCCGCCGCCGTCGCCGACATGGTGCAGGCTCTGGCCTAGATGAAGTCCCCCAGCGACTACCCCCTAGGACTTAATAGGTAAGATCTGACTAGCTAAATCTTACCAATACCACTTGCAACGGCTATGATTTGTATGGTTGATGTATTAAGCATGTTCGTGCCTTGTTTATTTCAGTACTGCACACCGTGTGATGTTCAAATATTACCGTGTACAGCTCAATTTCACCAATACCAGGAACAAACTTACAATACATGACTCAGGATATCACTAGAGATGCTGCCCATTTGCTATTTTTAGTGGATGATAACCCTGTTGTACTTAACATGCCTGTCCATGTACTTACGCAGGGTCATAACGGTCGATGCTTTTGTTTGCCGTCAAGGTGAGCTGCATCCCATGTCTTACAGTATTTTACATAATTTGTGCAATTGTAGTTTAACTTCTACCTTTTACTGCTTGCTTGTAGGTACACATGTCAGTGGCACTGATCCACGCTTCGAGCCGGAGGATCAGCTCGCCTCCGCCGTGGCTGACTTTGGGCGAGCTCTGGCCAAGATGAAGTGCCCCAACAACTACCTCTCATAACTTACCAAGTATGTACTCACCAGTTCAATCTTACCAATACCAGTTGTAATTAATGGCTATGTTCTGTACGATCGATGTATTAAGCATGTTCTAGTAAACATGCCTAACACGTTTTTGCTACTTTCCCTACCTTTTTATAGACATCTGGGCCATTCTCTGCTCTGGCAGCACCTGCCTTGTGATGTTTAACTATGCCAATTGCATTTTTATCAGTACTGGTTTCAATGTCTATTAAGCCAGTTGTAATTAACAATTGAATCCATTTTTAAATAGTTGTATTTCAATCGCTACAAACTTACAAAACATGACTTAGGATGCTGTTAAGCCTGTTGCAATTAACAGCTATATCCTTTTTTAATCTGTCCATTTGCTACCATGCTACTCTCCGCAATGAAGATATACTAGAGTTGCTGCCCCATTTGCTTTTTTTGGTGGGTGCTAACCCTATTTTACTTAACATGCTTGTCCATGTACTTACGCAGGGTCATAATGGCCGATGTTGTTGTTTGCCATCAAGGTCAGCTACATCCCATGTCTTACAGTATTTCACATCATTTGTGCAATGCAGTTTAACTTCTACCATTTACTAGTTGCCTGTAGGTACACATGTCAGTGGCACTGATCCACACTTCAACATGGAGGAACAGCTCGCCTCCGCCGCCGCTGACTTTGGGAGGGCTCTGGCCAAGATGAAGTGCCCCAGCAACTACCTCTCATGACTTACCAAGTATGTACCCACCAGTTCACTCTTAGCAATATTCGGTTGCAATTAATGGCTATGTTTTGTACTATCGATGTATTAAGCATGTTGTAGTAAACATGCCTAACACGTTTGAGTTATTTTCCCTACCTTTTTATAGACAACTGGGCCATTATCTGCTCTGGCAGCACCTGCCCTACGATGTTTAACTCTGCCAATTGCATTTTTATCAGTACCGGTTTCAGTGGCCATTAAGCATGTTGCAATTAACAGTCGTATCCATTTTTAAAGAGTTGTATTTCAATGGCTACAAAGTTACAAAACATGAATTAGGATGTTGTTAAGCCTGTTGCAATTAACAGTTGTATCCATTTTTTAATCCGTCCCTTTGCAACCGTGCTACTCTTTCGAAATGAAGGTATCACTACAGATGCTGCCGTTTTATTACCATTTTCTATTTTTGGTGAATGTTAACCCTGTTGTAGTTAACATTGGCTTTTCATGTACTTACACAGTCCTACAATGGGCAATGTTGTTGTTTGCCGTCGAGGTTAGCTGCATCCCATGTCTTATACACCATCTATTCCTAAATAAAAGTATTTTTAGAGATTCCAATATAGACTACATAAGGAGCAAAATGAGTGAATCTACATTCTAATGTAAACTATATCTATAATTCTATATACATCTGTATGTAGTTCATATTGAAATCTCAAAAAAAATACTTGTACTTAGGAACATAGGTAGTTGTATTTTACATCATTTGTGTAATCTCAATTTAGCTTCTAACATTTACTGGTTGCTTGTAGGTACATATATGAGCGGTACTGATCCACACTTCGATCCCTTTTGCGTATGGGGCAATGAGATATTCATGAACAAGCGTCAAGTGAGGAAACTAAGAAATATTGTTAGGCGAAAGAAACGGGTGATTGGAATTAAGCTCTTTATTTACACTTTGTCGAAGACAACAGTGAACTTTAGGATGGTAAGTAATGTGTTTCCTTTTCCCCTGCCCACAACAAGTTACTCTGTTAGACCTCAATATCTGATATTTTTCTCTTTTCAGTGGTTTCCGAAGCTATTTACTGATGATTACCTTGCAAACTACATGACCGGAGTGGAGGCAACTGATGTTAAAGTATATAATTCATGCTACCATGATAATGCTCTAGAAGTCTTCCTTGTGACGCCCCCGATTTAATCGTACACTAATCATACACGCAAACATGTACGATCAAGATCAGGGACTCACGGGAAGATATCACAACACAACTCTACAACTAAAATAAGTCATACAAGCATCATATTACAAGCCAGGGGCCTCGAGGGCTCGAATACAAGAGCTCGATCATAGACGAGTCAGCGGAAGCAACAATATGTGAGTACAGACATAAGTTAAACAAGATTGCCTTAAGAAGGCTAGCACAAACTGGGATACAGATCGAAAGAGGCGCAAGCCTCCTGCCTGGGATCCTCCTAACTACTCCTAGTCGTCATCATCGGGCAGCACGTAGTAGTAGGCACCTCCGGTGTAGTAGGAGTCGTCATCGATGGTGGCGTCCGGCTCCTGGGCTCCAACATCTGGTTGCGACAACCAGGTAGAAGGGATAGGGGGGAAAAGAGGGAGAAGGCAACCGTGAGTACTCATCCAAAGTACTCGCAAGCAAGGAGCTATACTACATATGCATGGGTATCAAATGGAATAAGGGTATCATATGTGGACTGAACTGCAGAATGCCAGAATAAGAGGGGGATAACTAATCTTGTCGAAGACTACGCTTCTGGCAGCCTCCGTCTTGCAGCATGTAGAAGAGAGTAGACTGAAGTCCTCCAAGTAGCATCGCATAGCATAATCCTAACCGATGATCCTCCCCTCGTCGCCCTGTGAGAGAGTGATCACCGGTTGTATCTGGCACTTGGAAGGGTGTGTTTTATTAAGTATCCGGTTCTAGTTGTCATAAGGTCAAAGTACAACTCCGGGTCGTCCTTTTACCGAGGGACACGGCTATTCGAATAGATAAACTTCCCTGCAGGGGTGCACCACATACCCCAACACGCTCGATCCCATTTGGCCGGACATACTTTTCTGGGTCATGCCCGGCCTCGGAAGATCAACACGTCGCAGCCCTACCTAGGCACAACAGAGAGGTCAGCACGCCGATCTAAATCCTATGGCGCAGGGGTCTGGGCCCATCGCCCTTTGCACACCTGCACGTTGCGAACGCGGCCGGAAGCAGAACTAGCCCACTTAATACAAGAGCAGGCTTACGGTCCAATCCGGCGCGCGCCACTCAGTCGCTGACGTCACGAAGGCTTCGGCTGATACCACGACGTCGGGATACCCATAACTACTCCCGCGTAGATGGTTAGTGCGTATAGACCAAATGGCCAGACTCAGATCAAATACCCAGATCTCGTTAAGCGTGTTAAGTATCCGCGAACGCCGACCTGCCCTGTCGCTCCACCACAAAGTAATAGTCGGGGGCCGTCGGGAACCCAGGCCCACCACTACCTGGGTGGAACCACCTGCCCCTTCAGCCCCCATCTCCGAACAGTATCATAAGTAATGTAACTGTGTAAAGTATATAGTATATGCCCATGATCACCTCCCGAAGTGATCACGGCCCAGTAGTATAGCATGGCAGACGGACAAGAGTGTAGGGCCACTGATGGAACACTAGCATCCTATACTAAGCAGTAGGATAGCAGGTAATGGTAACAACAGTAGTAGCAAGGACAGGCTATGCAGCAGTATAGGATTAACGGGAAGGAGTAACATGCTACACTACTCTAATGCAAGAAGTAGAGAGAAGAGTAGGCGATATCTGGTGATCAAAGGGGGGGGCTTGCCTGGTTGCTCTGGCAAGAGAGAGGGGTCGTCAACTCCGTAGTCGTACTGGGTAGCAGCGGCGTCGGTCTCGATGTCTATCGAGAGAAGAGGGGGAAGAAACAATAAATATTTAAGCAAGCATATGCATAGTGATGCATGACATGACAAGTAACGGCGTTAGAGGTGCCCTAACGCGGTAATAGGTGATACCGGTGAAGGGGGATGACATCCGGGAAAGTATCCCCGGTGTTTTGCGTTTTCGGGTAAAGGAGCCAGAGGGGGAAAGTTGCGAGTTTGCTATGCTAGGGATGCGTGACGAACGAACAGGCCGCGTATCCAGATTCGTCTCGTCGTTCTGAGCAACTTTCATGTATAAAACTTTTTCATCCGAGTTGCGGATTAAAAGATATGTTTTTTTAAGATTTTATTAATTTCTGAATTTTAATTAATTATTTAAATTATTTCGAAAAATAGATTAATGACATCAGCATGACGTCATGCTGACATCAGCAGTCAACAGGGTTGACTTGGTCAACCTGACCAGTGGGTCCAGTGGGACCCACCTGTCATACGCTGTTTCTGTTAATTAGGGACTAGGCTAAACAAACCACTGTTTAATTAAGCTAACAGATTAATTAGATTAATTAACTAGGATTAATTTAGTTAATTAATTAATTAATTAAGTTTATTTATTTATTTTATTATTTATTTATTTATTGTTCTGGGCGTGGGCCCCGTTCGTCATAGGCCCAGGGGGGCTTGCGGGCGAATGGGCGCGCGGGGCGCCGGTTAGCGGGCAGAGCCCACTAAGCCGGCGCAGCAGGGCGATGGCGGCCACGGCGCCGACCAGGGGAGGCGCCGGTCGCGGCGGCTGGAGCGGCCGGAGACGGGGTGTCGACGGAGAGGGGTGGCCGCGGGCGCAGACCAGCAGCAGCGGAGACCGGTTGGCGAGGCGGTGGGCGGAGCTGTGGCTGCATGGGCCGGTGGCTCCGGCGAGCAGCAACGCGGGCAGCGGGAGCAGGGCGCGAGCGGCGAGCGGGGAGAGACAGAGCGACGTGGGGAAGGGGGCGGCCAGGGGCAATGGTGGCGGACGCCGGTGGAGCCGCGAGCGGCGGCGTGTGGGGAGGCGCAGGCGCGGTAGGCGAACGGCGGGCGTGGGGCGTGGGTTTGGCCGCGGCTGGAGGCGGAGCCGAGCAGGGGAAGCAGGGGTGAGCGCGGGCCAAGCGGGGCGCGAGCGGGGGAGGCCCGAGGTGCGGGCGACGAGAGCACGGGCGGGCGGGCGCGACCGCCGCACGGCGAGTGCGTGCGTGCGCCGAGGGGAGCGGGGGGCGGGCCGCGATGAGCGCGCGTGCGTGCGCGCGGACGGCGCCGACGATGGAGGGGAAAGAGTGGAGGTCGGGGCCTCACTGCGAGGCCTAGGGACGTGGCAGCGGGGGTTGAGGCGGAGTCGGGGACGCGCGACGGAGACGGGGAGGCAGTTCCAGCGGGGAGGCGGAGGCGCGTCGAGCTCCGGGCGGCGACGGGTCGAGGCCGCGGCTTCCGGCGGGCGCCTCGCGAGGGAGAGGATGGGCGCGAAGGAGGTCCGGTGACGGGGCGGGGCAGCGCCGGGGACGGGCGCCGACGTCGGGGGCGCGGGGAGCGAGCGTCTCGGGCGAGGTTGACGGGGATCGATCCCGATCCAGATCGGTGGGGGAGAAGGGATCGTGGGGGAGGGGGGAAGTGGGGTGCGGTTAGGGTTTGGGGTCTCACCGGGTGGGGGATAAGGAGAGTGGGCGAGGCCGGTTGGGCCGGTGGTTGGCCCAGTAGGGCTGTGGCCTGCTGGGCCGGAGACCAGGGGGTTCTCTTTTTTTTTGTTAATTTTTTGTTTTACCTTTTATTCATTTCTCTTTTATTTTAGTTGCACTATATTTTTGGTTTAGTAAAATATGAAAATAGCTCCAAAAATAGTGTGTCAAATTAATCCACTGTTCTAAGAAGTTTTACCTCAGAATAAAAATAGTTTAGTATTTGGTAAAATATTTTTAGGAGTATAACTAATTGTTTTGAGGTTGTTTTAATCACTTAAGGGTATTTAAATATTTTATAAAGATGTTGTTACTCCACCAATAATATCCATGATTTATTTGTCATATTAAGAACATTTTAGTTTTGACTTTTGAAGACTTTAATTATTTGACTTGATTTTAAATTTGAATTCGAACCGTTTTTGAACCATCGCGAGATTAATAACAGTAACCGAGGTGACGTGGCATCATTAGCGTGGACTTACTGTAGCATGATTACCCGGGCGTCACATTCCTGAAGGCGGTGAAGGATGGGCGAGCGATCGTCACAAGGGGTTGGACAAAAGTGGTTTGTGCCTATGGCATGCAGGAAGGCACATTATGGGCATTCCGCTTCTTCAACACTATCGACGGTCAAAATGATTTACACTTGTCTCTTCATCTTTACTGTCTTTAAATACTGTGGTTCATCATAGTTAATTGCTGCCTAATCCTGTAATTACTGAACATATTGTACTGCCAACTTTACTTATGGATTCATTGTTGAACCATTGTGCTGAGAATTTGAATTGCACGTTTCTTATTTCAAAATTTCCAATTAGAATAATAAAAAACAGGCAAAAATAAAAAGAGAACAGACGGTCATGGAACTTTGCAAACGGTTCTGGCAGTAAAAGCGCTTGTGATGGATAACCCAATGCCACACGGTTTTCTACATCAAATCGTGTGTCATGTAGTTAATGAAAACAGACAGTTAGCCAAGGAAGGCCGTGTGTGATAGTTACATCTTTCACACACGAGTGTATACATAAAACCATGTGGGATGTACATCCGAACGGAAACGTTTTCCCTAGATTGACCGTGTGTGATGTACATAAGAACGGAAACGTATTCCTTGGATTGACTATGTGTGATATACATACGAACGGAAATGATTTTCTAGGATTCACCGTGTGGGATGTACATACCTAGGGAAATGATTTTCTCGGATTACCGTGTGGGATATACATACCTACGAAAATGATTGGGTTTCGATGCCTCACCTGATCGCACAAGGCCCCAGCGTGGGTCCTAGGAGGCCCTATCCCCGATGATTTCTGGGGCATGTGGGAAGGAACCCTATCGCACACACTCACTTGGCGACGGTTCCAAATGCCGTCGTGGAAAGGGGTTAAAAACCATTTGTTTAGGACCGACGCGCACCAGTGCAATATGAGCATCCAGGTTCTGCTATTGGTTATTGACCGGAGATATGTCTCGGTCATGTCTATATAGTTCTCAAACCCGTAGGGTCCGCACGGTTAACGTTCGATGACGATTTGTATTTTGAGTTTATGTGATTTGCTGACCGAATGTTATTCGGAGTCCCAGATGAGATCACAGATATTACGAGGAGTCTCGAAATGGTCGAGACATAAAGATTCATATATTGGTAGGTTACATTCGGACACCGGAAGTGTTCCGGGTAGTTTTAGATAAAACCGGAGTGCCGGAGGGGTTATCGAAACCCCGCGGGGAAGTAATGGGCTTTAGTGGGCCTTAGGGGAGAGAGAGGGCAGCAGCCAGGAGGTGGCGCCCCCCCCCCCAAGGGGAGTCCGAATAGGACTAGGGGAGGGGCGCGACCCCTCTTTCCCTCTCCCTCTCCTTCCTTCTTCTCCTACTTGGACTAGGAAAGGGGGGACCGATTCCTGCTTGGAGTAGGATCCCCCCCCCTTGGGCGCGCCCCTTAGGGACGACCGGCCTCCTCCTTCCCTCCTTTATATACGGGGGAGGGGCATCCCATAGAGACACAAGTTGATCTTTAGCCGTGTGCGGTGCCCCCTCCACAGTTTTCCACCTCGGTCATATTATCGTAGTGCTTAGGCAAAGCCCTGCGTCGGTAACTTCATCATCACCGTCACCACGCCATCGTGCCGAAAAAGTTCCCTCAGCCTCAACTAGATCAAGAGTTCGAGGGACGTCACCGAGCTGAACGTGTGCAGATCGCGGAGGTGTCGTGCGTTCGGTACTTGGATCGGTTGGATCCCGAAGACGTTCGACTACATCAACGACATTACTAAACGCTTCCTCTTTCGGTCTACGAGGGTACGTGGACACACTCTCCCCGCTCGTTGCTATGCTTCTCCTAGATAGATCTTGCGTGATTGTAGGCAATTTTTTTGAAATACTACGTTCCCCAACAGATTATTGACTCTAGTGCAAGTGGGAGACTGAAGGAAATATGCCCTAGAGGAAATAATAAAGTTTTTATTTATATTTCCATATATCATGATAAATGTTTATTATGCATGCTATAATTGTATTAACCGGAAAATTGATAGATGTGTGGATACATAGACAAAACGTTGTGTCCCTAGTAAGCCTCTACTAGACTAGCTCGTTGATCAAAGATGGTTAAGTTTCCTAACCATAGACATGTGTTGTCATTTGATGAACGGGATCACATCATTAGGAGAATGATGTGATGGACAAGACCCATTTGTTAGCTTAGCATATTGATCGCTCAGTTTTATTGCTATCGCTTTCTTCATGTCATATACATATTCCTTTGACTATGAGATTATGCAAGTCCCGGATACCGGAGGAATATCTTGTGTGCTATCAAACATCACAACATAACTGGATGATTATAAAGATTCTCTATAGGTATCTCCGAAGGTGTTTGCTGGGTTGGCATAGATCGAGATTAGAATTTGTCACTCCGAGTATCGAAGAGGTATCTCTGGGCCCTCTCGGTAATACACATTGTAAGCTTGCAAGCAAACGACTAAGGAGTTAGTCACGAGGTGATCTATTACGGAACAAGTAAAGAGACTTGTCGGTAATGAGATTGAACTAGGTATGAAGATACCGATGATCGAATCTCGGGCAAGTAACATACCGATGAACAAAGGGAATTACGTATGTTGTCATAAGGTTCGACTGATAAAGATCTTCATAGAATATGTAGGAGCCAATATGGGCATCCAGGTTCCGCTATTGGTTATTGACCGGAGAGGTGTCTCGGTCATGTCTACATAGTTCTCGAACCGGTAGGGTCCGCATGCTTAACGTTTGTTGACGATATAGTACTGTATGAGTTATGTATGTTGGTGACCAAATCTTGTTCGGAGTCCCGGATGAGATCACGGACATGACGAGGTGCTTTGGAATGGTCGGAAGGTAAATATTGATATATAGGATGATATGGTTCAGCCAAGGGGTGAAGCCCACGAGGCTTTAGGTCGGTGCAAAAGGAGTTTTGCGGAGGCCGGTGGGCCAAACGCCGGAGACACTGGCGTCTGGCCCTGGGCCAGACGCCGAGGCCCACGGTGTCTGGGCCAGACGCCAAGGACTGTGGCCTCTGGTCCTGGAAGTCCGAGGACTCTTCCTTGCGGGCAAAACCGACTTTGAGGAGGCTTTTACTCCAAGTTTCGACCCCAGGGCTCAGCATATAAATAGAGGGGCAGGGGTAGCACCTGGAACACATCAAGAAACACCAACCGTGTGCTGGCAATCCCGTCCCTCTATTTTATCCTCCATCATAGTTTTCGTTGTGCTTGGCGAAGCCCTGCGGAGATTGTTCTTCACCAATACCGCCACCACGCTATCGTGCTGTCGGAACTCATCTACTACTTTTCCCCCCTTGCTGGGTCAAGAAGGCGAGGACGTCATCGAGCTGAACGTGTGTTGGACGTGAAGGTGTCGTACTTTCGGTACTTGATCGGACGGATCATGAATGTGTACGACTACATCAACCGCGTTGATAAACGCTTCCGCTTTGTTATCTTCAAGGGTATGAAGATGCTCTCCCCCTCTTGTTGCTATGCATCTCCTAGATAGATCTTTCATGAGCATAGGAATTTCTTTGAAATTACATGCTACATTTCCCAACATTGGCCCCTTCAGCCAGTACCTGCTCCAAAGCAATGCCCTCAAGAGGGAGAATGACACTGAAGTCCCCATCATCATCCGATCTGGCAAACCCGAATCTAGGGTTTTCCCTAGAGCAGATGCCACTGAAGGGAGAAGGGCACACCATCTGCAGCTACCAACGAGCCCACACAGTGCCCACCACCACAATGCTCTCATGGTGTTGCCTTCAAGAAGGACACGATGCCCAGAGCACCGTTGCCGCCCACTGTAGTTAAGATTTTCACCCGAGTAGCAGTGAGGTGGGAAGAGGTAGTGCAGACCGACCGACCAACGTCTCTAAGAAGAAAACCAGCGCCCTCAGGCGTTGTTACCGCCGCGCCGGGCCATAGCCGACCATGGAGTTATCCCGATCTAGACCCCCACCACCTACTCCACCCATAGCCCTGTGACCGGTTATGATCGGACCGGGGTGGAGCGCACGATGTCGGGACGAGATGCAGCTGCCAGATCTGGTGTCGTCGGTCGCTGGGGCAACAAACCAACGGCCCCAACCTGCAGGTTAGCCGTTGGTCGGCCGATTCGGCGACCTGCAACCCGCCAGCTCCTCCTCACCACAGGAGAGGGCGGCCTCATCAGAGGGCCACTGCCACCCAATCCGAGCTCTCTGCCCTAGATCGGGAGGAGCAGCGCAAGCCCAGCCGCCACAGTCCCTGGCCATGTCGCGGGCTTGGCCGATGTCAGCCTCATGTGGTGGTGAGGAGGGAGGGAGGAGATCCGGAATACTAGCCGGCGGCACGCTAGGTTCCCCCGAGTCGCTCGCCTAAGCGACGCTGGGGTCGAGTGTCAAATTGCTCCAACAATGAAGCCTCATGAATGGCTTGTCCTCGTTCTTGTTGTACAAAGCCTCCAAGGCCGAGTTAGCAAAGCGATAAAATCATAGATCAAAATAGTGCAACATAGAGCGTAACAATCACATTACCAATAGATAGAGCAACATGAAGAAAAACATACGAGCTCACGGAGTCCTACACCACTTGGCCACCGGTTTTTTGTTTGTGTATATGTCCTGCAAAACTTGTTGATAGTCTCTTGAATGATAAATACCAACTATGACTTAGTATTCACTCATTTTGATCATCGATTTTTTCTTTGTTATATGGAGCATAGTGCAAAGCGAAGACCAACTCGCTGCACCCATCGCTGCCGCCGCGCAGATCTGGGTGCAAACCTTAAATCCTAAACCTTGGACCAGGCCAAGAAACCGTCGCACTCCCTTGCAACTTATTTTCTCCTGTATCTTCACATTACCTCCACCTGAAATAGCTTGTAGTGTTAGATGCATCCGTATTTAGACAAATTTAAGACAATCTTTTTTGGTTGCAGGCAGTGTTGGAAAAATGAGCAAATTACTACAAGATTTAATCTGAATAAATAGGAAATAGATCATGACAACAATAGCAGAGATTAAACTAATCATGCGAACTAGCATAGTAGATGAACAGACCACATCTAGGGCACATACTAGAAACATGAATTCTACCACGATCTCGAACAAGAAGGATAGAATAACATACGGTGCAGCGGGTGCAGCACCGCCGGTGTTGACGTTGTCTCCCATGTCGTTGAGGATGAGGTTGTCGAGGTCGGGGAAGAAGTCGTCGTTCGCGAAGTCGTCGCTGCCAGCAGTCGCGCGAGTGCACTCCCCAAAAACCTGATCGCCCCTCTCCCGTACAGGATCACGAGAGGCGGGGTTCCGGAGGCCTGCTGTCCCTTATCCCGGTGCACGCCGAAAGGAGGGATGGAGAAGACTTGCTTGGCGGCGCAATGATCTGAAGCGGTGGTGAGAAACCATACAAAGCGACGACGGCTAGGGTAGACGTATGCCTGACTATATAGTGCAGGCCGGGTAGGTCGTGGGAGTAAACCCCACGTCCGAGTCGTCACGATCCAAAAGAATCATAAATAGTTCAGTAATTAACGCGTCCATTAATTATTAATTAATGACTCATTAATTTTTCCCGAGCAGCAAAAATATAGACAACGTGCATAGCTCTGTCCTCGGCTCAGCTCGATCCCGCAACCCGCGGCGCGTCGTGACGAGGCGTGGCGTGGCGAGGCGAGCGAGGAGGAGGAGCGCGCGTGTAGGTCTCCTCTTCTCATGCTCATACAAGTGGTAGAAGAGCTCACCTTATAAAGAGGTGCAACTCTCTCTCAACTTCCGAGGTGGGACCAAACTTTAGTCTCACTCACTCCACTCACATGTGTGCATGAATGAGCCAAGAGAATTTAAAAATTTTAGTTGGGCTTTGGGCCAAAGGCCTACTAGCAAAATTTCAACAATCCCCCACAAAGTCTCATTGGCACATCTCATCATTTAGTTCCAAAACATTGTTTATATACCGGTGCTTAGTGGAGACTGTGAAGTTGAACTTCCACTTAGAGATTTATGCTACACTAGATCACAACTTGAATAGTGGATTATGCCTTGAACTACAAGTTTTTTGCGAGACTAGTTTCACACAAATTCTTGACCGATACTGGGCTGCCGCAAGGCTTCCCCGCGGGTGGAGCGTATACATTATACTCCAGGGCCTTTTCATGAATTTATTAGAGAACACCCAATTCTCACGGACTGCGACATTAACAGTCAAATTCATATAGGGGTGTTCCTCAAAAGATGTTCTGTAGGACAACATCTCTGCTTACCCGAATAAGCCACTTGGAGCACATTAAGATAAGTATCAACCTGCCATGCAGATCAGGAGAGTATTGCATCTTCATGGAGTGGGATAGGTAATATAAGGATACTCTCCTCCCAGCTGACCAATAGCTTGTCTCCCACTTCTACTTCACGGGATCTCCGATCACATAGAGTGGGTTACCACTATGGAAAACTCACACGGTGGGTCTCAAGCCCATCTCCATCGATGCATTATCTATCACGTTATGTGATATACCCTTTGTGAAGGGATCTGCCAAGTTTTTCGATGTTTGGATATAATCAACGTAATAACTCTGGAGTTCCTCAATTTTCTGACAGATTTTAGTCTCCTCTTCACATGTCTTGAGGACTTCATATTGTCCTTTGAACTGTTTATCTTGACGATCACAGTTTGATTATCACAATTCATCAGGATAGGGGGTATTGGTTTTTCAACCATAGGTAAGTCCATCAAGATTTCACGAAGCCACTCTGCTTCAACAGTGGCAGTGTCTAATGTTGTGAGTTCTGCTTCCATAGTTGACCTCGTTACGATGGTCTTCTTGCAAGACTTCTAGGAAACAACGCCACCACCAAGTGTAAAAACATAACCACTTGTGGCCTTAATCTCATCAGCATCAGATATCCAGTTTGAGTCACTATAACCCTCAAGTACCCTTGGATACCCGGTGTAGTGTATCCCATAGCTCGCGGTGCCTTTCAAATAGCGCATAACTCTCTCAAGCGCATGCCAATGATCATCTCCCGGTTTTGACACAAACCGACTCATCTTGCTCACAGCAAAAGAGATGTCAGGCCTCGTGGCACTCGCCAAATACATAAGCGAGCCAATAATCTGAGAATACCTCAGTTGATCTCTAGCAATCCGTCGGTTCTTTTGAAGCAACACACTAGCATCATATAGAGTTGGAGAAGGCGTGCAGTCTCTATACCAAAAACGACTCAAGACCTTTTCCACATAGTGAGACTGAAGCAGTGTGATCCCACCATTCTCATCCCTCAACAGCTTGATGTTTAAGATAACATCAGCTACTCCTAGATCCTTCATCTCAAAACAGCGAGATAAGAAATCCTTAACCTCCTTGATTAAATCAAGTTTGGTTCCAAAGATCAGTATGTTGTCGACATACAGACAAAGAATAACTCCTTTGCCCCCACCATAGCGATAGTACACGCACTTGTCACCATCGTTTACTACAAAGCCGGCAGCAGTTAATGTTCTTTCAAACTTCTCATGCCACTCCTTAGGAGCTTGTTTAAGGCCATATAAAGACTTTAATAACTTGCACACCTTTCCTTCCTAACCAGGTACTACAAAACCATCTGGCTGATCCATGTAAATTTCCTCCTTCAACTCTCCATTGAGGAAAGCTTTCTTAACGTCCATTTGATGAACGAGGAGACCATGTGAGGCAGCCAGTGATAGTAGCATCCGAATTGTGGTCAGTCTAGCCACGGGTGAGTAAGTATCAAAGAAGTCTTCACCTTCTTTCTGGGTATAACCCTTGGCCACAAGCCATGCCTTGTACTTTTCAATCGTACCATCAGGTCTAAGCTTCTTCTTGAACACCCACTTACATCCTACAGGTTTGCACCTATAAGGACGGTCAGTGATCTCCCATGCACCGTTAGCTAAGATGGAATCCATCTCGCTACGTACAGCTTCCTTCCAGTAGTCAGCATCAGGAGATGCATAGGCTTCGGAAATAGTCCTGGGTGTGTCATCCACGAGCTACACAATGAAATCATCACCAAAGGACTTGCAGTCCTCTGTCTCTTACTCCTCACATGAGTTCCATTGTCACCCTCAACAGGATTCTCAACGTGTTCCATCGCAATGGTGGGTTCAGGAATTACAGTGAATACCTCACTAGATGGAGTAGGTATCTCCTGATTTGATGAACTCGACATATCCTTCATAGGAAATATGTCCTCAAAGAAAGTTGCATCATTCGACTCCATAATCGTACCAACATGCATGTCGGATACCTCAGATTTTATTATCAAAAATCTATAGCCGATGCTATGAAAAGCATAGCCCAGAAGAACACAATCCACGGTTTTTGGTCTAAGCTTGCGCTTCTTGGGAATTGGTATATTGACTTTCGCCAAACAACCCCAAGTACGTAGGTAAGAGAGTTTCAACCTTTTCCTTTCCCATTCCTCAAATGGAGTCATGGTCTTATGCTTTGTGGGAACTCGGTTTAGGACATGACACGCAGTCATTAGCGCCTCCCCCACCATTCCTTGGATAGACCCGAAGTGTCTAACATGGTGTTAACCATATCAGTTAGAGTTCGGTTCTTTCTTTTGGCTACCCCATTTGACTGGGGTGAGTAGGGAGGCGTCCTCTCATGGATTATACCATGTTCCGCACAAAACGGATAAAATTCATTGGAAAAATACTCTCCACCACGATCGGACCTAAGACGTTTAATTTTTCAATCAAGTTGGTTCTCTGCCTCAGCTTTATAGTTTTTGAAGAAATTCAAAGCCTCATCTTTTGATTTCAGAAGATACACATAACAATATCTAGTGGAGTCATCAATCAACGTCATGAAGTATCTTTTTCCACCTTTTGTCAACACGTCATTCATCTCACAAAGATCAGAATGTATAAGCTCTAGTGGTGACAAGTCTCTTGCCTCTGCAGTCTTATGGGACTTGTGAGGTTGCTTAGCTTGGACACATACTTGGCACTTAGAGCCTTTGACAGTAGAAATTTTCGGAATTAAATTCATATTGGCTAGCCGCGTCATGCAACCAAAGTTAATGTGACAAAGTTGTGAATGCCAAATATCAGACTCATTGTTGTGGCAAACATTATTAATAACTTTAGTGCAAATATCTG
Organism: Triticum monococcum; assembly: GCA_034509565.1. NCBI lineage: Eukaryota > Viridiplantae > Streptophyta > Magnoliopsida > Poales > Poaceae > Triticum > Triticum monococcum. The sequence continues at coordinate 573,102,811 of CM067843.1, forward strand.
ACAAAGACAGGCGGAACAAGCCTCCGCTCTCATTGCCTTTTCCAACAAATTGTCCATAGTTAGAAATTACAACTTTATTGGATTCGAATACCAACTTAAAACCATCTCGACATAAATGGGAACCGCTAACGAGATTTTTATTGATGGACGGCACATGATGAACGTTCTTCAGACGCACGGTCTTCCCCGAAGTAAACTTCAGATCGACCGTACCAACACCTCGAACGATGGCATGTGACCCGTTCCCCATCAGCACGGGAGAAGTCCCGGTGGCCTGGTAAGAAGAAAACATGGAGGCGTCAACACAAACATGTACATTGACACCGGTGTCAATTAACCAATTAGGGGTTTGGAATACTGAAAGGATGGTAGGAAAAATACCATACCCTGATTCCTTCATATCAGTATCACCGATGACAACATTAGCGGACTTGCCGCTCTTCTCATGTTCGCGCTCCTCAAAGCGGTTAGGACACTTCGGAGCCCAGTGATTAGGATCACTGTAGACATGGAAAAGTCCCTTCCCCTTCTTATGAGAATTCTTCTTGAAGTTGGTAGAATGTGATGGCTTGTTCTTTGTATCAAACTTGCCTTTCCCTGAGTTTTGTTCTTATTGTTTTTGAACTTGTTGGGCTGGAAGTTCTTCTTCTGTACCATGTGGGCACTAGAACCTTCCTCGGAAACTCGAGCACGTGTGTCCTTTGCTCTCACCTTCTCTTCAACATCAAGAGTACCAATGACATCCGCAACAGAAATCTCCTGTCTTTTGTGTTTCAGAGAAGTAGCAAAATTGTTTCACGAAGGTGGAAGCTTGGCAATGATGCCTCCGGCAACACACACTTGAAGTACTAAAGTTCTTTTGCGAGCGACTGTATCTCATGAGCCTACTGTACAACAGGGCGCTCATCAGTCATTTTGTAGTCATAGAATTGCTCCATGACGTACAACTCGTTGCCGGCGTCCGAGGCACCAAACTTGGCCTCGAGCGCGGCCCACATGTCCTTGCTGTTGTCAAACGACATATACGAATCCACAATGAAGTCATCAAGAACACTCAGAAGAGCGCCTTTAAAGAGGGTATCGATCTTCTCGAAAGCTTTCAGTTGTGCTGGATTAAGATCGCCCTCAGGCTTTCCCTTGGTGGCGTCATAGCAGCCCATGGTCTGAAACCAGTAGACTGCTCTTGTGCGCCACATCTTATATTGCGCCCCCTTAAAGGCAGACGGCTTCAGATGCGCAGCAAAACCACTCGGAGTAAATTGCCTATAATCAGGTTTTTGGATTGTTGAAAAAATGAGCAAATTAATACGAGATTTAATCCGAATAAATAGGAAATAGATCATTGACAGCAATAGCAGAGATTAAACTAATCATGCGAACTAGCATAGTAGATGAACAGATCACATCTAGGGCACATACTAGAAACATGAATTCTACCACGATCTCGAACAAGAAGGATAGAATAACATACGGTGCAGCGGGTGCAGCACCGCCGACGTTGACATTGTCACCCATGTCTTCGAGGATGAGGTTGTCGACGTCGGGGAAGAAGTCGTCGTTCGCGAAGTCGTCGCTGCCATCAGTCGCGCGAGTGCGCTCCCCAAAAACCTGATCGCCCCTCTCCCGTATAGGATCACGAGAGGCGGGGTTCCGGAGGCATGATGTCCCTTCGCTCGGTGCACGCCGAAAGAAGGGATGGAAAAGACTTGCTTGGCGGCGCAATGATCTGGAACAGTGGTGAGAAACCATACAAAGCGGCGGCGGCTAGGGTAGACGTCTGCCTGACTATATAGTGCGGGCCGGGTAGGTCGTGGTAGTAAACCCCACGTCCGAGTCGTCACGATCCAAAAGAATCGGAAACGGTTCAGTAATTAACACGTCCATTAATTATTAATTAATGACTCATTAATTTTTCCCGAGCAGCAAAAATATAGACAACGTGCATAGCTCTGTCCTCGGCTCGATCCCGCAACCCGCGTCGTGACGAGGCGAGGCGAGCGAGGAGGAGGAGCGTGCGTGTAGATCTACTCTTCTCATGCTCATATAAGTGGTAGAAGAGCTCACCTTATAAATAGGTGCAACTCTCTCTCAATTTCCAGGGTGGAACTAAATTTTAGTCTCACTTACTTCACTCACATATGTGCATCAATGGGCCAAGAGAATTTCAGAATTTTAATTGAGCTTTGGGCCAAAGGCCTACTAGCAAAATTCCAACGGGCAGTACAAAAGACACATAGTTTGTGTGTTCTTAAAAAAAGGGACACCATTAGCTGATTGCCACTTCATTTTGTGCATACTGATTAAGTGGTGTTGCTCAGTTTGAAAATTCCACTACAGAGTACACATGTTGAACAAGGTGAACACGATTACAGGAAGAAGGCTAAAAAAAACATAGTCAACGATTCAATCGAATATCGAAATCTTCAGATTATCCACGAAGTCAACAAATGCTGCCGCCGAAGATCCACCGCTTTCCAGCGCATTGGCAGCAATCTCTTGCGCCATCGTCATCCGTTCCCTGATCTCCTCCCCTTGCTCGGACTCCATGATCAGTCTCACCTTCCCCTCTACCTCATCCGCTTTAACTATCCCCTCGTCGTAGCCGCTCATGGCCACCCCGAGTTTCATCTCCTCCACGACGAACACCTTGTTCATCCTCTGCTCCGCGTACATGGGCCAGCACAGCATCGGCACCCCGGCTACAACAGCCTCTAGCGTCGAGTTCCATCCGCAATGCGTCACGAACGCGCCGGTCGCCGGGTGCCGGAGCACCTCCACTTGCGGCGCCCAGGAAGAAACCACCATCCCGCGTCCCCTCGTCCTGTCCAAGAATCCCTCCGGCAGCAGCGGCTCCACCGCCTCCTCGGCCCGCCCCTCGAACCGCTTCGTCGCGTCGGCGTCCGGCGCAACGGGCGCTCGCACGGCCCATAGGAACGCGTGCCCGCTCTTCTCCAGTCCCACGGCGGTCTCCTTTAACTGCTCTGCGGGCACCGAGCTCGCGCTCCCGAAGCAGAGGAATACCACGCTCCGCGCTGGCTGCTTGTCCAGCCATCTCAGGCATTCGTGCTTCACGGTGCTTCCCCTCTCCTCGCCGACCAATGGACCGACGCAGAACAGTTTCGGTACTGACTCGCCGGGACGGGGAGCCCCGTCTTTTATCGCCTTGACGGCGCGGGGCTCCAGCCACTCGAACGTGTTCGACAGGATGCCCTTAGATCTTGGCAGCTGCTCCATAAGGCTAAGGATTGTCTTGTGCTGGCTGTCGCCGCGGTCGAGCAACACTTCCGGCAAGTCGGACGCCGGAATTGGGTGGACTCCGGGGAAGTGCAGCAGGGAGCGCCCCATGTCCCGGAAGGAGAGAGTGGAGCGCATGACGGGGATGTGCAGGTAGGCAGCAAGGACCGACGCAGCGGAGGTGAAGAAAAGGTAGGCCGGGACGCCGAGCTCTGCGGCGGCATCAAACCCGTAGGCGCAGAAGAAGTCGGTGACTAGAGCCTTGACGGACGGGAGGGACCTCAGGAAGGCGAGGAGGGCAGAGTTGGTGGCGCGGAGGTCGGCGACAAGGGCGATGAAGGGATCGGCATCGGGGTCAGCCGTCTGGGCGGAACGGGTCGCCGGCGGCGGGAGTAGGTGGAAGGAGACGGAAGGATAGGATGCGGCGAGGCCGGCAATGGTCTTAGAGGACTTGCCTGTAGATGGGACGTCGGCGACGGTGACGGTGACAGGAACGCCATGTGCGGCGAGATGGTGGGCGAACTGTGTCATGGGGTGGAGGTGGCCCCTGACCATCCATGTGTAAAGCACGACGGTGCTCTGCATATTTGCTTCTGTGTGTTTCAGTGGCAGTGTTCTGAACTCTGAAGGAGAGAAGCTGGCAATTGATCGGCAGTATGTACTGGCGATGTTTCGTAGCCGCCTGCGACTACCAGCTGTAAAGTTAGGCATATTTGAGTGTGCGGTCATGGTAGGTTGATACGTTGTTTGATTTAGTTTGGTTTCGCATGCAACTATTAACGCCAGCAATGGTTTCAGCTGCCAAGTTAGCATATTTATATGACTAAAACTGTTGGAAAAAACGTACGAAATGCCGAGCTTTCCCAGCGTGCGTCAGCCAAGTAAGATTTTTCGGAAAAAATATGCTTCGAGAATGGAGATGTACCCGATCTTATTCATGGTTATTTTATGCCGTCGTGAATCATGTCAAGCTCGGAAAAATAGAATCACGTAGAATGAAGTTTGGACTTTGCAACTGCTTGGACACCCATGAGAAAATGACGAACGACAGGCTTGCGCGCCGACATCTAGCATACCCGACGGCCTGCCCCTGAGACGATCAACCACATCTTTCTTGATGTGTGTTCGCTAGACAAGTGTGGTTCTTCGAACTTGATCACTGGGATAAGCTAGCTTGACTACCTATTGCAGACGCCAATTTGCTGAAATGGTGTACCTCTATAAATCCACAACCAAAGCTTAAAAGGGAGACATGGACAGTAATCACACTCGTTCACGATTGCTTTGGAGACACAGGAACGATGTGGTGTTCAACGGAGTGATCCCTTTCACAAGTGAGCTTCTCAAGAGGATTGACTTAGAAGGGCAAGACAGGAGGATGACTGGGCTGTTGCGGGAAGAGAGGCCGCTTTCGGATAGACTAAATAGGTGGGCTAGTAGTGAGTAATCCGCATATCGAGGATTGGCTATGATAATCGTGGATAAGTTGTAAAAATAAATGCCTTTCTAGGCTCTTTCAATCTTTGATTTAGATACGTCAAGCTTTGACATACCTTTGAAAAAAGCACGTGACGAACGGACGCTCCGAATGCATGTGCGGTTTGTGCCCCTCTATCTCCTTCTGGAAATTGGTTTATGCCAATTCAGCATTGGTACTAGTGCATTGTTTATTCATGTTAATTATTACTCGTATGCAAGTTTGTGCATTCTACATAATCAATTATTCAAATAGCGTTAAATTTATATCCATCAACAAGTGTTGCCAATATATATGTTCACTCATTTGATGGAATACCAAATTCTTTTAGTATGCTAATATGGGTGGAAGCGTCTACTTTACTATGGTCGCTTTTGTGTTGAGTAATGTTTAGTTAGGAAATACGAGATAGATTAGCATATGTTCTGACTTGTCTTGTACGCCAAGTTGATCATCGTACTTCTATATATATGCCAGAGGCTCAAAAGCAATACAACAACTATTCCACCAATCCATCTCTTTATTCTAACATGGTATCAGCCTAACCGATCCAAACCTAGCCCTCGCCCGCCGCTTCCGCTCTACGCCGCCACCGGGACGGTCGGCCTCCATGACCGCCGCCGGGGGCCGCGCCGGTCGTACCTTGGGTTCCACCGGTCGTGTTGACCGATTGCCTTAGAGAGTCTTTTCCCCAGCCTTTTCTCCGGGTTTTTTTTCTCTCTCTTTGCCGGTCGTTTTGATCGGTGTTTTCTTTTTTGGTTTTCCAATCTAAGATCGGTTTGCGTCGCCCGTCGCTGCCGTCAACTTCCGCACACCTCTACTTCGACTTCGGCATCGACTACACCGACGTCTTCTTCAACTCGGCGGCCTCGCATGCCACGCGGCGGCCCGAACGGTCGCCGTCCGCGCACCTGTCCGTCAGTCACTCTGCGCCGGCTGTCGACGCCTTGATTCGATTGGGACTCCTCCATCAACCCCGTCTCCATCCATGTGGACTGTGAAGGAAATATGCCCTAGAGGCAATAATAAAGTTGTTATTGATATTTTCCTTATGTCATGATAAATGTTTATTATTCATCCTAGAATTGTATTAACCGGGAACTTAGTACATGTGTGAATACATAGAAAAAACAGAGTGTCCCTAGTATGCCTCTACTTGACTAGCTCGTTAATCAAAGATGGTTAAGTTTCCTGACCATAGACATGTGTTGTCATTTGATGAACGGGATCACATCATTAAAGAATGATGTGATGGACAAGACCCATCCATTAGCTTAGCATAATGATCGTTAAGGTTCATCGCTATTGCTTTCTTCATGACTTATACATATTCCTATGACTATGACATTATGCAACTCCCGAATACCGGAGGAACACCTTGTGTGCTATCAAACGTCACAACGTAACTGGGTGACTATAAAGATGCTCTACAGGTGTTTGTTGGGTTGGCATAGATCAAGATTAGGATTTGTCACTCCGAGTATCGGAGAGGTATCTCTGGGCCCTCTCAGTAATGCACATCACTATAAGCCTTGCAAGCAATGTGACTAATGAGTTAGTTGCGGGATGATGTATTACAGAATGAGTAAAGAGACTCGCCGGTAACGAGATTGAACTAGGTATGATGATACCGACGATCGAATCTCGGGCAAGTAACATACCGATGACAAAGGGAATAACGTATGTTGTTATTGCGGTTTGACCGATAAAGATCTTCATAGAATATGTAGGAACCAATATGAGCATCCAAGTTCCGCTATTGATTATTGACCGGAGATGTGTCTCGTTAATGTCTACATAGTTCTCGAACCCGTAGGGTCCGCACGCTTAACGTTCGATGACGTTTTGTATTATGAGTTATGTGTTTTTGGTGATCGAAGTTTGTTTGGAGTCTCGGGTGAGATGACGGACATGAGGAGGAGTATCGAAATGGTCGAGAGGTAAAGATTGATATATTGGAAGGTAGTATCGGACAACGGAAGGGTTCTGGAGTGTATCAGGTACATACCGGAGTACCGGAGGGGTTACAGGAACCCCCCGATGGAAGATATGGGCCATAGGAGGGAGGCTAACCAGCCCACAAGGGGCTGGTGCGCCCCCCCCCCCCCACACACACACAAGGGAGAAGGCCGAATTGGTTTAGGGAAGGGGGCACCACCCCCCTTTCCTTCTCCTACTCCCTCTCCTTCCTTTTCCCTCCGGTGAAGAAAGGAAAGGGGGGGGGCGAATCCTACTAGGACTAGGAGTCCTAGTAGGACTCCCCCCATGGCGCGCCCCTCTTGGCCGGCCACCCCTCCTCCCCTCCTTTATATACAGGGGTGGGGGCACCCCAAAGGCACACCAATAGTTCTCTTAGCCGTGTGTGGTGCCCCCCTCCACAGTTTACTCTTCCGGTCATAGCGTCGTAGTGCTTAGGCGAAGCCCTACGCGGATCACATTCCCATCACCGTCACCACACCGTCGTGCTGACGGAACTCTCCCTCGACCCTCTGCTGAATCAAGAGTTCGAGGGACGTCATCGAGCTGAACGTGTGCTGAACTCGGAGGTGCCGTATGTTCGGTACTAAGATCGGTTGGAACATGAAGATGTTCGACTACATCAACCGCGTTAACCTAATGCTTCCGCTTTCGGTCTACGAGGGTACGTAGACACACTCTCCCCCTCCTGTTGCTATGCATCTCCTAGATAGATCTTGCGTGATCGTAGGAATTTCTTTGAAATTGCATGCCACGTTCCCCAACAGTGTCATCCGAGCCAGGTCTATGCGTAGATGATATGCACGAGTAGAACACAAAGAGTTATGGGCGATAATAGTCATACTTCTTACCACCAACGTCTTATCTTGATTCGGCAGTATTCTTGGATGAAGCGACCCAGACCAACATTACATGACCACATTCATGAGACCGGTTCTACCAACGTGCTTTTGCACAGAGGTGGCTGGCGGGTGTGTGTTTCTCCAACTTTAGTTGAATCAAATTTTACTACGGCCGGTCCTTGTTGAAGGTTAAAACAGCACACTTGACGAAAAATCATTGTGGTTTTGATGCATAGGTAAGAACGGTTCTTGCTAGAAGCCCGTAGCAGCCACATAAAACTTGCAACAACAAAGTAGATGACGTCTAACTTTTTTTGCAGTGCATGTTGTGATGTGATATGGTCAAGACGTGATGAGATATAAATTGTTGTATGAGATGATCATGTTTTCTAAAAGTTATCGGCAACTGGTAGGAGCCTTATGGTTGTCGCTTTATTGTATGAAATGCAATCGCCATGTAATTGCTTTACTAAGCGGTAGTGATAGTCATAGAAGCAATAGTTGGCGAGACGACAACGGCACTACGACGGAGATCAAGGTGTCAAGATGGTGACGATGGAGATCATGACGGTGCTTTGGATATGGAGATGAAAGGCACAAGATGATGATGGCCATATCATGTCACATATTTTGATTGCATGTGATGTTTATCTTTTATGCATCTTATTTTGCTTAGTACGGCGGTAGCATTATAAGATGATCCCTCACTTAATTTCAAGGTATAAGTGTTCTCCCTGAGTATGCGTCGTTGCTACAGTTCATCGTGCCGAGACACCATGTGATGATCGGGTGTGATAAGCTCTACGTTCACATACAACGGGTGTAAGACAGTTTTGCACGTGCGGAATAATCGGGTTAAACTTGACGAGTCTACCATATGCGGATATGGCCTCGGAACACTTAGACTGAAAGGTCGAACGTGAATCATATAGTAGATATGATCAACATAGTGATGTTCACCACTGAAAACTACTCCATCTCACGTGATGATCGGACATGGTTTAGTTCATATGGATCACGTGATCATTTAGATGACTAGAGGGATGTCTATCCAAGTGGGAGTTCTTAAGTAATATAATTAATTGAACTTTAATTTATCATGAACTTAGTCTTGATAGTTTTTGCATATCTATGTTGTTATGGATCAATGGCCCGTGCTACCGTTCCCTTGAATTTTAATGCGTTCCTAGAGAAAGCTAAGTTGAAAGATGATGGTAGCAACTACACAGACTGGGTCCATAACTTGAGGATCATCCTCATTGCTGCACAGAAGAATTACGTCCTGGAAGCACCGCTAGGTGCAAGACCCGTTGCAGGAGCAACTCTGGACGTTATGAACGTCTGGCAGACTAAAGCCGGTGACTACTCGATAGTTCAGTGTGCCATGCTTTACGGCTTAGAATCGGGACTTCGAAGACGTTTTGAACGTCATGGAGCATATGAGATGTTCCAGGAGTTGAAGTTAATATTTCAAGCAAATGCCCGAGTTGAGAGACATGAAGTCTCCAACAAGTTCTATAGCTGCAAGATGGAGGAGAATAGTTCTGTCAGTGAACACATACTTAGAATGTCTGGGTACCATAACCACTTGACTCGGTTGGGAGTTAATCTTCCTGATGACAGTGTCATTGACAGAGTTCTTCAATCACTGCCACCAAGCTATAAAGGCTTCGTGATGAACAATAACATGCAAGGGATGGAAAAGACAATTCCCGAGCTCTTTGGGATGCTAAAGTCTGTGGAGGTAGAAATCAAGAAGGAGCATCAAGTGTTGATGGTTAACAACACCACTAGTTTCAGGAAAAAGGGTAAAGGGAAGAAGGGGAACTTCAAGAAGAATAGCAAGCAAGTTGTCGCTCCAGGGAAGAAGCCCAAGTCTGGACCTAAGCCTGAAACTGAGTGCTTCTACTGCAAAGGGACTGGTCACTAGAAGCGGAACTACCCCAAGTATTTGGCGGATAAGAAGGATGGCAAAGTGAAAGTAATATTTGATATACATGTTATTCATGTGTACCTTACTAATGCTCGTAGTAGTGTCTGGGTATTTGATACTGGTTCTGTTGCTCATATTTGCAACTCAAAACATGGGCTACAGATTAATCCAAGATTGGCTAAGGACGAGGTGATGATGCGCGTCGGAAATGGTTCCAAGGTCGATGTGATCTCCGTCGGCACGCTACCTCTACATCTACCTTCGGGATTAGTTTTTGACCTAAATAATTGTTATTTGGTGCCAGCATTGAGCACGAACATTATATATGAATCTTGTTTGATGTAAGACAGTTATTCATTTAAATAAGAGAATAATGGTTTTTTGATAGAAAGACTGTAAGGGAACCCCCTACAGTATAATTGGTGCAACAAACCCAAATTGCAAGTACCATGCCTTGAACCTGGGTGGGTGGGAAGGCATCAGCCCCTTCCCACCACTAGGCTATGCCTTGGTTATTCTATTTATATGAGTAATATCTTTTATGGTCATGCACCCTTGATGAGTGGTCTATTTTGTTGAATCTCGATCGTAGTGATACACATATTCATAATTTTGAAGCCAAAAGATGCAAAGTTAATAATGATAGTGCAACTTATTTGTGGCACTGCCGTTTAGGTCATATTGGTGTAAAGCGCATTAATAAACTCCATGCTAATGGGCTTTTGGAATCACTTGATAATGAATCACTTGATACTTGCGAACTATCCCTCATGGGCAAGATGACTGAGACTCCGTTCTCCAGAACAATGGAGTGAGCCACTGACTTATTGGAAATAATACATACTGATGTATGCGGTGAATGTTGAGGCTCGCGGCAGGTATCATTATTTTCTGACCTTCACAGATGATTTGAGCAGATATGGGTATATCTACTTAATGAAACATAAGTCGAAAACAATTGAAAAGTTCAAAGAATTTCAGACTGAAGTGGAAAATCATCGTAACAAGAAAATAAAGTTTCTACGATCTGATCATGGAGGTGAATATTTGAGTTATGAGTTTGGTCTTCATTTGAAACAATGTGGAATAGTTTCACAACTCACGCCACCTGGAACACCACAGCGTAATGGTGTGTCCGAACATCGTAACCGTACTTTATTAGATATGGTGCGATCTATGATGTCTCTTACCGATTTACCATTATCGTTTTGGGGTTATGCTTTAGAGACGGTTGCATTCACGTTAAATAGGGCACTGTCGGATTTTGGGTTCCGGCAGACCCTTGAGGTTCGAACACTAGGGTGCGCGCGGAGATTTCGCCTTCTACCTACCTGCGCCCCCCCGCCTCGCTAAGATCTAAGCTATGGAAAGAACAGCACAAGAGACACAGGGTTTATACTGGTTCGGGCCACCATTGTGGTGTAATACTCTACTCCAGTGTGTGGTGTGGTGGATTGCCTCTTGGGCTGATGATGATGAGCAATACAAGGGAGAACAACCTCGCCTCAGCCAAGAACAGACCCTCGCGAGGCTGTTCTTCCTTGTATTTCTCATCATCATCATCCCAAGAGGCAATCCACCACACCACACACTGGAGTAGGGTATTACACCACAACGGTGGCCCGAACCAGTATAAACCCTGTGTTTCTTGTGCTGTTCTTTCCTTAGCTTTGATCTTAGCGAGGCGGAGGGGTGCAGGTAGGTAGGAAGCGAAATCTCCACGCGCACCCCAGTGTTCGAACCTCAAGGGTTTGCCGGAACCTGAAATCCGACATTTGGCGCGCCAGGGAGGGGTGCGCCGGAATTCGTCTTCGAGCTCCCCGTTCTCTTCCGACCATCACGTCCATGTATGACGCTCGTCGGGCCCGCGCCGAGCGCCGGGCCGCTCTCGCTTCCCGCGTCGCCCAGACGGCTCCTGTCGGCGGGCGTCCTCGCCGTTCCCTGTCACCTGCCGTCAATGCCGCCACCGGCCCGGCGGGGGACGAGCAGCAAGCGTCGTCTCAGCATCCGTCCGTGCGGCAAGACGGCCGCACCGCTACTCCCTCGCTTGCCCCAGCTGGTTCTTTGCCCCGCGCGCTCCACGCACCCATGGAAGCTCGAGCTGTGCTCATCGTAGCAAACGAGCTCCTGCGCTACCGCCCCGTCGATGACGTCTACGAAGAATGGCTCGACCGCGTCGCTGAGCTCGTCCGCGCCGCAGGGGGCTCTCCTGCGCCGTCCGTTCCGCTACACCGCACCCCGCCCCGCGCGGGCGACGAGGCTCCGGCGGCGCCCCGGCCGCCTCCTCCTCAAGAAGGCACCATGGCTCCAAGGCGCGTGGCCCCTGGGCAGAACCCGCTCCGTCAGGTGCCAGCGCGGCAAGAGCAGAGCTGCCAAGAAGTCCCTCGCCCGCAAGAAGCTGCCCGGGCGCTCCCTGCTCCAGCACGTCGCGACCATGCTCCTGCTCCCACACGTCAAGACCCCGCACTGCTCCCAGCTGCAGCGCGTGGGGACATGCAAGACCAAGCTCTCCGTCACCCAAGGCCTCCCGTGGCCACAGCAGGCTGCCGTGCCTTCACCACCGAGCTACGCAGCATCGCGTGGCCTGGCAAGTTCAAGGCAGACCTGCCTCCTCGTTACGACGGCACGACCGACCCTGCGGAGTTCCTCCAGCTCTATGAGCTGGGCATCGAAGCTGCCAACGGAGACGAGAAGTTCATGGCAAACTGGTTTCCTATGGCGCTCAAGGACGGGGCCCGCACCTAGCTCCTGAACCTGGCTCCAGGCACGATCTCCTCCTGGGACGAGATGCGCACCCGCTTCATCGCCAACTTCCAAGGTACTTGCGACCGGCCACCTGCCATGAGCGACATGCGCCGCATCAAGCAACAACCCGGAGAGACCCTGCAGAAGTACATCCAGCGCTTCAACAACGCACGCCTCAAGATTCCCAAGGTGACCGAGGAGGCCATCATCTCAGCCTTCTCCGACGGCGTGCGCGACGTCAAGATGAAGCAGGAGCCGGCGATGCATGAAGACCTGTGCACTTCCTTGGAGCTGTTCAACTTGGCAACCAAGTGCGCCAGGGCTAAGGAAGGGCGTCTCTCCCTCCTCGAGCTGCCTGCCGCAGACCCAGAAGAGAAGAAGCCCAAGGCCAAGGATGTGAAGCGCAAGGGGGCTACCGAGCTTGCGGTAGAACCAGACACCAAGCGGGGCAGAGATCAGCCCGAACCTTCCAAGGGCAGTCAGTACTGTGTGTACCACGACCTCCACACCCACAACACCAACGAATGTCAAGAGCTCCGAGCCGTGCGAGAAGGAAGGATCGGCCGTCGCCCCGACCGCGGTGACCGGGGCTACGGTCGACGAGGAGGAAGGAACGCAGGACGCTGGGAAGACCGTGGCCCGCGCCAAGGGTGGCGCGATCAACCTTGCGAGGATCACTGGCAAGACCCGCCTCGCGAGGGAGACTGGAGGGATCAGCCTCGCGAGGATCGCCCACAAGGCAACGCAGGCCTCCCTCCGCTGCCGCCGCAGCCAAGGAGAAACGAGGACCGCCACCAGGACGAGGGCGCTGGGGGCTTCCAGGAGCCGCGCGCGATCGCCTGCATCCTGGGCGGGGCTCAAGCCCCAGCCTCTCAATGCATCTTCAAGCAGTTCGCCCGTGAGGTGAATGCAGTCCTCCCCAAGCTCGAAGCCACGCGCCCTCTCAGGTGGTCGGCGTGCGCCATCACGTTCAGCTCAGCAGATCAGCTCAAGTGTGCGGCTACAGCCGGAGTCCTCCCGATGCTTCGTTCCCCAATCATCAGCAACATGGTGGTCACCAGGACCCTCATCGACGGTGGGGCAGGGCTCAACGTCCTGTCCGTGGAAACATTCAACAATCTCCAAGTGCCCTACAGCCAGCTTCAACCAACCAAGCCTTTCTCCGGAGTCACCGATGGCTCCATGGTCCCGATTGGGCAGGTCCGCCTCCCTGTCACCTTCGGGGCACGCGACAACTACCGCACCGAGCTCATCGACTTCGACGTCGCTCACATTCGCCTGCCGTACAACGCCATCCTTGGGTACCCAGCGCTGGCCAAGTTCATGGCCGTAACTCACCACGGCTACAACGTCCTCAAGATGCCAGGAAGTGGCGGAGTCATCGCGGTGCCCTGTGAAGAGAAGGACGCGGTGTGTTCCCTGGAACGAGCCTTTCAGGCCGCGTCACTGGAAGACCCGGATCGCGGAAGCAGGAGGCTTCCCGAGACCGCCCCAAGAAGAAGAATACATCGTCCGGCCTGGCCCCTCAAGAGGCAGGCCCCTCTGGGCCCGCGCCTGCCCAGGGGGAACCTCCTTCCATCGCATAGGAAAGTGCACCCGACGCCCTCCTCAGGCAGGGCTGGGGGGCTCTCCCCTGGAGGGCCACCGACCTGGCTAAGGCCACGATGGAGGCGCTTGGGCACCACATGGAGGCGTGTTTAGAAGCATGTTTCCCTCAAGAAGGAGTAAGGCAAGGAGAGCCAGACCCCCAGGAGTTTGTCAGCAAGGCCATTCAGGAGCTACAGGAGTCAAGAGTCATGAAAGGCGGCCGCCGCCTACCAGCAGTGGCTCCCCATCCAGGCGAGGATGGTGGGCTGCGCGCCTACATCGACATACCAGGGCTCAATCGAGCCGCCTCTCTGGAGCGCCTCTAGCCCTCGTGAGTGGGGCGCTGTGGAGGTCCACCCCACAGCTACGTTCGCATGCCTTACGGCTTGCCGAACGCGGCTGCCACGTACCAGCGCCTCATGAGGGGCATCATGGAGGCACAAGAGGCCAGGCGTTCCGCAGCCCTGGCGGAGATGGAGATGGTCCGCGAGGAGCCACCAGCGCCTCCGGAGCCTCCCGAGGCCCCTGGGCCTGGGGGCTCATGAGGATCGGCTTCCGCAGCCCACCGAGTCTGCTACACCAACACTCCTTCGTCCTCAACATCATCAGGTGACATCTTTCAAGTTTCACTTCCAGCTGGGAGCGCCCCCCAGGGCTGCATTATTCCCAGGCCGCGTGGGACCGTCCCTGCGGCATGTATCCCTTTTATTCCATGTTGGTATCTTACCTTGTTGGGGGCGCCCCTCGGGCTGCATCATCCCCCAAGTCGCTTGGGCCTGACCCAGTGATGTCCACCTTCCCAGCATCTATTTGAATGAATCCACTCCTTCTCGGCTAATGTGTTTGACCTAGTTGCCCGGTCAACTGACGCCAACTGACGGAACTGCTCCCAAACGGCACGACGCTTGTGCATGGGTCCGTCCCTGCAATGCCGACAAACCTGAATGGCTGAGCTCTGGCCGTGGCAGCCCCGCATGGCGCCACCTCGTCAAGCCTTCAGTGCCTCATCGCCCCTCGGAAGCAACCAACGGTTGACTGTCAATTGTCATGGCAACCCCTCGTTCTTTCTATGATGGGTCTACAGGATCTCCTAAAGGAGCTGCGTCAGACGAGGCCCTTGCGGTGTCTCCTTCACTCTCATCCACGCGAACCGCTTGCATGTTAAAGGGGGGTGCTTGAGCATCACGACTCAGGGCTCCTATTGGCTCTCCAGCCCTCACCCTCTAGCCTTGTCCACGGCATCGCAACCTGGCATACCAGCGACGGCTGAGACTCACTCGAGGGCCAGGACCCGAGGACGTAGAGAAGAAAGGGAAGCAAAGGCAAGAGGGGAGGGACACGCGAGGACCTTGCCGAGCAACTTCACGCCTGCTGATGCACGGACCCGGCGACACACCAGAGAGCGGCCCCTGATTCTCGAGATAAGTCACCACTTGGAAGCACCAGCTACCGTGGCACCATCCCCACACCTAATGCAATCCTGTGTTAGCGACGCCGCTCTCCTTTCTCACCGAACGACGGCTGCTTGAGCGCCAAAGGGGACCTCCTGAGCATCGCGACTCAGGGGCTCTTACCGGACCCCGGGTCGCTCACCTCCTAGCCTTGACCACGGCATCGCGACCTGGCATACCAGCGACGGCTGAAGCCGCCTTGGGACTGGGACCTGTCGGTGCAGAGCACCAAGCCCTCGTGAGGTTCGAAAGGGAGAACTGAGCTAAGACAGAATGAGCAACTCGCACAATTCTACGACAAGGGTTATATTAACAAAACAGGATCATAGGCACCTTACAAGTCCCCACGGGATGCGTCTTTGATTCCTCGCAGGGAACAGATCCTAAAAGGACGCTAACTACGCGCGCCCCTGCAAAAGACGCCATCATCAACAGTGGGCCGTCAAGCACCGGTGCCAACCCCATCCAGATCAGAGGTGGCGACGGCCTGACAAGCCCGCCCTACTCCAGGAGCGGCGCCGGCTCGGGGGCTCGTAGCTGTGGTCGCTCGTCTCCGGAGTCACAAAGAGCTCGCCGGAGTCGCTGGAACCTCCGACGCCTCCGCCGCCTGAGGAGCCGCCAAGGGAGCGGTCGGCGGGCCCAGCCCTCGCCGTAGCAGGGTCCCGACCACCTCTCCCGGGGCAGCACTCCAGCCGACACCCGTTCGCATCGAAGACCTTGAAGAACATCATCGAAGCACCGTCGTACTCCAAGTGGATCGCGAAGGCGCCTCTTGTCCTGCAAACCCGAGTGACTTCGCTCCAGCCTCGAGTCATGAAGACCTCGCGTGAGGCAACGACCGCGACCTCTGCCTCGGTCGCGAGGGTGCTACAACCGGCGTGCTGCAGCCAAAGCTCCAGGAGTTCTCCCTGCGGGATGATGGAGGCGAAGAAGGGAGGAAGGCGAATCCAAGACTAAGGAGGCATGGCGGCGTGGAACACGAACTCTCGGGAGGAGCCCTCAGTGTGGACCCCAGGGGGGACGACCCACACCTTCGTGACCCGTCGGCGCCGACGGCGGCGCCGCCTGTGGTGATAAGCATCGGCTCCTTCAGGGCCCTTGATGTGGGCGTACAAGGGAAGCGAGAACCCCGGCGGTGGCCGCTCGCACCAGGGCCTCGGCACCACCTGATGGGCCCCCTCGTCCCGGACGCGGAGGGCGAGCCGTTTCTTTGGCGGGAGCGGGTCTGGTTCCTCTCGGGGAGCCTTTCCCTTCTGTGTCGTCGAGAACCGGCAGATCGGAGCCATCGCAGCAAGACGGAGCAAGGACCGGGAAGAAGGAGAAGCAAGAAGGGATGGACTGGAAGGGCGCGCGCCGTTCTGTACTTATGGCCGGTGAAGGCCAACCGCCGACCTCCACGATCGCAGGTAATCATGACCCGCTTTGCATGCAGGGACTTGTCCAATCCGTGTAGTTGCCGAGGCGCCATGGGGAACTGGAGACGCCCACGTCCAATCAACCGCCACGCGGCGCCCAAGGCCACATGCTGTTAGGGCCCGCGGTGCTTCCTCTTGCCCTTCCGCCTCCCTGCATGGCCAAGTCCGGGCGTGCCTTGGGCCCGGGGGCTACTGTCGGCGTTCTGGGAACGGGGGTCCCCAGACTTGCCTGCCTGCGGCCTGCGGCGTGGCTCAAAGGGGGCCCTAGCACGTCCCATCTTCATCAACACAGACCCAAGACCCTCGCGAGGGGCCACGCCTCGCGGGGTGGATGACACGGAGCTTCCTAAGGCACGGCCTCATCCGGCTAGCTCGCGAGGAGGCGGAGAGATCAAGGCGGGGTACCTCACGAGGTGCCCGTGACGCAAGCCATGACGACCAAAGGCGCCAGGCGGGCGCCAGCCGCGCAGTGTCCTCCTTTCCTCTTTGGTGCAAAGGGAGCAAGCGCAGGCGAGAGCATCAAGCAAAGGCACCCGTTTTGCTGCAATGAGACCAAGACCAGTCCAACGGCAGGGAGGAAGTCATTGTGGGGCCCAAGCCAGCGTCACCACCTGGGTCTTTGGCAGACGAGGACCAACTTTAGTCAGGATAAGTGTACCAGATGTTCCCCTTCAAAATGGCCAATTGTTGGCACCCTTCCCGCTCAATATTTGGGAAGAGGCCCAAGGCCATTGCCTATAAATAGGACCAGACACCCACAGGGTAGGGGGGGGGGTTCGAGATTGAGTATCGAGGATCAAGAGAGAAGATCGAACCAGAGAGAGAGAAGGGTGATTGAACTCCTCCCAGCAGTTCATCGCCCCAGCCAAGAACAGACCATCACGAGGCTGTTCTTCCTTGTATTGCTCATCATCATCAGCCCAAGAGGCAATCCACCACACCACACACTGGAGTGGGGTATTACACCACAACGGTGGCCCGAACCAGTATAAACCCTGTGTTTCTGGTGCTGTTCTTTCCTTAGCTTAGATCTTAGCAAGGCGGAGGGGTGCAGGTAGGTAGGAGGCAAAATCTCCGCGCGCACCCTAGTGTTCGAACCTCAAGGGTCTGCCGGAACCCGAAATCCGACAAAAGGTTCTGGTGGTGACGCTGGCCTGGGCTCCACAATGACTTCCTCCCTGCCGTTGGACTGGTCTTGGTCTCGTTGCACCGAAATGGGTGCCTTTGCTTGATGCTCTTGCCTGCGCTTGCTCCCTTTGCACCAAAGAGGAAAGGAGGACATTGCGCGGGCTGGCGCCCACCTGGCGCCTTTGGTCGTCATGGCTTGCATCACGGGAACCTTGTGAGGTACCCCGCCTTGATCTCTCCGCCTCCTCGCGAGCCAGCTTGATGAGGCCGTGCCTGAGGAAGCTCCGTGTCGTCCACCCCGCGAGGCTTGGCCCCTCGCGAGGGTCTTGGGTCTGTGTTGATGAAGATGGGCCGTGCTAGGCCCCCCTTTGAGCCACGCCGCAGGCCAGAGGCAGGCAAGTCTGGGGACCCCCGTTCCCAGAACGCCGACAGGCACCATCTAAATTCGTTGGGACAACACCATATGAACTGTGGTTTGGCAAGAAACCTAAGTTGTTGTTTCTTAAATTTTGGGGCTGTGATGCTTATGTGAAAGAGCTTCAACCTGATAAGCTCGAACCCAAATCGGAGAAATGCGTATTCATAGGATACCCAAAGGAAACTGTTGGGTACACCTTCTAGCACAGATCCGAAGGCAAGATATTCGTTGCTAAGAATGGATCCTTTCTAGAGAAGGAGTTTCTCTCAAAATAAGTGAGTGGGAGGAAAGTAGAACTTGAAGAGGTAATTGTACCTTCTCTTGAATTGGAAAGTAGTTCATCACAGAAATCAGTTCCAGTGATTCCTACACCAATTAGTGAGGAAGCTAATGATGATGATCATGAAACTTCAGATCAAACTACTACTGAACCTCGTAGGTCTACCAGAGTACGGTCCACACCAGAGTGGTACGGTAATCCTGTTCTGGAGGTCATGTTACTAGACCATGACGAACCTACGAACTATGAGGAAGCGATGATGAGCCCAGATTCCGTGAAGTGGCTTGAGGCCATGAAATCTGAGATGGGATCCATGTATGAGAACAATGTGTGGACTTTGGTTGACTTGCACGATGATCGGCAAGCCATAGAGAATAAATGGATCTTCAACAAGAAGACTGACGCTGACGGTAATGTTACTGTCTACAAAGCTCGACGTGTTGCAAAATGTTTTCGACAAGTTCAAGGAGATGACTGTGATGAGACCTTCTCACCCTTAGAGATGCTTAAGTCTGTCCGAATCATGTTAACAATTGCCGTATTCTATGATTATGAAATTTAGCAAATGGATGTCAAAACTGCATTCCTTAATGGATATCTTAAAGAAGAGTTGTATATGATGCAACCAGAAGGTTTTGTCGATCCTAAAGGTGCTAACAAAGTGTGCAAGCTCTAGTGATCCATTTATGGACTGGTACAAGCCTCTCGGAGTTGGGATATATGCTTTGATAGTGTGATCAAAGCATATGGTTTTATACAGACTTATGGAGAACCTGTATTTACAAGAAAGTGTGTGGGAGCTCTGTAGCATTTCTAATATCATATGTGTATGACGTATTGTTGATTGGAAATAATACATAATTTCTGGATAGCATAAAAGGATACTTGAATAAGAATTTTTCAATGAAAGACCTCGGTGAAGCTGCTTATATATTGGGCATCAAGATCTATAGAGATAGATCAAGACGCTCAATTGGACTTTCACAAAGCACATACCTTGATAAAGTTTTGAAGAAGTTCAAAATGGATTAGGCAAAGAAAGGGTTCTTTCCTATGTTACAAGGTGTGAAGTTGAGTCAGACTCAATGCCCGACCACTGCAGAAGATAGAGAGAAAATGAAAGTCATTCCCTATGCCTCGGCCATGGGTTCTATCATGTATGCAATGCTGTGTACCAGACCTGATGTGTGCCTTGCTATATGTTTAGCAGGGAGGTACCAAAGTAATCCATGAGTGGATCACTGGAAAGCGGTCAAGATCATCCTGAAATACCTAAAAGGGCTAAGGATATGTTTCTCGTTTATGGAGGGGACAAAGAGCTTGTTGTAAATGGTTACGTAGATGCAAGCTTTGACACTGATCCAGATGACTCAAAGCCGTAAACCGGATACGTATTTATATTGAATGGTGGAGTTGTAAGTTGGTGTAGTTCCAAGCAGAGCGTCGTGGCGGGATCTACGTGTGAAGCGGAGTACATAGCTGCTTCAGAAGCACCAAATGAAGGAGTTCATATTCGATCTAGGTGTAATACCTAGTGCATTGGGTCCAATGAAAATATTTTGTGACAATACTGGAGCAATTGCCTTAGTGAAGGAATCCTGATTTCACAAGAGAGCCAAACTTATCAAGAGACACTTCAATCCATCCGTGATCAAGTCAAGGAGGGAGACATAGAGATTTGCAAAATACATATAGATCTGAATGTCGCAGACCCGTTGACTAACCTCTTCCACGAGCAAAACAAGATCAGCACCAAGACTCCATGGGTGTTAGAATCATTACTATGTAATCTAGATTATTGACTCTAATGCAAGTGGGAGACTGAAGGAAATATGCCCTAGAGGCAATAATAAAGTTGTTACTTATATTTCCTTATGTCATGATAAATGTTTATTATTCATGCTAGAATTGTATTAACCGGAAACTTAGTACATGTGTGAATACATAGACAAAACAAAGTGTCCCTAGTATGCCTCTACTTGACTAGCTTGTTAATCAAAGATGGTTAAGTTTCCTGACCATAGACATGTATTGTCATTTGATGAACGGGATCACATCATTAGAGAATGATGTGATGTACAAGACCCATTCGTTAGCTTAGCATAATGATCGTTAAGTTTTATTGCTATTGCTTTCTTCACGACTTATACATATTCCTCTGACTATGACATTATGCAACTCCCGAATACCGGAGGAACACTTTCAGTGCTATCAAACGTCACAACGTAACTTCATGATTGTAAAGATGCTCTACAGGTGTCTCCAAAGGTGTTTGTTGGGTTGGCATAGATCAAGATTAGGATTTGTCACTCCACTACAAAAAAATACACTTCCGTGCTGATACGTGTTTGTCACAGTACGTCGCTTTTTTGTCATGCGTGTACATCCATGAAAAATTTATGACAGAATCAAGATAGTCATACCTATGCTATTGTCCACTTCCATGACGATAAATCACGCGTCACAGAAGTGCTTTCGTCAAGGGTGACCGACACGTGGCATCCACAGTAACGGAACACCGTTAAGCTATCGGTTCGGGTTTTGGATCCGATAACCCGTTAACAGCCCCGACCAATGGGGATTTTCCACGTGTAAAATCATCGTTGGCTGGAGGAAACACGTGTCGGCTCATCGTTGGGACAGATGCCAACCACTCATTGGACGGAAGGCGCCTATGATACGTCGACATGTGGCACGGCCCAACAGAGGCCCATTCCTGTGAAAAGGCGCCCCGTTTGACTTGGTCAAAAGCTGGCGGGCCAGCCCATGGAAAGCCTATTAATGGCTTGTTCGAATATAGACCATTTGCAGCCCGCTAACCCAAGGCCCGTTACACCCTATCCGAATTAGGCCCAGTAGCGTCATCTAGGCCATCCAATATGATTCCAACCCATTTTCACTTCTGGCCCATGTATGGCCCATGATGTCTTTCGGCCCATATGAGGCCCTATGTAACTCTTGGCCTACTAACGGCCCGTGGTGAAACTGGGCTGTAATGAACAGTGTATCACTTTACACCCATTAACGGCCTGTGGTGAAACTGGCCCGTAATGAACAGCGTATCACTTTATACCCATTAACGGCCCGTTATTCTGTTGGGCCGTTTCCAGCCCATGTTATCTTTCGGCCTTCTCAGAGCCCATTTATTCTTGGGCTAATTTCCAGCATTCGTTTACTTACGGCCCGTTACTGTCATTTTCTGCTTGTGGGCCAAATTCAGCCCGTGGTTACAGTCGGCCCGTTTGTGGTCCGTTAATATGTTGGGCCAATTTCATAGCATCATCAAATACGGCCTATTAACGATGGCCCGTTATGGTCGGCCCATGAACGGACGGTTCCAACTCTAGCCCGTTTACAGCCATAATGCGGTCTGTTTGGCCCATGTTTGGCCAATCGATTATACGGCCCGTATAAGGCCCATTGATAATACGGCCCGCAGAAGGCCCATTGTTTCTACGGCCCGTAGAAGGCCCATTGTTTCTACGGCCCGTAGAAGGCCCACTGTTTCTACGGCCAGTAGGAGGCCCAGTGTCACTACAGTAAATATTAGCCCATGGTTATTGTTGCCTAGTTTTAAAAAATAGGTTATTGCAGCCACTAGCTAACCGCGGAAAAAGAACTGCAATGACTACAAGCAAACAAATAAACAAGACAACAAGGAAATAAATAAGCAAGCAACTAACGCTAGGTTATCACGGCTATTAGACATATTACATCCACTGGGCATCAAAGTTCGCCACCAGTGCAAATATAGGGAACAAAGCAGCATATCATATACACTGGTTGTCAAAGTTGGCGACCAACACAAATAAACGCCGCAAAACAAATCCAGAACTGAAACCACTTTAGAAGATCTCAAGAAAAAATATCCTGGGTACCCATAATGCTGGCAAGATGCTTAGCAAGCTTATTAACTTTCTCTTGTTTGGCGCTTAAATCCTCCAGCGCTTGCTGTTGCACCAGAAAATATGCATCTGAATTCTGTAGGGACTTCCTCAGTCCTTCAGCTTCCTGTCGCAGCACATCTAATCGATGTCTTTCAACTTGAAGTTGAGACTCAAGAAGACGAACTGATTCAGGTAACGAGTTCGAAGAGCTTGTGCCAGCAGTAGTGGCCAGTAACTCGAACACTACATCAAGACAGGACTTTTGGGTTCCCTCACTGTCGTCAAGATAGTTTTTATCAGCTTTCTTGGAGACCAACAGGGATGTCTCACTACCTTGAACATTATCTACATTACTTCCTTTACCATTGGATAACGCGGTACTGTTCTCCAATATTTTGTCTGCATTCTAAAAGAGAAACAAGCAGACACATCACATGTTTACCATGTTGTATATGAAACTCATTTTGGTAAATGAGTTCAGTAGTAAAGTGGACAGGATAACAGCATGAAACAAACATATATCTATGTACCATGGTCACTTTATGGTCTATACAATTCTAGTTTTTGTTGCCAAATCAAGATAGAGACAGAGTTCAAATAATATTTGTTCAAGACAAAGCAGAATAGACATAATATAAGTGTGGGTAACTATAGAGCAATAACAACATTTGTAATGTGCATGACATGAGAACATAACTATTTATTTAATTGAAACTGAAATCAACATAGAGCAGGTTACAACAGCAAATCAGTTAAAGAAACAAGTTTAAAACATACCTGTTGCGCCATTGGAGTTTCAATTCCATCCTTCAAATTTGAAAATAGTTGGTATGAGTAAATACAGTCATACAAGAGCAAAGGAGTATGAACCATAGCTACAGAACCTGACCTGAGAACAAATCTTCTTCTCCTTTAAGCATTGAGTTGGGATTCAGAGTGGTGGTCCTCGTGCTTTGGGCACTGCAATTCCCTTACTAACTACTCGTGCTTGGGTGCTCTGTGGTGGAGACGGTGTTGTGTCAACTGGAACTGGGTTACTATCTGCCGGGGTTGTGGTTAGAAGGGGTGTAGCTGGTTCTCTGTCCAACTGGGTAGGGGTACAATCTGCGAGAGTCTGGGTTATGTGTGGTGGATCTGGTCCTTGGGCAAGTACAACCGTGGTTCTATCTGCATCAACTGGTAGCACTATCTTTTCTGAAGACCGTGTTGTTACTCCCTTAGATACTGCCATCACGCTCTCCAATTCAAATGGCTGATAAACAGGAAAAGTAATTGAAAGTATAGACATTGTATGATAGACAGGTGCAATGGATAGTGGGGAATAAAAGAGGGCATGAAATAATTCATATTTATGTTGTCTAACCAAACAGGATAGCATGACACAATTTCACATATATGATGGCTAACTAAACAGGATAGCATGACACAATTTCACATTATGATGGCTAACTAAAAAAGATGGAAAGACATAGTTCAAAATATGAGACTATGTAAACAGGATGACATGACATAACTATATAATGTGTTTATTAAATAGGTTGGCATGCCATAATTCACATACATTCACGGATAGAATGCCATAATTCA
Organism: Triticum monococcum; assembly: GCA_034509565.1. Classification (NCBI taxonomy): domain Eukaryota; kingdom Viridiplantae; phylum Streptophyta; class Magnoliopsida; order Poales; family Poaceae; genus Triticum; species Triticum monococcum. Next base: position 573,126,772 of record CM067843.1, read on the forward strand.
AAATATGATGACTGTAAACACTAAACAGGATGAGATGATATAACTATATGATGTCTTTATTAAATGGGTTGCCATGCCATAATTCAGATAGATGATGTGTATGTACTATGTAAACATGCTGGCATGATATAATTCAAATATATGATTTATATAGTAAGCAAGTAAGCAGATGGCAATCCATATATGATGTAGAAACTAAGCAATGCAAGACAACATGCATGACATGGGTAATATAACCCTGCCAAGTTTGAGCATAGACCTCAGGGGAAAATAGGACTGGTCATCAGTCTCTGAATCCTCCGCTGAGGAGCTCTCTGTAACCAGCAAGATGTCTGCTTCAGCAGGTAGCATTGTCTGCTCTGAATACCTTGTTTTCACTCCAGATACTTCCATCACCGCTTCAAATGGCTGATGCACAGGAAGAGTAGTTGAATACAAACGTTATCGCCAAATGGAACACATAATACAAAAAAATGACAGTATGATATAATTCACATAGATGATGATTGGCTAAACAGCATGACATTGCATAATTCACATATATAATGTCTTTGCAACAAGATAGCATTGTATAATTCACATATATAATGTCTTGCAACAAGATGGCAATGCATAATTCACATATATGGTAATTAGACACTGAACAGGTGGCATTCACACAAAGCATGTCTAAACTAATCAAATGACATAGCAATGCGAGACACCATATGCACGATATGAGCAACATAACCCTGCCAAGTTAGAGCATACACCTCGGGGGGGGGGGGAATAGGACTGGTCATCTGTCTCTGAATCCTCCTCTGAGGAGCTATCTGTAACCAGCGAGATATGCGCTTCGTCAGATAGCATAGTCTCCTCTGAAGACCTTGTTTTCACTCCAGAATTTGCCATCACCGTGTCAAATGGCTGATGCACACGAAGAGCAGTTGAATGTAATAACATTGTTGACAAATATAATATGTAACGAAAAAAAGGATGGCCTGATATAATTTACATATAAGATGACTGGCTAAGCAGGATGGCATTGCAAAATTCACATATATGATGCCTGGCTAAACAAGATGGCGTTGCATAATTCACATAAATGATGAATAAACTAAACAGATGGCATTCGCACAAAGGATGTCTAAACTAAGCAGATGACATATTTGATGTATAAAGTAAGCAATGCAAGAGACCATATGCATTATATAACCGACATCAGCATGCCAAGTTAGAGCGAAGACCTCAGGGGGTAAATAGGAGTTGTCTTCTCCTTCTGAATCCCCCTTAGAACAGATATCTTCCTCTCGATTACAATCTGAAATGCGTGGAGGGGGGCTGCCTTTGCGCCTACCATCGAGCGACGTCTGCATGAAATTTTATTGCCACACAAGGCTCGTCTCTTTTGCTCTACATGTTCAGTTCCATTGTTTACAATAACTGTCATGCATAGGAATTAAGCATAGTGAGATTATGTAAGGAGTGCATGCAGAAATCCAGAGTTATGGTAGCAACCTGTGGATAGACCCAAAACCAATAATAGCAGGCAGATAATGGCTTCAGTTAAAAATACAGATAATGGCTTCTTTACTGTTTGTTTCCCACCCAACATGAAACTCATAGTAGACACCGGAGATTAACCAGATAGTAGATAGATACTATTGATAGCGGCCCCGATAAGTACCCCACAACCATTTAAAAACTCAAGTTTGACAATTAGTTTGGAGCAGACTCAGAGTCTAATCGGTGAACAGGACGATAAAGTAGCATGTAATATTAAGCGATGCATAACATAAGTAGACACGAAAGAGTGCGACCTCTCTTGCGGACCTGTGTAGTCCTCGAGGTCATCTGCTCGGTTGATGATGGTAGTGCAGTTTTCATGGCTGCTAGAGGCGGGGAAGAAGATCTGAGGCAGCGAAAGACAGTCTGGAGGCTGGATCCCTGCTGTGCTGGACCCTTCTGTCGTTGGAGTAGCTGAGCTGGGGTGGACGACGGCGCAGCAGGAGTGGGACAAACCAAGCAAGGTTTTCTTTGACAACTATCCGTAAGAGAAGTAATTCTGTAAGGGCTCGTTTGAATTGGAGGATTACAAGAATGCAGGGATAGGAAATAGACAGGAATAGGATAGGAATGCACGTGTAAAACAGAGAATTTAAAAACACAGGATTTCTGCCAATCTGGGTGTTTGATTCACAACAATTGGAAGATCACAGGATGCAAAGAAGCATGGTGAGATTAAGTCAAACCACAAGAAAATGTACGGTTATAATGCTATTATGCTACTATCTCTTAGTCTTGTGCTTCATGAATAGGAATTTGAAAAGGAGGACAAGTGAAAATTAAAATTCCCACATTTTTTCTTTCAAGGAGACACTAAAGGAACAAATCCGTATGCTCAGTGGACAATATATATAACATGTAGAGTAAAAAAGAGATGCAACAAGTGTACAACCTCTTTCGCGAAGCCATGTCGATCTCAACGTGATTGGGTTGGCCGGTGAGGATGCTCCGGCTGACTTGGTTGTCGTAGGAGGGGAAGAAGATCTTAGGCGTCTGGAGATGGAGCCCGAGGTACTGCTCCGCTGTGATGGAGGGTTTCGTCGTTGGAGCAGCTCCGGTGAGTTGTACAACGCCGAGGCTGAAGCAGGACAAGAGAGACAACGAACAACGTTAACCTGAGTGGAATTCTAATAGCATCTCCAATACATGACGTAAAATACATAACCACAAAGTGCTAGATGTAAAATACATCAGCCGCTCATCTCCGAACTTAACTGTCGAAACTGAATTTAACTATCGAAACTGAACTTAACTATCAAAACTGAAGTTAACTGTCGAAACTGAATTTTGCTGTCGAAACTGAATTTTGCTGTCGAAACTGGACGCACTAGCAAGGTGAGCCTACACGTCGGTCGACTGAATTTTTCATCTCTGGTCAGTCGATTTTGCAGCCGTTGGATACGAAATCAAGGGCGTGCGGTTCATCTTCAACCTCCACCCCCTGAGCCAGCCAAACAGCATCCCCCCGCCGCCCGCGGTGCGCTGCCCCGCCCGCCCCAAAAACACTCCCCACCGCCGGTCCGCCGCCGCCCCGGCCATCCCTCTAGTCCCCCCCATGCCGAGCTTTTTCTCCGGTGATCCCCACACCACCGCCCCGCCAACACCCCGCCACCGCCGGCGACCACCGCTCCCATCCTGAACCCTAAGATAGATAGTGGGGTACCTCTCTGACGAGCCCCCCTCCCCGCTGCGGCTGGTTCTTCCTTCACCCCGGCAGCATCGGAGTGAAGTGTAGCTAAATCGGAGCAGCATCGCAAGCAAGAGCAAGAGCGAGAGCAGCAGCGCGAGCAAGAGCAATTGCAAGAGCAGACCAGGCAGGGGACCGAGAGCAAGAGCAGAGCAGCAGCGCGAGCGAGAGCTAAAGCAGCAGCAGGTCCTGCTGATGTGGACGTCGTCACCGAGGGAGCAATGTCGTGGAGAAAGTGGCCGGTGACGCCGCCGTGGATGGAGTCACGCCATGACGGCTCGGGACCGAGCGCCCGTAGCACTGTGAGATCAAATCAAGAAGAAAATGCGGCGATTAGTGTACAACCTCTTTGGTGGCGCCGATTAGGCCGTAGCTTCATCCGAGGAAACGGTGATGATGATGCTCTTCCGGTGGTGCAGGTGAAGACGACGGTGTGGGGATGGAGGTGGCATGAAAGATGAGGGGAATGTCGGGGCAGCTCCTTGGAGGTGGAGGACGGGGTGGCTGAACCGATGGGACGATGAGATCTACGACGGATCCTCATCCGGTACGGTGGATGAGGGACGTCGAGGTGTTGTTGTGGACGAAGATATCGGGGAAGAGGCTCCGGCTGGGTGGCGGATGGAGCGGGGTGTGGGGTTTCGTCGTGGGTTTTTGCGGCCTCGGTGTACAAATGGGTGGGCGGATGGGATGGCAGTGGGGAACCATGGCTTAGAGACGCGCTTGTCCGAAATGTGGGGTAAGTTACGAAAGTACCCCCACCGATTTGAGGCGGTTCTTTCGGTTTAGGGGTACCACGGGCATTTCGCGTGTCGGGATTTCACAGGAGGTGGGAGTTTTCGCGCGCGTTGTAATTTCAGAATAGCAAGGCGCGAGTTGAGATGGAGGGAGTTGTCGGAGCACAACGAGACAAAGATATATCTTAAATATTTCGGGCTAACAAGGCGCGGGTTGAAATTTCCGGACAAGCCTAACGTGTACTGTACCAAATCAATGCACCCTACAAATGTCATTCAAAACTTTGAATTCATGTTATGTTCAATTAAAATATTTTGCTACGTGTATAATGCATGCAACCTACTACCCAAATGAACGTTTTAGTGCATTCCAAACGTATATACTACCGTTTCAATATGAACTAAATTTGAATTTGTTTCTCTATTTGAATAAGATCTACAGTAATGATTGTTGCGAAGTCAAAGCATTTGAATTCGTTTCTCTATTTTAATAAGATCTACAATCATCATTATTGTCAAGTTAAACCATCGTTTGTGTATTATCTTCACATCACACCACATGATTAGTCTCGAGTTACATATGAACTATGTGTACTATATGAACTCGAACTAGATTTTTTGATTCCACTTTATTTTGATTTAAAATCACATTACATTCCTAGCTCTAGCTAGATCTTCATAACTAAACCATGTCTCATATGTATAATGTGTTTATCACATTATGTATGGTGCCCCGCCCCCTACGCCTACAAGTATTTAGATGTGAGTTGCAAACACCACACATTACCACAAATTCAAATAAAATGTGAGAATGTTCGATATATAGTATTGTTTAGATTGTTCGATATTTAGTTGTAAGCTGCAAACGCCACACATTATCACAAATTCAAATAAGATTTGAGATTGTTTGATGTATAGTATGGTTTAGATTGTTTGGCATTTAGCTGTGAGTTGCAAACACCATGCATTATCACACTATGGTATAACATGTGCACAGCACGTGTATCACCGCTATATTCATGCATGCAATGTTTAAAACACTATGATCTCCTATTCAAATATATGAATCCGCTTTCATATCAAATTATGATATTTGTTAGTCTCTTACACCCACACAATCCTCTAACCTTTGTAGCTACCACTAACTTTCTCTCGTGCATGCACACGCCCTCCTCGCCCTCCCCCTCCATCGGCATTCTATCCACCGGGCACATTCATTTTTTTTCTTTAGGTCATTCTCCCAGAGTCTCCACAACTCCTTTCCGACACACACCGATCGATAAACCTCTCCAGCGATGCCTGCCTACAACATACAAACACACCTTCAATCTCCTCCTTTATGTGTCCTTGCCTTGTGTCTCTCATACGGTCAGACACACGTGTAAACTCTCGCCCCTCTTTTCATCGCTCTCTCACAACCGCACACTCCTCCCCCTATCTAGCTAGAAGTTGGGCCTCTCGCACCACCTCCTAGCTCCATTCTCTCTGTCTATCCGTCTCGCTAGGCCTTATTAGCCTCTAACAAATGGACGTGCACCGACCGATCTCTCGCTATACATATAGCTAGCTAGGTCCTTATAACTCGTTTTTACCCACACGTCAATCGATCTACCTCATTAGTTGTGTCTCTCCCTTCCTCCGACAAACAACAATTGATCTACCGATCTAGTTAGGTTTGCTTACCAAACACGTGGTTCCCCTTCATCATCCATGGATGCGTCCTGATAGATCTATCACGCACAGGCACACACAGAAACACATCCCCACTCTTATTGATAACATTGCAGTTCCACCCTCAGTTTGTCTAGTAGGCCTCTCCCACCATCTTCGAGAAGCAACTCCATCACCCATCCAGCACTCTACCCCTCTCCCTCCCTCTACCTCCCTCTCTCTCTCCTCTATCTCTCTCCCATCATATTTCCCGTCCTTTAGTTATGTATGGATGTCGACCGATCTCCCTCAAGACATAGATGGGTCTCTCCTTCTCAACACATATACGAGTCGTTCTACCTCTATAGTTAGGCCTCTGCCTACCCCTTCCACCACCCCTCCCCCCCCACACACCGATACATCGAGCGCTCTAGTCATGTATCCCTACCACACACAAACTTGACGTGTGCCCTCTAACATTCCGGTAGGCCAGTCGCCCTATATCTTTGACTTGTACACACACATAATTTCGATGGCTCTCTTCATCGATCTCGCACCCACCCACTTGATCCTCTCTTCGACTCTATCGATAGCTATGACGCCTCCCTCTCTTCTCATGGATTGCCTGACCCTCTATGTATGATATGGATAGGCCTCCATTTCACACACATTGGATGCAAAATTTTGTTTGAGATGTCATCGACACATATTCCCACAAATAATTCACAAATCAATCCCCCCACCCCACCCCACCCCAAAACAAAAAACACTCACGAACGCGGTTTGTATCTCTCACACACACCCACGTAGGTGGGGAACGTGCATGAAGAGAAGAGGTGCATGCACGACGCACGTACTCCCATCTCTTTCCCAACCACACCCGCGCGGGTACATGGTGGAGCTCATTTCTGTATGAAAAAGGCAGCCCACGTGGTAATTTTGCACGTGTACTGGTTGTCCACTTGGTGGAGGGAGGATCGTCTACCATGGGTGAACAAACAAATTGTGACTTGACGTGTTATGTTAAAAAAAGAGGCAAACCATGTGGGGCCTACCTTAGAGGCAAGGCTCTATACATTGGAGTACTTTTGATGTGTCCCATCAACTCGCAGAACGAGGAGAAGCTTGCTTAGTATGCCGTCTCCCCCGCCCACGGGCGCGGTGGCTCGCAGGATGAGGTGAAGCTTGCTTACTACGCCTTACGCCCGCTCCCTCGCCCATGCGCGCGATGGCTCGCAGGACGAGGAGAAAAATTTACTACTCCCTCCGTTTACTCCTCGTCCCTACTACCTTGGTTATAGAGATTATATCATATTGTTTGGAATATATATGTCCTTTAGTAGATTTCAATATGAATTACTAGTACATACTCCAAACGCTGATGTATATAGACGTATTTTAGAGTGTAGATTCACTCATTTTGCTCCGTATGCAGCACTCTCCCTCGCCCCTCGACCCTCGCCCACGTGGTGGACGTGCAACAATTCATTCGGTCTCATATAGCCAAAACGATATATACTGCACTACCATTATTGCTCGACTTCCCGAAGAGGTGAAGAGCCAATCGCAAGGTCAATATTTTGGAGATGCCAAGCGCAAGGTTATAGGAGAACGAGTAGTAGGTGCCGCGTCATTTAAAAATAAAGTTTTTTTTTCTTAAGTGGCACGTACGCAATATGATAGGTTCATATGGAGAGAAAAGGAGTACATAGTCAGGACGGGCCAGCCTACACGGTTGCTTGCTGGGGTTGCTATCTTCACACTCTCTCGCACAAAACGATTGTGGCCACATCTCTAACATCCCAGCGGATCACGTCCGCTTGGGGAAGGGCTGGATGCTTAGTGTAGATGCGGTGGTCGTCGCCGACGGCGAAAACCAACTGTCGGCACGTCCTGATTAGGGGTCCCCGCCGTTCTCTCTCACAAAGCCGGTGAGGTTGCCTTCGTCCCTTGCTCACTGCCGCGACGTGGGCAGTTGCCGCCTCCCGCTGCCCTCCTCAAGGTTGAGCTATGTCCCTCAGGTGCAACTCCCTTTACAGCCGGCTTGCACCACTGCTCCAGCTGCCCACATCACTCCCTGTGGATATTTCTCTACTTCTTTACCCCACACATACCTCTACTGGCTTCTACGTACTGTATTTGTGATGAGTTTATGTCTCATCAACTAGTCCCAGTAATCTTATTCTAATCACGCTTGTTCAATTTCTTTGCCACAGGGATGCTCATCTCGATTTTTGTGAAACTGCACAAAATGATCCGATGGTCAAAAGGTTGCAAACTTCATTTATTAGGAAGCTCGAACATTGCCAGCAAATTGAAGCCTGGTCAGGGTTCACGGTTCAAGGCCTAGGGACTGCATGGATCGTTTTTTCTTTAGCTGCCTCTGTTCCAAAATAAGTGTCAACTTTAGTAGTAGTACAACTTTGTACTAAAGTTTGCACAAAGTTGAGAAACTTATTTTGGAACGGAGGGAGTACATATTTGCTATGATCTGTCAATCATTGAGATGCAATAGCATGCATGTTAGTCTCCTTTGTATTTGATGAAATGTTGCAACGGGCAACCTTGGACGTAAGATACATGTAACAGAAGCTGGAAGTTTCATAGCATTGTACAAATTTATCTCGCTGATAAATTACGGTACGTACTATACTAGTACTTCCTCCGTTCCTAAATATAAGTCTTTTTAGAGATTTCACCATGAACCACATGCGGATGTATATAGGTGCATTTTAAGTGTAGATTCATTCATTTTTTCCGTATGTAGTGGAATCTCTACAAAGACTTATATCTACTAGTAATAGCTAGCTCCCACTACTAGGAATTCTCTATCCTCTCCTTGAGCCACGTCATCAAAATTGATGTAGCCGTTAGATGAAGTAAATCAGTCCATAATAGCCGTCTGATCTTGACGTTGAGAGGCTCCGCACTAAGCCACATGCAAGCATGCAGAAATACCGTGCCACGTGCATGTGAGTGGGTTTTAAATCACATCAACATGTCTACATGAAAGCATGCACCGGTACCATGCATGTAAGTGAGCTTGTAAGTCCCATTAACATGTCAAAAAGAAAAATATAATCCCATTATGCAGTAGGAGTTCAGGAGTTGGCTGATCTTTTTTCCTTACGTGGGATGATCTAAATGATGATGGGAGTTTATTTAGTTTGGCTACCACATTTGTCATGCCATTATAGAGTTTTTTTGTTCTATGAAATCGATAATTTTGCGGAGAGAGATATACCGATGTTCCGCGCCAACGCGCGGGGACACATCTAGTAATATTTAGGAACAGAGGGAGTACTATGTAAAGAGTTAGGTGTCGCACGGTGATAGTAGTCTGAGGTGGGCCATGTAATCACTGAGCCTGCGTGTTTTCACTGCTCTTGCACGCCTCCGCTGTAAGAATGGAGAAAATTGTAATCTAGTAGTAGTAGTAGTATACCTCCTTTCACCGAAAGGGTGGGACATCCAGCAGTCCTAGCACCTCAGTAATAAAGACCAATAAGCCGTCAAATCACATAGACCCAGCAGTAAGTTGGACGGACGAAGCAACCATCACTCTTGCGCCAGTGAGAGGTCGCGTCCGCTCTGCCCGGGCATGAATGCGGCACCGATTCTTTGGAGCGGCGCTGACCGTTTCGGTCGAGAAGCGCGCGCAGGCGATGGAGGGGCTTTGGGTGGGCCAGGCTGGTCAGGAGAGGGCGTGGTAGCTGTCCGCATGTCCCTACCGGACACGCCCGGAAACGAGAGGATGCACCAACTCTCGCGGCTAAAATCGTACACTACACAACATCTTTCTGTAGGAGTAGGTCGATCTATCGCTCTCTCTAACACACACATGGTGTTAAACACACACACACACACACACACACACACACACACGCACGCGCGCGCGCATGCACGCACCTTGGTCCCATTGCACCTTCTAACCTGACTTATTACACCTAGACGGAGGGAGTCGTAAGTATACGAGATACGGTGGCACACTGACTTAAGCCGAATACAAGTGGCCAAAATTTGTGTGCATGTTATAATAAGGATTCACTTAAAATAGTACGTGAGCGAACAGAGTGATCAATTGGACAGTGTTCCCGAGCAGCAGCGAGATGTGTGAGGTAAGATACACCGCTGGCACTTTTAATTTTTCTTATTAATTTGTTTGTTTCACCCTCTGACTGGTGGGACCCAACGTACTACATGGAGAGAGGTAAGTTGACTAAGGCTGCATTATTCCTTCACCACTGTGGATAGTCTTACCACCAAAGCCACATGACACGATTATGATTGAAATCCCAATGACTCCCACACACACAAAAAAACACGGCATGCTTGTCACACGAATGCAGGAATGTATAAAAGGTTATTTCCCTCTCGTTCAACATAACAGGAGGGTTGTGTAGCTGGTTAGTCTGTTCGCTCACTCTCTCGCCCTCTCCCGCTGGAGCCTCAGCGCTTGTAGGTGCTCTCTTCACGCTCTCTCGCCCTCTCCAGATCTAAACAAGACTTCGTTGGCCTCTCTCTCTCCCCTCACTGCTGCTCAAAGAGCCGGCAGGATCCGTCCACCGGGAAGGGAAGGAGGCTTAACATTGTCGCCGTCAGCGAGGGACTACCGGCGCAGCTGTTCACTTTACACCCAGTGGCGGTGCGGGGGGCCTCCGACCCCTTCTTCTTCGCCGCCGTCCCGTCGCCCACCGAACCACGCCCCAAGAACCTTAAGGTATAATTTACTTACTCCACATGCATTGCTCTAGCTGCATGTATACCATGAATCTAGGACGTGGTTCAAAGAGGAAAGGAGTGGGGGAAATTAGTGGGAAAAGTTGTATATAGCATGAATCTAGGACGTGGTTCAAAGAGGAAATGAAGGGGGAAAGTTGTATGGCATTAATCTAGGACGTGGTTCAAAGAGGAAAGGAATGGTGGAAAGTAGTGGGGAAAGTTGTATCACATAAATCTAGGACGTGGTTCAAAGAGGAAAGGAAGGGGCGAAAGTACTAGTTCAAAAAGGAAAGGAAGGGACAAGGCTGTAGAGTTTGAGCAGGACTAGATTTGCTACGCTCACATAGGGAAAGGCGTCTAAAGATAACAAAACTAGGACCAGCACAAATATGCTCCTTGGTTGCTTGTTCTTTATTGCAACAAACCATGCATGACCACAGTACATCGGTAGATGCACATGGTGCTGGTGCGTCCATTGTCCCGTGCAACTCATTAGCTGTTGTTAATCTATGGCCCTGTTTGGTTAAAAACTCCCTAGTCCCTACCTGCTGGGTTCCAGGGACTGAACATGGACTAGAGGTTATTAAATGACATGCTAAAAGACCATGTTACCCCTAGTAATGAACTGATAGAGACAAGGTGCGATGCGTGGCAGGGGCAACTGTTGGAAAAAGTCCCAAAAGACTCCCTTGGGGTCTTCTTTCTTTAGTCCCAAATGCCCACTTTTAGTCCCTAAATGTCCCTCCTCTTTGGTTTAGATGGGACTGACACGGAGTTTTTTTAGTCCCTACACCAAAATGTCCCTGTAGGCAAACACCCTCTAATAATGCCGCTGGAAAATTGATGCAATCCCACAATTAAAAGCAAATTACATGTTTAAGGAATTTTATTGTTAATATAATCTCTATGTTAATATTAATCAATGCCACCGTTTGAGAAATGCTACTGTCTTGCTTTATTTCCCATTTAGATAAGGTAGATGCTTCTTTTTGTTGGCTTCTATGTTATCCACCATTATTGACCACTAATTGTTTCCTTTGCACCTCTGTGTAAACAGGGTTATCTGCTTCACCTCGTTGCCATTGTGACCTTTTGTTGCACTGCAAAAAACACTTTTGTTTTAAGAGTGTTTTGTGCAGTTCAACCAAAATGTCACACCGACAATGTTGCATGATTGCTTGATCTTAGTGGAACTGCACAAGAGGAGATCTTACTTCATATCCGTTAAGGCGAATTTGGTTCAGATCTTCTTCTTGTGAGTTGTTTGAATTCCGCATCATGAGAGGTCAGTACTAGCCTTCTTTCACATGATTCTGCAGTGTGCATTCATATGTTGTGCTACTTGTACGATAATGTTGCTTGATTTTAGTGAACTGCATAAATGGAGACAAGACTTCCAATCTGTATGTGCACCGTAATATCCCATTGAGGTAAGATAAGGATATTTCACAACTGATGGCCTGTATTTTGCCACTTTCATCAGTAAATTAAGTTTAGTACTATACTTGTGCTCCCTAATTGACATGCCAAATCTTACATTGAAGGCGAAGCTTGTTTGTTATTGAACCAAGTGATGAAGGGGAAGAACAAGGGGAAGAAAAACAAAAATCAACTCCCGGTGCTATCATGAAAAAGTGGTATTGTCCATGAGAAGTGCTTCATCTGTGTTGTTTTAAATATTTCCTTTCCTTTTTTTCGAGCAAATAGTGATACTAGCATTTAGTAGTCCTCATGTCTTTGCACAACAGGATCATCTTCCTCTGAAGAAGAATATGGAGTACGTGAAGTGACTAGTTCCGATTATGCCAGGATGAAGAAGCCTTGTCTATCTTATCATCAAAAGGAGTAGTTGAAGGATGGTTACATTACTCCCCACAAGACCAAACTAACTTCAGCTCAGAAGGACTGACAAAATCTCCATTTTTGCTGTGATGCGCGAGTACAGTGTTGTTCTAGGATTCTTTCTCGTGAGTTCCATTTTTCTAAAAGTGTGCTCTACATGGACCATGTATGTGCCTGTTGAAACTGTCAATTCATAGTACAGTTTGCTCTATACTAATCACTTTTTTGTATTTGTGCAAACATGGGTGCTCAGCTTGATTTCAATGGGAACTGCACAAAATGTTCATGAATACATCGAATCATTCATTTCCACCATAAGAAAGGAGGTGCCGATAAGTTCAAGGCGTTGCAACATATAAGGGCGAAATCATACAAGCTACGCGTGAATTTGGTTGATTTTGGTGGAACTGCACAAAAAGAACAGCTGGTTTATTTAGCACGAGGTGCCATGTCAATGTCCGAACTGATGGCAAACCCTGCCCATTCCACAATTGTAGGCATTTGATATTTTGGAATGGGACAACCTTGTCAAATTTTTCTCATTGATTTTAGCAAGACATGCGTTGATATTTTCTAATGGGACGCCCTTGCTATCAGTAGTGTCGATCATTTTTTTTATTCTTTAGTTGTGAAGTAAATATTGCCTCTGACATGTGAGTCGCTGAGATGCATAATCATCGATTGTTTTGAATGTTCTCTATGAATTGTCGGGCCTGTGTGTTTGATTGCAATGTACAGAAACGCTAAAAACCTGCTCAAACTCTTTGTACTCCTTCTGTTCCTTTTTACTTCGCACATTGTGAAAGTGCATACTTTTTTGTATAAGATTGGTCAAAGTAGAGATACTTTTACTGCAGACAAAACTTGTATGCATACTAGAAAGGACCGGAGGGAGTACATGTGAAACTGCGGCAAACAAGGTGATCACCCTAGGAATAATGCTAGTACATATTGTTTTGCATGTTCATCCAATGCCAGTGATACAGGAATTCGAACTAATCGAAATAAATTCATTCATACACGGTCGAATTTCATATAAACATGCCAAATTTCATTACATTTCATACATTCTTCAACTAAAAAGGGGTGCGCTGGAGGTATAATTAATTAACCAAAGCTACCCACCTGTGTCCCGCTGAGCCGAACATAAGCTTCAGTGACTTAACTGCAGATGCAGTTGCGTAACTGACATGTGGCATGTTGGGCCCATGTGTCCGTCAGCCAACTGCACCAGCAGTCAAGTAGAAGCAACGCTATTCTGCAGCAGAACTCCCCGACTCCACGTCGCTGCCAAGAAGCTCACCGGCCATCAATGGTCAACCCGCCTAGCTTGGCTTCAACAGAAGGGTAGCAGTGGTGGCCTTACTTGGACCCGAGCGGCGGCGACCTACCGTGTTCTACTCTTCCTCGTTTTCTGTGTGGCGCGACCTTGTTGGCAGCGGGGCAGGGCCTCGGCGGAGCCGGCGATGTCCTCTGTCTCGTTGCCGGCGGGCGGCGCCTCAGCGGAGCAGTGGAAATCCTCCCCTGCATTGCCGGCAGGGTGGGGCCTCGGCTGAGCCGGCGATGTCCTCTGCCTCGTTGTTGGGCGGGCGAGGCCTCGGCGGAGCCGGCGGTGTCCTCTGCCTCGTTGTTGGGGCCGCGGGGCTCGGCGGAGCAGGGCCTCGTTGACGCCAGCGGAGCGGGGACTCGTCGGAGCCGGCATTTTCCTCTGCCTCGTCCTCGGTCTCGCCAAACAGCGCCTCGCCCGCTTCATCGCCCTCTTTGCTAGCCTCTTTGTAGGCGGCCGCAGCCTCCGCCACCCGCATGCGCTCCCGCTAGTGCTCGAGGCGGCCCTTGCGGGCGGAGTGGTACGAGTCGAGCAGTGCCTCCTGCTCCGCGGCGATCTGCTCCTCCGCCTTCAGATGCTCCTGGAGGAGATGGTGGTTGTAGGTGGCGTCGACCTACGCCTCCCGGAACTGCTCCTAACGCATCTGCCTCACATTGTCCATATATTGGGAACGGGCCTCGCCGATGGTCATGGTGCAATGCACCGGCGAGGATGGCGCGGAGGAGGGGGTTGGCGCCAGATCATCGACTACCATGTTCTCCATTGGGACGTCGTCGTCCTCCGGCTGCCTGCCGGCCAGCCGGTCGGCATCAATGGCTGCCATCTCCTTGTGGTCCGTCGTCCGCCCGCCCCGAAGAGCACTGGAGCGCGAGGAAGCCATGTTGGGCAGTAGTGGTGTGGACAGGAGAAAGGGAACGGATGCGGATGACTGTGGCTATGGCCGGCGCAGCAATTTATATAGCAATGGTGGGCGGGCGGAGGGACGAACATGTGGCGCTGGAGTAGCCGCCTCGGCAACCGCGTATCATTAATGTGGGCGGCAGATGGATGGATGGATGGCACTTGTGTCATTTGAAGGCGGAGCAATCGCCTGCACCGGGAAGCGGGGCGGGCGGCGCCGACTGTTTTGGGCGAAAAGCGCGCGCGGGCGAGGAGATGACTTTACTTGGAGAGGATGACAATGGGGTCCACCAGGTCCATAGCCTCACGTACGCAAGTGCCTCCTTATTACACACACACACACACACACACACACACATATATATATATATATATATATATATATAACTATACTCCCTCCGTCTAGGTGAATAAGTCGTATTAGAAGGTGCATCACGACCTAGGTGCAAGCAGATTGGTGGAAAAGAAGAATGTTTCTCTCTTCTAAACACAACATTTAATCACAGCAGTTAAGAGGATGCCTTATTAGCTACCCATGCAGGCCATCTTAATTCATAGCATGCAAAGCGCTTTTATTTCTTGCCTAATAACTGCATGGACGTGCTGCATGCATTGGTCCTTGCCCGAGCAAAAAAAAGGGAGGAAAGGGGTTTCCACGGGAGACATAGAGGCAGAGGTGGAAGCGCTCGCTGGAGTTATTTATTTTGCTTCCCCTGGTTTCCTGACATCGCGGTCCCACACCATTGTCAACCTACGTAGTACTAGTCAATAAACGAGAGAATTGCATAAGAAGCGGCCGACAACTGGGACCAAGCAGCTCGAGCAGTATTTTTTTTTGAGGTGTGAGCACTGTAGAGTTTTTCGATGTTTAGCCCAGATATTAATTTTTCTCCTCTGAACAACAATGAAAACATCACTGCAGGTATTAACTGGGCGGGTTGTGCCCCGTCTAGCCCAGGCTGGATATCCAGCCCAGATGTTAAATTTTTTCAAGCTGAAAATGGCTAGCCCAGCTATACTTTTTTTAGAAATACCCAAGCAAGGTCAAGTTGTTATTCTCCGCCCCGCTGGGCTGCAAATCATTCCTAGGAGGGATGCATTAGGCTTAACAAGAAAATGGGCTTTAAGAAATAATAAATGGGATGTAATTATAAAAACTGGGCAGTAACTATAAAAAATGCACCAAAAACGTGATTACTTTATAAAATATTGTTTTTGGATATTGAAAATTTTAATTTCATTAATTGTTGCGAGCGCAATGTTTCGTTGGATTTTTACGTAATATAAATTTATATTGAAATTGTATTTAATCTGACTAGAAATTTCGGGATAAAAATATTTTGGATCCCATCAAAATGGGGGAAATTTTATTGAATTCTGTTTTGAACGGTTGGTTGAAATGGGCTGTACTTTTAACAAACTGTAAATGGGCTGTAGTAAATTCCATTAGAATTCAAAAATGGGCTACACATTCTTACAAATCTCAAATGGGCTATACGTTCTTTGCCACACACTTCCGGCCTTACTAAGTTGACGTGTCCCCTAAAAAAACAGAGTTGACGCGTATGCAAGGGCTTTGTCAACTTATAGTCAACACACAGTTCTAGCAGCAGTGGCCCTTGGATGTCCATCCAATGGATGCCGTGCTTCTTCTTCAATCTCGGATATTCTAGCTTCACCCGCCCAGAAAATGATTCCTCCCCCTAACATCTGGGGCGCACCGTTTTGGAAGCTGACCTATGGGCCTACTAAGTTGACGTACCAAGGGCTTTGTCAACTTAGTCAATATAAACGATTCTAGCTGCAGTGGCCGTACGATGTCCATCCGACAGCCGTAGTGCTTCTTCAACCTCTGGTCTTCTTGCTCCAGCCGCCCAAAGCAGCGCCGGTCGTGCCACCTGCTCCTGCCTCCCATGGCCGGTTGTGCTACCGTGGAGGCCTCACCGCCCCCTACTATTCCCACCGCTGGCCAGGTCCTGTGGCGACGACAGCCTCACACCGTAGCCGAACGAGTGAACCCTCATACTCCTCTCCACGTGGGCATCCACTGCCGCGTCTTCACCGGCTCCGCGTCGTTCCCTTCCACTACTAGGGAAAACCTTATACACAGAATCTTAGCAGCAGTGCGGTTTAAAAACAAACGCTACTACTAATTAGCAGTAGCGAGCTTGAGGAAACCGCGCTACTAATAACCCGATAATAGTAGCGCGGGTTTTTACCCCTCGCTACTACTAAGTGATTTCCACCGTGCCTCCCGGGACCAGTCGTAGTAGTAGCGCGGGTTATGAACCCATGCTACTACTAAGTTGGTAGTAGTAGCGTGGGTTATAAACCCCACGCCACCACCTGCATCTGCTCCCACCCCACCAACCACTCCACCGTCCACCCGCCCACGTTTATCAAAAAAAAGTTCCACCCAAACCTCGATCCAAATCCCCTCCACCGCCGGCCTTCTTCCACCTCCTCTCCTCTCCCAATCCATGAGTGTGTGCAGCCCCGAGCGCTGCAGCCGGCCGGCCAGGCCTCCGCACGACCGCCACCATCCTCGCCCCTCCCCTCACTAGAAGACGACGAGAAGAGAATAGGTCAGGTGGCGGCTCTCAGTCCGAGATCCGCCAAGGGCTTGGACCCGGAGATCCACATCCATGGCCAACGGCTCGGACCTGGCGCTCCACCTCCATGGCGCTGGCCGCATCTCCCCAATCGTGAGCTCGCGCGCCTAGACAGGACCTCCATCTGTCCGTCTGCTTCCGCTTCGTTCGGCCAACGACGCCATGGCCGCCAAGGTACTCTCTCGATCTACTTCCCTTTCCCTTTCCTTTTTTTCCTTTCCTTCCCTCCCTCATGCGCAGCCAGCTTTGGTTTGCACAGACGCAGACGCACACACACAGCAGCGTTGCTGACTTGTTGTGTGAGGCAACATGCGAGGTGAGGTGAGGCAGGAGAGGACTACCCCAAGAGCCTACAAGCCCTCCTTCCTCCACAACAATGAACAGATCCACCGGCCGTACCCACCTTCTTCCGATCCCCAATCTAATTTCTCTTCCTCTCTTGCAAAGGAAGGACAAATTTGATACTGTACCCGTCACTGTCGAGTCTCACAATGCCATATCAATTCATCTTCTCATCTATCTCAGTGGTGAATTACTACTATTATTATTATACATGTCGTCCTGTAGGTAAATTTGACCTTAATTTTGGCCCAATGTATGTACTGTAGATCTGAAAGTCCGCTTCTCCAATTCTTCTTATTTAAATGAGGCCAACTTTGTTCAAAGCAGAGTTGAGTTGAATGAATCATTAGGTTCGCTGGGATTCCACCTATTTGTGGTGTCCTTCCTCTAGCTGCTGACTATTAGTGGGAATTATTACTAGTTCATGAACTATTATTGAATGAATCATTAACTAGTATGTGTGTGTATGACAGGCCTATTGTTGTGTTCATGTGAATATCATCATACTGTCGTGTGGTAATTTCGTAGCGGATCAATGTGTTGGATGATGGATCAATCTCTATATATCTGTTGTTGAATGGCTGCCCTGTGAATGGTTCTACGCTCTGCGATGAACAGATCATTGCGCGGCAAGGCTTGTCGGCCTGTTCATGTAATGAGTTGTTGCTTGCCATAGCATATAGATCACTTATAAATGAAAATGGCCGATTTAACTCAGTTCAGTCCATTTTAACTCAGTTCATGCAATGTGTTTATTTTATCTTAATTCGGCATAGCATATAGAGGTTGAAAGTGCAACTATCCCTAGGTGGTTTTGGTAATTCATAACAACATATAGCTCATTGAGCTAATGCTATTCCAAGATGATTATTTCAGGAAAGCTCAACGATTGGCATGGCATGGATGGTGAAAGTGGAACCCTCAAACTGCTAAGGACAAAGGATTGGCTCTAGCTCATATGCTCAAGACTCTTCATTTTACATTTTGGTGGTCCAAGATCACATTGAGTCCATAGGAAAAGCCAATACTATTAAGGAGGGATGAGGTGTTGCTTAATGAGCCTCTTGCTTCAAGTGCTTAATGATATGCTCCAAAACCCTCAACTACTTTCTCATATCCACTCTCGACCTAAACCCAAAGCCAAACTCGGTCATACCGATTCTTTCAATCCGGCGCCACCGAGTTTCACTTGTCATAGCCATTGCCAAACCCTAAGCAAATCGGTTCTACCGATAGGGATCTCGGTCTCACCGAGATGGGATTGCAATCTCTCTGTTTCCTTTTCGTAACTTTTCGGTCTCACCGAAAGAGCGGATCAGTCCCACCGAGATTGCAATGCAAACTCTCTGTTTCCTTTTTGTAACTTTTTGGTCTCACCGAAAGAGAAAATCGGTCCCACCGAGTTTGCCTGACCAACTCTCTGGTTAGCTAATTACCAAAATCGGTCTCACCGAGTTTGTGTAATCGGTCTCACCGAGATTATGTTATGCCCTAACCCTAACCATATCGGTCCTACCGAGTTGCATGTCAGTCCCACCAAAAATCGCTAACAGTCACTAGGTTTACTATTTCGGTCCGACCGAGTTTGTTTATTCGGTCCCACCGAGATTGGTAAATTGTGTAACGGTTGGATTTTGTGTGGAGGCTATATATACCCCTCCTCCTCCTCTTCATTCGTGGAGAGAGCCATCAGAACACATCTACACTTCCAACTCATATGTTCTGAGAGAGAACCACCTACTCATGTGTTGAGGCCAAGATATTCCATTCTGACCATATGAATCTTGATCTCTAGCCTTCCCCAAGTTGCTTTCCACTCAAATCTTCTTTCCACCAAATCCAAATCCTGTGAGAGAGAGTTGAGTGTTGGGGAGACTATCATTTGAAGCACAAGAGCAAGGAGTTCATCATCAACACACCATTTGTTACTTCTTGGAGAGTGGTGTCTCCTAGATTGGCTAGGTGTCACTTGGGAGCCTCCGACAAGATTGTGGAGTTGAACCAAGGAGTTTGTAAAGGCAAGGAGATCGCCTACTTCGTGAAGATCTACCGCTAGTGAGGCAAGTCCTTCGTGGGCGATGGCCATGGTGGGATAGACAAGGTTGCTTCTTCGTGGACCCTTCGTGGGTGGAGCCCTCCGTGGACTCGCGCAACCGTTACCCTTCGTGGGTTGAAGTCTCCATCAACGTGGATGTAGGATAGCACCACGTACCTGAACCATGGGAAACACATCCGTGTCTCCAATTGCGTTTGAATTCTCCAAACCCTTCCCTTTACATTCTTGCAAGTTGCATGCTTTACTTTCCGCTGCCAATATACTCTTTGCATGCTTGCTTGAATTGTGTGATGATTGCTTGACTTGTCCTAAAATAGCTAAAATCTGCCAAGAACTAAAATTGGGAAAAGGTTAAGTTTTTATTTGGTCAAGTAGTCTAATCACCCCCCTCTAGACATACTTTCGATCCTACAAGTGGTATCAGAGCTTTGGTCTCCATTTGCTTTGATTTCCATAGCTTTTGGTGGTCATAGCCTTGGTTTCACAACCTAGGAGAGTATGGCGTCTAGCGAGGGAAATTATCACCGTAGAGGTCCTTACTTTGATGGTACTAATTTTGCTAGTTGGAAGCATAAAATGAAAATGCATATTCTTGGACATAACCCCGCCATTTGGGCTATTGTGTGTGTTGGTTTGCAAGGTGACTTCTTTGATGGGAGAGAACCAAACCGTGAAGCTACCGCGGATGAGTTGAAGATGTTGCAATACAATGCTCAAGCTTGTGATATTCTCTTCAACAGATTGTGCCCCGGAGAATTCAACAAAATCAGCCGCCTTGAGAATGCAAAGGAAATTTGGGACACTTTGATTGATATGCACGAAGGTACCGACTCCGTCAAGGAATCCAAAGTGGATGTGCTTCAAAGTCAACTTGACAAGTTCAAAATGAAGGATGGCAAAGGTGTCGCTGAAATGTACTCTAGGCTTGCTCTCATCACAAATGAGATTGCCGGCTTAGGAAGTGAAGAGATGACCGATAGATTCATCATCAAGAAGATTCTAAGAGCCTTGGATGGAAAATATGATACCGTGTGCACATTGATCCAAATGATGCCCAATTACAAAGATCTCAAGCCAATGGAAGTAATTGGAAGAATTGTTGCTCATGAGATGTCACTTAAGGATAAAGAGGAACTTCACAACTAATCAAGTGGTGCCTACAAAGCCTCATGTGAAGCCCCTACATCATCAAGTGAGAAACAAGACTTCAATGAAGAATTGAGCTTAATGGTGAAAAACTTCAACAAGTTCTACAAGAGTAGAAGCAAAGATAGAAGCTCCAAGTCAAGGTCCTACAATGACAAAAGATCTTCTAGTCGAGAGCGAAACTGCTACAATTGTGGAAGACCCGGACACTATTCCAATGAGTGTACGGCTCCCTACAAGAGAAGAGAAGACTCTCCAAAAAGAAGAACCAAAAGAGAAGAATCACCACCAAGAGAGAGAAGGAGTAGAGATGATCATTATGAACGAAGATACTCACGGAGAAGCAAGGATTAGGGAAGGAAGGAAAAGTCATCAAGGAGCTACACAAAACAAAGACATCAAGCTCATGTTGGTGAATGGGTATCTGGCTCCGACTCCGACAGCCACTCCGAGAGAAGTTATCACTCCGATTCCGAATATACTCAAGATGAAGGTGTTGCCGGTCTAGCACTTGTGTCAACCAACTCCTACGACATATTTGACTCACCAAATGAAGGAATTGGAAGATGCTTCATGGCCAAAGGTCCTAAGGTAGCACACCCCGAGTATGTTGATTTTAATAGTGATGAAGATGACTTGTTAGGTGATGATGATTTACTTGTTGACAACTCTAGTGATGAATACTATGATGAAACGTCAATTAATCATGCTAATCAAGATGAAACGAATGACAATGATAAGGAGAAGATTGAGGCTCTAACTAAAGAACTAAACACTCTTAAGTTAGCTCATGAAACTATCTTCGAAGATCATCGAGAACTTTTAAGAGCTCATGAGAAGTTACGCTTTGAAAAGCTCAATCTTGAGCAAGAGCATGAGTTCTTAAAGGCAATCAATGATGATCTCCGCAAGAAAAGGTCTTCTTACATTGCCAAGTGTTTACTCTTATCCACTTACATGCCTCAAGTCAAGTCTAGTAGCTAGAACAAGAAAGATTCTTCCTCTAGTAGTAACAATGATCATGCTAAATCCAATATTGTTGCTTCTAGTAGTTCTCTTGATTCCACTAATGATTCTCTTAGCCAAGTTACACTAGAGAAAGAAAATAGCTTATTGAAGGGAATTATAGAGAAAGGAGTGTACAAAAGCCTTGCCGGGAGTAAGCAATTCGAGGAAATTGTGCGCAAGCAAGGAAGGCACCGGAAGAATCAAGGTGTTGGTTTTGAATGAAAGTTCAATGCCAATGGAGTTGAGTGGGAAGAAGATCAATACCCCAAGACAAAGTTTGTTCCTCAACAAGAGAAGTATGATACTTCCTTCAAGGGGACACAAGCTCAAGATGATCTTCCACCACAAGACTACAAGCAAAAAGGCAAGGACAAGCTTCAAGAGGAAATTGATGCATTTGAAGAAGCTCCTAAGACATTAGTCAAGTGGATTCCCAAGACCACTTCAAGTTCCACTTCATCAAGTACAACTACAACTCCAAGGATTCCCATCAAGATGGTGTGGATCCAAAAGAAGAAGAACTAAAGAGTTCTTGAGGGTGACTCCGCCAACATACTTCACTCTTATCATTTTGGCAAGAACAAGTGCAATCAACTTCCACATCTTGCACTAGTTCAAGGAGTCACAAACCCTCTTGTTGGTAAGACAAGGGACAAGGTAACCTAAAAGTTTTCATGGACATCATCTTGTGTGTGCATCACTCTATGTCTATGGATATCCTTGTTTGTTCCTTGTGGGACTAACCCATGTAGGTATTGAAAGTGCAATTCACTCAAATGGATAGCTCCAAGTGATCTACATCAACATTGAGCATCCACATCTTCAACATCTACATGAAGTCATCATCAACAAAACCCAAGGTTAGTTCATCCCTCTTAGGGGGGATATCACATCTAGGGGGAGCTTTACTCTAAGACTTGAGCTAAAGCAACTCTAAAGATGTGAACACAACAATGCTTTATGTAAAAGTGGTAACCCCACTTGATCTTAAACGATGAGTATGACCTATGATCAAGTGTTCTCACTTGACTCCTAAGTCAATATACTCATATATAGATGACCTAGTCATCGCCAATTGCTTGATAGATTCTAGAATTGGTTGTGCATGCTTTGTCACATATTTCAATTGCCATTTTATTGTGTGAGCATGTTGGTTGCATATTTTACTCATTCAAGGACATCCACTTGTTGTTTTGATTGTTTGGTTTTATTTCCTTTTGCCAAGTGGATGGACAAGAATGCCTAAGAACCTCCTCTAGCTATCTATGCTTTTCTCGTCTCAAACTCTATTCATGCTACATCACAAAATTTGATCAAGTCAGATTCGAACCACTCTGTGTGAGGAGCACTTGGAGTCCCCGATTCTTCATAGACTTAAACCTCCAAAACCTCTTTGTGATTCTCGGTCTGACCGATATCCTACTTTCGGTCCTACCGAGATCATTAAGTTGATCTGAATTTTCGATCTCGGTGCAACCGATTTGAACCATTCGGTCACACCGAGTTGCAATAACTGTATACAGTTTTGCATCTCGGTGCCACCGAGTTGTTCCACTCGGTCACACCGACAGGGTCGGGCTATATATAGTCACGGGCAAAAAATTGGAAATTTCTCCGAACCCCATCGCCCGCGCGATAGCTCGCTCTGCCAACGTGGTCTCCGGATCGTCTCCTTGCCACTAGCCGCCTCCAGTCGCTGGTCTCCATCGCCGTCAACGGAATTCAACCCCGCCGTTGCGCCTTGGCGAGTCTCCGCCGAACTAGGGTATGGACTCGATCTTTGTGCTATCCCCAATCTGATTCCTAGCACATTGTGATCATACTGTTTCTAGGCACGATTGAAACACTCCTATCCAGTCAATATGTTCGTAGAATAGGATTGATACGAAAATTTTAGGGTTAGGTTTCCGCCGAAACCATCTCGGACCCACCGAGTTGAAAAACTCGGTCCCACCAATTTGGCTCATGCCATTGCACAAGTGAGACTCGGTCTGACCGAGAATTACTAATTGGTGTGACCGATTTTGGAACTTTGTGAAACCCTAGCAGTCTCGGTGCCACCGAACTGTGACTCGGTCTGACCGAGTTCACTGGTTTAGGTTCCAAAACTGCTTCGGTATCACCGAGTTTAAAAATCGGTAGATCCGAGATGATTTCTGTGGGAAACTAAAACTAAGGTTTTAAATCATTCTTTTGCAAAAATTTCTGCATTTTTTGATGCTCATCTATTCTACCTCATCTATAAACTATTCACAGGGTCAACAGTCAGCTTTTTCATCATGTCTGATCAGAGTGACAGCCAGAATGTGTCAGAACAGCAAGTGCACATGAGTGAGGGCACTAGTCCCTCCAGTTCTCCAGATAAAGGCAGCAGGAGCACCCCTAGCAACCTGCCAAAAGCTGCCACCAGACAAAGGAAGAAGAGAACCTTAGACTCAAAGGATGAGGACTATGTGGCAGAAGAGGAAGCAACTTCCAAAAGAGTTGTGCTCAAGAAGGAATATGGCCCAGCACAGAGCACAAAGCCAGGGATGAAAATCAAAAGTCCAGCAGGTAGACAGCCTATGCCAAAGGCCAGAGCCTCAACTCAGATTCCTGAAAAGCCTGGACCCATAGAGGCTGCTGCAGAAGGGAAGAAGAGGAAGGAAAGGGTCAAAAAGACCACTACTAGAGTGCTTGGGAGATCCTCAATCATGAGAGACTCTAAAGAGGAAGAGGAAGAAGAGGTTGCTGCACCAGCACCTAAGGCACCTAAGCTTATGGGTGATGCTATCAGGACAGGGGCTGCTGCATCAAAGCCCAAATAAGCACCCAAAGCTGCCTCCAAGCCCAAGTCAGCTCCAAAGAGGAATACAAGGAGCATACCAGCTGCTGAGAAGAACAAGGCCCTAGTGCCTGACATTGCTGAAGAAGAAGAAGGTCAAGTTCTGAGAAAACTTAAGCCCAAGATCCCAGACCACAATGATGCTCATCCTGTGGCTGAGGACATGAAAATCAGAAGAGATTCAGGGCTCAGGAAGTGGAGAGAAGCAAATCCATATGCTTCAAGGAGAAGAACTGCTATTGATTATAGGTTCCACACTAAGGAACAACAGGACTTCTATGAGACAGTTTTGTTGGACAAGAAGCCCATTGTTTGTGACATGAGATGGGTTGATTGGGAGTACATCAAGGACAATGAAGATAACTATCCTGGAGTGTATGACAGCTTCAATGCTTGTGGAGTAGCAGACTTTGTTGGGCAGAAGCTCACAAAGTGGAATGAAGAGCTAATCATGCAGTTCTACTCCACAGCACACTTTTATCCAGATGGCAGGATTGTGTGGATGTCTGAAGGTACGAGGTACCAATCTACAGTTGCTGAATGGGCTCAGCTGATCAATGCCCCATAGGAAAATGAAGATGACTTGGATGTCTATGCCAAGAAGAAGATGGACCACAACTCTATGTCCAACATGTACAAGGAAATTCCAAATGAAGCTCTTGAAACTTTCAAGTTTGTCTCAGTGCATTATCTTCTGTCAGTATTGCCAACTATCAATTGGATTTTAAGGCACACTCTGTTGCCTAAGTCAGGTGATCACAAGATGATCAGAGGCCATGCAATAAATTTGCTTCATATATTTGATGTGCCATAGAAGTTCAAGGTGATGAGCCTCATGGTAGAGACCATTAAGAGGACAACAACGGATCAGAAGAGGAGCTGTGGATATGCCCCTCAGATCCAGGAACTAATTAACTCCAAGATGGGCACAGGCATATACCTACTGGACAAGGAACACCTGCCCATCCATCCAGACTTTGAGGAAAATCAAGTTGTCATGAATGATAATAAACCATCATCAGTTCGAGCACAAGCAAAGAAGGAGAAGGCAAGGAAGGAGAAAGCTGCCAAGATGCCAACTCAAGAGGAGGCATCTGAGTATTTCTTGAAAACTAAACAAGAGCAGCTTGGTTACTTGATTGCATCCACACTGAGGATTGAGAAAGGACTGGCCACCCTCACTCAGAATCAGCAGAGCTTAGAGAGGATCATAGAACAAAAGTTCTATGACATGGATGTCAAAGTAACAGAGATTCAGTCTGCAGTGGAGCAACTTCAAGATGACATGCAGGAGAGGAGAGGGAAGACTACAACTGATGCATTTGCCAGAGTGCCACGAGCTCCGAGGTCAACTGCAGTGCCAGTTCCTGACACCAGAGCCACCACCTCAGCTCCAGCTACAGCACCAGCCCAACCAGCTCCAGCATCTACCTTAGCTTCAACTCCAACCACGTCTACAGAAGGCTTCGTCCTTGGAGTGATCCAGACTCCACCACCACCAGAAGATCAAGCCCGAGAGTCGATCAAGCACTATGCATTTTCTAGGAACTTTTTGGTAACTTGTTGCCAAAGGGGGAGAAAAATGTATAGATCATAGGCTTCGAGAAAGAGAGGGTTGCTTTTATTCTCTCTTGCTTTATTTGGTGGTTTTTCAAACTTTGTTTGCTTTTGTGTGAGACACTTTGATATGCTGGTGAGACATTGATGATCATGTGTTTGATCATAAGCTACACTTATGCATGCTTGATATTATCCTATCTATCTTATGTGATCATTCATTTTTCTTGGTGATGAGTGCATGTATTTAATTCTTATCATTTTGAGCGCTCCACCAAGATGTATGTGACATGGAAGAGTAACCCATGATTCTAACTCTTTGTGCATTTGCAGTCCAAAGCAAATCTTAAATATGCACAAATTTAGGGGGAGCTCTTACTTATCACATACTTCTCAAAGCAACGATATATTTCACTCTTATTATTATTTGTCGAAGCTTTGATCTATATGTTGTCATCAATTACCAAAAAGGGGGAGATTGAAAGTGCAACTATCCCTAGGTTGTTTTGGTAATTCATAACAACATATAGCTCATTCAGCAAATGCTATTCCAAGATGATTATTTCAGGAAAGCTCAATGATTGGCATGGCATGGATGGTGAAAGTGGAACCCTCAAAATGCTAAGGACAAAGGATTGGCTCTAGCTCATATGCTCAAGACTCTTCATTTTACATTTTAGTGGTCCAAGATCACATTGAGTCCATAGGAAAAGCCAATACTATTAAGGAGGGATGAGGTGTTGCTTAATGAGCCTCTTGCTTCAAGTGCTTAATGATATGCTCCAAAACCCTCAACTACTTTCTCATATCCACTCTTCACCTAAACCCAAAGCCAAACTCGGTCATACCGATTCTTTCAATCCGGCGCCACCGAGTTTCACTTGTCATAGCCATTGCCAAACCCTAAGCAAATCGGTTCTACCGATAGGGATCTCGGTATCACCGAGATGGGATTGCAATCTCTCTGTTTCCTTTTCTTAACTTTTCGGTCTCACCGAAAGAGCGGATCGGTCCCACCGAGATTGCAAGGCAAACTCTCTGTTTCCTTTTTGTAACTTTTCGGTCTCATCGAAAGAGCAAATCGGTCCCACCGAGTTTGCCTGACCAACTCTCTGGTTAGCTAATTACCAAAATCGGTCTCACCGAGTTTGTGTAATTGGTCTCACCGAGATTACATTATGCCCTAACCCTAACCATATTGGTCCTACCGAGTTGCATGTCAGTCCCACCGAAAATCTCTAACGATCACTAGGTTTACTATTTCGGTCCGACCGAGTTTGTTGATTCGGTCCCATCGAGATTGGTAAATTGTGTAACGGTTGGATTTTGTGTGGAGGCTATATATACCCCTCCACCTCCTCTTCATTCGTGGAGAGAGCCATCAGAACACATCTACACTTCCAACTCATATGTGCTAAGAGAGAACCACCTACTCATGTGTTGAGGCCAAGATATTCCATTCCTACCATATGAATCTTGATCTCTAGCCTTCCCCAAGTTGCTTTCCACTCAAATGTTCTTTCCACCAAATCCAAATCCTGTGAGAGAGAGTTGAGTGTTGGGGAGACTATCATTTGAAGCACAAGAGCAAGGAGTTCATCATTAACACACCATTTGGTACTTCTTGGAGAGTGGTGTCTCCTAGATTGGCTAGGTGTCACTTGGGAGCCTCCGACAAGATTGTGGAGCTGAACCAAGGAGTTTGTAAGGGCAAGGAGATCGCCTACTTCGTGAAGATCTACCGCTAGTGAGGCAAGTCCTTCGTGGGCGATGGCCATGGTGGGATAGACAAGGTTGCTTCTTCATGGACCCGTCGTGGGTGGAGCCCTCCGTGGACTCGCGCAACCGTTACCCTTCGTGGGTTGAAGTCTCCATCAACGTGGATGTAGGATAGCACCACCTATCCGAACCATGGGAAAAACATCCGTGTCTCCAATTGTGTTTGAATTCTCCAAACCCTTCCCTTTACATTCTTGCAAGTTGCATGCTTTACTTTCCGCTGCCAATATACTCTTTGCATGCTTGCTTGAATTGTGTGATGATTGCTTGACTTGTCCTAAAATAGCTAAAATCTGCCAAGAACTAAAATTGGGAAAATGTTAAGTTTTTATTTGGTCAAGTAGTCTAATCACCCCCCCCCTCTAGACATACTTTCGATCCTACAGAGGTTTATGTCTGGCCTATTCATGTAATGTGTTTATTTTAACTCAGTTCAGTCCATTTTATTTTTTGCAGATAACGGATTGTAAACAATTTTGAGTTGCCCACAAGAGAAATAGAGGTTTGGAGTGACAATTGAAGCCGGCACAAACTGAAACTACCATAGGTTGCATGTGAAAATCCACCTTATGCATATATTCATTTATTTTTTAAGTTACTATTAAGAAAAACTCGAATATGAAAAAATCCACCTTCATTTTAATATTCTGCACAATATTGGATCATAGTTCACTTGTCATTTTGTAGTTGTTTGCTTTGTGCTATTTAAATTACATATTGTAGTAAACTGAAAGATGCTCTTGTCTGGTCCTCGAATAAAATTCCACTAGGCCTATGCGCCATTGGACGGGGGTCATCCTCCTGTTCTAAAAAAATGCGCAGTTGGACTAGGTTTCCTTTTGTTCAGTTAGAATCTTGATGTTTTGTTTCCCCTATAATTTATCTAACTTCCCTTTTCTTGATGAAATTGTCAGGAGTGATGCTTTCTTCATATGTAATTCTATCAGAGATATGTTTGATGTTCATGCAGAGCCATGGACCATTCTATTCTCTATGACCCCAGCGACGGAGGCTGCCAGGACGGAGCCGATGGCTCCGGCTAGCGAAGGGAAGGCAGATGGCGAGTGGGTCAATGTATTTGGGTGAGGAAACCATGATGCTCTTCTTTACTTGTTTTTTGAGGAAGCTGTAGCCTCCCGCATGCGCATAGTAGATTCATTTGTGCAAGTGGGTAGTATCTTGATTTCCACTGGACATGTTGCCATGGAACTGAAAACAATTGATGCTTTGGATAGGTTCATGGCCCTGCCATGTGCTTGCTCATGT
Organism: Triticum monococcum; assembly: GCA_034509565.1. Classification (NCBI taxonomy): domain Eukaryota; kingdom Viridiplantae; phylum Streptophyta; class Magnoliopsida; order Poales; family Poaceae; genus Triticum; species Triticum monococcum. The sequence goes on from CM067843.1 coordinate 573,155,772, forward strand.
CTATGTCCATGAGCAGCAGCAAAATCAATCATTTAGTAGCATATCGTCTTAGACCTTAGTACTTTCCCTAGCAACTGGATATACCGGACTCTATAGTGCTAGTGCACTTTCATTTTTGTTAAATTTGTACACCCTGCCTGAGAAAACAGTAGCCGTCACTTAGCTTTTTGTTGGGTGCCTTATATAGGATGCACTTCCTCTATTACCGGACGACATCCACTAGGTTGATGATCCTAAACAGCCTGGGAGAGTGAATGCTTCAATGCTCATCACATACGTGTATGTAGAGTCTGGATTAGTTCATAATCTGTTTTCAACATTTGTACTACTTGATAAGTAGTAATTCTGAACAACTTTGTGGCTTGCAAAAACCAGATTGCAAGTAACATCTTTGTAGCTTGCAAGAACATACTTGAAATCAGTTGACACATGACCCCCGCGACAGAAGGCACTGATTAATGCTAATGATTTAGTAACTACAAATTTCTGTATTTTTCTTTGCCTTGTCCTGCCCAGCAATGTATTGTATTTGTCTTCCAAGACTGAACTTGGTGCCAAACATTGCGGCGCGAAGTAAACACATCACCCTGCCTGATGTGGTACTATATATAGTGAATAACCTAACAAGAAATCTGCTAACACACAAAGTAATTTAGTTCACATATGCATTTCTGTGTTTCTTTTGGACTTTATGTTTTTCTATGCATTTGCCAAATCTATATATTTAGTTTGAATAAGAAGTGAGGAATTAAGCATATATATTCGGCATGAGCCCCTTTAAATTGCTAGATGATAAGGAATCTTAACTTAATGGGTCTTGTGAATTATAGTATACTATTTAGTTTAAGTGATGCAATTTGCGTACTAACAAGTTTTCACTTTCCCGACGTAGGCGCAGGGGTGATCGACGCTGACTAGCGTGGCCCGGTGGGCGTTGTGCTCTTCAACCACTTGGAGGCAGACTTTGCTGTGAAGCACGGTGGCCACGTCGAACAGATGAACGTCCAGGTGATTTTGACACCGGAGGTCTTCGAGGTGGACGTCCTCGACGCCATCGTCCGGGGGAAGGAGGATTCGGGTACATTGGCGTATGAACTCCAAGCCTTGGTAGATACATCTAGAGAAGTGATTTGTTTAGGTTGGTGGTGGACCACTAGGGGAGGTACTTCAATGATGGTTGTGTGTCTGATGTTAAATGGAATTCTGAGATGGTTCTGTGATGTTGGTTTGCTTTGCAATGGACGTATTACCATTCATGAATGCCACATCTAACTTTTATTTTTTTTAATTCCTAAATTGTTAGTAGTAGCGTGGGTTAAAAGTGAGCGCTACTAGTAGTTAGGTTAGTAGTTAGGTTAGTAGTAGCGTGGGTGTTAGCATAGTAGTAGCGCGTGTGCACCCGTGCTACTACTAATCATTTAGTAGTAGCGCGGGTTTAGCCCACGCTACTAGTAACAGTTAGTTGTAGCGCCTTATTGATAGCGCGGCTGTTCGCGCTGCTGATAGCCTAAAAACCCGCGCTGCTGCTAGCCTTTTCCCTAGTAGTGTTCCTAGGCCTCCCCGTCGTCCACCGCCCTGGTGCTCTCGGCACGGCGTGGTCAGCGTGGAAGGAACGACTTCCATCAGACGTGGACTGTACGTGGAGAGGCTGACAGCTGGGTCCACGGCGGCAGCAAGGAAGTGCCTCCTTATTACGCGGAAAATAATGATTCCTCCACCTGATAGCAGGGACCCACCGGACGGGCCACCAGCATTTTGTGAAAAAAATCGTTTCCCCCTGACTGCTGGGACCCACCGGACGGGCCACCGTATTTCACGAAAAAAAACGTTCCCCCCGCTGTCAGCTCAGACCCACCAAAAGTGCCTCCTTATTACGCACAAAAAAATGAATACGCCCCCGGCTAGCTGGGACCCACCTTGCTGGGAGGCTGACTTGTGGGCCTACTAAGTTGACGGGGATGAAGGGCTTTGTCAACTTAGTCAATATGAATGATTCTAGCTCCAGTGACCGTACGATGTCCATCCAACGACCGTAGTGCTTCTTCAACCTCTGGTCTTCTTGCTCCAGCCGCCCAAAGCAGCGCCGGTCGTGCCGCACGCTCTTGCCTCCCGTGGTCGGCTGTGCTGCCGCAGAGGCCTCACCGCCCCCTACTATTCCCACCGCTAGCCAGGCCCTGCGGCGACGGTAGCCTCACATTGCAGCCGAACCAGTGAGGCCTCGTAGTCCTCTCCGCGCGGGCTTCCACTGCCTCGTCGTCCCCTTCCTAGGCCTAGTCGTCGTCCACCGCCGTGGTGCTCTCCGCATGGCATGGTCAACGTGGTCAAGGAACGACTTCCATCGGAAGAGTACTGTACGTGGAGAGGCTGACAGCTGGGTCCACGGCCACAGCACAGTTTTTTTTTGTGATTTTCCAAGTAAGTCGCTTTGTCAGGCCTGTTGGGCTGCAAATCTTTCAAGACGAGGAGAGCTTTCATTCGGCTGGCCGAGAAAATGGCCCATCAGCAATGAGAAATGGGCTGTACATTTTTAAAACACATCAAACCGGCAATTAGTTTCAACTATCTTTTTTTTCATTTCAAGATTCTAAATTACATTAATTTTTATGCATGGAGAATTTGTTGGATTTTATATTGATATACATTTATTTTTAAAATCAGTTTGAATGTGATTCGAAATTTCGGGATTAAAAATAGTTCAGACCGCACCAAAATATGCAAAATTTCGTATAATTTTTTAACCGTTGCCACAATATGGGCTGTAATGCCAACAAAAAGAATATGGGCTCCAAAAAAACCTTAAGAATTAGCAAATGGGCTATAAATTATTAGAAATAATGGCAGATGGGTTGTATGTTGTTTTCCACAGATTTGAGGCTTTCCTAAAAACAGGTTGACGCACAAGCACTGACTGTTGGATGTGCATCCAACGGCCGTCGTGCTTCTTCAATCTCTGATCTTCTTGCTCCAGCCGCTCAAACAAGCACCGGCGGGACTGCCTGCTCCCTCCTCCTCGCGGCCGGCTGTGCTGCCGTGCAGGCCTCACCGCCCGACTATACTCCCATCGCTGGCCTAGCCATCCCTCTACTCACCCACACCTGTTGTTATTCTCCAGCAACGGCAGACAAACCAGTAAACCCTCGTACAGTCGTACTCCCCTCCGCGTGGGAAACAACTGCCGAGTCTTCCCTGCCTCCGTGCCGTCCCCTTCCTAGGCCTCGCCGTCGTCCACCGCCCTGGTGCTCTCAGCGCGGCGTGGTCAACATGGTCAAGGAACGACTTCCATCGGACGTGGACTGTACATGGAGAGGCCGAGAGCTGGGTCCACGACCGCAGCAAGGAAGTGCCTCCTTATTACGCGGAAAATAATGATTCCTCCACCTGACAGCTGGGATCCACCGGATGGGCCACTGTATTTCACGAAAAAAACGTTTCCCCCTAACCGTTGGGACCCACTAGCTACATCTTCGAACGCAAGGAAGTGCGTCCGGGAAAAAAAATGATTCGCCCCTGACTGCTGGGACCCACCAGCTACATCTTCACAGGCAAGGAAGTGCCTGACAGTCGGGACCCACCTGGTCGAAGCGTACGTAGCATTGTGATTCTGGTCGCGAACGTGTACTTACATACAGGTCGATGTTGAGGCGCGCACGTGTCGTAGTAGAGGCGCATGTGTCGTAGTAGAGGCGCACATGTAGCATGTACACGTACGTACGGCGGCCAGGGTGCAAGAAAGAAAATACGTCCACGTATGTGTACATACAGGCGGGGTCTCGAACGCCTACTCGCGCATACGTACGGCCAGGGCTCGTGTACATTGCTGGGTCGGAACGGAGAAATAGCGTCGTCGTCGTGTTCATGGGGAGGCAACGGAATGCGTCATGTTCATGGGGAGGCAACGGAACGTGTGGGAGCCAACCGGCTGGGTCGGAACGGAATGCATGGTCGTGTTCATCGGGAGGGCTTGGACGGAACAGGCGATGGAAACGAGGCATGGCGTACCGCACAATGGAGGAAACGGACCTCCTACGTTCGGAACAGGGTCCTGTTGATCGGGAGGGGTCTGGTGTGCCGCAAAACAGAGGAAACGGACCTCCTATGGTCAAAATGGGGCTCCTGTTGATCGGGAGGGGTGTGGCGTACCGCAAAACGGACGAAACGGACTTGTGTTGGAGCGCTACGGTCGAAACGGGGGTCCTGTTCATCGGGAGGGGTGTGGCATACCGCAAAACGTGACTCCACAGGATACTGTTCATCTCCACCGTCGACCCCCTCCAGCCTCCACGAGCTACTGTTCTTCCACCGCCGACCTCCTCCAGCCTCCACCTACGACTGTTCATCCATGGGTTCCTGTTCATCCAGCCTCTACCGCGCGCTACTCCACCAGCTACTGTTCAACCAGCCCTCTCCACGGGCTCCTGTTCAACCACCCCTCCACGGGCTACTGTTCATCCTGCCCTCCACCATCTACTGTTCATCCTGCCCTCCACGGGGTGGTCCTGTTCATCCAGCCCTCCACGGGTCCTGTTCATCCAGCCCCAACCGGCTCGATCGATCGGGGCCCTGTTCATCCAGAGGCAACACCACGGGGTCCTGTTCATCCACCCCCACCGGGAACTGTTCATCCAACCCCCCCCCCCCACCCCGCAACGCTCACTATTCATCCAAAGGCAGCATTGATCGGCTTCAGTTAGCAGCAGTAGCGAAGGAATCACTCGATCAGGTTCAGTTAACAGCCATCAATCTATCGCTCGGGTTCAGTAACGCGTAGCCTGCAGTGCAATCACTCGGGTTCAGTTAGAGCCCAACGCCTCGCTCGGGTTCAGTTAGATCCAACGCCTCGCACACACGCGCGTACGTGTACGAGAGAAACGCGCATCACTCGGCCCCCGACCTCCCACCGTAACCGGGAACTCCCCAAAAATTTCCTCGCCCTCACTTCTACCATGGTTTTTTTCGTCATGGACGACCCAAAGAATGTCATGCAGCTGCGCCTCTGGCCCGCCCAAACCGAAAAGCCCATTTTCTGTCATGATTTTTTGCCATAGAAGTAGGATCCCACCACATGCATGATGATACCAGGTTTTGTCACAATTATCATCATAGAAGTGTCATATGTATGACAGAAAAAAATTCGTTCGGCCCAAAATGTCATGATGTGTCTTTTTTGTAGTGCTCCGAGTATCACAGAGGTATCTCTAGGCCCTCTCGGTAATGCACATCACTATAAGCCTTGCAAGCAATGTGACTAATGAGTTAGTTGCAGGATGATATATTACGGAACGAGTAAAGGGACTTGCCGGTAACAAGATTGAACTAGGTATGATGATACCCATGATCGAATCTCGGGCAAGTAACATACCGATGACAAAGAGAATAACGTATGTTGTTATTGCGGTTTGACCGATAAAGATCTTCATAGAATATGTAGGAACCAATATGAGCATCCTGGTTCCGCTATTGGTTATTGACCAGAGATGTGTCTCAGTCATTTCTACATAGTTCTCGAACCCGTAGGGTCCGCACGCTTAACGTTCAATGATGATTTGTATTATGAGTTATGTGTTTTTGGTGACCGAAGTTTGTTCAGAGTCCCAGATGATATCACGGACATGACGAGGAGTCTCAAAATGGTCAAGAGGTAAAGATTGATATATTGTAAGGTAATATTCGGACACCTGAAGGGTTTCGGAGTGTATTGGGTACATACCAGAGTACCGGAGGGGTTACCGGAACCCCCCGATGGAAGATATGGGCCATATGTATGAGGGAGGCTAACCAGCACACAAGGGGATGGTGCGCCTCCCACAAGGGAGGAGGCCGAATTGGTTTAGGGAAGGGGGCACCACCCCCTTTCCTTCTCCTACTCCCTCTACTTTCTTTTCCCTCCGGTGAAGAAAGGGAAAAGGGGGGAGGGGCCGAAACCTACTTGGACTAGGAGTCTTAGTAGGACTCTCCCATGGCGCACCCCTCTTGGCCGGCCACCCCTCCTCCCCTCCTTTATATACGGAGGCGGGGGGCACCCCAAAGGCACACCAATAGTTCTCTTAGCCGTGTGCGGTGCCCCCCTCCACAGTTTAATCCTCCGGTCATAGTGTCGTAGTGCTTAGGCGAAGCCCTGCATGGATCACATTACCATCACTGTCACCACGCCGTCGTGCTGACGGAACTCTCCCTCGACCCTCTCCTGGATCAAGAGTTCGAGGGACGTCATTGAGCTAAACGTGTGCTGAACTCGGAGGTGTCGTACGTTCGGTACTAAGATCGGTTGGATCATGAAGACGTTCGACAACATCAATCGCGTTAACCTAACACTTCCGCTTTCGGTCTACGAGGGTACATAGACACACTCTCCCCCTCTCATTGCTATGCATCTCCTAGATAGATCTTGCATGATCGTAGGATTTTTTTTGAAATTGCATGCTACGTGATGTCTACTATGCAACTTTATTCTTGTAGACACGTGTTGGGCCTCCAAGCACAGAGTTTTGTAGGACTGTAGCAATTTTCCCTCAAGTGGATGACCTAAGGTTTATAAATCCGTGAGAGGTGTAGGATGAAGTTGGTCTCTCTCGAACAACTCTGCAATCAAATACACAAAATCTATTGTGTCCCCAACACACCCAATACAATGGCAAATTGTATAGGTGCACTAGTTCGGCGAAGAGATTGTGACAAAAGTGTAATATTGATGGTTGAAATATATTTTTATAATCTGAATAAAATAAAACAACAAGTTAGTAAATAGTAAACGGGCACAAAAATGGTATTGCAATGCTTGATAATGAGGCCTAGGGTCCGTACTTTCGCTAGTGCAATCTCTCAACAGTGCTAACATAGTTGGATCATATAATTCTCCCTCAAAGTGCAACAAAGAATCACTCTCGAGTTCCTATTAGCGGAGAACAAGAGATAGAAATTTTTGTAGGGTACGAGACCACCTCAAAGCTATTCTTTCCACTCGATCTATCCAAGAGTTCGTACTAAAATAACGCAAAGCTATTTTTTATGTTCGATCTATCCTAGAGTTCGTACTAAGTTAACACCAAAGCATATTCATATTCATAATACTCAATCCACACAAAGAACTACAAAGAGACCCCAAAGTTTCTATTAGAGAAAAGATAATAAAAACGTGCATCAACCCCTATGCATAGATTACCCCAATATCACCGCGGGAATCCGCAAGTTGAGTGCCATAACGTATATCAAATGAATCAATATGATACCCCATTTGTCACCTCAAGTATCCATACCGCAAGACATACATCATGTGTTCCCAAATCTTAACATTCAATCCGACATGACAAAACTTCAAAGGGTAAAGGTTCAATTCATCACAACAAGAGTATAGAGGGGAGAAACATCATATGATCCATCTATGCTAACAAAGCCCATGATATAGATTACGAGAGAGAGAGAGAGAGAGAGATTAAACACATAGCTACCGGTACAAACCCTAAGCCCCGAGGGTGGACTACTCCCTCCTCATTGTGGTGGCTGCCGGGATGATGAAGATGGTCACCAGAGATGATTCCACGCTCCGGTAGGGTGCCGGAATGGGTCTAGATTGGTTTTCGGTGGCTACGGAGCCCTGCGGCGGTGGAACTTCTGATCTATGTTAAGCCCGAGGGGTTTCGTAATATTTGGGAATTTATAGTGCAAAGAAGGGGTACGGGAGGCCACCGAGGTGGGCACAACCCACCTGGGCACGCCAGGGGGCCCTGGCGTGCCCTGGTGGGTTGTGACCCCTCGGGGCACCCCCAGGTGCTGCTCTGGCCCATCAGGAGTCTTCTGGACCATAAAAATCCACAAAAAGTTTCGCAGTGTTTGGACTCCATTTAATATTGATTTTCTGTGATGTAAAAAACAAGCAAAAAAACAACAACTGGCACTGGGCACTAGATCAATAGGTTAGTCACAAAAAATGATATAAAGTTGCTATAAAATGATTGTAAAACATCCAAGAATGATAATATATTGGCATGAATACTTCATAAATTATAGATATGTTGGAGACGTATCACTACGTTTCCCAACAGATCGATCGCCACTTCGCGTCCAAAGCTTCATGTGTGAAACACGTGAGGTCTACTGGTGCGGAGGCCGCTAGTCATTCTGCGTCGACACGGGCCAACTCACGCGCCCAACACGGGCGTAGTTGGCACTGCTGTGGCCGGCCGCTCGGGCCAACGACTAATCCACGCCGCTTGGATCGGCTCACATGTTCATGCAGGTGGTTGTTCGTGTGCATGTGTTGGCCTAGAAAACGTGTTCCTACGTCTTGACTTGGCCATGGTGATCGTGTCGGGTGTGGTTTCTTGGGTCACGCGCTTCAATCCGGTTCATGTATAACGTATGTTCTGTTCGGTTGCCTGCTTTTGCTACGACCGGCCGCCTCATCTGATGCAATGGACACTTCAACCTCGCGAGCGATCACATTGATTACTCGTCCGCCCATATGATATGCTTCATTCACACTGCTCGGTAGATCTGGCCAGTTGCTTGCGCGCGTTCCCGCAGGTTCTGTGAAGATTATACCGAGTACAACGCGCCCATCCATCGCTTGAGCATCAGCCTACAGCTGTGTTGCCACGTCGGGACGTAGTGCCGCCGCCCTTTGTTTCTCCCCGTGGCTGCATCGACCCGCATGTTGCAACTGCGTCGCCCCATTTAGTCGTAGTGCCACGGCCCACGGTCATGAAGGAAATATTCCCTAGAGGCAATAATAAAGTTGTTATTTTATATTTCCTTATATCATGATAAATGTTTATTATTCATGCTAGAATTTTATTAACCGCAAACTTGATTAATGTGTGGATACAAAGATAAAACACCGTGTCCCTAGTAAGCCTCTACTAGACTAGTTCATTAATCAAAGATGGTTAAGTTTCCTAACCATTGACATATGTTGTTATTTGATGAACGGGATCACATCATTAGGAGAATGCTGTGATGGACAAGACCCATCCGTTAGCTTAGCATAATGATCGTTAAGTTTTATTGCTATTGCTTTCTTCATAACTTATACATATTCGCCATGTAATTGCTTTACTTTATCACTATGCGGTAGCGATAGTTGTAGAAGCAATAGTTGGCGAGACGGCAATGACGCTACGATGGAGATCAAGGTGTCAAGCCGATGATGATGGAGATCATCACGGTGCTTTGGAGATGGAGATCAAAGGCACAAGATGATGATATCATGTCACATATTTTGATTGCATGTGATGTTTATCTTTTATGCATCTTATTTTTCTTAGTATGGCGGTAGAATTATAAGATGATCCCTCACTAAATTTCAAGGTATATAAGTGTTCTCCCTGAGTATGCACCATTGCTACAGTTCGTCATGGCGAGACACCACGTGATGATCGGGTGTGATAACCTCTACATTCACATACAATGGGTGTAAGACAGTTTTGACTTGCAGAATACTCGGGTTAAACTTGACGAGCCTAGCATATGCAGATATGGCCTCGGAACACTGAGACCGAAAGGTCGAACGTGAATCATATAGTAGATATGATCAACATAGAGATGTTCACCATTGAAAATTACTCCATCTCACGTGATGATCGGACATGGTTTAGTTGATATGGATCACGTGATCATTTAGATGACTAGAGGGATGTCTATCTAAGTGGGATTTCTTAAGTAATATGATTAATTGAACTTTAATTTATCATGAACTTAGTCCTGATAGTTTTTGCAAATCTAGGTTGTTGTAGATCAATGGCCCGTGCTACCGTTCCCTTGAATTTTAATGCGTTCCTAGAGAAAGCAAAGTTGAAAGATGATAGTCGCAATGATGCGGACTAGGTCCGTGATCTGAGGATTATCCTCATTGTTGCACAGAAGAATTATGCCCTTGATGCACCGCTAGGTGACAGACAATGACGATGTGAACTAGATTATTGACTCTAGTGCAAGTGGGAGACTGAAGAAAATATGCCCTAGATGAAATAATAAAGTTGTTATTTTATATTTCCTTATATCAGGATAAATGTTTACTATTCATGCTAGAATTGTATTAACCGGAAACTTGGTACACGTGTGGATACATAGACAAAACTCCATGTCCCTAGTAAGCCAATACTAGACTAGCTCATTAATCAAAGATGGTTAAGTTTCCTAACCATAGACATATGTTGTTATTTGATGAACAGGATCACATCATTAGGAGAATGATGTGATGGACAAGACCCATCCGTTAGATTAGCATAATGATCATTAAGTTTTATTGCTATTGCTTTCTTCATGACTTATACATATTCCTCTGACTATGAGATTATGCAACTCCCGAATACCGGAGGAACACCTTGTGCGCTATCAAACGTCACAACATAACTGGGTGATTATAAATATGCTCTACAGGTGTCTCCGAAGGTGTTTGTTGGGTTAGCATAGATCAAGATTAGGATTTGTCACTCCGTGTATAAGAGAGGTATCTCTGGGCCCTCTCGGTAATGCACATCACTATAAGCCTTGCAAGCAATGTGACTAACTAATGAGTTAGTTACGGGATGATGCATTACGGAACGAGTAAAGAGACTTGCCGGTAATGAGATTGAACGAGGTATGAGGATACCGACGGTCGAATCTCGGGCAAGTAACATACCGATGACAAAGGGAATTACGCATGTTATCATAATGGTTCGACCGATAAAGATCTTCATAGAATATGCAGGAGCCAATATGAGAATCTAGGTTCCGCTATTGTTTATTGACCTGATAGGTGTCTCGGTCATGTCTACATAGTTCTCAAACCCATAGGGTCTGCACGCTTAACGTTCGATGATGATTTTGTATTATATGATTTATGTGATTTGGTGACCGAATGTTGTTAGGAGTCTCGGATGAGATCACGGACATCACGAGGAGTCTCGAAATGGTCGAGAGGTAAAGATTCATATATAGGACGATGATATTCGGACGCCGGAAGTGTTATGGGGGTACCAGGTACATATCGGGTCACTGGAAGGGGTTCCCGGCAACCCCCGGCAACTATATGGGCCTAATGGGCGAAGAGGGGGCAGACCAGCCCCTAAGGGGCTGGTGCATCCCCATATAGGCCGAATAGGAGGATAAGGAAAGAAGGGGAAGATAGAAGTAAGGGGAGGGATTCGGCCTCCACCTTCCTTCCCTCCTCCCTCCTCCTTCCTTCCCCCTCCGGGTGAATATGGAAGGGTGGGAGGCCGAATTGGGAGGCGCCCAAGTAGGATTCCTCCTACTTGGGGCGCCCCCTTGGGTGCCTCTCCTTCCCTCCAACCTATATATATGTGGGGGCACCGCTAGAACACACAACAACATCTATTAGCCGTGTGCGGCGCCCCCCTCCACAGTTTACACCTCCGGTCATATTCACGTAGTGCTTAGGCAAAGCCCTGCGTGGATCACTTCACCATCATTGTCACCACGCCGTCGTGCTGATGGAACTCTCCCTCGACACTTTGTTGGATCAAGAGTTCAAGGGACGTCATCGACCTGAACGTGTGCAGAACTCGGAGGTGTCGTACGTTCGGTGCTTGATCGGTCAGAACGAGAAGAAGTTTGACTATGTCTACCGCGCTCTCAAACACTTCTGCTTTCGGTCTACGAGGGTACATGGACACACTCTCCCCCTCTCATTGCTATGGATCTCCTAGATATATTTTGCATGAGCATAGGATTTTTTTTGAAATTACATGTTATGCTTCCCAACATCCACCCCCTTCATCTTCGTCCAGCACGAGCCCATCGCCAGCATCGCTTTCATCTTCCCCGACCACTTCGTCTACTCCGACGACCATTGGTGACATCGGCCCCCACGCCGACTAGTGCCAATATCGTCGTCGAGTCTCCTTCTCTGCTGCCCCTCCGACTCCTCGACATGGTGTACAGCTCATGTAGGTCCCTCGTCTATGCATGCTCGGTGCTGCCAACACCGATGCGTGCCTTCGTCCACAACATGTCCCCGGACTCGGCAAGCTTCGTGCGGTGCTTCATGAACTTCGTCTTCGTCCGTCTATGCATGCCCGGTAATGGCAACACCAATCCGTGCCTTCGTCCATGATGTGTCCCCGGGCTAGGCAAACCCTGCGCGAAGCGTCATCAACGACGTCTTATTCTCGGTGCACCACTACTTTAACACCACTACGCCCATGGCTAACTCGGTGCCTCCTTGCGCCTGTGGATCCACGACGACTTCCTCAACACTGGCTACGCCGACTCGACATCGACCACGGCGTTCTTCAAGCGGCTACCTCAACCATGGCTACACCACCCACGCTCTCGGCTACTTCGATAAACGGCACAAAGGGCTGCCTTCGGATTCTTCTCCAGTCTCACCGTCTATGTCGCTACCGTTGTGACTGTGGGGGGATGTTGAGTATTATGTTTAGTTAGGAAATACGAGATAGACTACGATATGTTCTGGCTTATCTTGTACTCCAAGTTGGTCATTGTACTCCTATATATATGCCAATGAGGCTCAAGCAATACAACAACTATTCCACCAATCCATCTCTCTCCCTTCTAACAATTTGGCTATGTAGAAATGATTGTGTTTTTAATGGAAAAATAGCCTCCCCTATGCAAGTTGTTTACCGTTGTATGCACTAACTCCATATGTGGTCTACTCTGCACTGAATAGAGTATCATTCGCCGTTCAAGGTGGTGTGTATGCAGTTGGAGCGGGTTGCGAGGGAGGTTTTTACCCAACATGGGTGGCAGCATAATCTCCAAATCGGTTCACCATCTCCATCGAAATAGGCATAGTTTCGGCCTCATATGGCTTTACTGTTGCCACATTATTGTTTTTATATTCTTTGTCAGACCGTTTGTTTGATGGCTGTGTGCATCTTAGCTACGCAGAGGCTGGGTGTTGCTCTTTTTTTGTATTCGCTTGATGCTACATTTTGAGTTAATAAAATTGCCCTTTATCGAAAATGTTAATTAGTACTCCATTCGTCTGGTAGTTCACGACGAAGCATGATGTGTGCCGTTGTGGGGTCGACCATATGGATGCCCGCCCTCTACCACCGCTGGGGGTGGTGCGGGAGGAGGACGAGGAGGAGGAGGCCGTGTACTAGGTAGCCATTAAGGAGGCGACGTGGCGGGCCATGGAGGAGTCGGTGAACATGGAGATAGCCATGTGGTCTGGCCTCGAGTAGGCACTTAAAGACTCGACATGCAGCGTCCAGGCGTCGCCACTGCCACCGCCATCGCCACCGCTACCGCCCCCACCTACACCAGCCCCCATCCTCGAAAGCTGCCACTGGACGAGCGAGCCGCCAATCTACTTCTCTTTGCCGCCCGTTTGACTGAGTACGGTGGGGGAGGAGGAGGAGCGGCAGCACATCTATGAGTGGGAGGGGCGCTCGCTGGCGGCAGAGTGGGTGGAGGGGGAGCGTCGGATGCAGTGGGAGCGCGAGGAGGAGACCGAGTGGCACGAGCAGGAGGAGGCGGCGCACCGCCAGGCAGTGTATCGGCAGCATCAGCAACATACATTGGAGGCTTCGGCGTTGGCGGCGTACCAACAGACCTTCCCATGGTCGGTGATGTCGGCATTTGTTGACCTAACCAAGGAGGGCGACGACAATGACGCATAGGGCTGCCGGCAGCGGGTGGCTACGAGATTTATATTTGATGTTTAATTATTGTAAGTGGACTTTGGCGGCGTTTTAACATGCATGTTTTTATTTAAAATGTTGTATGCCAATTTAATTTTTTTTAGTTTCCGCGTGGACTAAATACATCGCCCGTGTTAGGCGCACCGACGCCTCTGGCCAAAACTGGACTCACTCGTTTGCTTGGCCCACCCAAACTAACAAAACCGCGTCCGTTGGTGTTGTCCGTTTGGAGTTGGCCTAATAATTTTAATTTTGGTGGTAATCAGCAAAGACCATCTCGAGGCCGAATTTTTGAAAAATTCAAAATTCAAAATTTCCAGTTTCAGAAAAAGTCTAATTTTTTTGTACAAGTAAACAAGGATGTGAGGTGATTGTGTGTAAAATTTCAAGATGAATTACATTGAAATGTGACCTGTACAAAATAGACAAGGTGTGAGAGGGTGAATAGTATCATGTGTTCAAAAGTTCCAGATTTGTTTTTTATTTGCACAACCCTCATTTAAATGTATTTCGTCCTGAAAATTTACACACTTGTGAATTATGCCTTCATCTATAACTGTATTTTTCAGAATTCTTTGAAATGTGAAAATATGAATTTTCACGAATTTTGAATTTTGCATTTGGAGGCATCCGTGGAGCTCGGCCTCCGGAAGCAACTTCTCGTAGTGAGAACCTGGACATGCTAGCAGAACGCCCGTGCATTTCTATTGGCTATCCACCATGTTATCTCTAACATTCAAGTCAACACAAAAACCCCATCCTGCGATGCATCTTCCTTTTTGATGATGGAACCTCCCCTTCCCGCTAGGTTTCTCGTCATAGCAGGACATTTCTCACTGGAGTCACCTCCTTTAAAACCAAATGATGTCCACCTCATCTTGGCTGTGCATTGCAAACATGATAATGTTTTTCATGTTTACAATATAGTAGAGTGGGTTAAACTAAGTTATACTATTGACACAAAATAACAAATAATTATAGAAATCACTCTCAAAGGTCCATTCAACTTTTCAAGTGCACATTGACATTGGAGGAGAGTGGCAACATGAATGTATTCCTCGTCACCAATAAGCTCCATCTCTAGGCCACATATACCAGAAGGGATACTTGTCGTTCTTCTCTTCCTCGTCCTTCCCTACATCTTCTACTCTTAGCCTCTTCACCAAGACATTCCACTGGCACCAGCCAGCACCACGTCAATATTGGTGTGTTCATCATACACACGTAATCTACTTCTTTCTCATTCCTCGCCAACTTTAGTTCTCATTCCTACTTATTTTTTAGAGTACTTTTTCTTTCCTTTTTTGTCTTATTTTTTCTGAACACTCTTTCTTTCTCAAACACCATGGACCACTTGGTGGCTTTAGTTCTTTTTCCTTCTTATTGTTGGAACACTCTTCCTTTCTACTATAGCATGAACCAACTGGTCAATGTTGTGTCGTGTTGTCCTTGTGAACTATGGGTGTTAATCACATGGTGATGTGAACTAGATTATTGACTCTAGTGCAAGTGGGAGACTGATGGAAATATGCCTAGACGCAATAATAAAATGGTTATTATTATATTCCCTAAATCATGATAAAGGTTTATTATTCATGTTAGAATTGTATTGACCGGAAACTTAAATATGTGTGTGGATACATAAACAAATACCGTGTCCCTGGTGAACCTCTACTAGACTAGCTCGTTGATCAAAGATGGTTAAGGTTTCCTAACAATAGACATGAGTTGTCATTTGATAACAGGATCACATCATTAGGAGAATTATGTGATGGGCAAGACCCATCCGTTAGCTTAGCATAATGATCGTTCAGTTTATTGCTATTTCTTTCTTCATGTCAAATACATATTCCGTCGACTATGAGATTATGCAACTCCCGGATACCGGAGGAATAACTTGTGTGCTATCAAACGTCACAACGTAATTGGGTGATCATAAATATGCTCTACAAGTGTCTCTGAAGGTGTTTGTTGAGTTGGCATAGATCGAGATTAGGATTTGTCATTCCGAGTATCGGAGAGGAATCTCTCGGCCCTCTCGGTAATACACATCATAAGCTTCCAAGAAAATGACTAAGGAGTTAGTTATGAGATGATGTATTATCGAACGAGTAAGGAGACTTGCCGGTAACGAGATTGAACTAGGTCTGAAGATACCGATGATCGAATCTCGGGCAAGTAACATACCGATGGACAAAGGGAATTACGTATGTTGTCATAACGGTTTGACCGGTAAAGATCTTCGTAGAATATGTAGGAGCCAATATGGGCATCCAGGTTCCGCTATTGGTTATTGACCGTAGAGGTGTCTCGGTCATGTCTACATAGTTCTCGAACCCGTAGGATCCGCACGCTTAACGTTCATTGACGATATAGTGTTATATGAGTTATATGATTTGGCAACCGAATGTTTTTCGGAGTTGTCAGAATCGTGATTTTGAATTGGATCAGAGCTCTGATGGTAGGATCGCAAATCATAGAATCTTCACTATCAGGATCGTAAAAACATAGATTCTATGAACTAAAATCGTAGAATCAGATGGGTTAGTTTGGATCGTAAAGTCATAGAATCGTATAACAGAATCGCGATTCTGACAACCTTCCTCGATGAGATCACATACATGACGAGGAGTCTTGAAATGGTCGAGAGGTAAAGATTAATATATAGGACGATGGTATTCGGACACCAGAAGAGTTTTGGGATGCACCAGGTAGTCATCGTGTCACCGGAAGGGGTTTCGGACACCCCCATTAGGTGTATTGGGCGTAATGGGCCAAGGGGGGACAGACCAGCCTGCGCCCCTCTTCCTGGCCGGCCAGCCCTAGGTAAGGAAAGGGGGGAGGAATATCCCCTCCTGCCTTCCCCTTCTCATGGTAGAAAGGAAAGGAGGGGGGCGCCTCCCTCCCTGCCTTTCCCCCGCACCTAAACATGATGGGGGGGCTTGAGGCAAGTGTTGGGGAACATAGCAGAATTTTAAAATTTTCTACGCATCACCAAGATGAATCTATGGACTCATCTAGCAACGAGGGAGAGAGGAGTCCATCTACATACCCTTGTAGATCATGAGCAGGAGCGTTCAAGAGAACGGGGTTGATGGAGTCGTACTCGACGTGATCCGAATCACTGAAGATCCTAGCGCCGAAAAGACGGCACCTCCGCGTTCAACACACGTATGAAGCGAGGACGTCTCCCGCGCCTTGATCTAGCAAGGAGGAGGGAGAGGTTGAGGAAGAGGGCTCCAACAGCAGCACGACGGCGTGGTGGTGGTGAAGCTGCAGTACTCCAGCAGGGCTTCGCCAAGCTCTTATGGAGGAGGAGAGGTGTTGGGGAGGGGAGGGGCTGCGCCTTGGATGTTCTGTGCAGCCCTACCCTCACCCCTCTATTTATAGGGGAAAGGGGAAAGGGGCCGGCCCCCTCTAGATGAGATCTAGAGGGGGGCGGCGGCCAAGGGGAGGGGGGCTTGCCCCCCAAGCAAGGGGGCGCCCCCCTTAGGGTTTCCCCCGACCCTAGGCGCATGGGCCCTAGGGGGGTGTGGTGCCCCAGCCCACTTAGGCTGGTTCCCTTCTCCATACAGCCCATAAGGCCCTCCGGAAGAGGTGGCCCCTCCCGATGGACCCCCTGAACCCCTCCGGTGGCCCCGATACAATACCGATATGCCCTCGAACATTTCCGGCGACCGTATGACAACTTCCCATATATAAATCTTTACCTCTGGACCATTCCGGAACTCCTCGTGACATCCGGGATCTCATCCGGGACTCCGAACAACATTCGGTAACCACATACAAGTCTTCCTAACAACCCTAGCGTCACCGAACCTTAAGTGTGTAGACCCTACGGGTTCGGGAGACATGCAGACATGACCGAGACGACTCTCCGGTTAATAACCAACAGTAGCATCTGGATACCCATGTTGGCTCCCACATGCTCCACGATGATCTCATCGGATGAACCACGATGTCGAGAATTCAATCAATCCGTATACAATTCCCTTTGTCAATCAGTACGTTACTTGCCCGAGACTCGATCGTCGGTATCCCAATACCTTGTTCAGTCTTGTTACCGGCAAGTCACTTTACTCATACCGTAATGCGTGATCCCATGATCAACCACTTGATCACATTGAGCTCATTATGGTGATGCATTACCGAGTGGGCCCAGAGATACCTCTCCGTCATACGGAGTGACAAATCCCAGTCTCGATTCGTGCCAACCCAACAGACACTTTCGGAGATACCTGTAATGTACCTTTATAGTCACCCAGTTACGTTATGACGTTTTGCACACCCAAGGCACTCCTACAGTATCCGGGAGTTGCACAATCTCATGGTCTAAGGATATGATACTTGACATTCAGAAAAGCTACAACAAACGAACTACACGATCTTTGAGCTATGCTTAGGATTTGGTCTTGTCCATCACATCATTCTCCTAATGATGTGATCCCGTTATCAATGACATCCAATGTCCATAGTCAGGAAACCATGACTATCTTTTGATCAACGAGCTAGTCAACTAGAGGCTCACTAGGGACGTGTTGTGGTCTATGTATTCACACATGTATTATGATTTCCGGATAACACAATTATAGCATGAATAATAGACAATTATCATGAACAAAGAAATATAATAATAACCATTTTATTATTGCCTCTAGGGCATATTTCCAACAGTCTCCCACTTGCACTAGAGTCAATATTCTAGTTACATTGTGATGAATCGAACATCCATGCAGTTCTGTTGTTGATCATGTTTTGCTCTAGGGAGAGGTTTACTCAACGGATCTGCTACATTCAGGTCCGTATGTACTTTACAAATCTCTATGTCTCCATTTTGAACACTTTCACGAATGGAGTTGAAGCGACACTTGATATGCCTGGTCTTCCTGTGAAACCTGGGCTCCTTGGCAAGGGCAATAGCTCCAGTGTTGTCACAGAAGAGAGTCATCGGGCCCAACGCATTGGGTATGACTCCTAGGTCGGTAATGAACTCCTTCACCCAGACTGCTTCTTGTGCTGCCTCCGAGGCTGCCATGTACTCCGCTTCACATGTAGATCCCGCCACAACGCTTTGCTTGCAACAGCACCAGCTTATTGCCCCACCATCCAAAATATACACGTACCCGGTTTGTGACTTAGAGTCATCCAGATCTGTGTCGAAGCTAGCATCGACGTAACCCTTTACGACGAGCTCTTCGTCACCTCCATAAACGAGAAACATTTCCTTAGTCCTTTTCAGGTACTTCAGGATATTCTTGACCGTTGTCCAGTGTTCCATGTCAGGATTACTTTGGTACCTTCCTACGAAACTTACGGCAAGGTTTACATCAGGTCTGGTACACACCATAGCATACATGATAGACCCTGTGGCCGAGGCATATGGGACGACACTCATCTTTTCTCTATCTTCTGCCGTGGTAGGGCATTGAGCCGTGCTCAATCTCGTACCTTGCAATACAGGCAAGAACCCCTTCTTTGACTGATCCATTTTGAACTTCTTCAATATCTTGTCAAGGTACGTACTCTGTGAAAGACCAATGAGGCGTCTCGATCTATCTCTATAGATCTTGATGCCTAATATATAAGCAGCTTCTCCAAGGTCCTTCATTGGAAAACACTTGTTCAAGTAGGCCTTTATGCTTTCCAAGAATTCTATATCATTTCCTATCAACAGTATGTCATCCACATATAATATGAGAAATGCTACAGAGCTCCCACTCACTTTCTTGTAAATGCAGGCTTCTCCATAAGTCTGCATAAACCCAAACGCTTTGATCATCTCATCAAAACGAATGTTCCAACTCCGAGATGCTTGCACCAGCCCATAAATTGAGCGTTGGAGCTTGCACACCTTGTCAGCATTCTTAGGATCGACAAAACCTTCTGGCTGCATCATATACAATTCTTCCTTAAGGAAACCATTAAGGAATGCCGTTTTGACATCCATTTGCCATATCTCATAATCATAGAATGCGGCAATTCCTAACATGATTCGGACGGACTTCAGCTTCGCTACGGGTGAGAAAGTCTCATCGTAGTCAACCCCTTGAACTTGTCGATAACCCTTAGCGGCAAGCCGAGCTTTATAGATGGTCACAATGCCATCCGCGTCTGTCTTCTTCTTAAAGATCCATTTATTTTCTATGGCTCGCCGATCAACGGGCAAGTCAGTCAAAGTCCATACTTCGTTTTCATACATGGATCCTATCTCGGATTTCATGGCTTCCAGCCATTTGTCGGAATCCGGGCCCGCCATCGCTTCTTCATAGTTCGAAGGTTCACTGTTGTCTAACAACATGATTTCCAAGACAGGATTGCCGTACCACTCTGGTGCAAAACGTGTCCTTGTGGACCTACGAAGTTCAGTAGCAACTTGATCTGAAGTTTCATGATCATCATCATCAACTTCCTCTCTAGTCGGTGCAGGCACCTCAGGAACATTTTCTTGAGCTGTGCCACTTACCGGTTCAAGAGGTAATACTTCATCAAGTTCCACTTTCCTCCCACTTATTTCTTTAGAGAGAAACTCTTTCTCTAGAAAGGACCCATTCTTGGCAACAAAGATCTTGCCTTCGGATCTGAGGTAGAAGGTATACCAAACAGTTTCTTTAGGGTATCCTATGAAGACGCATTTTTCCGACTTGGGTTCGAGCTTTTCTGGTTGAAGTTTCTTGACATAAGCATCGCATCCCCAAACTTTTAGAAACGACAGCTTAGGTTTCTTCCCAAACCATAATTCATATGGTGTCGTCTCAACGGATGTTGATGGAGCCCTATTTAAAGTGAATGCGGCAGTCTCTAAAGCATAGCCCCAAAATGACAGCGGTAAATCGGTAAGCGACATCATAGATCGCACCATATCTAATAGAGTGTGATTACGACGTTCGAACACACCATTACGCTGAGGTGTTCCAGGCGGCGTGAGTTGTGACACTATTCCACATTTTCTTAAGTGTGTGCCAAATTCGTGACTCAAGTATTCTCCCCCACGATCTGATCGCAAGAACTTGATTTTCCTGTCACGTTGATTCTCAACCTCACTCTGAAATTCCTTGAACTTTTCAAAGGTCTCAGACTTGTGTTTCATTAAGTAGACATACCCATATCTACTCAAGTCATCAGTGAGGGTGAGAACATAACGATAGACACCGCGAGCCTCAACACTCATTGGACCGCACACATCAGTATGTATGATTTCCAATAAGTTGGTTGCTCGCTCCATTGTTCCTGAGAACGGAGTCTTGGTCATTTTACCCATGAGGCATGGTTCGCACGTGTCAAATGATTCATAATCAAGAGACTCTAAAAGTCCATCTGCATGGAGCTTCTTCATGCGTTTGACACCTATGTGACCATGGTGGCAGTGCCACAAGTATGTGGGACTATCATTATCAACCTTACATCTTTTGGTTTTCACACTATGAATATGTGTAGCATTACGCTCGAGATTTATTAAGAATAAACCATTCACCATTGGAGCATGACCATAAAACATATCTCTCATATAAATAGAACAACCATTATTCTCGGATTTAAATGAGTAGCCATCTCGAATTAAACGAGATCCTGATACAATGTTCATACTCAAAGCTGGCACTAAATAACAATTATTGAGGTTTAAAACTAATCCCGTAGGTAAATGTAGAGGTAGCGTGCCGACGGCGATCACATCGACCTTGGAACCATTCCCGACGCGCATCGTCACCTCGTCCTTCGCCAATCTCCGCTTATTCCGCAGCTCCTGCTTTGAGTTACAAATGTGAGCAAACGCACCGGTATCAATTACCCAGGAGCTACTACGAGTACTGGTAAGGTACACATCAATTACATGTATATCACATATACCTTTAGTGTTGCCGGCCTTCTTATCCGCTAAGTATTTGGGGCAGTTCCGCTTCCAGTGACCACTTCCCTTGCAATAAAAACACTCAGTCTCAGGCTTGGTACATTCTTTGGCTTCTTCCCGACAGCTTGCTTACCGGGCGCGGCAACTCCCTTGCTGTCCTTCTTGAAGTTCTTCTTACCCTTGCCTTTCTTGAACTTAGTGGTTTTATTCACCATCAACACTTGATGTTCCTTTTTGATTTCCACCTCTGCTGATTTCAGCATTGAATATACCTCAGGAATGGTATTTTCCATCCCCTGCATATTGAAGTTCATCACAAAGCTCTTATAGCTCGGTGGGAGCGACTGAAGGATTCTGTCAATGACCGCGTCATCTGGGAGATTAACTCCCAGCTGAGTCAAGCGGTTATGCAACCCAGACATTTTGAGTATGTGCTCACTGACAGAACTATTTTCCTCCATCTTACAGCTGAAGAACTTGTCGGAGACTTCATATCTTTCGACCCGGGCATGAGCTTGGAAAACCATTTTCAGCTCTTCGAACATCTCATATCCTCCGTGTCTCTCAAAACGCTTTTGGAGCCCCGGTTCTAAGATGTAAAGCATGCCGCACTGAACGAGGGAGTAATCATCGGCACGTGATTGCCAAGCATTCATAACATCTTGGTTCTCTGGGATAGGTGCGTTACCTAGCGGTGCTTCTATGACATAATCTTTCTTGGCAGCTATGAGGATGATCCTCAGGTTCTGGACCTAGTCCGTATAGTTGCTGACATCATCTTTCAGCTTGGTTTTCTCTAGGAACGCGTTGAAGTTGAGGACAACGTGGGCCATTTGATCTACAGGACATATTATAAAGATTTTAGACTAAGTTCATGATAATTAAGTTCATCTAATCAAATTACTCAATGAACTCCCACTCAGATAGACATCCCTCTAGTCATCTAAGTGAAACATGATCCGAGTTAACTAGGCCGTGTCCGATCATCACGTGAGATGGACTAGCCAACATCGGTGAACATCTTCATGTTGATCGTATCTTCTATACGACTCATGCTCGACCTTTCGGTCTTCCGTGTTCCGAGGCCATGTCTGTACATGCTAGGCTCGTCAAGTCAACCTAAGTATATTGCGTGTGTAAATCTGGCTTACACCCGTTGTATTCGAACGTTAGAATCTATCACACCCGATCATCATGTGGTGCTTCGAAACAACGAACCTTCGCAACGGTGCACAGTTAGGGGGAACACTTTCTTGAAATTATTACGAGGGATCATCTTATTTAAGCTATCGTCGTTCTAAGCAAATAAGATGTAAAACATGATAAACATCACATGCAATCAAACAGTGACATGATATGGCCAATATCATTTGCTCCTTTTGATCTCCATGTTCGGGGCTCCATGAACATCGTTGTCACCGGCATGACACCATGATCTCCATCATCGTGTCTTCTTGAAGTTGTCTCGTCATCTATTACTTCTACTACTATGGCTAACGCTTTAGCAATAAAGTAAAGTAATTACATGACGTTTATGTTGACACGCAGGTCATAAATAAATAAAGACAACTCCTATGGCTCCTGCCGGTTGTCATACTCATCGACATGCAAGTCGTGATTCCTATTACAAGAACATGATCATCTCATACATCACATATATCATTCATCACATCCTTTGGCCATATCACATCACAAAACACTTGCTAGAAAAACAAGTTAGACGTCCTCTAATTGTTGTTGCAAGTTTTTACGTGGCTGCTATAGGTTTCTAGCAAGAACGTTTCTTACCTACGCCAAAACCACAACGTGAATTGCCAATTTCTATTTACCCTTCATAAGGACCCTGTTCATCGAATCCGATCAGACTAAAGTGGGAGAGACAAACACCCGCCAGCCACCTTATGCAACTAGTGCATGTCAGTCGGTGGAACCGGTCTCACGTAAGCGTACGTGTAAGGTTGGTCCGGGCCGCTTCATCCCACAATGCCGCCGAATCAAGATAAGACTAGTAACAGCAAGATAATTGACAATATCGACGCCCACAACTGCTTTTGTGTTCTACTCGTGCATAGTAACTACGCATAGACCTAGCTCATGATGCCACTGTTGGGGAACGTAGCAGAATTTTAAAATTTTCTACGCATCACCAAGATCAATCTATGGAGTCATCTAGCAACGAGGGAGAGAGGAGTGCATCTACATACCCTTGTAGATCACGAGCGGAAGCGTTCAAGAGAACGGGGTTGATGGAGTCGTACTCGACGTGATCCGAATCACCGAAGATCCTAGCGCCGAACGGACGGCACCTCCGCGTTCAACACACGTACGGAGCGAGGACGTCTCCCGCGCCTTGATCCAGCAAGGAGGAGGGAGAGGTTGAGGAAAAGGGCTACAACAGCAGCACGACGGCGTGGTGGTGGTGAAGCTGCAGTACTCCGGCAGGGCTTCACCAAGCTCTTATGGAGGAGGAGAGGTGTTGGGGAGGGGAGGGGCTGCGCCTTGGATGTTCTGTGCAGCCCTCCCCTCACCCCTCTATTTATAGGGGAAGGGGGAAGGGGCCAGCCCCCTCTAGATGAGATCTAGAGGGGGGGCGGCGGCCAAGGGGAGGGGGGCTTGCCCCCCAAGCAAGCCCCCCCTTAGGGTTTCCCCCCAACCCTAGGCGCATGAGCCCTAGGGGGGGTGTGGCGCCCCAGCCCACTTGGGCTCGTTCCCTTCTCCATACATCCCATAAGGCCCTCCGGAAGAGGTGGCCCCTCCCGGTGGACCCCCGAAACCCCTCCGGTGGCCCCGGTACAATACCGATATGCCCCCGAACATTTCCGGCGACCGTATGACAACTTCGCATATATAAATCTTTACCTCCAGACCATTCCGGAACTCCTCGTGACGTCCGAGATCTCATCCGGGACTCCGAACAACATTCGGTAACCACATACAAGTCTTCCTAACAACCCTAGCGTCACCGAACCTTAAGTGTGTAGACCCTACGGGTTCGGGAGACATGCAGACATGACCGAGATGACTCTCCGGTCAATAACCAACAGCGGGATCTGGATACCCATGTTGGCTCCCACATGCTCCACGATGATCTCATCGGATGAACCACGATGTCGAGAATTCAATCAATCCGTATACAATTCCCTTTGTCAATCGGTACGTTACTTGCCCGAGACTCGATCGTCGGTATCCCAATACCTTGTTCAGTCTCGTTACCGGCAAGTCACTTTACTCATACCGTAATGCATGATCCCGTGATCAACCACTTGATCACATTGAGCTCATTATGATGATGCATTACCGAGTGGGCCCAGAGATACCTCTCCGTCATACGGAGTGACAAATCCCAATCTCAATTCGTGCCAACCCAACAGACACTTTCGGAGATACCTGTAATGTACCTTTATAGTCACCCAGTTACGTTGTGACGTTTGGCACACCCAAGGCACTCCTACGGTATCCGGGAGTTGCACAATCTCATGGTCTAAGGATATGATACTTGACATTCAGAAAAGCTACAGCAAACGAACTACACGATCTTTGAGCTATGCTTAGGATTGGGTCTTGTCCATCACATCATTCTCCTAATGATGTGATCCCGTTATCAATGACATCCAATGTCCATAGTCAGGAAATCATGACTATCTTTTGATCAACGAGCTAGTCAACTAGAGGCTCACTAGGGACGTGTTGTGGTCTATGTATTCACACATGTATTGCGATTTCTAGATAACACAATTATAGCATGAATAATAGACAATTATCATGAATAAAGAAATATAATAATAACCATTTTATTATTGCCTCTAGGGCATATTTCCAACAGCAAGACCCCAAGTGGGACTCGGCCCCACTTGGGCCGCCTCCTCCCTCCCCCACCTATATATATGTGGGAGGGGGCGCCTAGCACACCCAAAAGAACATTGTCTTAGCCGTGTGTGGCGCCCCCTCCACCGTTTACACCCCCGGTAATATTTTCGTAGTGCTTAGGTGAAGCCCTGCGGAGATAGCTTCACCATCACTGTCACCACACCGTCGTGCTGTCGGAACTCATCCACTACCTTGCCGTCTTGCTGGATCAAGAAGACGGAGGATGTCACCGAGTTGAATGTGTACTGAACGCGGGGGTGCCGTACGTTCGGTACTTGATCGGTTGAAGCACGAAGAAGTTCGACTACATCAACCTCGTTATTAAACGCTTCCGCTTACGGACTACGAGGGTATGTAGATACACTCTCCCCCTCTCGTTGCTATGCATCTCCATGGATAGATCTTGCATGTGCGTAGAATTTTTTTTGTTTTCCATGCAACGTTTCCCAATAGTCCTCACCGCGAACCGTCGGCGTGTGGACATCCTGCGAAGCATAGTCGTCATCCATCTTGGTGAACGCTAGGTCGCCCATGTCGCGATCGCATGGTGGTCGTCAAGGTTTTTAATTTTGGAAACAAAATGATTTTGGACCTTAGCGAAATATGTGAAATTTCAGAGATTTCACATATTTCAAAAATTGTTTCGGCTTTTAAGATTTCAAATATCACTTAATTTTAATGAATCATAACATAATTTATATTTACTTTGAAATCAGTTTGAGTCTACCTCGAAATTTTAGGGTCAAAAATATGTCGGGGCCCACTGAAATATGTGAAATATCGGAAATTTCACTAAAATATGCCGTTGTCCATGTTGACAAGCGGTGCTTGACCATTTTGCTAATAGCCTGTTAATCATCTTTGCTCACGAGCGCTTCAAAATTATTTGGCATGATTAACTGCTTGCTTAATTAATCAAGTACGCAAATATTAATGGTTTACCTAATTCTCTACATGCCTAATTAACTGTCAACCAAGTCAATTAATCATTTAACTAACTGGGAAAAAGTCATTGCTTTTAATTATCTGTAGGCATAAATAATTGTCTACGTAATTAATTAATTATATTAATGACTCGATTTCCAAATTGATTTGGTGCAAAGAATTTCTTATTTAAATGGACCTAATGAATTGTATACCTAATTAAATGTCTAGGTAATTAATTGCATTAATGATTTGATTTACAAATTGATTCAGTGCTTGATTTAAAAAATGCATGAATGGTTGCTATGAACGACGACCACGGCTATCGAGTATTGTAGGACACATTTTCTTAACAATTTTCTTCCATTTGAATGAACATACTTGATTTGAGAATGTAGACTGTCTGGCCCTTTGTATGACAAAAAATAAATATAATGTGACCGCGTCTACAAACATTTGTATGTGGCGGTTCGAGGATCCGCCTTCCGCCACGGCCGTCCTTGACGCCGTGATCCACGCCCTGGCATTCTTGAGCATCACATCGATGTTAGGCTCGGCCACGACGTCTTCCATAGTGTCGCGCACGGCGTCCCTCCGCAGGGCCGTGCGGATGTGTATGCCCTTAAGAAAAAAAGATACATTATTTTTGTTGTATACTTGTATTAGAAAACTTGTGATTGTCAATTAATAGTAGAGTAATGATAATAATAAATGGCATAGCGTGGGATTAGTGATTTGTTATGAAGAAATATCTGATTTTTTTGGTATATTATCGAGAAAAATCCTATGTGCGTCTTTTAAGAAGGTGATCTAAACAAGCACGAAACAAGATCCCCTCAATGAGATTTGGTTTTTCAATGTGAGAGAGAGAAAACAAATGAGATGGGGTAGTGAGGGGTGAGACAAAAATATACCATACCAAGATACCAACTCCCCCTTTAGGAGTAGAGATATACACATGTGATTTGGTAAGATGAGAAAATATATATTATTTGGTAAG
The DNA here is from genome assembly GCA_034509565.1 of Triticum monococcum. Classification (NCBI taxonomy): domain Eukaryota; kingdom Viridiplantae; phylum Streptophyta; class Magnoliopsida; order Poales; family Poaceae; genus Triticum; species Triticum monococcum. The sequence goes on from CM067843.1 coordinate 573,183,019, forward strand.
ATAAGAAAAAAGATATGTTGTTTTTGTTGTATTAGAAAAGTTGTGATTGTCATTTAATAGTGGAGATAGTGATAACAGTAAATGGCGGCACATTGAGGAATATCTTATTTTGTTTTGAAATGTTATAAAAAATCTTATTTATATTTTTTGGGTAGGTCATCTCATATATACGATGCGATTTCTGAATTCTTAATTACCTATTATTTACTTAATTGAATTGAATTACCACCTGACAAAGTAAGTATGAAATAAGATCTTTTCCTTTGATGAGATATGGTTTCTTAATGAGAGGGAGAAAATAAATCAGTGGGATGGGATAGCGAGGCGATTAAAAATCAAAGAAATAAAACCTTGGAGGCGAAACTCTCAAGTCTCCTTTAGGCAAGTCCTCTAAAACCATTGCCGATATTAATAGTTGCGTGAAAAATCAAACCAAACCAAAAACATATCAACCTACCATCACTACCGCAACTCCCCTTTAAAATAGATAAATATAAATACAGTTTTACTAAAGCACATCTAAATGTTGCAGAAGAGCCAGACGAGATGACAGTTTGTATCGGAGATTGAAGTTTGTCGAGAGCAACACGGATTTCTAGAATGATGGCAGTTTTGAGCTTTCTTTCTAGAAGTTTATGTGGTCTGAATAAACTGTCATCCTCGACCAACTAAAACTGTTATCAAAACGTTCGTAATGCCACCTGTCCCCGTGAACGTCAGCCAGAGGATCCTATTTCCACATCAATACTGAAGGAGTGCGACGAGCATATGAGGCTACACGGAAGTACGCATACTGCCAGTAAGAAATATGCAACGTCTCACTAAAGGCCAAATGTTGCAGAAGAGCTAAATTACGAATTCGACACGCACGCCTGCACCGTACAAATCTTGCGAAAGAGGCAAAGGACAAGCATCACACCATGGAATCCCAGAGAAGCCACTGCATCTCTTTTGATTTCCTTCTTCCTTTTTTCTGAGAAAGAGTGAGCCCAGCACGACTCGCGCATCTTGCGCCCCCATCTTTTCTGACGAAAAGAGGTCACATCATCGGAGGTTGATCACTTATTAATGGCCGGATTTGGCGCTCCTCGAGCTTCTTTCATCTTCCACATGCTTCAAGAAGGCGTAAATTGCCACGTCGGAAGACCCACCTTCCTTGACGGCGTCTGCAGCCATCTCTTTCGCCATGGCCGCCCTCTCTCGAAGCTTTTGCCCTTCCTCGGACTCCATCACCAGCCTCACCTTGGCTTGCACCTCCTCGGCCTTCACGGACGACTCCTCGTAGCCCTCCACCGCCACCCCAATCTTCATCTCCTCCACCAGGTGTATCTTGTTCAGCCTCTGTTCTGCGTACAGCGGCCAGCAGATCATCGGCACGCCGGACATGACCGCCTCCAGCGCCGAGTTCCACCCGCAGTGCGTCACGAACGCTCCGACGGCCTCGTGCCGCAGCACCTCCGCCTGTGGCGCCCAGTTCTTCAGAACCAAGCCCCTGTCTCCGGTTCTCTCCAAGAAACCATCAGGAAGCAACGCCTCCAAGTCCGGTTCGCCGGACTTGCTCTGCTCCTCGCGTGGGCTACGCACGGCCCACAGGAACCGGTGCCCGGAGTTCTCTAGCCCGCCTGCCATCTCTCTCAGCTGAGCCGCCGAGAAAACCCCCGCGCTACCGAAGCAGAGGAAGACCACGCTCTGCTTTGGCTGCTTGTCCAGCCACTCGAGGCAAGCGTGCCTCTCGCCGCTTTCACCGCTCACGCCGCCGTCGACCAGTGGCCCGATGCAGTATATTTGCGGCGTGGAGCGGCCGCCGGACACGCAGAGGCCATCCCGGAGAGCTTTGACGGCTCTCGACTCCAGCCACTCGAAGCTGTTCACCAGAATGCCTCTCGCGTCCGGCATCCGCGCGAGCTGCTGCACTCTTCTCATGCACAGGTCGCTCTCCCGGTCTGACATGGTGTCCGGCATGTCCAGAGCGCGAACCGGCGGCACGCCGGAGAAGGGCAGCGCCGCGTCTCCCATATCCTTGAACGAGAAAGGCGCCGCGCGGAAGACATCAGGAACCTGGAGGTAGATTGCGAGGTCGGCGGCGGCGGACGCGTAGAACATGTAGGCGGGGACGGCGAGCTCGGCGGCGACGTCGAGGGCGTCGACGCAAAACATGTCGAGGACGATGGCGTCGACGGCAGGGAGCGAGCGGAGGAACTCCCGGAGCACAGGGCTTGCGAGGCGGAGCTCGTCGAGCATACGCAAGGCTGTGTTGGAGTGCTGCTCATTGGTGCTCGCAGGCTGGATGGGCAGGAGGTGGACTGCTATGGAGGGGGAAGCGCTGGCGAGGCGGGTGACCGCGGCTTCCAGCACGGGATCCTTCCCCGGCGGGTCGACGACGGCGATGGTGACGGCCACGCCGCGGCGGAGGAAGGCCTTGGCCAGCTGCACCATGGGGTTCAAATGGCCGACGCCTAGTGAGGGGTAGAGGACCACCGTCTTCTCCGCCATGCCGGCTCACAGTCACAAGATTTGCAACTCGCTAGAGGTTGGGCTGATTAGCAAAGAATGAATGGAAAACTGGCGAACTCAAGTGCGGTTTGCAAGAGCGAGTGGTGGTGAACCGGCGATCCTCGGACATCATATATCAGCCACACACGGTCAATCAGCCGACCCGGGGCATCCCCTTTTGAGAAAGGACATGACCGGGAGGTCTAAGGCCAACTCCATCGACCCCATCCCCGTCTCCGTGCGTTCGTTTGAAGTAAAATGGACAAATAGCGCGGTCCAGCGCGCGGGTGTAAATGGACATATGTCTGGATTATGTCCGTTTTCGACTCATCCTCGGCCTAAACTTGCGCTCGGTTTAGAGTGAAACGGACGCGCGCGAACGGCCTGGATGCACGCCCTTGTTTCTCCCGTGGCCCGCCTGTCGGAAACACTAGCAGTCCTTCCGCTCCCAACGCTTCCACCCACTCTCGCCCGCCCCGCCCCACCGCCGGCGGCACCGCTATTCTCCGGCCACCTCCTCACCGGGCAGCCCCCGGCCGTCCCTACCAAACCACATCTCGACATGGTCGCCACCACGCCCGCGCTTTGGCTGTTGATGGAGTCCTGGATTAAGGGGTCTCCGGACAGCCGGACTATATCTTTTGGCCGGACTGTTGGACTATGAAGATACAAGATTGAAGACTTCGTCTCGTGTCCGGATAGAACTTTACTTGGCGTGGAAGGCAAGCTAGGCAATACGGATATGTATATCTCCTCCTTTGTAACCGACCTTGTGTAACCCTAGCCCTCTCCGGTGTCTATATAAACTGAAGGGTTTTAGTCCGTAGGACAACATACAATCATACCATAGATTAGCTTCTAGGGTTTAGCCTCTCCGATCTCGTGGTAGATCAACTCTTGTAATACTCATACCATCAAGAATAAATCAAGCAGGACGTAGGGTTTTACCTCCATCAAGAGGGCCCGAACCTGGGTAAAACATCGTATCCCCTGCCTCCTGTTACCATCCGCCTTAGACGCACAGTTCGGGACCCCATACCCGAGATCCGCCGGTTTTAACAGTGACATTGGTGCTTTCATTGAGAGTTCATCTGTGTCGTCGCCGTTGGGCTTGATGGCTCCTACGATCATCGGTAGTGATGCAGTCCAGGGTGAGACTTTTCTCCCGGACAGATCTTTGTGTTCGGCGGCTTCGCACTACGGGCCAACTCGCTTGGTCATCTGGAGCAGATCGAAAGTTACGCCCCTGGCCATCAGGTCAGGTTTGGAAGCTTAAACTACACAGCCGATATCCGCGGAGACTTGATCTTCGACGGATTCGAGCTCCTGCCTTGTGCGCCACGCGGTCACGATGAGTACTATTTAGCTCTACCATCCGACCGTATTCAGGAGATCGCACCGGCAGCCGCTCCGAGCCTCAATTCGGAGCCAGTTGCGCCATCCATGGACGGGTGGATGGACCCCGTCACGGAAGCCGTATCCTCAGCGGCGATCGAGCCGAATATCGACCTTACCCTTCACGAGAGCCGTGTTGCCGAACTGCCGGATCCTTCTCCGGCCACGGACTCCGAACCGCCTGCACCCGTCCCTGTCGAATCCGATTGGGCGCCGATCATGGAGTTTACCTCCGCAGATATTTTTCAGCACTCACCCTTTGGCGACATACTGAACTCATTAAGGTCTCTCTCCTTGTCAGGAGAGGCCTGGCCGAACTACATCCGGTAGGATTGAGATGCAGATGACGAAGAAATTCGCCGCCCACCCACCACCCACTTAGTAGCCATTGTCGATAACTTAACCGACATGCTCGACTTCGACTCCGAAGACATCGACGGTATAGACGACGATGCGGGAATCGAAGAGGAACCACTGCCCACAGGGCACTGGACAGCCACTTCATCCCATGACGTATACATGGTGGACACACCCAAAGAAAATAACAACAAGGAACGGAAGGACGCAACGAAGGGTGGTTCCCTTGAGCAGCAGTCAAAGCGGCAGCGTAAACGCCGCTCCAAATCCTGCCTCGGCAAAAATAACGATCACATAGACCCAGCGTTAGAGCAGGGTGAACCATTGCCCGACCATGGCAACACGAAAAATCAAGCCGAACAACCCAACCCCGTCGAAGATAACAGTCCGGATGACATCACACCGGACAGGCGCCAGGAGAAACATAATGCCCACCAAAGGCTTGGTGTCACGGTGAGGAGCCTGAAAAAACAGAAGCAAAGGCTCAAGGCTGCACAAGACACACTCAAAATCAAATGGAGTGAAGTACTCAACACGGCAGCGAAATACGGCAGTAATCGCCACACCAAGAGCTATCCGAAGAGAAAGTTGCTACCTGAATTTGATGAGGAGGCCTTAGATCGCCCACAATTAAAAAATAAAACGACCATCCGGTCGGATAGACGATCTCATAGCCAACATAAAGCGGCAATCGACGCCGCACATAAACCAGTACGCGATCCGTGTAAGGGCTCACATCAAAAGAACGGCGCAACCAGATCCATCTATGGACCACACAGGCGCGCTCCAACATACAATGCAACACAACAAACATCCGAATACTACGGTACACCCAAATATAGGGGTGCCGCACACCCTCTATGTTTCACCGACGAGGTGCTGGATCATGAATTTCTAGAGGGATTCAAACCCGTAAACATAGAGGCGTACGACGGAACAACAGACCCTGGGGTCTGGATTGAGGACTACATCCTCCATATCCATATGGCTTGAGGAGATGATATCCACGCCATCAAGTACTTACCCCTCAAACTCAAAGGGCCAGCTCGGCACTGGCTTAAAATCCTCCCCGAAAGCTCCATTGGAAGCTGGGAAAAGCTCGAAGACGCTTTTCAGGAAAATTTTCAAGGGACGTATGTCCGACCTCCGGATGCGGACGATTTGAGTCATATAACTCAACAGCCCCGAGAGTCAGCCCGAAAGCTTTGGAACAGGTTTCTTACTAACAAGAACCAAATAGTAGACTGTCTGGACACCGACGCCTTGGCAGCTTTTAAGCACATCGTCCGAGACGAATGGCTCGCCAGACACCTCGGCTAAGAAAAGCCGAGAACAATGGCAGCATTAACAAGCCTCATGACCTGCTTTTGCGCGGGCAAGGACAACTGGCTAGCCCGATGCAGTACTAGTGACCCAAGTACATCCGAAGTTAGAGATGAAAACGGGAAATCACGACGCAGCAAAAATAGTAAGTGCCGGAATAAAGAAGAAAACCCGAAGAGCACGGTGGTAAACGTCGGATTTACAAGCTCTCGGCCAGGGAAGCAGAAGCCGCCCTCCAAAGGCAACAGAGACGAATTGTCCAGTCTAAACAAAATTTTGGACCAAATATGTCAGATCCATAGCACCCCTGACAAACGTGCAAATCATACCCACAGAGAATGTTGGGTCTTCAAACAGTTCGGCAAGCTCAACGCCGAACACAAGGGGCAGGATACACCAAGTGAAGACGAGGACGAGCCTCGCAATCAAAGCACAGGGGAACTAAAAGGGAGAGACAAAGCGGCACCTTTAGAGGAACATGCCCCAGGACCTATCACCGCGGAGCTCCACCACTGGTCGTCCCAACCGATCACCTTCGACCATCGGGATTACTCGGCAAGTATCCGGCGTGCAGGATGGGCTGCCTTGGTATTAGACCCAATAATTGATAGATACCACTTCACCCGAGTCCTGATGGACAGCGGTAGCAGTCTAAATCTGATATATCAGGACACAGTCCGCAAAATGGGGATAGACCCAACAAAAATCTGCCGCAGCAATGTTACCTTTAAAGGAGTAACACCAGGCCCGGAGGCTCACTCCAGGGGCTCCCTGCTATTAGAGGTTATATTCGGCTTCCCCGATAACTTCCGCAGCGAAAATTTAACTTTCCACGTCGCTCCGTTTCAAAGTGGCTATCAAGCACTACTCGGGCACGAAGTTTTCGCTCGCTTTAACGCAATACCGCATTACGCTTCCCTCAAGCTCAAGATGCCCGAACCACGCGGCATCATTACAGTAAATGGAAACATTGAGCGCTCCTTGCGCGCCGAAGACTGTGCGGCCGCCTTGGCCGCCGCACACTAAACGGCCTCACCAACTCAAGCATTTGACAGGTCGTTAAGACCACGGACACGGCTAGACGAGTCCGGCTCAGCTATATGTAATTAATACAGGTTTGATGGCTACACCCCTATTACAATACAGGGGGCTCAACACGCCCGCAAAAGTGGTAATAAGGCTCACCTTTACCCATTTCAACTATATATTGTTTATTTAGTATAATTTAACTTTTGCACGGCAACTTTTCAATTAAGTTCCTCTCTTTTTCAGATGACCATCATGCTACACCCGTCCAGGATATGTCACAACGAAGACACATGCGCAGACGTGCAGCAGGGACCCGTTCCAAGGATTCTTTGTAGATTAAGACCCTGCGTAAACCTTTTTTACTGTCTCTTGTTGATTTACATCCCTCGGATTCTGTGTACAGCCGAGAAGGATGCTGACGTCTTGGCATGTGGCCACGCCAGAATAATGCACGTACCTGGACACCAGGGGCTTATTACAAAGGGTACTGTTTATACCCGGTTTACACCATAAAGACCAAATACCTTAGGGAGTGTTCGACGTCGCGAGTTTGGCCTTATATGCATCAGCTCCGAATCATGTCTTTGGTCAAATGTTGGGTTTGCCCGGCTCCTATGTTTTGCTGACTTACGTTCCGCTCTATCGACTAAGGCGGCACTAGGAGAACTACTGCGATTGTGCCCTGGTTCATCCGGGCGAGCACCTCAGTAGAGAAAGCCGAAAACTGACTGTCATGATATAGCGTGAGACTGGTCAACCACTCGATGACCTATTGAAATCTTCGGGATTCCCCCGCATTAACGAAGGGCCGTTTCCTGGCCAGGCATGTACGCACCCCGAATCCGGACGAGTGCAGAGCCACCAGGGACTATATAGTAGCCCCACTGTCAAACTCCTATGGCCAAGTGAAAGTGTTAAAGCATTATAGTCCGGTTGCCTAGTTCGATGCGCTGTCACCTCCTTATTAGGACCAAGACGTTGGATTAAGTGTGAATACGCGTCTTCTGCGAACACCCCCGTTGTCGGTGTCAAAACCGGCGGATCTCGGGTAGGGGGTCCCAAACTGTGCGTCTAGGCCGGATGGTAACATGAGGCAAGGGACATGAAGTTTTACCCAGGTTCGGGCCCTCTTGATGGAGGTAAAACCCTACGTCCTGCTTGATTAATATTGAAGATATGGGTGTTACAAGAGTAGATCTACCACGAGATCAGAGAGGCTAAACCCTAGAAGCTAGCCTATGGTATGATTGTATGTTGTGATTGTTGTCCTATGGACTAAAGCCCTCCGGCTTATATAGACACCGGAGAGGGTTAGGGTTACACAAGGTCAGTTACAAAGGAGGAGATATCCATCTACGTATTGCCTAGCTTGCCTTCCACGCCAAGTAGAGTCCCATCCGGACACGAGACGAAGTCTTTAATCTTGTATCTTCATAGTCTATCAGTCTGGCCAATGGAGATAGTGAAGGAAATATGCCCTAGAGGCAATAATAAAGTTATTATTTATTTCCTTATATCATGATAAATGTTTGTTATTCATGCTAGAATTGTATTAACCGGAAACATAATACATGTGTGAATACATAGACAAACAAAGTGTCACTAGTATGCCTCTACTTGACTAGCCCGTTAATCAAAGATGGTTATGTTTCCTAACCATGGACAAAGAGTTGTCATTTGATTAACGGGATCACATCATTAGTTGAATGATCTGATTGACATGACCCATTCCATTAGCTTAGCACCCGATCGTTTAGTATGTTGCTATTGCTTTCTACATGACTTATACATGTTCCTATGACTATGAGATTATGTAACTCCCGTGTGCCGGAGGAACACTTTGTGTGCTACCAAACGTCACAACGTAACTAGGTGATTATAAAGGAGCTCTACAGGTGTCTCCAAAGGTACATGTTGGGTTGGCGTATTTCGAGATTAGGATTTGTCACTCCGAATGTCGGAGAGGTATCTCTAGGCCCTCTCGGTAATGCACATCACTTAAGCCTTGCAAGCATTGCAACTAATGAGTTAGTTGCGGGATGATGTATTACAGAACGAGTAAAGAGACTTGCCGGTAACGAGATTGAACTAGGTATTGGATACCGACGATCGAATCTCAGGCAAGTAACATACCGATGACAAAGGGAACAACGTATGTAGTTATACGGTCTGACCGATAAAGATCTTCATATAATATGTAGGAGCCAATATGGGCATCCAGGTCCCGCTATTGGTTATTGACCGGAGACGTGTCTCGGTCATGTCTACATTGTTCTCGAACCATAGCGTCCGCACGCTTAAAGTTACAATGACAGTTTCATTATGAGTTTATGTATTTTGATGTACCGAAGATTGTCCGGAGTCCCGGATATGATCACGGACATAACGAGGAGTCTCGAAATGGTCGAGACATAAAGATTGATATATTGGACGGCTATATTCGGACACCGGAAGTGTTCCGGGGAAGTTTTGGATAAAACCGGAGAACCGGGGGGTTACCGGAACCCCCCGGGGGGGTTAATGGGCCTCATGGGCCTAAAGTGGAGAAGAGGAAAGGCAGCCAGGGCAGGCCGCGCGCCCCCTCTCCCCCTAGTCCGAATTGGACAAGGAGGAAGGGGCGGCGCCCGCCCTTTCCTTCCTCTCCCCTCTCCCTTCCTTCCCCCTCTCCTACTTGGACAAGGAAAGGGAGGGGAGTCCTACTCCCGGTAGGAGTAGGACTCCTCCTGCGCGCCTCCTACTAGGCCCGGCCGCACCCCCCTTGGCTCCTTTATATACGGGGACAGGGGGGCACCCTAGGACACACAAGTTGATCTTCGTGATCGTTCCTTCGCCGTGTGCGGTGCCCCCCTCCACGATATTACACCTCGATCATATTGTAGCGGTGCTTAGGCGAAGCCCTACGACGGTTAAACATCAAGATCGTCACCACGCCGTCGTGCTGACGAAAATCCTCCCCAAAGCTTTGCTGGATCGGAGCCCGGGGTGCGTCATCGAGTTGTATGTGTGTCAAGAACTCAGAGGTGCCGGAGTAACGGTGCTTGGATCGGTTGGACCAGGAAGACGTACGACTACTTCCTCTATGTTGCGTCAACGCTTCCGCTTTGGTCTACGAGGGTACGTAGACAACACTCTCCCCTCTCGTTGCTATGCATCACCATGATCTTGCGTGTGCGTAGGAAAAGTTTGAAATTACTACGTTCCCCAACAGTGGCATCCGAGCCTAGGTTTTATGGTTTGATGTTATATGCACGAGTAGAACACAAGTGAGTTGTGGGTGATATAAGTCATACTGCCTACCAGCATGTCATACTTTGGTTCGGCGGTATTGTTGGATGAAGCGGCCCGGACCGGCATTACGCGTACGCTTACGCAAGACTGGTTCTACCGCCGTGCTTTGCACACAGGTGGCTGGCGGGTGTCAGTTTCTCCAACTTTAGTTGAACTGAGTGTGGCTACGCCCGGTCCTTGCGAAGGTTAAAACGGCATCAAGTTGACAAACTATCGTTGTGGTTTTGATGCGTAGGTAAGATTGGTTCTTGCTTAAGCCCGTAGCAGCCACGTAAAACTTGCAACAAACAAAGTAGAGGACGTCTAACTTGTTTTTGCAGGGCATGTTGTGATGTGATATGGTCAAGACATGATGCTAAATTTTATTGTATGAGATGATCATGTTTTGTAACTGAGTTATCGGCAACTGGCAGGAGCCATATGGTTGTCGCTTTATTGTATGCAATGCAATCGCCCTGTAATGCTTTACTTTATCACTAAGCGTAGCGATAGTCGTAGAAGCATAAGATTGGCGAGACGACAACGATGCTACGATGGAGATCAAGGTGTCGCGCCGGTGACGATGGTGATCATGACGGTGCTTCGGAGATGGAGATCACAAGCACAAGATGATGATGGCCATATCATATCACTTATATTGATTGCATGTGATGTTTATCTTTTATGCATCTTATCTTTCTTTGATTGACGGTAGCATTATAAGATGATCTCTCACTAAATTATCAAGAAGTGTTCTCCCTGAGTATGCACCGTTGCCAAAGTTCGTCGTTCCCAGACACCACATGATGATCGGGTGTGATAAGCTCTACGTCCATCTACAACGGGTGCAAGCCAGTTTTGCACACGGGAAATACTCAGGTTAAACTTGACGAGCCTAGCATATGCAAATATGGCCTCGGAACACGGAGATCGAAAGGTCGAGCGTGAATCATATAGTAGATATGATCAACATACTAATGTTCACCATTCAAAACTAATCCATTTCACGTGATGATCGGTTATGGTTTAGTTGATTTGGATCACGTGATCACTTAGATGATTAGAGGGATGTCTATCTAAGTGGGAGTTCTTAAGTAATATGATTAATTAAACTTTAATTTATCATGAACTTAGTCCTGGTAGTATTTTTCAAATTATGTTGTAGATCAATAGCTCGCGTTGTTGTTTTCATATGTTTATTTTGATATGTTCCTAGAGAAAATTGTGTTGAAAGATGTTAGTAGAAATGATGCGGATTGGATCCGTGATCTGAGGTTTATCCTCATTGCTGCACAGAAGAATTATGTCCTTGATGCACTGCTAGGTGACAGACCTATTGCAGGAGCAGATGCAGACATTATGAACGTTTGGCTAGCTCAATATGATAACTACTTGATAGTTTAGTGCACCATGCTTAACAACTTAGAATCGGGACTTCAAAGACGTTTTGAACGTCATGGACCATATGAGATGTTCCAAGAAGTTGAAGTTAATATTTCAAGCAAATACCCGAGTTGAGAGATATGAAGTCTCCAACAGGTTCTATAGCTAAAAGATGGAGGAGAATCGCTCAAGCAGTGAGCATGTGCTCAGATTGTCTGGGTACTACAATCGCTTGAATCAAGTGGGAGTTAATCTTCCAGATAAAATAGTGATTGATAGAATTCTCTAGTCACCATCACCAAGTTAGTAGAACTTCGTGATGAACTATAATATGCAAGGGATGACAAAAGTAATTCCCAAGCTCTTCGTGATGCTGAAATCAACGAATGTAGAAATCAAGAAAAACATCAAGTGTTAATGGTTAACAAGACCACTAGTTTCAAGTAAAGGGCAAAGGGAAGAAGGGGAACTTCAAGAAAAACGGTAGGAAAGTTGCTTCTCAAGTGAAGAAGCCCAAGTCTGGACCTAATCCTGAGACTAAGTGCTTCTACTGCAAAGGGACTGGTCACTGGAAGCGGAAGTACCCCAAGTGATTGGCGGATAAGAAGGATGGCAAAGTGAACATAAGTATATTTGATATACATGATTATTGATGTGTACTTTACTAGTGTTTATGGCAACCCCTCAGTATTTGATACTAGCTCAATTGCTAAGAGTAGTAACTCGAAACAGGAGTTGCAGAATAAACAGAGACTAGTTAAGGGTGAAGTGACGATGTGTGTTGGAAGTAGTTCCAAGATTGATATGATCATCATCGCACACTCCCCTATACTTTCGGGATTAGTGTTGAACCTAAATAAGTGTTATTTGGTTTTTGCATTGAGCATGAATATGATTTGATCATGTTTATTGCAATACGGTTATTCATTAAAGTCAGAGAATAATTGTTGTTCTGTTTACATGAATAAAACCTTCGATGGTCATACACCCAATGAAACAAGTTCGTTGGATCTTAATCGTAGTGATACACATATTCATAATATTGAAACCAAAAGATGCAAAGTTAATAATGATAGTGCAACTTATTTCTGGCACTGCCGTTTAAGTCATATTGGTGTAAAGCGCATGAAGAAACTCCATGCTGATGGGCTTTTGGAATCACTTGATTATGAATCACTTGATGCTTGCGAACCATGCCTTATGGGCAAGATGACTAAAACGCCGTTCTCCGGAACAATGAAGCAAGCAACAGATTTGTTGGAAATCATACATACTGATGTATGTGGTCCGATGAATATTAAGGCTTGCAGCAGGTATCATTATTTTCTGACCTTCACAGATGATTTGAGCAGATATGGGGATATCTACTTGATGAAACATAAGTCTGAAACATTTGAACAGTTCAAAGAATTTCAGAGTGAAGTGGAAAATCATCGTGACAAGAAAATAAAAGTTTCTACGATATGATCGCAGAGGTAAAATATTTGAGTTATGAGTTTGGCCTTCAATTAAAACAATGTGAAATAGTTTCACTACTCGCACCACCTGGAACACAATAGTGTAATGGTGTGTCCGAACGTCATAACCGTACTTTATTGGATATAGTACAATCTATGATGTTTCTTACCGATTTACCACTATCGTTTTGGGGTTATGCGTTAAAGACAACTGCATTCACATTAAAAAGGGGCACCATCTAAGTCCGTTGAGACGACGCCTTATGAACTGTGGTTTGGCAAGAAACCAAAGTTGTCGTTTCTTAAAAGTTTGGAGTTGTGATGCTTATGTGAAAAAGTTTCATCATGATAAGCTCAAACCCAAATCGAAAAAGTGCGTCTTCATAGGATACCCAAAAGAAAATGTTGGGTACAGCTTCTATCACAGATCCGAAGGCAAGATATTCGTTGCTGAGAATGGATCCTTTCCAGAGAGGGAGTTTCTCTTGAAAGAAGTGAGTGGGAGGAAAGTAGAAAACTTGATAAGGTAATTGTACCTTCTCCTTTATTGGAAAGTAGTTCATCACAGAAATTTGTTCCTGTGACTCCTACACCAATTAGTGAGGAAGCTAATGATGATGATCATGTAACTTCAGATCAAGTTACTACCGAATCTCGTAGGTAAACCAGAGTGAGATCCGCACCAGAGTGGTACAGTAATCCTGTTCTGGAGGTCATGTTACTTGACCATGACGAACCTACGAACTATGAGGAAGCGATGATGAGCCCAGATTCCGCGAAATGGTTTGAGGCCATGAAATCTGAGATATGATCCATGTATGAGAACAAAGTATGGACTTTGATGGATTTGCCCGATGATCGGCAAGCCATAGAAAATAAATGGATCTTCAAGAGGAAGACAGACGCTGATAGTAGTGTTACTATCTACAAAGCTAGAATTGTCGCAAAAGTTTTTCGACAAGTTCAAGGTGTTGACTACGATGAGAGTTTCTCACTCGTATCTATGCTTGAGTCTGTCCGAATCATGTTAGCAATTGTCGCATTTTATGAAATCTGGCAAATGGATAAACAAAACTGCATTCCTTAATGGATTTATTAAAGAAGAGTTGTATATGATGCAACCAGAAGGTTTTGTCAATCCTAAAGGTGCTAACAAAATATGCAAGCTCTAGCGATCCATCTATGGGCTGGTGCAAGCATCTCGGAGTCGGAATATACGCTTTGATAAGTCGATCAAAGGATATAGTTTTATACAGACTTGCGGTGAAGCCTGTATTTACAAGAAAGTGAGTGGGAGCACTACAGCATTTCTGATAAGTATATGTGAATGACATATTGTTGATCGGAAATAATGTAGAATTATTCTGCTAAGCATAAAGGAGTGTTTGAAAGGAGTTTTTCAAAGAAAGACCTCGGTGAAGCTGCTTACATATTGAGTATCGAGATCTATAGAGATAGATCAAGACGCTTGATAAGTTTTTTTTCAATGAGTACATACCTTGACAATATTTTGAAGTAGTTCAAAAATGGAACAGTCAAAGAAAGAGTTCTTGGCTGTGTTACAAGGTGTGAAATTGAGTAAGACTCAAAGCCTGACCACGGCAGAAGATAGAAAGAGAATGAAAGTCATTCCCTATGCCTCAGCCATAGGTTCTATAAAGTATGCCATGCTGTGTACCAGATCTATTGTATACCCTACACTGTGTTAAGCAAGGGAGTACAATTGTGATCTAAGAGTAGATTACTAGACAGCGATCAAAATTATCCTTAGTGGAATAAGGATATGTTTCTCGATTATGGAGGCGACAAAAGGTTCGTCGTAAAAAGGTTACGTCGATGCAAGTTTTGACACTAATCTAGATGACTCTAAGTCTCAATCTAGATACATATTGAAAGTGGGAGCAATTAGCTAGAGTAGCTCCGTGTAGAGCATTGTAGACATAGAACTTGCAAAATACTTACTGATCTGAATGTGACAGACCCGTTGACTAAAATTATCTCACAAGCAAAACATGATCACACCTTAGTACTCTTTGGGTGTTAATCACATAGATATGTGAACTAGATTACTGACTCTAGTAAACCCATTGAGTGTTGGTCACATGACGATGTGAACTATGGGTGTTAATCACATGGTGATGTGAACTATTGCTGTTAAATCACATGGCGATGTGAACTAGATTATTGACTCTAGTGCAAGTGGGAGACTGAAGGAAATATGCCCTAGAGGCAATAATAAAGTTATTATTTATTTCCTTATATCATGATAAATGTTTATTATTCATGCTAGAATGGTATTAACCGGAAACATAATACATGTGTGAATACATAGACAAACAAAGTGTCACTAGTATGCCTCTACTTGACTAGCCCGTTAATCAAAGATGGTTATGTTTCCTAACCATGGACAAAGAGTTGTCATTTGATTAACGGGATCACATCATTAGTTGAATGATCTGATTGACATGACCCATTCCATTAGCTTAGCACCCGACCGTTTAGTATGTTGCTATTGCTTTCTTCATGACTTATACATGTTCCTATGACTATGAGATTATGTAACTCCCGTGTGCCGGAGGAACACTTTGTGTGCTACCAAACGTCACAACGTAACTGGGTGATTATAAAGGAGCTCTACAAGTGTCTCCAAAGGTACATGTTGGGTTGGCATATTTCAAGATTAGGATTTGTCACTCCGAATGTCGGAGAGGTATCTCTGGGCCCTCTCGGTAATGCACATCACTTAAGCATTGCAAGCATTGCAACTAATGAGTTAGTTGCGGGATGATGTATTACGGAACGAGTAAAGAGACTTGCCGGTAACGAGATTGAACTAGGTATTGGATACCGACGATCGAATCTCAGGCAAGTAACATACCGATGACAAAGGGAACAACGTATGTAGTTATGCGGTCTGACCGATAAAGATCTTCGTAGAATTTGTAGGAGCCAATATGGGCATCCAGCTCCCTCTATTGGTTATTGAACGGAGACGTGTCTCGGTCATGTCTACATTGTTCTCGAACCGTAGGGTCCGCACGCTTAAAGTTACGATGACAGTTTCATCATGAGTTTATGTATTTTGATGTACCGAAGGTTGTTCGGAGTCCTGGATATGATCATGGACATAACGAGGAGTCTCAAAATGGTCGAGACATAAAGATTGATATATTGGACGGCTATATTCGGACACCGGAAGTGTTCCGGGGAAGTTTCGGATAAAACCGGAGAACCGAGGGGTTACCGGAATCCCCCGGGGGGTTAATGGGCCTCATGGGCCTAAAGTGGAGAAGAGGAAAGGTAGCCAGGGCAGGCCGCGCGCCCCCTCTCCCCCTAGTCCGAATTGGACAAGGAGGGAGGGGCGCCGCCCCCCCTTTCCTTCCTCTCCTCTCTTCCTTCCTCCCCCCTCTCCTACTTGGACAAGGAAAGGGAGGGGAGTCCTACTCCCGGTAGGAGTAGGACTCCTCCTGCGCGCCTCCTACTAGGGCCGGCCGCACCCCCCTTGGCTCCTTTATATACGGGGATAGGGGGGCACCCTAGCACACACAAGTTGATCTTCGTGATCGTTCCTTAGCCGTGTGCGGTACCCCCTCCATGATATTACACCTCGATCATATTGTAGCGGTGCTTAGGCAAAGCCCTGCGACGGTTAAACATCAAGATCGTCACCACGCCGTCGTGCTGACGAAACTCCTCCCCGAAGCTTTGCTGGATCGGAGTCCGGGGTGCGTCATCGAGCTGTATGTGTGTCAAGAACTCGGAGGCGCCGGAGTAACGGTGCTTGGATCGGTTGGACCGGGAAGATGTACGACTACTTCCTCTATGTTGCGTCAACGCTTCCACTTCGGTCTATGAGGGTACATAGACAACACTCTCCCCTCTCGTTGCTATGCATCACCATGATCTTGCGTGTGCGTAGGAAAATTTTGAAATTACTACGTTCCCCAACAGATAGTCCGGCTGTCCGGAGACCCCCTAATCCAGGACCCCCTCAGTAGCCCCCGAACCAGGCTTCAATGACGATGAGTCCGGCGCGCAATTGTCTTCCGCATTGCAAGGCGGGTTCCTTCTCCAAATTCTGTGTACCTGTCGAAATAATGTCCGGTTCCTTGTGATGGTTTGTATTTCTTGGCTTCCACGCCCAATAATGGCTACTTTCCACGTGTCGAGCGAATGTGAAGAGCCAGGGTGTTTTCACATTTACCCCCTAGCTTTGCAAATGAGCCGCCTATTTAAAAAGACGAGGATTCAGATCCAAATCACATCATCCTCCCTTGCCGAGTCTTCATCAGAGCGTACTCGACAGGGATCGATTCCACCATGGCCGGTCGACGCAGCTCCTCCTCTCGCACCCCTAGCTCCAAGCCTGGAGATTGGGAGAGATGTTCCATCCCGCATAGCAAATTGGTGATGCTTTAGTCCAAGGGATTTCTTCCCCCAGCGTACCTGGTCCCAGTTCAAGCCTGGCTTGCCACCTATAATGGCGGAGAGCAAGCGGAGAGCCGTCCCAATCCCTCCAAGGGAGAACGGGTGTGCCTTGTCCCTTATCTGGTAAGAGGGCTCGGATTCCCAATCCATCCGTTTCTCCAAGGGCTTCTGGAGTTCTATGGCCTCTAGCTGCACAACCTCACGCCTGCTTCTCTGCTGCATATCGCGGGATTCGTAGCCCTTTGCGAGTTATTTTTGGGCTGTGAGGCTCATTTCGCTCTATGGAAGAAGTTGTTCTGTCTGGTGCCCCGTTCTAAGAAGGGATCAATATATCAAGTGGGCGGAGCCGAAGTGTGGCGTATCGCCGGGACCGGATACCTATCCGGGACCCCAAAGAAGACGTCTGAAGACTGGCCTTCAGAATGGTTTTATATAGAAGATGTCCCCCTTCCGGACCCTATTCAGATCGGCCTTCCAGAGTTTGACAACGCCCCTTTGAAGAAGCGTCAGAGCTGGCATCCACGGAGCCCCCTGGAGGAAGATGACCGGGACATTCTTTATCTGATGAGCCGGATAAGCTCTTTAGCTCGATCCGGATTGACCATGATCGAGGTCATGGCTATATGCATTATGCGGGGGGTGCAGCCGCTCCAGTATAGAGGCACCCCATGTGGGATTTCAACGGGAGGATGATGCCACCCGCCACGGCCGCTAACGACCGGGATCGGCTGCTGATCTAATAAAAATCTTGTCCACTTTGTACAAGGGAGAAGAGGAGGAATTCCTCTGTTTCAACCCGCAGGGCGGATTCTCCATGTACAATCCTCCGAACTGGGTAAGCGGAGATTTTTCTCGCCCATCCGTTTCGTATTCCCGTAGTTTAAGTATTCATTCTAGTGATTTTGTCGTAGGAGCTGCGCCAGGTAGTAAAGGAGATCAACAGCCCTCCCCCACAGCCCGAGGACCCTGGACAGTCCCTTGACCCGGCCTCCCAGGAGGATCCGGACATATCCGTGGAGCTGATCGACGGGGTATTTTACCAAGGGAGTAATGACAATACCTTTGTGGCCATTACGACCGATTACCCTGGGCTAGTTCCAGCCTCATAGGTGACTGAGACCGAAATCCCAGCACCTAAAAAGGGATCCGTCCTTGTGCTCTTTTTATTGCCGTATAACAACCGTGTTTTGCAGGGGAGGTCCTCGGGGCAGAAGGCCGAGCCCGTGGCAACTAGCCAACAAGGGGCCGCTAGGCCAGGCAGGCTGAAAAGATCCGCAGTCCGGATTGAGGCACCGGCGCATAGGTATGGCGCGCCGTCTTTATTACAAGACATTATTTACAGAGGCATACTAACGCCCATGCCTTCTTTTCAGGAAAAAGAGCGCTCGCCGGACTATACCCGGAGAGGCTACCAATCACGCCTCCAGAAGCCAGGCTCCAAGGCCAGACTCAGAGGTGGGAACGAGTACAAGGCGTGCGCCGGGCGCTCCTTCGATAGAGGATACTGATAGACTGTCCGCCACTCATTCCGAGGTGGAAAGTGCCATGAACCACAGGCGTCGCCGGACTGTTCATCATGACGCTTGTTTCTCCCCAGAGGCGTTGGATGCCTTCAACTCGGGAGACGCGCACCTCCGTGCCGCTCAAGATGGTCTAGCTAGAGCCACGGAGCAGTATGTAAAAGACATACGGGTGAGAAAATTTGATGGTTATATATATCAGTAGCCCCTGAGACTTGAAACGGTTAGTATAACTGATTTAAGGAACATTTGTTATGTAGGTTCTTACAGAAAAGAATACTCAACTGTCCCAGGAGCCGGAAGAGTGCAAAGCCCAACTTCAGGCCGCACTGTCCACTGCAGGGGAGCCCAAAGAGACCCCCACTGGTAACATATCCGTTAAATGATAAGTATCACATTAGAGTGCAGCTTTATATGCAAATCTGACGAAAAAATTGCAGATGACGCTGGGGTGAATCTGGATAAGCAACAACTCAAATGCCAGCTGAAGGCTGGTGAGAACGTGCTTACAAGGGTGAGGCAGGAGAAGAATGATCTCCAAGATGCCAACACCAAGCTGGGCGTGGAACTGAAAGATGTTTGTGCCCAACTGTCGGACTCTGTTAAGGAGAATCGACGGCTTCGGCGTGGCATATTTAGTAAGTGCTTGAATGAACTTAAAAAGAGTTCGGCGGGGAAGCTGACTGACAGAGTTATGTGTGTAGGTATGTTAACAGGTCGTCCTGCCAAGGAGATGCCTAGTTCGACGGGTGATCTTCTTCCCGAGCTCGCACAGTTGCACGAACGAGTTCGGCAGGTGATGCGAGGCGTTGCCCAGGCCTTATGGCTGTCCGTCTCCCTACCCGAAGGCCTTGGGGAGCTTGCAGAAAAGCTGAAGGGAGCACGGCGGCGCTTCCGATTGTGGAAGATATCGGCCTGCCGTCAGGGCGCCAGGGAAGCTTGGGCGATGGTGAAGACACGGTACACGAAGGCTGACCTGAACCACATGGCCGAAGTCGGACCTGTGGGGCCTGATGGCAAGGAGATCCCTGTAAATTTAGTGTATGGCCAAGTAGAATTGGCCGCAAAGTATTCCCAACAGGACTGTAGACTAGACAACCTATTGGATGGCATTGAAGAGGAATTCAACCAGTCAAATTGACTATGTAATTGTAAAGTGACATATATGATGCCTTCCAGCCGGATTGTAGATTGTTTGTCGTGGCGGACCTTTTCGCTTCAACCTCGGGACCCGACAGTCCGGAGTGTATCCAAATACCCTCTCGGTTATATAAGAACCAGGGCATGCGTGGAGACTAGGCGTAGGGGTCATTAGTGCTTTATCAGACAAGTGCCCAACTAGTTATGTTATATTACATGGGGAGTAAGAAACATCTTCCAGAGAGAATAGTTCCATTAAGGGTTCCTTTCCCTGGGTAGGCATGCCCTAAAGTGCATGTCCGGACTGCAACAAGAAGCGCAGTAAAAACGTCTGGGGGCCGATATGGTTAATAAATAAAAGTCATCTTTTGTTCACCGACCGAATATTCTCTTAAGAACGCTAGCTTTCGGCTTCACCCAGTCTGAGGTACACGTCCGGCTGACCCGGCGGTAACAATCGCAGAGGTGCTCCCCTTATGCCCTAGCCGAATTAACAGGAATGTATGGCATAAATACAAGAGCCAGGCAACCCAGCTTGGCCAAAACTTAAGTCATATCGATGCATATAATGGTGAAAAAAGGTACATCCGGAAGTATAACACATGTGTTGGGCGTGATGCCCAGGTAAATAATTTAAGCTTCTGTGAAACAAGCCCCCATGTGTAGATAGTGCGGCTAGCACCTCTGTAGTGTACAAGTGAGGCACAAGGTGACCCTTGAAGACCTGGAGGAATAAAAGAAAGAAAGGGAAACAAGACAAACGACGCATATGCAGAAAATGGACAAAGGGAAGGGACTAACATAAAGTCCAGTGCTAGGCGTAGAATCTTCGGACCCTGGCTGCGTTCCATGGGTTTGACTCGAGTCGACTAGTTGATGCATCCCGCAGTCGGTACGCTCCGCCGGTCAGAACTTGGTCGATGACGAAGGGACCTTCCCATTTGGGCTCTAGCTTGTTCTTTTTCTTATCTGGCAGCCAGAGAACTAGTTCGCCAATGTTATAAGTTTTGGCTCGTACTTCTCTGCTTTGGTATCTGCGGGCCTGTTGCTGGTAAAATGCGGAACGGACTTTGGCTACATTGCGCTCTTCCTCCAAGGTGTCCAGACTGTCCTGCCGATCGAGCTCGGCTTCTATTTCTTCATACATGCGCACTCGAGGTTAGTCATGAATTATGTCACAGGGCAGGACTACCTCTGCGCCGTACACCATAAAAAATGGTGTGTATCCGGTACTATGATTCGGCGTGGTCCGCAGCCCCCAGAGTATGGAGTCAAGCTCCTCTACCCAGTGCGTGTCAGACTCTGTTAAGGAGCGCACTAGTCTGGGTTTAATGCCGCTCATTATAAGACCATTTGCTCGTTCGACTTGACCGTTGGTTTGTGGATGGTAGACTGAAGCATAATCGAGCGTGATGTCCATTTTGCTGCACCAGAGTTTTACCTCGTCGGTCGTGAAGTTCGTGCCGTTATCAGTGATGATGCTGTGGGGGACGCCGTAGAGATGTACAACCCCGGATATGAAATCTATCACCGGTCCGGATTGGCTATTTTAACTGGTTTGGCCTCTATCCAGTTGGTGAATTTATCCACCATGACCAATAAGTATTTTTTTCTTGTGGGTTCCACCTTTAAGGGGTCCAACCATGTCAAGCCCCAGACCGCAAAGGACCACGTGATGGGGATTGTTCGGAGGGCGGTGGGTGGCATATGGCTTTGATTTGCAAAGAGCTGGCAACCGGCGCAACGCTGGACTAAGTCCTGTGCGTCTGTCCGGGCCATTGGCCAATAGAATCCTGTATAGAAGGCCTTGCTCACAAGAGCCCGGGCTGCGGCGTGATGACCTCCGAGTCCGGCATGAATTTCTGCCAAAAGGTCCGCCCTTCCTCTTTGGAGATGCACCGTTGAAGGACTCCGGTAGCGCTTTTCTTGTACAATTCTCCCTCGTGGACCCTGTAGGCCTTTGATCGCTATGCATCATGCCTCATTTTGGTCCTCCGGGAGTAACTATCTAGTTAAGTAGGCCAGGAATGGTTTTGTCCACGGGGCAATAATAGCCATTATTTCGTGGGCTGATTGTGTTATTTCGGTGGCGGAGCCTCCGATTGTGTCAGAGAGTTCGGTATCGGGTATTTTGGCCGGGTCCGGACTGTTGTTACCGGTGTCCCCTTCCCATGCTACGGATGGCTTGAAAAGCCTTTCCATAAAAATGTTGGGAGGGACCACGTCGCGTTTTGCGCCAATGCGGGCGAGGATATCTGCCACCTGATTGTTTTCCCGAGCCACATGGTGAAATTCGAGCCCCTCGAACCGGGCTGACATTTTTAGGACGGCATTGCGATAAGCGGACATTTTTGGATCCTTGGCATCAAAGTCTCCATTTATTTGGGATATTGCAAGGTTTCAATGCCCGCACACCTCTAGGCGTTGAATGCCCATGGATACTGCCATCCGGAGACCATGTAGAAGGGCCTCGTATTCGGCTGCATTGTTGGAGTCCGTATACATTATCTGCAGTACGTATTGAACTGTGTCTCCTGTTGGGGACGTCAAAACGACGCCGGCCCCCAGACCATCCAACATTTTGGAGCCGTCGAAGTGCGTGATCAATTTTGAATATGTGCCGTATTCTTTAGGGAGTTCGGCTTCCGTCCATTCAGCGACGAAGTAAGCCAAAACTTGCGATTTAATAGCTCGCCATGGCTTGTAAGTTATGTCAAACGGGAGGAGCTCAATGGCCCATTTGGCAATCTGACCCGTCGCGTCGTGGTTGTTGATAATATCGTTAAGTGGTACTTCCGAGGCTACCGTTATCGAACACTCTTTAAAGTAGTATTGCAGCTTCCTAGATGCCATAAATACTGCATACGCTATCTTTTGATAATGCGGGTACCGCGATTTGCATGGAGTAAGGAAAGTGGACACGTAGTAAACCGACTTTTGAATGGGAAATTTGTGTCCGTCCACTTCTCGCTCGACGACAAGCACTGCGCTTACCACTTGATGAGTTGCCGCAATGTATAATAGCATTAGTTCGCCAATGTTTGGCGCGGCCAGGACTTGGTTTGTTGCCAACATGGCTTTTATTTTGTTGAGTCCGGCCGTGGCGGCGTCCGTCCACTCGAAGTCTTCGGTACGCCGGAGGAGGCGATAAAGGGGTAATGCCTTTTCTCCCAAGCGGGAGATAAAGCGGCTTAGAGCCGCCATGCATCCAGTTAGTTCTTGTATTCGTTTGAGGTCTGTTGGGGTAGCCAACTGTGACAACACTCGGATTTTGGCCGGATTAGCTTCAATACCTCTACTGGAGATAATGAATCCCAGGAGCTTTCCTGCTGGTACGCCGAAGACGCATTTTTCCGGATTGAGCTTGATGTCATATGTTCGGAGGTTGTCGAATGTGAGCCTCAAGTCGTCTACTAAAGTTTTGACATGCTTGGTTTTAATGACCACATCATCCACGTATGCCTCCACTGTTTTGCCGATCTGGTTTGCCAGGCATGTCTGAATCATGCGCTGATATGTTGCACCGGCGTTTTAGCCCCAAGGTCATTGTGTTGAAGCGGAATGGGCCGTATGGTGTCATGAATGCCGTTGCGGCTTGGTCTGGCTCTGCCATTTTGATTTGGTGGTAGCCGGAGTATGCGTCGAGGAAACACAATGAATTGTGTCCTACGGTAGCATCGATGATTTGATCGATGCGGGGGAGGGGGAAGGGATCCTTTGGGCAGGCCTTGTTAAGGTCCTTCAAATCGACGCACAAGCGCCAGGATTTGTCCTTCTTTGGTACCATCACCAAGTTTGCTAGCCAGTCTGGATGTTTTATGTCTCTGATGAATACGACCTCCAATAGCTTGGCTAGTTCCTCTCCCATGGCTTGTCTTTTAGGCTCGGAGAAACATCAAAGAGCCTGCTTGACTGGCTTGAACCCTTTAATGATATTTAGGCTGTGTTCAGCCAGCCTGCGTGGGATTCCTGGCATGTCTGAAGGGTGCCAGACAAAAATATCCCAGTTCTCGCGTAGGAACTCTCGCAGTGCGGCGTCAACATCAGGGTTTAATTGTGCCCCGATGGAAGCTGTTTTTGTAGGGTCCATTGGATGGACTTGGAATTTGACTATTTCGTCCGACGGATTAAAGGAGGTGGACTTGGATCTTTTATCGAGTATCACGTTGTCCCTGTTTACCATGGAGTGCAGCACAGTTAGTTCTTCGGCCGCTAGGGCTTCGGATAGTGCCTCAAGGGCCAGTGCAACTGTCTTATTTTCGGCGCGGAGTGCTATGTCCGGATCACTAACAAGAGTGATGACTCCGTTGGGCCCGGGCATTTTGAGCTTCATGTACCTGTAATGGGGTACGACTTGGAAGATTGTGAACGCCTCCTGCCCTAATAGAGTGTGGTATCCGCTGCTGAACGGGGCCACTTGGAATGTAATTTCTTTGGACCTGTAATTATCCTGCGTGCCGAATACCACGTCTAGTGTGATTTTTCCGGCGCAGCATGCTTCCCGACTAGGGATGATTCCTCTAAAGGTTGTGCTGCTTTTCTTAATGCGGCTCCAGTCTATTTCCATCTTTTGAAGAGTTTCCTTGTAGATGAGGTTTAATCCGCTGCCGCCGTCCATGAGTACCTTGGTGAGTCGAAAGCCGTCCACTATTGGACTGAGGACTAGTGCGGCTGGTACTCGGGCTGTTCGGAATTGGGGTTCGTCACTGGCATTGAAGGTAATAGCCGTGTCGCTCCAAGGATTTGTTTCTACTATGTGGCAGATTTCGGAAGTGCTGCGGAGTGTTCGCTTCCGTCTTTTATTTGACGCAAAGGTCTCGAAGACCGTTAAGACCGTACTGTTATCCTCGGGGTGGTGCTCTTTGGTTTTTGGGAGGAGTAGATCCTCACCATTTTTGGCCACCTGCCGGAGTATCCAACATGCTCTAAGGCTGTGCGTTGGTATCGCATCCGTTGTACTATGAATTTTGCATGGTTCGTTGAGCCATCCCTCCAGTACGGTTCCTTGCCCCGTAGAGGGCTTTTGCTTTTTGGTAGTTAACCCAGGTGTATTGTGATAATGCACCCTTTTATTTCGGACTGGGTTTGTATTCACGGCCGGATTATCCCAAAATTTTATTTCGGTTTTTCGGGCGCTTTCCGTCGCATAGTACTTTCGCACTATGGACACCAAGTCGGCGAAGCGTGTAATTTCGCGATGACTTATGGCGTTGAGGATTCCCTTGTTCGTGCAATTATTGCAGAAGAATAAAATTGCGTCTTCCTCGCGGCAGTCCTTTATCCTGTTCTTGATCAAGAGGAATTTGGCCCAATAATGGTGTATTTTTTCTTCGGGTTGATAGATTGTTTGATTGATTGTCTGAAAGTGAGTGAATTCGAAACTTTTTGAAAGTTAAATGAGAGGGAATAAAAGGACTTTCCCAAACTTTCATCTTTGCTTTCTGATCTCCATGAATTCAAATTCTTTTCATATACAAAACCCTTGAGCGAAGATGATATGACTTCTTCCATTTAATTAAATGAAAGGGTATTTGAAAAAATATTTGAATTTCATTTGGAAATATTTCAATTCATAAACTTCATGCAACTCAATGATTTTCATGAGAGAAGATAAAACGACTTCTTCAAAACAGATGAAATACGAGTTGGAAGTTTAAAAGCATCAAATTAAAATCCTTTTTTAATTTATTTTCAATTTGGAGTTATTTGAGTTTTATTCAAATTATTTTTCTCCAAAAATAAAATATATGGAAATTAGGGTAACATGATTCCCTACAACAGAAAATTGGAGAGAAATAAATTTGAATTAATTTTGGTATTTTTAAAGTGATTTTATTGGACTTTATTAGACCAGTAGCACTCTTTGAATTATCTGAATTTGTGTGGATTTTATTTTAAGTTATAAAAATGTTCACGTTGTAGAAAATCTTTTTTTGAAAAATTTGATATATTATATGCCTATATAATATATTTTTTTCATTTTTGTTTTGTTTATTTTTGTTCGCGTGGAAATGTAAAAAAATCCCTTCCGACAGGGCCGGCCCAGCCAACCGTGCCAGGCCCTAGCCCAGCCGCCCCGCACCGCCCCCAAGCTCAGGACAGAGTCCCGAGCATCGCCGCCGCCGGCCGGAGTCCGGCCGGACTCCGCATCGACCCCGCGCCCCCTTCTCAACGCCACCTCCTCCCCTCGCCCTTAAAAGGCGAGATCCGCCGCCCCGCCTCCTCTCCTCTTTCCCCGCCGCGCCACAGCCGCAGATCGCCGCACCGCCGCCGCCGCACTCGCCAACCGCTACCATCGACGACGAGATCCGCCGCCGCCGTTTCCGCGCCTCGCCTAGCCCGCGCCGCCCCGCGTAGTTGCCGCCGCCGCCTGCGCTTGGAACCGCCGCTGCTACCTGCTGCCGCGCCGGAGCCCGCCGCACTCACCAACCGTCGCTGGAGTTCGTAGTCACCGGAGATCCACCGCCGGTTTTTCGCCAAAAACCGCCCCGAATCGGTATAAAACCGTCCCGGTCCAGTTTATTTTTTCTTTAGGTTTTGTTCGGTTTTCTTTTAGCCGGTTTATTATTTAGTTAGGTTTTTTAGCGAATGTTTATTAGTTTAGTCATTTTAGCGAACGGTTTCGTCGTTTAAGTCTTTGTAGCGAACGTTCGTTAGATAGTTTTTCTTTTTCTATTTTAATTCCGGCCAGGGACCTATCTATGATGATTTTCTTTACAGATTAGTCCCTAATCTTCAAATGATCACTACTTTTTACTCATTAGTCCAAATTCAATGAAACCAATGCCCACTTCTTTGTTATGATCTCCTCTATCGAGTAATCCAACTCAAACATGTTTTTGAAAGTTTAGAATTTGAATTAGACCAGATTTGAATTCAAACTTTGTTTGATCATAACTTGAGTTTCGTAGCTCCGTTTGAGTTGATTCTTTTTGCAGATTAAAACTCTTGACCTAAACTTTCTGATAAGGCCAAATTAACATAATTTTGGTACTGTTATAAATTGTTTTATGTTGAAGAGTTATTTGCTTGGTTTTGAAGCTTTCCGAATTGTTTTGCTCATTCTTTCCGATCTTTTGCATGATTGCTTATGTGTGGTTACTATTGCTTGCTTACGATAGATTGACCGGAGTGTGACGAGTAGAACTATCAAGAGTTTTTGAGTGCGAATCATCTTCATCAACATTGCAGGCAAGTTCACACTTTGATCATATCCCTTTTCATACCCAGTTTTTATGCATTAGTTTCAACCCTCAAACATTGCATGAGTAGGATTGATAACATGTGGGTATTGGGAAGTAGTTGATGAGGTAGGAACCTATTGCCCTGCATTAAACCTTGGGAGTTACTATTACGTTATGCTTATACTGCTATGCTATGCTCGTAGACGTGGATTGGGTTTTGAGAGTATCCATGACAGATGTGAGATTGTTAATTAACGGTTTACTTAAGGTGGCAACTTAAACAAACATCCGGGTGGATTGAGGCTCCTGGGTATTCTAGGATTGCCTATCTAGGCACCTGGGTAGACCAAGATTGCCTGTGTTTTTTTATGGACCGCCACCCAGGCTCAAAGGGATCATGAGATTATTCATACTAGAAACTTCCGTGTGCAGCCACAAGCTATTATGGGCTCTAGCATAGTTGACTAAGTCGTGCAAAGTCTTACAATGGTAGACTAGCAGATATAGGGGGTGTAGGTGGTATGTTCTACCCGATCGTAAGGTGCTAGCGCTTCTGAAAGACTATGTCTCGGTCATCCGTTTCTCAAACACCGTGTAGTGCGAGAAATCCAACGGAGGAGATCGAGTCTTGTGGGGTATAGGATCGAAAGTATGTCTAGAGGGGGGTGATTAGACTACTTGACCAAATAAAAACTTAACCTTTTCCCAATTTTAGTTCTTGGAAGATTTTAGCTTTTTTAGGACAAGTCAAGCAATCATCACACAATTCAAGCAAGCATGCAAAGAGTATATTAGCAGCGGAAAGTAAAGCATGCAACTTGCAAGAATGTAAAGGGAAGGGTTTGGAGAATTCAAACGCAATTGGAGACACGGATGTTTTTCCCGTGCTTCGGATAGGTGGTGCTATCCTACATCCACGTTGATGGAGACTTCAACCCACGAAGGGTAACGGTTGCGCGAGTCCATGGAGGGCTCCACCCACGAAGGGTGCACGAAGAAGCAACCATGTCTATCCCGCCATGGCCATCGCCCATGAAGGACTTGCCTCACTAGTGGTAGATCTTCACGAAGTAGGCGATCTCCTTGCCCTTACAAACTCCTTGTTTCAACTCCACAATCTTGTCGGAGGCTCCCAAGTGACACCTAGCCAATCTAGGAGACACCAGTCTCCAAGAAACAAATGGTGTGTTGATGATGAACTCCTTGCTCTTGTGCTTCAAATGATAGTCTCCCCAACACTCAACTCTCTCTCATAGGATTTGAATCTGGTGGAAAGAAGGTTTGAGTGGAAAGCAACTTGGGGAAGGCTAGAGATCAAGATTCATATGGTAGGAATGGAATATCTTGGTCTCAACACATGAGTAGGTGGTTCTTTCTCAGAACATATGAGTTGGACTTGTGTATGTGTTCTGATTGCTCTCTCCACGAATGAAGAGGAGGTGGAGGGGTATATATAGCCTCCACACAAAATCCAACTGTTACACACAATCTACCAATCTCGGTGGGACCGAATCAACAAACTCGGTCGGACCAAAAAGGTAAACCTAGTGACCGTTAGAGATTTTCGGTGGGACTGACATGCAACTCGGTAGGACCGATATTGTTAGGGTTTAGGCATAACGTAATATCGGTGAGACCGATTACACAAACTCGGTGAGACCGAGTTTGGTAATAAGCTAACCAGAGAGTTGGTTAGGTAAACTCGGTGGGACCGATTTGCTCTTTCGGTGAGACCGAAAAGTTACAAAAAGGAAACAGAGAGTTTACATTGCAATCTCGGTGGGACCGATTCGCTCTTTCGGTGAGACCGAAAAGTTACGAAAGGGAAACAGAGAGTTTGCAATCCCATCTCGGTGAGACCGAGATCCCTATCGGTAGGACCGAATTGCTAGGGTTTGGCAGTGGCTAATGACAAGTGAAACTCGGTGGCGCCGGATAGACGGAATCGGTATGACCGAGTTTGGCTTAGGGTTTAGGTCATCTGTGGATATGGGAAAGTAGTTGAGGATTTTGGAGCATATCACTAAGCACATGAAGCAAGAGGCTCATTAAGCAACACCTCATCCCTCCTTGATAGTATTGGCTTTTCCTAAAGACTCAATGTGATCTTGGATCACTAAAATAGAAAATAAAGAGTCTTGAGCTTTTGAGCTTTAGCCAATCCTTTGTCCTTAGCATTTTGAGGGTTCCACTTTCACATCCATGCCAATCATTGAGCTTTCCTGAAATAATCATCTTGGAATAGCATTAGCTCAATGAGCTATATGTTGTTATGAATTACCAAAACCACCTAGGGATAGTTGCACTTTCAATCTCCCCCTTTTTGGTAATTGATGACAACATATAGATCAAAGCTTCGACAAAAGATAATAGGCATGAAATATATCGTCGCTTTGAGAAGTATGTGACAAGCAAGAGCTCCCCCTAAATTTGTGCATATTTAAAATTTTCTTTGGACTGCAAATGCACAAAGAGTTAGAGTCATGGGTTACTCTTCCATGTCACATAGACCTTGGTGGAGCGCTTAAAATGATAAGAATGAAATACATGCACCCATCACCAAGAATAGTGTGTGATCACATAAGATAGATAGGATAATAATATTAAGCAAGCATTAAGTGTAGCTTATGATCAAACACATGATCATCAATGTCTCACAAGCATATCAAAGTATCTCAACCAAAAGCAAACAAAGTTCGAAAAACCACCAAATAAAGCAAGAGAGAATAAAAGCAACTCTCTCTCTCAAAGCCTATGATCTATACATTTTCTCCTCCTTTGGCAACAAGTTACCAAAAAGTTCCTAGAAAATGCATAGTGCTAAGTCGACACTCAGGCTTGATCTTCAGGTGGTGGTGGAGTCCGGAGCACTCCAAGGACGAAGCCCTTTGTAGACGTGGTCGGAGTCGAGGCTGAAGTTGACGCTGGAGCTGGTGGAACTGAGGCTGTAGCTGGTGCAGAAGTGGTGGCTCTAGTGTCAGCAACTGGCACTGCAGACGACCTCGGACCTCGTGGCACTCTGGCAAAGGCATCAGTTGTAGCCTTGCCTCTCCTCTCCTGCATGTCATCCTGGAGCTGCTCCACTGCAGTCTGAATCTCTGTCACTTTGACGTCCAAGTCATAGAACTTTTGTTCCATGATCCTCTCTAAGCTTGCCTGGTTCTGAGTTAGGGTGGCTAGTCCTTGCTCAATCCGCAGGGTGGATGCAATTAAGTAACCAAGCTGCTCTTGTTTGGTCTTCAAGAAGTACTCAGATGCCTCCTCTTGAGTTGGCATCTTGGCAGCTTTCTCCTTCCTCGCCTTCTCCTTCTTGGCTTGTGCTTGGGCAGATGATGGCTCATTCTCAGTCATGACCACTTGATTATCTTCAAAGTCTGGACGGATGGGCAGGTGTTCCTTGTCCAATAAGTATATGCCCGTGCCCATCTTGGAGTTGATGAGCTCCTAAATTTGTGGGGCATACCCACAACTCCTCTTCTGGTCTGCTACAGTCCTCTTGATTGTTTCTATCATAAGGCTAATGACTTTGAATTTCTGTGGCACGTCAAAGATATGAAGCAAGTTGATTGCATGGCCTCTGATCATCTTGTGATCTCCAGACTTGGGCAATAAGGTGTGCCTAAGTATCCAATTGATTGTTGGCAGTCCTGACAGAAGATAATGTACTGAGCCAAACTTGAACGTGTCAAGTGCTTCATTTGGAATCTCCTTGTACATGTTTGACAGTGAGTTATGGTCCATCTTCTTCTTGGCATAAATGTCCAAGTCATCTGCTTGCTCCTCTGGGGCATTAATCAGCTGAGCCCATTCAGCAACTGTAGACTGGTACCTCGTACCCTCTGACATCCAAATTATCCTACCATCTAGATAAAAATGGGCTGTGGAGTAGAACTGCATGATGAGTTCCTCGTTCCACTTTGTGAGCTTCTGCCCAACAAAGTCCTCTACTCCACACGCCTTGAAGCTGTCCTGCACTCCGGGGTAGTACTCTTCGTTGTCCTTGATGTATTGCCAATCGACCTATCTCATATCACAGACAATGGGCTTCTTATCTAGCAGCACTGTCTCATAAAAATCTTGCTGCTCCTTGGTGTGAAACTTGTAGTCAACTGCAGTCCTTCTCCTTGAAGCATACGGGTCTGCTTCTCTCCACTTCCTCAGCCCTGAATCTCTCCTGAGCTTCATATCCTCAGCCACAGGATGAGCATCGTTGTGGTCTGGGATCTTGGGCTTGAGCTTTCTAAGAACATTCTCTTCCTCTTCTTCTGCAGCTTCAGGCATTGGGGCCTTGTTCTTCTCAGTAGCTGGGATGCTTCTTGTATTTCTCTTTGGCTTTGGCTTTGGTGCTGGCTTGGCCTTGGAAGCACCTGCCCCTGATCTTATGGCATCACCCATCATCTTGGGTGCCTTAGGTGCTGGTGCAGCTACCTCTTCTTCTTCCTCCTCATCTTCCATGATGGAAGCTTTGCCACGCACTCTGGCTACAGTTTTCTTCACCCTTTCTTTCCTCTTTTTGCCTTCAGCAGCAATTGGCTCTATGGGAGTGGGCTTCTCAGTTGAAGCTCTGGCCTTTGACATAGGCTGCCTGCCTGCTGGCCTTTTGATCTTCATCCCTGGCTTTATGCCCTGTGCTGGCTCAACTCTCTTGGAAGTTGCTTCCTCTTCTGCCACATAATCCTCATCTTCTGAATCTGAGGTTCTCTTGTTTCTCTGTCTTGTGGCAGCTTTAGGCAGATTGCTAGGGGTGCTCCTGCTGCCATCATCTGAGGAACTTGAGGGACTAGTGCACTCACTCATCTGCACTTGCTGCTCTGACAAGTTCTGGCTATCACTTTGGTCTGACATGATGCAAACTCTGACTGCTGACCCTGTGAATAGGTTATAGATGAGATAGAGTGGATGAGCATCACAAAATGCAGAGATTTTGGCAAAAGAATAATTCAAAAACTTAGTTTTAGTTTCCCACTGAAAGCATCTTGGATCTACCGATTTCTAAACTCGGTGATACCGAAGCAGTTTTGGAACCTAAACTAGTGAACTCAGTCAGACCGAGTCACAGTTCGGTGGCACCGAGACTGCTAGGGTTTCACAGAGTTCCAAAATCGGTCACACCGATTAGTAATGCTCGGTCAGACTGAGTCTCACTTGTGCAATGGCATAAGCCAAATCGATGGGACCGAGTTTTTCAACTCGGTGGGTCCGAGATGGTTTCGACGGAAACCTAACCCTAAAGTTTTTGAATTAAACCTAATCTACGAGTTCATTGACTGGATAGGAGTTTATCAAACATGGCAAGAATCATGATGATCACAATGTGCTAAGAATCGGATTGGGGAATAGCACAAAGATCGAGTCCATACCCTAGTTCGGCGGAGACTCGCTACGGCGGCAACGGCGGAGAAGAATTCCGTTGACGGTGACGGAGACCAGCGACTGGAGGCGGCTGGCAGCGAGGAGACGATCCGGAGACCAAGTTGGCAGAGCAGGCTATCGCGCGGGCGAAGGGGTTCGGAGAAATTTTCAAATTTTTGCCTGTGACTATATATAGGCCGACCCTATCAGTGTGACCGAGTGGAACAACTCGGTGGCACCGAGATGCAAAACTGTATACAGTTGTTGCAACTCGGTGTGACCGAATGGTTCAAATCGGTTGCACCGAGATCGAAAACCTAGATCAACTTAATGATCTCGGTAGGACCGAAAGTAGGGAATCGGTCAGACCGAGAATCACAAAGAGGTTTTGGAAGTTTAAGTCTATGACAAATCGGGGACTCCGAGCACTCCTCACACAGAGTGGTTTGAATCTGACTTGATCAAATTTTGTGATGTAGCATGAATAGAGTTTGAGACGAGAAAAGCATAGATAGCTAGAGGAGGTCCTTAGGCATTCTTGTCCATCCACTTGGCAAAAAGAAATAAAACCAAACAACCAAAACAACAAGTGGATGTCCTCGAATGAGTAAAATATGCAACCAACATGCTCACACAATAAGATGGCAAATGAAATATGTGACAAAGCATGCACAACCAATTCTAGCATCTATCAAGCAATTTGCGATGACTAGGTCATCTATATATGAGTATATTGACTTAGGAGTCAAGTGAGAACACTTGATCATAGGTCATACTCATTGTTTAAGCTCAAGTGGGGTTACCACTTTTACATAAAGCATTGTTGTGTTCACATCTTTAGAGTTGCTTTAGCTCAAGTCTTAGAGTAAAGCTCCCCTAGATGTGATATCCCCCTTAAGAGGGATGAACTAACCTTGGGTTTTGTCGATGATGACTTCATGTAGATGTTGAAGACGTGGATGCTCATTGTTGATGTAGATCACTTGGAGCTATCCATTTGAGTGAATTGCACTTTCAATACCTACATGGGTTAGTCCCACAAGGAACAAACAAGGATATCCATAGACATAGAGTGATGCACACACAAGATGATGTCCATGAAAACTTTTAGGTTACCTTGTCCCTTGTCTTACCAACAAGAGGGTTTGTGACTCCTTGAACTAGTGCAAGATGTGGAAGTTGATTGCACTTGTTCTTGCCAAAATGATAAGAGTGAAGTATGTTGGCGGAGTCACCCTCAAGAACTCTCTAGTTCTTCTTCTTTTGGATCCACACCATTTTTATGGGAATCCTTGGAGTTGTAGTCGTACTTGATGAAGTGGAACTTGACGTGGTCTTGGGAATCCACTTGACTAAGGTCTTAGGAGCTTCTTCAAATGCATCAATTTCCTCTTGAAGCTTGCCCTTGCCTTTTTGCTTGTAGTCTTGTGGTGGAAGATCATCTTGAGCTTGTGTCCCCTTGAAGGAAGTATCATACTTCTCTTGTTGAGGAACAAACTTTGTCTTGGGGTATTGATCTTCTTCCCACTCAACTCCATTGGCATTGAACTTTCATTCAAAACCAACACATTGATTCTTCCGATGCATTCCTTGCTTGCGCACAATTTCCTCGAATTGCTTACTCCCGGCAAGGCTTTTGTACACTCCTTTCTCTATAATTCCCTTCAATAAGCTATTTTCTTGCTCAAGTGTAACTTGGCTAAGAGAATCATTAGTGGAATCAAGAGAACTACTAGAAGCAACAATATTGGATTTAGCATGATCATTGTTACTACTAGAGGAAGAATCTTTCTTGTTCTTGTTACTAGACTTGACTTGAGGCATGTAAGTGGATAAGGGTAAATGCTTGGCAATGTAAGAAGAACATTTCTTGCGGAGATCATAATTGATTGCTTTTAAGAACTCATGCTCTTGCTCAAGATTGAGCTTTTCAAAGCGTAATTTCTCATGAGCTCTTAAAAGTTCTCGATGATCTTCAAAGATAGTTTCATGAGCTAACTTAAGAGTGTTTAGTTCTTTAGTTAGAGCCTCAATCTTCTCCTTATCATTGTCATTCGTTTTATCTTGATTAGCATGATTAATTGACGTCTCATCATAGTATTCATCACTAGAGTTGTCAACAAGCAAATCATCATCACCTAACAAGTCATCTTCATCACTATTAAAATCAACATACTCGGGGTGTGTTACCTTAGGACCTCTGTCCATGAAGCATCTTCCAATTCCTTCATTTGGTGAGTCAAATATGTCGTAGGAGTTGGTTGACACAAGTGCTAGACCGGCAACACCTTCATCTTGAGTATCTTCGGAGTCGGAGTGATAACTTCTCTCGGAGTGGCTGTCGGAGTCGGAGCCGGATACCCATTCACCAACATGAGCTTGATGTCTTCGTTTTGTGTAGCTCCTTGATGATTTTCCTTCCTTTCCGAATCCTTGCTTCTCCGTGGGTATCTTCGTTCATAACAATCATCTCTACTCCTTCTCTCTCTTGGTGGTGATTCTTTGCTTCTTCTTTTTGGAGAATCTTCTCTTCTCTTGTAGGGAGCCGTACACTCATTGGAATAGTGTCCGGGTCTTCCACAATTGTAGCAGTTTCGCTCTCGACTAGAAGGTCTTTTGTCATTGTAGGACCTTGACTTGAAGCTTCTATCTTTGCCTCTACTCTTGTAGAACTTGTTGAAGTTCTTCACCATTAAGCTCAATTCTTCATTGAAGTTTTGTTTCTCACTTGATGATGTAGGACTTCACATGAGGCTTTGTAGGCACCACTTGATTTGTTGTGAAGTTCCTCTTTATCCTTAAGTGACATCTCATGAGCAACAATTCTTCCAATCACCTCTGTTGGCTTGAGATCTTTGTAATTGTGCATCATTTGGATCAATGTGCACACGGTATCATATTTTCCATCCAAGGCTCTTAGAATTTTCTTGATTATGAATCTATCGGTCATCTCTTCACTTCCTAAGCCGGCAATCTCATTTGTGATGAGAGCAAGCCTAGAGTACATTTCAGCGACACCTTCACCATCCTTCATTTTGAACTTGTCAAGTTGACTTTGAAGCACATCCAACTTGGATTCCTTGACGGAGTCGGTACCTTCATGCATATCAATCAAAGTGTCCCAAATTTCCTTTGCATTCTCAAGACGGCTGATTTTGTTGAATTCTTCGGGGCACAATCCGTTGAAGAGAATATCACAAGCTTGAGCATTGTATTGCAACATCTTCAACTCATCCGCGGTAGCTTCACGGTTTGGTTCTCTCCCATCAAAGAAGTCACCTTGCAAACCAACACACACAATAGCCCAAATGGCGGGGTTATGTCCAAGAATATGCATTTTCATTTTATGCTTCCAACTAGCAAAATTAGTACCATCAAAGTAAGGACCTCTACGGTGATAATTTCCCTCGCTAGATGCCATACTCTCCTAGGTTGTGAAACCAAGGCTATGACCACCAAAAGCTATGGAGATCAAAGCAAATGGAGACCAAAGTTCTGATACCACTTGTAGGATCGAAAGTATGTCTAGAGGGGGGGGGGTGATTAGACTACTTGACCAAATAAAAACTTAACCTTTCCCCAATTTTAGTGCTTGGCAGATTTTAGCTATTTTAGGACAAGTCAAGCAATCATCACACAATTCAAGCAAGCATGCAAAGAGTATATTAGCAGCGTAAAGTAAAGCATGCAACTTGCAAGAATGTAAAGGGAAGGGTTTGGGGAATTCAAACGCAATTGGAGACACGAATGTTTTTCCCGTGGTTCGGATAGGTGGTGCTATCCTACATCCATGTTGATGGAGACTTCAACCCACGAAGGGTAACAGTTGCGCGAGTCCATGGAGGGCTCCACCCACGAAGGGTCCACGAAGAAGCAACCTTGTCTATCCCACCATGGCCATCGCCCACGAAGGACTTGCCTCACTAGCGGTAGATCTTCACAAAGTAGGTGATCTCCTTGCCCTTACAAACTCCTTGGTTCAACTCCACAATCTTGTCGGAGGCTCCCAAGTGACACCTAGCCAATCTAGGAGACACCACTCTCCAAGAAGTATCAAATGGTGTGTTGATGATGAACTCCTTGCTCTTGTGCTTCAAATGATAGTCTCCCCAACACTCAACTCTCTCTCATAGGATTTGGATCTGGTGGAAAGAAGGTTTGAGTGGAAAGCAACTTGGGGAAGGCTAGAGATCAAGATTCATATGGTAGGAATGGAATATCTTGGTCTCAACACATGAGTAGGTGGTTCTTTCTCAGAACATATGAGTTGGAATTGTGTGTGTGTTCTGATTGCTCTCTCCACGAATGAAGAGGAGGTGGAGGGGTATATATAGCCTCCACACAAAATCCAACCGTTGCACACAATCTACCAATCTCGGTGGGACCGAATCAACAAACTCGGTCGGACCAAAAAGGTAAACCAGGTGACCGTTAGAGATTTTCGGTGGGACTGACATGCAACTCGGTAGGACCGATATGGTTAGGGTTTAGGCATAACATAATCTTGGTGAGACCGATTACACAAACTCGGTGAGACTGAGTTTGGTAATAAGCTAACTAGAGAGTTGGTCAGGTAAACTTGGTGGGACCGATTTGCTCTTTTTGTGAGACCGAAAAGTTACAAAAAGGAAACAGCGAGTTTACATTGCAATCTCGGTGGGACCGATTCGCTCTTTCGGTGAGACCGAAAAGTTACGGAAGGGAAACAGAGAGTTTGCAATCCCATCTCGGTGAGACCGAGATCCCTATCGGTAGGACCGAATTGCTAGGGTTTGGCAGTGGCTAATGACAAGTGAAACTCGGTGGCGCCGGATAGAAGGAATCGGTATGACCGAGTTTGGCTTAGGTTTAGGTCATCTGTGGATATGGGAAAGTAGTTGAGGATTTTGGAGCATATCACAAAGCCCATGAAGCAAGAGGCTCATTAAGCAACACCTCATCCCTCCTTGATAGTATTGGCTTTTCCTAAAGACTCAATGTGATCTTGGATCACTAAAATATAAAATGAAGAGTCTTGAGCTTTTGAGCTTAGCCAATCCTTTGTCCTTAGCATTTTGAGGGTTCCACTTTCACATCGATGCCATGCCAATAATTGAGCTTTCCTGAAATAATTATCTTGGAATAGCATTAGCTCAATGAGCTATATGTTGTTATGAATTACCAAAACCACCTAGGGATAGTTGCACTTTAATGGGGAAAAGTGCGCAAACCTTTACAGAGTGTATAAACTAATCATGATTAGCCATGTCCCTGGTTATGGACGTTTTGAGTATCTAGTTCTTGGATTATCCTGTTGATGTCATCATGTTACTTAAATAATTTGTTGGGTTTTAATGATGATGGTTAATTGGGATTGAGAATGCTGTCAACCATTCTCAATGTTTAACAACCACCATAATAGTTAAATAAAATTTATTCCTTTGCAGTAGGGAAAAATTGGCTTTACGCAAAACTATAACCATAGAGCTTTTCCACTAGCCAAATATGCATGTAGTGATAGCCATATTTCAGCATTGCTCTAAAGTGTGAATTTGCCACATTCAATGTATTGACCCTTTGTGGCTGCAACGTCTCATGTTGCAGGATTATCTTACAACAAGTAAGTGATACGTTAGGGTTATGATTTCTACACTCAACTTTGCCATTGGTGTTGATGGGAATCCACAACCTTATTACTTCCGCTATTTGGATTGAGGTAATAGTATTTATGTTACTTTACACATGTGATTTACCTCTATTATAAATCCTTGAGTACTATGTGTGTCAGCATACCGATCCAGGGATGACACTTAAGCACAGAGACTTGATCCATTCAGGTCGAGTCGCTACAAGATGGTATCAGAGCACATGTTGACTGTAGGACATGACCTTAGAAACTGGCAAGCCCATAGGAAAGATTTTCTCTAAAACTTTCTTTTTTCAAAAAGATCTTTTACCTCTCTTCTCTTCTGAGCGTATTCAAATATTCCCTTTTAGTGAGACCATATCCCTTTTCCCTTTTGACCACTCGAAGATTCGACGGATGAGACCACTTCAAGAAGTACAAGATATCAGACAACTAAGACCATTCGGAATGAAGAGGATTTTACCATACATTATGATAATGGAAACTATAGTGGTTGAAGACTCCGAAGACTAGGAGAATTTGAAGGCTCTGAAGAATTCCCTGATTTTTATGACCTAGGAAGGCTACCCTTATGGAACTTGGCAGACTATGGAAGTTGTCAATACCCGAGATCAAGGTGTATTGGAGAAAGACCGGAGCATGGAGAGTTAAGAACTCAAAGTTTTTTCAAGAAAACCCCAAGGCAGGGGATGTCAATTATGGAATGATAGCTCATGGTAATGACATGGGCATAAACACAGGATATCCAAGATGTTATTTGCCCGCTTATGCTATCATCACCGTGCTGAGTTAAGCATGCATTTCTTCGGGAGGATTGGATGACAAGAAGGTTGATGGAGTACCTATCAGCAAGATGAAGTTTAACCTTAGCTGGTATATCACCGGGATCTGGAGTGTTACATCAAGAAGTTAAGATGGACCTGCAGGAAGCAGTATTTGAAAGGAAGCATTTCGTGAAGAACTCAGGACCTAGAAGCTGAAAGTAGCCAAGCTGGTGGAGCAAAACCCCGAGATACAGGAGATTCGTCTGGAACTGAAGGACAATAGGATCATGGTTCATGTCGAGGTTGATGCAATCTATAAGTTGGAACATAACTCCAGAAATATTGAAGGAGGTCACGAGAGACTTCACGTCAATAGAGATGATCTGGCAAAAGAACTGGAGAAAGACAAGCATGATTGGAAGAAGCCATTGGAGGCATGAACAAGACTTGAAGAGTTTGGCTACGTTAACCTTTAGAAGACCAAAACCCTGTTATATACCTACGTTAGATGCGACGATTGTGAGCTGTCATTTGATTGATGTTTTTCCAACAGCCACAAATAAAATATGTCTTTTCAAAACTTTTGTTTGTATTGTGTGCATCCCTCTCGATCTCTCTTATCCCACCCCAAAACCCATGGACCCATTAGAGGATGAATGGAGATGAGGTTGTATTTTCCAGACCGATAAGTCAATTGGAGACAGACCAATGCATTCAGAACATGGAGGATCAAATGGAGAATAACACTATGGCCGGAAAGGATATGACCCAGCATGCTCTTCAGTGTTTTGAAGGAGGTGCTACTACTTGGTGGAGGATGTACCAAAACATTAATGGATGGCAAGGAGTAACCACTTGGAAGGAATTTAAGTGTACTTTGTTAAAGTCTTGGCCTGTGTCCCAGAAATTGAGGCCTTATGGAAAGGATATGAAGAAACCTTGTGCATACAAGCTTTGTGGAGAAATAGGACATAACCATAAAGAAAACAAGGACGAATACCCTCATAAGCGAAGGATTACCAAAGGAGTTAGCCGAGGATGTCAGGGAACTTCGGTTGGAGATTGTTCCCAAAGGTTTTGTTGCAGCAATGGATGTTCAGTATACATTGTTGGGAAAGATCCGTGAAGCTCATAAGGATGACAAAGAGATTGCTGAGGTAAAAGAGAGGATGAGTAAAGGAAAGGCCAAAGGTTTTCGTAAGGATGAGCACGACACCTTATGGTTCGAGTACCGTGTACATGTGCCCAATAATGCAAAGATCAGGAAGTTATTACTTCACGAGGCTCATGGCTCACCATACTCGATTTGCCCTAGAAAACACCAAGATGTATTTGGATTTGAAGGAGTGTTTCTGGTGGACTGGAATGAAGAAGGGTATTGCGGAGTATGTATTCGTAGGTGATGTATGCCAGAGAGTAAAGGCAGAGCATCAAAAGCCAACCGGATTACTACAGCCTATACCGATACCCAAATGGAAGTAGAATAAGCTTGGCATGGATTTCATTACCAGATTTCCCAGAACCCGATCGGGATATGATTCTATCTGGGTAGTAGTTGATTCGCTTGACCAAAGTGGCTCACTTTATCCCAGTGAAAACTACCTATACAAGTGTGAAGTTGACCAATATATATTTGACCAGGATTGTATGTCTGCATGGAGTTCCGAGGACCATCATATCAGATAGAGGAACGTAGTTTACCTCAAAGTTTTGGAAATCAACTGCACCAGACTTTGGGTACTAGGCTAGAGTTCAGTACATCCTTTCATCCGCAGACAGATGGATAGACCGAGAGAGTCAATCAGATTCTATAGGACATGTTGAGAGCGTGTGCGCTAGATTATGGATCTAGTAGGGATGATAATCTACCTTACGTGGAGTTCTCACACAACAACAGTTACCAAGCCAGTTTGAAGATGGCCCCTTTTAAAGCTTTGTATGGGAGAAGGAGCCAGACACCGTTGGTGTGGGATGAAGTTGGAGACCGTCAATTGTTTGGACTAAATGTGATCAAGGAGTCAGAAGAGAATGTTAAGTTGATTCGAGATAGACTGAAGGTAGCTCAGTCCTGGCAGAAGAGTTATGCAGACTAAAAAATGCAAGGAGGTAGTCTATGAAATTGGAGACAGATCATGTCTTCGTGTGTCCCCTCTACGAGGAGTTAAACAATTTGGAGTTAAGGCAAAGTTAGCCCCGAGATTTGTAGGACCATACCAAGTTTTGGATCATATGGGAGAAGTGGCCAACAAGTTGGAGTCACCCGAAGGACAGTCAGGAGTTCATGATATGTTTCACGTTTCCCAGTTGAAGAAGCGCTATGCAGGAGATTGTAGTAATTTGAGGACCAATAAAGTTAGCATCCATAGTACTGATTGGATCTTATGTGTTGTTACTCTGTGAAGGAAGATTTTGATCGTTTTCGAGGATATGAGAAATATGGTCTATGGATGAGTTTGTGTCATTTTAAGGGTGGTAGTACCCTGTGAGGACACTTGACCCATGGAAAGGAGAATGATATACCACGAAGTGGATTTTTGACAATATAAGTATAAGTTTTATCTTGGTATGTGGGATATTCCACGAGGATGAAGAGATGAATTACTATTGGATATAAAGGAGGTATGATGTTGGAAATATGGATCAATGGAAATTCCATGATGAGTTTGATTAATCATGTCCTAGTTTGGTGCTAATAGAAGGAAGGGAGACAATACAATTGGATGGATTTTAAGTATGCTAGGATGCTGGAAGTTGGATGTTGGAATAACGACCAGTTGCCCCGAGGATGAGTTCAAGGTTTACAAGTGATGAGATGGGCCATAACCCACAGGCCCCAGGACCTGCCAAGAAGCAAGCACACTCTTTCTGAAGGAAAAACCCTGGAAGAAGTTACGATTTTATCGACAGACGATCTTATAGGAGTAATGCAAAACTTGAGAGTTGTGAAGGAACGATAGATGTTTGTCTGGCTTGCAGAATCTATGGATATATCCGAAATTGGTTCATCGACAAGAGAAATTCTGCAAGGCTTGTGAGGATGACCGAGTGTTAGAATGCGAGATCTGCTAAACCATATACATGGTAATGATTTGGGTGCGGGATGGATTGATCACCATACCGACTTACTCTTATTATTGGCCTTGCTATGTGGGATGGTAAATCTGAGTGACTTACCCATAGTAGAGTGACGACGATATTAAACCTTGTTTAAACCTTAGAATGGTATATCAATTTTTTTCCTTGTACAAGGCAGCTGTTGCCAACCGTAGGTTATACGGTGAGGATCAACCCCGACCCCTTTCCTGCAGGAGAAACCATAAATTGTTGACCACCATGAGATATCGATAGTTGTTTAGCATTGGCGCCAGACCCGTCAGCTAAGAAGACCTAGTCTCGGAATAACCTTACCAAGAAGAAAGGGCAAAAGAATTGAGGAAAATGTTATGCCACTACCGGAAAAGCCCAGAGTTAGAATTTTCCATGAATCTCAGAATACCGACACTGTCAAGAATAAAGGATGCAGTATATGAGTTTTAATGGAACTGTAACCATGCTTCTATGGGTGGTAGCACCCCAGACCCCCTTTGATGATCGATGGACTTTGAGAAGACCCTAAACCTAACATATTTCTTGCTAGCCTCTCCGAATCTCGAGGACGAGATTCATTTTAAGGGTGGTAGGTTTGTAACATCCCAAAATTCTAAATTTTGGAATGTTATATTAAATAGATAGATTTGATTGATTGTCTGAAAGTGAGTGAATTCGAAACTTTTTGAAAGTTAAATGAGAGGGAATAAAAGGACTTTCCCAAACTTTCATCTTTGCTTTCTGATCTCCATGAATTCAAATTATTCTCATATACAAAACCCTTGAGCGAAGATGATATGACTTCTTCCATTTAATTAAATGAAAGGGTATTTGAAAAAATATTTGAATTTCATTTGGAAATATTTCAATTCATAAACTTCATGCAACTCAATGATTTTCATGAGAGAAGAAAAAATGACTTCTTCAAAACAGATGAAATACGAGTTGGAAGTTTAAAAGCATCAAATTAAAATCCTTTTTGAATTTTTTTCAATTTGGAGTTATTTGAGTTTTATTCAAATTATTTTTCTCCAAAAATAAAATATATGGAAATTAGGGTAACATGATTCCCTACAGCAGAAAATTGGAGAGAAATAAATTTGAATTAATTTTGGTATTTTTTAAAATGATTTTATTGGACTTTATTAGACCAGTAGCACTCTTTGAATTATCTGAATTTGTGTGGATTTTATTTGAAGTTATAAAAATGTTCACGTTGTAGAAAATCTTTTTCTGAAAATTTTGATGTATTATATGCCTATATAATATTATTTTTTCATTTTGTTTTGTTTATTTTTGTTCGCATGGAAAATGTAAAAAAAATCTCTTCTGACTGGGCCGGCCAGGCAACCGGGCCAGGCCGCAGCCCAGCTGCGCTGCGCCGCCCCCAAGCTCGCGACAGAGGCCCGAGCATCGCCGTCGCCAGCCGGAGTCCGGCCGGACTCCCCGTCGACCCCGCGCCCCCTCCTCCACGCCACCTCCTCCCCTCGCGCTTAAAAGGTGAGATCCGCCGCCCCACCTCCTCTCCTCTTTCCCCGCCGCGCCGCAGCCGCAGATCGCCGCACCGCCGCCGCCTCACTCGCCAACCGCCATCGCCGACGACGAGATCCGCCGCCGCCGTTGCCGCGCCTCGCCTAGCCCACGCCGCCCGCGCTTGGAACCGCCACTGCTACCTGCTGCCGTGCCGGAGCCCGCCGCACTCACCAACCGTCGCCGGAGTCTGCAGTCACCGGAGATCCACCGCCGGTTTTTTGCCGAAAACTGCCCCGAATCAGTATAAAACCGTCCTGGTCCGGTTTATTTTTCCTTTAGGTTTTCTTCGGTTTTCTTTTAGCCGGTTTATTATTTAGTTAGGTTTTTAGCGAATGTTTATTAGTTTAGTCATTTTAGCGAACGGTTTCGTCGTTTAAGTCTTTGTAGCGAACGTTCGTTAGATAGTTTTTCTTTTCTATTTTAATTCCGGCCAGGGACCTATCTATGATGATTTTCTTTACAGATTAGTCCCTAATCTTCAAATGATCACTACTTTTTATTCGTTAGTCCAAATTCAATGAAACCAATGCCCACTTCTTCGTTATGATCTCCTCTATCCAGTAATCCAACTCAAACATGTTTTTGAAAGTTTAAATTTGAATTAGACCAGATTTGAATTCAAACTTCGTTTGATCATAACTTGAGTTTCGTAGCTCCGTTTGAGTTGATTCTTTTTGCAAATTAAAACTTTTGACCTAAACTTTCTGATAAGGCCAAATTCACATAATTTTGGTACTGTTAGAAATTTTTTTATGTTGAAGAATTATTTGCATGGTTTTGAAGCTTTTCGAATTGTTTTGCTCGTTCTTTCCGATCTTTTGCATGATTGCTTATGTGTGGTTACTATTGCTTGCTTACGATAGATTGACCGGAGTGTGACGAGTAGAACTATCAAGAGTTTTTGAGTGCGAATCATCTTCATCAACATTGCAGGCAAGTTCACACTTTGATCATATCCCTTTTCATACCCAGTTTTCATGCATTAGTTTCAACCCTCAAACATTGCATGAGTAGGATTGATAACATGTGGGTATTGGGAAGTAGTTGATGAGGTAGGAACCTATTGCCCTGCATTAAACCTTGGGAGTTACTATTACGTTATGCTTATACTCCTATGCTATGCTCGTAGACGTGGATTGGGTTTTGAGAGTATCCATGACAGATGTGAGATTGTTAATTAACGGTTTACTTAAGGTGGCAACTTAAACACACATCTGGGTGGATTTAGGCACCTGGGTATTCCAGGATTGCCTGTCTAGGCACCTGGGTAGACCAGGATTGCCTGTGTTTTTTTATGGACCACCACCCAGGCTCAAAGGGATCATGAGATTATTCATACTAGAAACTTCCGTGTGCAGCCACAAGCTATTATGGGCTCTAGCATAGTTGACTAAGTCGTGCGAACTCTTACAGTGGTAGACTACCAGATGTAGGGGGTGTAGGTGGTACGTTCTACCCGATCGTAAGGTGCTAGCGCTTCTGAAAGACTATGTCTCAGTCAT
This sequence comes from Triticum monococcum, assembly GCA_034509565.1. NCBI lineage: Eukaryota > Viridiplantae > Streptophyta > Magnoliopsida > Poales > Poaceae > Triticum > Triticum monococcum. Next base: position 573,227,859 of record CM067843.1, read on the forward strand.
CCGTTTCTCAAACACCGTGTAGTGCGAGAAATCCAACGGAGGAGATCGAGTGTTGTGGGGAAAAGTGCGCAAACCTCTGCAGAGTGTATAAACTAATCATGATTAGCCGTGTCCCTAGTTATGGACGTTTTGAGTATCTAGTTCTTGGATTATCCTGTTGATCTCATCAAGTTACTTAAATAATTTGTTGGGTTTTAATGATGATGCTTAATTGGGATTGAGAATGCTGTCAACCATTCTCAATGTTTAACAACCACCATAATAGTTAAATAAAATTTATTCCTTTGCAGTAGGGAAAAATTGGCTTTACGCAAAACTGTAACCATAGAGCTTTTCCACTAGCCAAATATGCATGTAGTGATAGCCATATTTTAGCATTGCTCTAAAGTGTGAATTTTCCAGTACATTCAATGTACTGACCCTTTGTGGCTGCAATGTCTCATGTTGCAGGATTATCTTACACGAGTAAGTGATACGTTAGGGTTATGATTTCTACACTCAACTTTGCCATTGGTGTTGATAGGAATCCACAACCTTATTACTTCCGCTATTTGGATTGAGGTAATAGTATTTACATTACTTTATACATGTGATTTACCTCTGTTATAAATCCTCGAGTACTGTGTGTGTCAGCATATCGATCCAGGGATGACACTTAAGCACAGAGACTTGATCCATTCGGAACGGGGTATGATTTCTTTGCTTCCTTATCTTTACTTTTTCTCGGTTTGGTAGACATGTCCTTCACATAGATAACCTGTGCCACATCATTGGCTAGGACGAACGGTTAGTCAGTGTACCCAAGATTGTTCAGATCCACTGTTGTCATTCTGTACTGTGGGTCTACTTGTACCCCGCCTCCTGACAGATTGACCCATTTGCACTTAAACAAAGGGACCTTAAAATCATGTCCATAGTCAAGTTCCCATATGTCCACTATCTGACCATAATATGTGTCCTTTCCCCTCCCGGTTGCTGCATCAAAGCGGACACCGCTGTTTTGGTTGGTGCTCTTTTGATCTTGGGCGATTGTGTAAAATGTATTCCCATTTATCTCGTATCCTTTGTAAGTCAATACAGTCGAAGATGGTCCCCTGGACAACAAGTACAGCTCATCACAAACAGTGTTGTCACCTCTGAGACGTGTTTCCAACCAACTGCTGAAAGTCCTGATGTGTTCACATGTAATCCAGTCATACGTCGCGCTGCTCCGGGTGTTTGGAGCGCAGACTGTTCTTGTGTTCATCGACATACGGGGTCACCAAGGTAGAGTTCTGTAGAACTGTGTAGTGTGCTTGAGACCAAGAATATCTGTCCCTGCATATTATTGAGTCCGCTCCAAGCGTGCCTTTTCCAGTCAGTCTCCCCTCATACCGCGATTGAGGGAGACCTATCTTCTTAAGGCCAAGAATGAAGTCAACACAAAACCCAATGACATCCTCTGTTTGATGGCCCATGGAGATGCTTCCTTCTGACTTAGCATGGTTACGGACATATTTCTTTAGGACTCCCATGAACCTCTCAAAGGGGTACATATTGTGTAGAAATACGGGGCCCAGAATGACAATCTCGTCAACTAGATGAACTAGGACGTGCGTCATGATAATGAAGAAGGATGGTGGGAACACCAGCTCGAAACTGACAAGACATTGCACCACATCACTCCTTAGCCTTGGTATGATTTCTGAATCGATCACCTTCTGAGAGATTGCATTGAGGAATGCACATAACTTAACAATGGCTAATCGGACGTTTTCCGGTAGAAGCCCCCTCAATGCAACCGGAAGTAGTTGCGTCATAATCATGTGGCAATCATTAGACTTTAGGTTCTGGAATTTTTTCTCTGGCATATTTATTATTCCCTTTATATTCGACGAGAAGCCAGTCGGGACCTTCATACTAAACAGGCATTCAAAGAAGATTTCCTTCTCTTAAAATTGTGCATGAGTCATCTGATGATGTTACAGGGGCACCAAAGAGTGGAAACAGAGATGAAAATAGTGAAGAAATCAATTCAAATGGGCTACATCGCATTCGCGTCATGGGGAGCATATCCCCCTCGGGATCGGAGTTGCAGGTACCCAGGCAATCACCTCTGGGATCCGCTCTAGATGCCAGCCGTAGGCCTGCGCCGGATATGGCAGACGCGCCAGGTGCTGTCGGCCGCACGGGCGCCAGCGACCCGCTGCACGACACACGGCCTTCCCCGACAGGGCGAGACGCGCCCTCGAGCCCACGCCAATCACGTGGCAATCATTAGACTTTAGGTTCTGGAACTTTTTCTCTGGTATATTTATTATTCCCTTTATATTCGATGAGAAACCAGTCGGGACCTTCATACTAAACAGGCATTCAAAGAAGATTTCCTTCTCTTCTTTGGTAAGTGCGTAGCTGGCAGGACCTTCATACTGCTTTGGAGGCATGCCGTCTCTTTCGTGCAAACATTGCAGGTCCTCCCGTGCCTCAGCTGTATCTTTTGTCTTCCCATACACGCCCAAAAAGCCTAGCAGGTTCACACAAAGGTTCTTCGTAACGTGCATAACGTCGATCGAAGAGCGGACCTCTAGGTCTTTCCAGTAGCGTAGGTCCCAAAATATAGATTTCTTCTTCCATATGGCACTACTAGGAAAAAGGCTGCTAGTGGCACACCTGTTTTCGCTACTAATGGCGCACTACAGGTGCGCCACTAGCACCACGCCATTAGATTTTTTTAATAATGGCGCACCTAGCCCACGGTGCGCCATTAGTATACCAGATACTAATGGTGCACCACATAGAAGTGCGCCATTAGTAACAATATTTTTTTTAAAAAAAATTCAGATTTTTTTTATGTTTTTTTCTTAATCTCAGGTCACTATGGCTTAATCTCGGGTCAATATGCTTAATCTCAAGTCAAATCGCACTCTGTGGTCAAACTTCCCAGAAGGCCACCCATCCTCACACTACTCCAGCCCGAGCACGGTTAACTTCGCAGTTCTATCCAACCCCAGCACCAGCTCACTTCACAGGCACTTGTTGATATATCTATCATATCAATCCTATTAAACCTTCTTGATGTCTAGGACTTGTTCATGTTCATGAGTATGATGAAATTTTGAAAAAATATTTCAAACTTCCCTGTCGTATTGCGTATCATATTTTGAAAAAAAATCGAATTTTTTTTTAAACCAATTTTTTTTTCTATTACTAGTGGCGCACTTGGCAAACGGTGCGCCACTAGTAAGTTTGAAATTTTTTCCATTTTTTCCCTCTAGATCTTAAAAGCCCCGTAACTTATATTCTGCTAGGTTTTTGGGGATTTTGAAAATGTTTAACGGGGTTCCGTGGACAAACATGTGCGGACTCGCGGACAAACACTCTGCGACCGGCAAGCCTCTGCAAGACGACGACCTTGTCTCCTACATCCTCCATGGGCTGGACATGGACTACCAGCCCCTGGTGTCCGCCCTCGACGTCCGCATCACACCGGTCTCCATCGACGAGCTCTTCTCCATGATGAGCAATTTTGATCAGCGCGTGGCGCTTCTCCAGTCCTTGGGTGGCTTCAAGTCGTCTGCCAACGCCGCCCACCGTGGCCGCGGCGGCGGCTCCTCTCATCAGCGTGGACCACCTCGCAACACGGGCAAGACCTCTGGGCGGGGACACGGCAACAACAACTCCAACTCTCGCGTCGGCGATCGGCCCTCTTCTGGCAACAACAGGGGCCGCCGCGGCGGTTCCACCAGTTCACGTCCGGATGCACCTCGCTGCCAAATCTGTGGTAAGCCAGGGCATACGGCCAAAGACTGCTGGTGCCGCTACGATGACGATGGCGACTCCTCCCAAGATGAGGAAACGTTGCTTCTGATGCTGCGGATGGCTCCTATGGGATCGATACCAACTGGTACGTGGACAGTGGCGCCACCAACCACATCACCAATGAACTTGAAAAGGTGACCATGAAGGAAAAATACCGCGGCAAGGATCAAATCCACATAGCTAGTGGTGAAGGTATGAGGATAAACCACATTGGTCACTCAATTTTTAATACCCCCCTAAGAAAAATTCGTCTTAAGAAAATCTTGTGTGTCCCTAGTACCAATAAAAGCCTTCTTTCCGTTCATAGAACTGCCCTTGATAATCATGTTTTTCTTGAATTTCATCCATATTTCTTTTTGATCAATGATCAAGCCACAAGGAGAATTATCTATCGCGGTAGATGTGTTCGAGGGCTTTACCCGTTGATTCCGGAGCACACAAGATTCAATAAACAAGCTTTTGGTGTTGTGAAACTCTCGTCAACACGATGGCACGATCGATTAGGACATGCTTTTTGTGCTTTAGTTGAAAAACTTCTTAGGAAAAAAGCTCCCGTATGTTGGTGAGTGCAATGTTGAAACTATTTTTGATTCTTGTCAGTCATTGGTTACCTTATCCAATTTCTACTAGTGTTTCTACCCGACCATTGCAATTGATTTTTTCTGACGTATGGGGTCCTGCCCCTAGCTCTGTTGGTAGACACACCTACTACGTAAGTTTTATTGATGACTACAACAAGTTTTGGATCTATCTTGTTAAGAAAAGATCCGACATTTTCCAAGTGTTCAAGAACTTTCAAGCACTTGTTGAGCGTGAATTCGACTCTAAAATCATTGCTGTCCAATCCAATTGGGGACGGGAGTACGAGAAGTTGAACTCCTTCTTCCAAACCCTTGGCATCTCACACCATGTGTCATGCCCCCATGCTCACCAACAAAATGTCTCGGCCAAGCGCAAACACCGTCACATTGTTGAGGTTGGCCTTGCTCTTCTAGCTCATGCATCCATGCTACTCAAGTTTTGGGATGAGGTGTTTCTTACTGCTGTTCACATTATCAACATGCTCCCTAGCCGTGTCATAAATAATGAAACTCCAGTAGAACGGCTTCTTCATGTCAAGCCAGACTATTCCACACTTCTTGTGTTTGGGTGTGCGTGCTGGCCTAATCTACGCCCTTATAACAAGTGCAAGCTCTTGTTTAGATCAATACAATGTGCCTTTCTTGGGTACAGTGCCCAACACAAGGGTGTAAAATGCCTTGACATCTCCACTGGTCGAGTCTACATCTCACGTGATGTTGTTTTCGGTGAGACCAAATTTCCTTTTTTAGATCTTCATCCTAATGGCGGTGCCCTACTACAAAAAGAAATTTTCTTGCTCCCTGCTAGTCTCTCCGGTTATGATCAAGGGGGCATTAATAATTGTAATGATCATATGTTGGCTAACCCTCTTAAAATTGTGCATGAGTCATCTGATGATGTTACAGGGGCACCAAACAGTGGAAACAGAGATGAAAATAGTGAAGAAATCAATTCAAATGGGCTACATCACATTCGCGTCATGGGGAGCATATCCCCCTCGGGAACAGAGCTGCAGATACCCGGGCAATCACCTCTGGGATCCGCTCTAGACGCTAGCTGCAGGCCTGCGCCGGATGGGGCAGGCGCGCCAGGTGCTGTCGGCCGCACGGGCGCCAGCGACCCGCTGCACGACACGCGGCCTTCCCCGACAGGGCGAGACGCGCCCTCCAGCCCGCGCCAATCACGTGGCAATCATTAGACTTTAGGTTCTGGACCTTTTTCTCTGGTATATTTATTATTCCCTTTATATTCGACGAGAAACCATTCGGGACCTTCATACTAAACACGCATTCAAAGAAGATTTCCTTCTCTTCTTTGGTAAGAGCGTAGCTGGCAGGTCCTTCATACTACTTTGGAGGCATGCCGTATTTTTCGTGCAAACGTTGCAGGTCCTCCCGTGCCTCAGCTGTATCTTTTGTCTTCCCATACACGCCCAAGAAGCCTAGCAGGTTCACGCAAAGGTTCTTCGTGACGTGCATCACGTCGATCAAAGAGCGGACCTCTAGGTCTTTCCAGTAGCGTAGGTCCCAAAATATAGATTTCTTCCACATGGCACTACTAGGAAAAAGGCTGCTAGTGGCGCACTCCACAGGTGCGCCATTAGTATACCAGATACTAATGGCGCACCACATAGAAGTGCGCCACTAGTAACAATTTTTAAAAAAAAAATTCGGAATTTTTTTAATGTTTTTTTCGTTTTTTCTTAATCTCAGGTCACTATGGCTTAATCTCGGGTCAAATGGCGCACCACATAGAAGTGCGCCACTAGTAACAATTTTTTAAAAAAAAAAATTCGGAATTTTTTTAATGTTTTTTCGTTTTTTCTTAATCTCAGGTCACTATGGCTTAATCTCGGGTCAATATGCTTAATCTCAAGTCAAAGCGCACTCTATGGTCAAACTTCCCAGAAGGTCACCCATCCTCACACTACTCCAGCCCGAGCACGCTTAACTTCACAGTTCTATCCAACCTCAGCACCAGCTCACTTCACAGGCACTTGTTGATATATCTATCATATCAATCCTATTAAACCTTCTTGATATCTAGGACTTGTTCATGTTCATGAGTATGATGAAATTTTGAAAAAATATTTCAAACTTCCCGGTCATATTACGTATCATATTTTGAAAAAAAATCGAACTTTTTTTCGAAACCAATTTTTTTTCTGTTAGTAGTGGCGCACCTGGCAAACGGTGCGCCAATAGTAAGTTTGAAATTTTTTCCATTTTTTCCCTCTGGATCTTAAAAGCCCCGTAACTTTTATTTTGTTAGGTTTTTGGGGATTTTGAAAATGTTTAACGGGGTTCCGCGGACAAACATGCGCGGTCTCGCGGACAAACACACTGCGGCTGGCAAGCCTCTACAAGACAACGAGCTTGTCTCCTACGTCCTCCATGGGCTGGACATGGACTACCAGCCCCAGGTGTCCGCCCTCGACGCTCGCATCACACTGGTCTCCATCAATGAGCTCTTCTCCATGATGAGCAATTTTGATCAGCGCGTGGCGCTTCTCCAGTCCTCGGGTGGCTTCAAGTCGTCTGCCAACGTCGCCCACCGTGGCCGCGGCGGCGGCTCCTCTCATCAGCGTGGACCACCTCGCAAAAGGGGCAAGACCTCTGGCGGGGGACACGACAACAACAACTCCAACTCTCACGTCGGCGGTCGGCCCTCTTCTGGCAACAACAGGGGCCGCCGCAGCGGTTCCACCAGATCACGTCCGGATGCACCACGCTGCCAAATCTGTGGTAAGCCGGGGCATATGGCCAAAGACTGCTGGTACCGCTACGACGACGATGGCGACTCCTCTCAAGATGAGGAAAAAGTTGCTTCTAATGCTTCAGATGGCTCCTATGGGATCGACACCAACTGGTACGTCGACAGTGGCGCCACCAACCACATCACCAATGAACTTGAAAAGGTGACCATGAAGGAAAAATACCACGGCAAGGATCAAATCCACACAGCTAGTGGTGAAGGTATGAGGATAAACCACATTGGTCACTCAATTTTCAATACCCCCCTAAGAAAAATTTGTCTCAAGAAAATCTTGCGTGTCCCTAGTGCCAATAAAAGCCTTCTTTCCATTCATAGAATTGCCCTTGATCATCATGTTTTTCTTGAATTTCATCCATATTTCTTTTTTATCAAGGATCAGGCCACGAGGAGAGTTATCTATCGCGGAAGATGTGTTTGAGGGCTTTACCCGTTGATTCCGGAGCACACAAGATTCAATAAACAAGCTTTTGGTGTTGTCCACCTCTCGTCAACACGATGGCACGATCGATTAGGACATGCTTCTTTTGCTTTAGTTGAAAAACTTCTTAGGAAAAAAAGCTCCTGTATGTTGGTGAGCGCAATGTTGACACTATTTGGGATTCTTGTCAGTCATTGGTTACCTTATCCAATTTCTACTAGTGTTTCTACCCGACCATTGCAATTGATTTTTCTGACGTATGGGGTCCTTCCCCTAGCTCTGTTGTGTCACACCCTAGCTAGTTCAAGCATTAGAGTGTGCATCATGTTTAAATTCCTCTTAAATTTGAAATGGGGAAGGCAGAAACCCCAACACCCCCTGGAAACAACTAGGGTTTACTAAAATTATTTTCAGTGAACCTGAAATGCCCTTCTAAAAAGTTCACTCTCTTTGTCTTGGGTTGATACCTCTGGCAAAATTGGTGCACAATTTTCTAGGTCAACAGAAGGTCATTGAATTAAATCATAAGTATTTGATTTTGGGCATTTAAATGCTATAAAATAATTTAAATGCTCAAATAATTCTGGAAATAAATGTTTGCTGTTGGAAATATTCTAAACAGAGCCCACAATTATTTGCAGGATTTTTGGAAACGTTTTCGTATTTTTAATAAAGCCCAACAGTTGCAGTTAAATAGAAAAAGAAAAACAAAACAGAAAAAAGAGAAAGAGAGAAACCTACCTGGCGCAGCCCACCTAAACCACCAGCCGGCCCACCTGGCGGCCTAGCACTGTGCTGGCCCGCGCCATCCAGCTGCTTCTTCCCCGCCAGGCAGGCAGGGAGGTGACGCCGGCGTGCTCGAGCTCGCCACGGCGTCACCTGCTTGCCGCCCGCGCCCTGGATGCCTGGACGTCTCCACGTCGCACCCCGCAGCCCCTGGACACGCCACCCCCCTGTCTCTCTCCCTTCGCCGTTCCCCACCATGGCCGATGCCCCTGTCGCCGCACTGTCGTCGTAGCCGTGCCCTCCGCCGTCCTCGCGCCGCGTCATCGTGTCCACAAGCTCCGCCGTCGTCGATTACGTTGAGTGGGTCGAGCCCCGAGCGCTCGCTCACCCCGGAGACGCTGCACCGAGCTCGCCCTCAACTCCGGCCACCGGAGATCCCTTTCGCCGCCCCGCCGCATCAACTCATCCCTGACCTCTCCGACTGCCTCGACGAGACCCCCATGAGCTCAACCACCTCCCACCCCTCTCCGCTCTCTCTCTCTCTCGAGCCCCGTAGCGACTACATGTAGATCACCCGCACGCACCGCCGCGGAGCTCATCGCCGACGAGGCTCCGGCCACCCAATGGCGACGCCACCCTGTCCACTAGTCCTACCGGACCTCCAGGAGCTCAACGCACCAATCCACGTGCCTCCCCGTGCCCCCTAGTGACCAGTTCATCCTTACCCGAGCTCCGGCCGCTGCCAAGGTCGTCGCCGGCGACGTTTCCGGCCACCCTAGCTCCACCCACTGCCACCACTCGATGCGGCTTGCTCCCAGCTATGCATAGATGCTCTCCGCCATCGTTTTGGTTGCCGGAGCACGAACCCGCAGCCTCCGCCGCGTCTGGCCTCGCCGGCGGCTAAACGCTAGCGAGTTTGACTCGGTTTGACCCCTGTGTGGGCCCAGGTAGACCCCCCTGAGTCTATGACAGGTGGGGCCGGTCTGCTAATTAGTTTCGGATTAGTTTTAACTAAATTTACTTAATTCAGTCACTGACATGTGGGCCCAGGCCCCACTGACAGCTAATAAGTGTTAATCTAATTCTGTTAACTAGCTGTGTCACTGACAGAGAGGGCCCACCAGTTAGGTTTGACCTGGACGGCCTAGTTAACCGCTGACATCACACCTATGTCATGTTGACGCATTAATTCAATTACTGTATTTATTCTTTAATAGGAAATTCCAAAAATAGTCAAAACTTCTAAAAATCATAGAAAATCAACCATAGCTCCGAATGCAAAGATGTATATATGAAAAATGATCAGAAACATTTATTCTATCCACCTGTAATGGTTTCATGCATGACAAAACAGGTTAACCTTGTTGTTTAAGCAGAATAAGGAAATGCCCTAATAAGGCCATGTTTAATGAGCTAACATTTTAATATTTGATTCAAATGAGTTCATTCCTTTTCGGTTTTAGCTTGCATTAGGCCAAGACACATTCATATTGCCATGTCATAGCATGCATCATATTGTTGCATATCGTCATGTGTTGATTGTGTTCCGATGTGTTCTTCGTGGTAGGTTCTGCCTCCGAGGATATTCACGAGTATCCAACTGAAGGGCAGTATCCCACTACCACTCCATCAGGCAAGCAACCCATTGATCATTCCGATAGAACCCATGTTTCTGCTTCTGCTCTGGTTTACTGCATTAAGACAACGCGTTTCAAACTGCTGTGTGCTACGGTAGTTGAACCCTTATCCTCTGCATGACCTGTCATTGCCACAGTAACTAGATGAAACCCACTAGCATGTGCAGGAGTTGATTGAGCCATGTATGTGATTCCTACTTTGCTATGCCTGCTATGCTTAGAGTTGTGTCAGGTCTGGTTCATCCGGGTGATGGGCTAGAGTGAAATGATTACGTCGGTAACGTGAGGGTTGTGTGGAATATGTTTTGGTAAAGGTATCGATGAGAGGCCATGTAGGAGTACATGGTGGGTTGTTTCATTGAGGCCGTCCCTAAGAACTTAGATCTGTATGTGTGATTTAAGATTCAGCTACTACCATGCATTGGGATCCTTAATTGACCCTCTCGGCTTCTTAAATACCTTAGTGCTCTGTCCAGGAGTTGCAAATACTTTCTGGTGTTGTAGGTTATGTGTTGGCGGCCGTGCGTAGCGCTGACCCTATGGGTGGGCTATGTTGCGGTAGATACACTGTGGCACGGTGTACCGAGTCACCCGTTTGGTGTCTTGGGAACCCTGTTCACATCGTTCAGGGCCGTATGTGGAAACCTCGGCCGGACTCCCTGCGGATGGAACCTGGATAGGCGATGAACCTGGACTAGAGGCTTGAGTGTTTAGGTAGGCCATGGCCGACACCCTCGTTGGGCCTCCGCTTGAAGGTTGCCGAGTAAATGTCGTGTAAACGGCGGTAAGTGGTGAAAGCGTGTATGACAAAGTACACCCCCGCAGGGTATAAAACTATTCGAATAGTCGCGTCCACGGTAAAGGACTACTTGGTTGCCTATACAGTTCATAGACAAGTTAATGGATACTAATAAAAGACTCAAGATAAGTGTGAGTACCGAGGATGGCCCTCTCGTAGGATGACGAGGGAGGATCCACGGTGGAGTATTGTGTTGGTGAGTAGTGGACTCGTGTGCGAAAACTATTTTACTAGTGAAGTTCCGTAGGATAGCTTAGCCAAGAGTCAAAGCTGGCTTGCTGCAATAACCCCACCACCTTCTTGAGAATAAGCATGTATAGTAGGTTCTGATGTAAGACTTGCTGAGTACCTTTGTACTCATGTTTGCTTAATTACTGTTTTCAGACGACAACACCGCCCCCTCCGATGGGTTCTACGTAGACCTTGACGTCGACGAGTGACTAGCCACCCAGGTGGTGATCCTGGCCATGGAGGGCCCTATGTAGATAGACAGGCTTCGAGAAGTCTTCTTTCTTTCTAGTGTCTGTACTCAGACTAGTTGCTTCCTCTTGTGCTTGTATGATTGTATGACTTGAGTGTCGGGTCATGTGACCCGTATCTATATGAACATGTTATGTATGGCTCTCTGGAGCCTTTAAATAAAGTACTTGAGTTGTAGAGTTTTGTTGTGATGCCATGTTGTATGTACTCATATCGGGCATATTGTGTGTATGATTGAAATGCTTGGTATGAGTGGGATCCGACAATCTAGTTGTTTATCCTTGGCAGCCTTTCTTATGGGGAAATGTAGTCTAGTGTTCCTCGAGCCATAGTAGTCCGCTACAGCCCAGTTCACCGAAGTCCTGCTAGCCCAGCACTACTGCTCAGGACACTTGACTGGCCGGCATGTGTTTCACTTCGTTCCTTTGCCTGTCCCTTCGGGGAAATGTCACGCAGTGATATCCGGAGTCCTGCCTAGCCTGCTACAGCCCGGGTTCCCCGGAGTCCTATTAGCCCAGTGCTACAGCCCGGAATCACTCGCTGATGACCGACATGCTCGATGTGATTCATGTATGCCTGTCTCCATAGGTCTGTGCCGCTTTGGGTTCACGACTAGTCATGTTGGCCCGGGTTCTCTATCATATGGATGCTAGCGACACTATCATATACGTGAGACAAAAGGCGCAAACGGTCCCGGGCCATGGTAAGGCGACACCCGTGGGATACCGTGCGTGAGGCCGCAAAGTGATATGAAGTGTTACCGGCTAGATCGATGTGGCTTGGAGTCGGGGTCCTGACAGCGTTGGCATCAGAGCCGGATTGCCTATAGGTTCGTTGAGCCAAACTGGTCGATGTCGAGTCTAGAAATGCTTTAGTTATATGTAGGGGAATTGATTGTGGGAGGGAACATAAGGCTCTTTTACTCCTTTCCCCTATGCCTCTGATCTGAGTCATTCTCTTCTCATTCAACGTGGGTTAAGGACTAGGCTCTCTTCTTCTATCTGGTTCACGTGTTACTAATCCGTAGTAGCTTATAGGATTGTTGTTACAAGTCCCAGTTCAGTTTCTACTATTCTTAGTATGTTGCTAATTGGATCAGAACCTTGATATGATGTTGTTGAGTGGTATTGCAGACTGTTGTGGATGTCTCAAATCTTTTTCTGAGCATTTACAGCTGTTATGCTATCCAATTTTCCCTAGAAATTCTAATGTATTTACTTTGTGGTTGTGCTTTCAGATGGCCAACCGTGTTCAAAACCAAGTGGTTTGCCTGACCCGGTGCCTCGACGTGCCCGGTCATACTGCTATGTTAGTCCGGGTAATGATCGAGACGGGTTACCGTTGGTATCCCGAATACACTGTCGAAGAGCAGTTCCGCGACTTTAATCAAAGCCAATATTTCTGCACCGTCAAGATATTTCCCTCTTATCCTGGATCTACCGAGCCCCTTCACTATTCCTATGGACTCGGGGTTATTGTTGAGATGGCTGTGCAGGATGCTGCCTATTCCATGATGACCATCATGCGAGTCCGGACTGGCCTGCTTCGGAACACCGACTTCCGTTACATGCCAGCTTCACTTCCGGGAGCGCAAGGGTATCTTCAGGCTATCTATGCTGACTCCACTCAGGAGGACTCATTAACTCGTACCACTCCTGAGACGCTCGAAGATAAGGACCGAGAGAATCGGGCCTTGAGGCTGGAGATTTTCAATACCCGTGCTGATCATTGGGCCACATTGACTCGGTTTGCACCTGCGGTGCAAGCTGGATGTATGGATACAAGGGATCCGTATCCTGTGAGATCTGCTCTGCCAGACATGGTGGATTGGCGTGATGTGGGAGGCATCCCCCCACCCCGTCGTCCCCGCAGGCCACCGTTTGTTGGTCCAAGACCTCCTCCTAGCCCCTATGGTCCACAGGCTCCTCAGGACCGTCTGTTCCTGGATGATCACGTTGAACTTCCAGGCTATGGAGGTGACTTCTATGAGGACTACTACGGAGCTGTCTGAGTTAGTAGTAGTATCACTAGTATTGTAGTACTTGTATCTCCACTGTCCTGCGTGACTTGTGGAATATGACTTTGTGTGTAATCAATTCTGGAGGTGTAGACAAATAATGTATAGGAGCTTGGAATGCCTCCGATGAGATGTAACGTCTTTCATCATAGTTGTACTGTAGCCTGGGCTTGTACTAAACTATGTATGATGTGTATGACCGTTGGTATATATATGGCAGTTTTATATTACCATGACATACGGATGAACATCTCTGCATTCCGTGTTATCCATTACATTCTGCACTTCCTTGCTAAGTTTGATCCATCCTTATCTAAACCGTTGTCTTGTTTTCTCCTAGGATGGTCAACACCCGCAGCAACCCTGCTGTCTCGGAGCAGGGGGAAGCCAGTGCAGCTAGGGGTGAAAATCTGCCTCACCCGCCTTCTCTGGCCGAAGTGATGCTAGAGGCGGAAAGAAACAAGCGTGAGACTAACCGCCTGCTAGAGCGGATTGAGCAGAACACTGCACGCCATCAGCGAAATGACTTGGTGTCAATCAATGACTTTATCAAGTTGTACCCACCAAAGTTTAACCATTCTGTCGAGCCCCTCGACGCGGATGACTGGCTTTGCAGCATCACCCACAAGCTACATTCTGCCAACGTAGCCGAAGCCGACAAGGTTACTTACGCTGCCTATCACCTCGAAGGCCCTGCTAGCCTTTGGTGGGAAAACTTCGAAGCTATGCGCCCGGTCGGCCAAATCACTACTTGGGCTGAATTCAGTGAGGCTTTCTGTGAGCATCACATTCCGGAAGGTCTCATGGATCGCAAGAGGGAGGAGTTCTGCAACTTCACCCAAGGAAGACTAACTGTGGATGCTTATAGTCGTGAATTTGGGAATCTGGCACATTATGCCCCTGAAGAGGTATCTACTGACGCTAAGAAGCAGGCAAGGTTCCGCAAGGGACTTAGCCCTGAGCTTTGCCGCGATCTTCGTCTGCATGAGTGCACCTCCTTTCAGAAGTTGGTCAATAAAGCCATCAGTGCTGAGACAGGCCAGACTGATTATGATGCTTCACGCAATCACTCCCGTGATTTTGGCTCTTCATCCGGCTCTGGAGCTCAGAAGCGCCGGGTGTGGATCCCAAGCACGACACTGCCACCCAGGTTCATCCCGAGGCCATCCTTTGAGGCGCCTCGTCCCAACCAGCAATTTGCACCGCCCAAGCCCTATGGTGGCCCCGCCGCTAATGCTGCTCCACGCCCCAATGTGGTGACATGCTTTAAGTGTGGAGAGCCAGGTCACTATAGCCGAGAGTGTCCCCAGAACAACCCCAATCAGGCTAGAAAGTCCGTTGGCCGTGGAAAGCCAGCGGGAAAGACATTCTACGCCAAGCTGGTCACTACTACACGTGGCCATGTCAACTATGTTTCAGCCGAGGAGGCTCATCAGGATCCTAATGTCGTCCTTGATATGCTCCTTGTTAACTGCCATCCGGCATCTGTTCTTTTCGATACTGGAGCATCTCATTCATTCATACCCGAGAACTATGCTCGATTGCATAACACGACATTCTGTGACATGCCCATTCCATGGTAATTCAAACTCCGGGTTCCAAATGGCAAACTTCTAGAGTAAGCCATGGGAACGAAATTCTTGTCGATAGACTTGTCTTCCTTGCATCCTTAATAGCTCTCAAGTCCTCAGACATAAACATCATCTTGGGTATGGACTGGATGTCAGTTCATTATGCTAAGATTGATTGTGCCACTAGAACCGTTCAACTTACCCACCCATCGGGCAAGACAGTCAATGTCTTAACTCGAGTGGCCAAGCGCCAGCTTTACTCCCCAAATGCCAACCCCCTTCCAGACCTTGAGGATGTTTCGGTAGTCCGAGACTTTCCAGATGTCTTTCCAGAAGAACTGCCAGGTGTTCCACCTGACAGGGATGTCAAGTTTGTGATAGACCTTGTTCCAGGAACCGTTCCAATTTCTAGAAGACCCTACAAGATGGCACCTTTAGAACTAGCCGAGATTAAGAACCAACTCGATGAGTCCTTGAAAAAGGGTTTCATCCGTCCTAGTTCCTCTCCTTGGGCTTGCCCCGTCCTCTTCGTTAAGAAGAAGGATGGAACGGATCGAATGGTTGTGGATTATCGACCTGTCAACTTGGTCACCTTCAAGAACAAATACCCGCTTCCCAGGATCAACGATCTGTATGATCAGCTCGCTGGATCCTCAGTATTTTCCAAGATGGATTTGAGGTTGGGCTACCATCAAATCAAAATCAGAAACGGGGACATTCCCAAAACGGCCTTTGTTACTCGTTATGGCCAATACGAGTACACCGTTATGTCCTTCGATTTAACCAATGCCCCAGCTACCTTCTCTCGGTTAATGAACTCGGTCTTCATGGAGTACTTGGATAAATTTGTCGTAGTATACCTCAATGACATACTCATCTACTCAAAGAATGAAGAGGAACATGCCGAACATTTAAGGCTGGTATTGATGAAACTTCAAGAGCATCGCCTTTATGCCAAATTCTCCAAGTGTGAATTTTGGTTGCCAGAAGTGACCTATCTAGGCCATGTAATCTCTGGCAAGGGTATTGCTGTCAATCCCGAGCGAGTTCAAGCCGTCCTTGATTGGACTCCACCTGAGACGGTCAAGCAAGTTCGGAGCTTCCTTGGCTTAGCGAGCTATTGTCGCCGCTTCGTTGAGAATTTCTCCAAGGTTGTTAAACCTCTAACTGAACTCCTCAAGAAAGATAAAAAGTTTGAGTGGACTCCATAGTGTGAGTTTAGCTTTCAGGAACTGAAAAGACGCCTAACATCTGCTCCCGTACTAGTACCACTAGATTTCTCCAAGGACTTCATTATCTATTGCGATGCCTCGCGACAAGGACTAGGTTGCATACTCATGCAAGATCATCAGGTAATTGCCTATGCTTCACGGCAATTACACCCACATGAGGAAAATTATCCCACACATGATCTAGAGCTTGCAGCTGTAGTCCATGCACTCAAAACTTGGCGACATTACCTCCTCGGTAATCGTTGCGAGATCTTCACCGATCACCAAAGTTTGAAATATATCTTCACCCAACCAGATTTGAATCTCAGGCAAAGACGTTGGGTCGAGTTGATCTCGGATAACGACTTAGGAATAACTTACACCCCGGGCAAAGCCAATGTCATGGCTGATGCGCTAAACTATAAGTCCTATTGTAACAACCTGATGTTACAACAAAGTCAACCACTTCTCCATGAGGAATTTCGTAAGCTTAATCTTCACATTGTTCCTCGAGGTTTTCTATCCACCCTGGTAGCAAAACCTAACCTTATGGATCAAATCATAACCGCCCAGCGGTATGATAAGGGCATATCTCGGATTAAGGAAAACATTGCTTGCGGAGTTGCTAAATGTTTTTCCATGGATAAGCGGGGTGCTGTCTTCTTCGAGAACCGTTTGGTGGTTCCCAGGAAACAACATCTTCGCTAGTTAATCCTTAAGGAAGCTCATGAATCCCCTCTCACCATTCATCCTGGTAGTACTAAAATGTATCAAGACCTACGCCAGAGGTTTTGGTGGACCAGGATGAAAAGAGAAATTGCTCAATACATTGCTAGCTGCGACGTCTGTCGTTGTGTTAAAGCAGAGCACCAACGGCCTGCTGGCACCCTTCAACCATTGGCTATTCCTGAATGGAAATGGGATAAAATCAGTATGGATTTCATCACTGGGTTTCCCAGGACCAAGAGAGGGAATAATGCCATCTTCGTCGTGATCGACCGTCTTTCCAAAGTAGCCCATTTCCTACCTGTTCGTGAGACTATCACCGCTAGCCAGCTAGCCGATTTATACATCTCCCGAATAGTGTCTCTTCATGGTGTCCCATTGGAAATTAACTCAGACCGTGGGAGTCTCTTCACCTCTCGATTTTGGGAAAGTTTCCAAAATGCTATGGGAACTCGTCTCTCTTTTAGTACCGCCTTCCGTCCTCAATCAAGTGGTCAAGTAGAGCGAGTCAATCAAATTCTGGAAGATATACTCCGAGCCTCTGTCATCTCGTTCGGAATGAGTTGGGAGAAATGCCTTCCATTCGCAGAGTTTGATTATAACAATAGTTATCAAGCTAGCTTAGGCAGGGCTCCTTTCGAAGTTATCTATGGACGAAAATGTCGAACGCTTCTTAACTGGTCAGAAACCGGGGAAAGACAACTCTTTGGCCCGGATATGATTCAGGAAGCAGAAGAGCTGGTTCGTGTTATTCGTGAGAAATTGAAAACAGCCCAATCTCGTCAAAAGAGTCAATATGATCGTAAACATAAGCCTATGACTTATGAAGTCGACGAGAAGGCTTACCTTCGGGTTACTCCGTTAAAGGGAACCCATCGTTTTGGTATCAAAGGCAAATGGGCTCCTCGTTACATTGGACCCTTTCGCATTCTTTCGAAACAAGGAGAAGTTGCCTACCAATTGGAACTACCTTTGCATCTTTCCAGAGTTCACGATGTCTTCCACGTTTCTCAACTCAGGCGTTGCTTCGCGGATCCTAATCGTGGAGTGGACCACGAAACACTTGATCTACAAGATAACCTCTCATATTGGGAATATCCCGTTCGTATCCTTGATCAAGCCGAGCGTACCACTCGACGTCATAATATCAAGTTTCTCAAGGTTCAATGGTCACACCATTCCGAGAAAGAAGCCACTTGGGAAAGGGAGGATTGTCTTCGACGCGAGTACCCCACCTTCTTCCCGGAGGATCCTAAATCTTGGGACGAGATTCTTTTGAGTGGGGGTGAGTTGTCACACCCTAGCTAGTTCAAGCATTAGAGTGTGCATCATGTTTAAATTCCTCTTAAATTTGAAATGGGGAAGGCAGAAACCCCAACACCCCCCTGAAAACAACTAGGGTTTACTAAAATTATTTTCAATGAACCTGAAATGCCCTTCTAAAAAGTTCACTCTCTTTGTCTTGGGTTGGTACCTCTGGCAAAATTGGTGCACAATTTTCTAGGTCAACAGAAGGTCATTGAATTAAATCATAAGTATTTAATTTTGGGCATTTAAATGCTATAAAATAATTTAAATGCTCAAATAATTCTGGAAATAAATGTTTGCTGTTGGAAATATTCTAAACAGAGCCCACAATTATTTTCAGGATTTTTGGAAATGTTTTAGTATTTTTAATAAAGCCCAACAATTGCAGTTAAATAGAAAAAGAAAAACAAAATAGAAAAAAAGAGAAAGAGAGAAACCTACCTGGCGCAGCCCACCTAAACCACCAGCCGGCCCACCTAGCGGCCTAGCACTGTGCTGGCCCGCGCCAGCCAGCTGCTTCTTCCCCGCCAGCCAGGCAGGGAGGTGTCGCCGGCGTGCCCGAGCTCACCACCGTGTCACCTACTTGCCGCCCGCGCCCTGGACGCCTGGACGTCTCCACGTCGCACCCCGCAGCCCCTGGACACGCCATCCCCCTGTCTCTCTCCCTTCGCCGTTCCCCACCATGGCCGACGCCCCTGTCGCCGCACCGTCGTCGTAGCCATGCCCTCCGTTGTCCTCGCGCCGCGTCATCGTGTCCACGAGCTCCGCCGTCGTCGATTACGTCGAGTGGGTCGAGCCCCGAGCGCTCACTTACCCCGGA
The DNA here is from genome assembly GCA_034509565.1 of Triticum monococcum. Lineage (NCBI taxonomy): Eukaryota > Viridiplantae > Streptophyta > Magnoliopsida > Poales > Poaceae > Triticum > Triticum monococcum. The sequence goes on from CM067843.1 coordinate 573,246,727, forward strand.
GACGCTGCACCGAGCTCGCCCTCAACTCCGGCCACCGGAGATCTCTTTCGCCGCCCCGCCGCATCAACTCATCCCCGACCTCTCTGACTGCCTCGACGAGACCCCCGCGAGCTCAACCACCTCCCCACCCTCTCCGCTCTCTCTCCCGAGCCCCGTAGCGACTGCATGTAGATCACTCGCACGCACCGCCGCAGAGCTCGTCGCCGACGAGGCTCCGACCACCCAATGGCGACGCCACCCTGTCCACTAGTCCTACCGCACCTCCAGGAGCTCAACGCACCAATCCACGTGCCTCCCCGTGCCCCCTAGTGACCAGTTCATCCTTACCCGAGCTCCGGCCGCTGCCAAGGTCATCGCCGGCGACGTTTCTGGCCACCCTAGCTCCACCCACTGCCACCACTCGATGCGGCTTGCTCCCAGCTATGCGTAGATGCTCTCCGCCGTCATTTTGGTTGCCGTAGCACGAAACCCGCAGCCTCCGCCGCGTCTGGCCACGCCGGCGGCTAAACGCCAGCGAGTTTGAGTCGGTTTGACCCCTGTGTGGGCCCAGGTAGACCCCTCCTGAGTCTATGACAGGTGGGGCCGGTCTGCTAATTAGTTTAGGATTAGTTTGAACTAAATTTACTTAATTCAGTCACTGACATGTGGGCCCAGGCCCCACTGACAGCTAATTAGTGTTAATCTAATTCTATTAACTAGCTGTGTCACTGATAGAGAGGGCCCACCAGTTAGGTTTGACCTGGCTGACCTAGTTGACCGTTGATGTCACACCTATGTCATGCTGACGCATTAATTCAATTACTGGATTTATTCTTTAATAGGAAATTCCAAAAAATAGTCAAAACTTCTAAAACTCATAGAAAATCAACCATAGCTCCAAATGCAAAGATTTATATATGAAAAATGATCAGAAAAATTCATTCTATCCACCTGTAATGGTTTCATGCATGACAAAACAAGTTAACCTTGCTGTTTAAGCAGAATAAGGAAATGCACTAATAAGGCCATGTTTAATGAGCTAACATTTGAATATTTGATTCAAATGAGTTCATTCCTTTCTGTTTTAGCTTGCATTAGGCCAAGACACATTCATATTGCCATGTCATAGCATGCATCATATTGTTGCTTATCGTCATGTGTTGATTGTGTTCCGATGTGTTCTTCGTGGTAGGTTCTGCCTCCGAGGATATTCACGAGTATCCAACTGAAGGGCAGTATCCCACTACCACTCCATCAGGCAAGCAAACCATTGATCATTCCGATACAACCCATGTTTCTGCTTCTGCTCTTGTTTACTACATTAAGACAACGCGTTTCAAACTGCTGTGTGCTATGGTAGTTGAACCCTTATCCTCTGCATGACCTGTCATTGCCACAATAACTAGATGAAACCCACTAGCATGTGTAGGAGTTGATTGAGCCATGTATGTGATTCCTACTTTTCTATGCCTGCTATGCTTAGAGTTGTGTCAGGTCTGGTTCATCCGGGTGATGGGCTAGAGTGAAATGATTACGTCGGTAACGTGAGGGTTGTGTGGAATATGTTTTGGTAAAGGTATCGATGAGAGGCCATGTAGGAGTACATGGTGGGTTGCTTCATTGAGGCCGTCCCTAAGAACTGAGATCTGTATGTGTGATTTAAGATTCAGCTACTACCATGCATTGGTATCCTTAATTGACCCTCTCGGCTTCTTAAATACCTTAGTGCTCTGTCCAGGAGTTGCAAATAGTTTGTAGTGTTGTAGGTTATGTGTTGGCAGCCGTGCGTAGCGCTGACCCTAGCGGTGGGCTATGTTGCGGTAGATACACCATGGCACGGTGTACCGAGTCACCCGTTTGGTGTCTTGGGAACCTTGTTCACATCGTTCGGGGCCGTATGTGGAAACCTCGGCTGGAATCCCTGCGGATGGAACCTGGATAGATGATGAACCTGGACTAGAGGCTTGAGTGTTTAGGTAGGCCGTGGCCGACACCCTCATTGGGCCTCCGCTTGAAGGTTCCCGAGTACATGTCGTGTAAACGGTGGTAAGTGGTGAAAGTGTGTATGACGAAGTACACCCCTACAGGGTATAAAACTATTCGAATAGCCGCGTCCACGGTAAAGGACAACTTGGTTGCCTATACAGTTCATAGACAAGTTAATGGATACTACTAAAATATTCAAGATAAGTGTGAGTACCGAGGATGGCCCTCTCGATGTGGCTTGGAATCGGGGTCCTGACATGTTGGTAGACACACCTACTACGTAAGTTTTATTGATGACTACAACGAGTTTTGGATCGATCTTGTTAAGAAAAGATCCGACATTTTCCAAGTTTTCAAGAACTTTCACGCACTTGTTGAGCGTAAATTCGACTCTAAAATCATTGTTGTACAATCCAATTGGGGATGGGAGTATGAGAAGTTGAACTCCTTCTTCCAAACCCTTGGCATCTCACACCATGTGTCATGCGCCCACGCTCACCAACAAAATGTCTCGGCCAAGCGCAAACACCGTCACATTGGTGAGGTTGGCCTTGCTCTTCTAGCTCATGCATCCATGCCACTCAAGTTTTGGGATGAAGTGTTTCTTACTGCTGTTCACATTATCAACATGCTCAGCTGTGTTAAATTCGGATGTAACTTTTCGAGTAGATTATTTTTCATATAAAATATGTTAATCCGAGTTCATATGCAAAAGTTATGCCCATTATACAAATTCCAGAGAGATTTTGCAAATAAAGTCGAAATTCATATTTGTAAATTTTCCCAACAAGTAGACCACATATCACACGGGAAACTTATTTTCTCTTATTTTTTTGACATTTCCATCATTTTCTTTTATTTTTTTAAACTGAAAAGGCGGTCCATGGGGGGGGGGGTGCATTCGGTAGAATTTTTGGGCCAAGTTAGTAATGGCGCACCGTGGGAGTGGTGCGCCATTACTAGTTCAACTAGTAATGGCGCACCACACACACGGTGTGCCATTGCTAGTTGTGAACAAAATAAAAAAATTTGAAAAAAAAATTACTAGTGGCGCACCATGGATGTGGTGCGCCATTACTAGTTTAACTAGTAATGGCGCACTATCCACTGGTGCGCCATTACTAGTTTTGAAAAAAAATTGAAAAAAAAATACTAGTTCAACTAGTAATGGCGCACCACACACACGGTGTGCCATTACTAGTCGTGAACAAAATAAAAAAATTTGAAAAAAAATTACTAGTGGCGCACCATGGATGTGGTGCGCCATTACTAGTTTAACTAGTAATGGCGCACTATCCACTGGTGCGCCATTACTAGTTTTGAAAAAAAATTGAAAAAAAAAGTTGAAAATTTTTTGAAAAAAATTACTAGCGGCGCACCGTGGATGTGGTGGTGCGCCATCAATAGTTTTGAAAAAAAGGAAAAAATGTTACTAATGACGCACCGTGGGTGTGGTGCGCCATTAGTATTTGGACACTAATGGCGCACCATCACATGGTGCGCCATTGGAATATAGTTGTGGCGCACCACATGTCTGGTGCGCCATTAGTGGCCATATCATCTATAGCCCTTTTTCTAGTAGTGTGGGTGCGCGTCCCTCAGCGTCATTCGGAACAGCTAGTCCGCCGGGACCCTTTGCAAAGATTACGTGTAAATCATTGACCATAGCAAGTATGTGATCACCGGTACGCATTGCGGGCTTCTTCCAGTGATCTGCCTCGACTTTGAAATGCTTGCCTTTATTTCGACATTGATGGTTGGCCGAAAGAAATCGACGATGGCCCAGGTACACATTCTTCCTGCATTTGTCCAGGTATATACTTTTGGTGTCAGCTAAACAGTGCGTGCATGCGTGGTATCCCTTGTTTGTCTTTCCTGAAAGGTTACTGAGAGCGGGCCAACCGTTAATGGTTACAAACAACAACGCGTGCAGGTTAAATTCCTCCTGTCTGTGCTCATTCCATGCATGTACAATGTTTCCATTCCACAGCTATAAAAGTTCTTCAACTAAGGCCTTAGGTACACATCAATGCCGTTGCTGGGTTGCTTAGGGCCTTGGATGAGAACTGGCATAATAATGAACTTCCGCTTCATGCACATCCAAGGAGGAAGGTTATACATACATAGAGTCACGGGCCAGGTGCGTTGATTGCTGCTTTGCTCCCCGAAAGGATTAATGCCATCCGCGTTTAAAGCAAACCATATGTTCCTTGGGTCACCTGCAAACTCAGCCCAGTACTTTCTCTCGATTTTTCTCCACTACGACCCGTCAACGGGTGCTCTCAACTTCACGTCTTTGTTACGGTCCTCACTGTGCCATCGCATCAACTTGGCATGCTCTTTGTTTCTGAACAGTCGTTTCAACCGTGGTATTATAGGAGCATACCACATCACCTTCGCAGGAACCCTCTTCCTGCGGGGCTCACCGTCAACATCACCAGGGTTATCTCGTCTGATCTTGTACCACAATGCACCGCATACCGGGCATGCGTTCAAATCCTTGTACGCACCGTGGTAGAGGATGCAGTCATTAGGGCATGCATGTATCTTCTGCACCTCCAATCCTAGAGGGCATACGATCTTCTTTGTTGCGTACATACTGTCGGGCAATTGGTTATCCTTTGGAAGCTTCTTCTTCAATATTTTCAGTAGCTTCTCAAATCCTTTGTCAGCCACAGCATTCTCTGCCTTCTAGTGCAGCAATTCCAGTACGTACCAAGCTTTGTGTTGCCATCTTCGCAATTGGGGTACAACCCTTTTTTGTGATCCTCTAACATGCGATCGAACTTCAGCTTCTCCTTTTGACTTTTGCATTGCGTCCATGCATCGACAATGACCCGACGGAGATCATCATCATGGGGCACATCGTCTGGTTCCTCTTGATGTTCAGCAGCTTCCCCCGTTGCAGCATTATCGGGCACATCGTCTAGTTCCTCTCCATCTTCAGCAGCTTCCCCCGTTGCAGCATGATACGTCTCCAACGTATCTATAATTTATGACGTATTCATGCTATTATATAATCCATCTTGGATGTTTATTGGGCTTTACTATGCACTTTTATATTACTTTTGGGACTAACCTATTGACCCAGAGCCTAGTGTCAGTTTCTGTTTTTTCCCTTGTTTCAGTGTTTCGCGGAAAAGGAATATCAAACGGAGTCCACACGGAATGAAACCTTCGGAAAAGTTATTTTTGGAAAGAAAGAAATACGGGAGACTTGGAGTGCACGTCAGGGGATCAACGAGGAGAGCACGAGGCAGGGGGCGCGCCCACCCCCTGGGCGCGCCCTCCACCCTCGTGGGCCCCTTGTAGCTCCCCTTACCGACTTCTTTCGCCTATATATCTCCATATACCCTAAAACCATCGGGGAACAGAATAGATCGGGAGTTCCGCCGCCGCAAACCTCCAGAGCCACGAAAAACCAATCGGGACCCTGTTCCGGCACCCTGCCGGAGGGGGGGATCCATCATTAGTGGCCATCTTCGTCATCCCAATGCTCTCCATGACGAGGAGGGAGTAGTTCACCCTCGGGGCTGAGGGTATGTACCAGTAGCTAGGTGTTTGATCTCTCTTTATCGTGTTCTTGAGGTGATACGATCTTGATGTATCGCGAGCTTTGCTATTATAGTTGGATCTTATGATGTTTCTCCCCCTCTACTCTCTTGTAATGGATTGAGTTTCCCCTGTGAAGTTATCTTATCGGTTTGAGCCTTTAAGGATTTGAGAACACTTGATGTATGTCTTGCGTGGGATACCTGTGGTGACAATGGGGTATTCTATTGATCCACTTGATGTATGTTTTGGTGATCAACTTGCGGGTTCCGCCCATGAAACTATGCATAGGGGTTGGCACACGTTTTCGTCTTGACTCTCCGGTAGAAACTTTGGTGCACTCTGTGAGATTCTATGTGTTGGTTGAATAGATCAATCTGAGATTGTGTGATGCATATCGTATAATCATACCCACAGATACTTGAGGTGACATTGGATTATCTAGGTGACATTAGGGTTTTGGTTGATGTGTGTCTTAAGGTGTTATTTTACTACGAACTCTAGGGCTGTTTGTGACACTTATAGGAATAGCCCAATGGATTGATCGGAAAGAATAACTTTGAGGTGGTTTGGTACCCTACCATAATCTCTTCATTTTTTCTCCGCTATTAGTGACTTAGGAGTGACTCTTTGTTGCATGTTGCGGGATAGTTATATGATCCAATTATGTCATTATTGTTGAGAGAACTTGCACTAGTGAAAGTATGAACCCTAGGCCTTGTTTCAACGCATTGCAATACCGTTTACGCTCACTTTTATCACTTGTTACCTTACAGTTTTTATATTTTCAGATTACAAAAACCTATATCTACCATCCATATTGCACTTGTATCACCATCTCTTCACCAAACTAGTGCACCTATACAATTTACCATTGTATTGGGTGTGTTGGGGACACAAGAGACTCTTTGTTATTTGTTTGCAGGGTTGCTTGAGAGAGACCATCTTCATCCTACGCCTCCCACGGATTGATAAACCTTAGGTCATCCACTTGAGGGAAATTTGCTACTGTCCTACAAACCTCTTCACTTGGAGGCCCAACAACGTTTACAAGAGGTAGGTTGTGTAGTAGACATCAAGCTCTTTTCTGGTGCCGTTGCCGGGGAGGTGAGTGCTTGAAGGTATATCTTTAGATCTTGCAATCGAATCTTTTTGTTTCTTATTTTAGCACTAGTTTAGTTTATAAAAGAAAACTACAAAAAATGGAATTGAGTTTGTCTCATACGCTTCATCTTTTTAATATCTTTCGTGAGTATGATGGAAAGGAAAATTGTGCCAAAGTGTTAGAAGAAGAATGCGTTAGAATGTTCAGCACTAAATCTTTGAATGATGAGCATGATTGCAATGTTGTTAGTATGAACTCTTTGAATATCCGTAGTACTAATGATGATTGCACTAGTTATGATGAAAATGTCTCCTATAAACATGTCAGTTTTTGTGGAGTGCATTGGGTTTGCAAGTACACCCCAAATAGGGAAGATAGATATTGCAAGAGGCATAAGCATTTAGAAACTAAATTGTTGCAAGAAAGGCTAGATGTTTGTGTTGAAAATTTATTTTTTCTTGGCCATACTTGTGAACTTTGCAATGAATGGGGTCATTTAATTATCCGATGCAAATTGTTTCATGATCTAATCGTGTCCAAAAATTGTGATGACTTAATTTCCCTTGCACATTATAATGAACTTAGTTTGCTTATGGGTTATGAAGAAATGAAACGTATAACTAAGCATCTTCCAAAATTTGCCCGTTATAAACTTCTTGATTTTGATCTAGAAGAAATTTATATGTATTGTGCGGTGAATTGCATTGAAAATCCTTATATTGCCAATTACATAAAGAAAAGAAAACAGATAGAAGATGAAGAAAATACTAATGAAAGGCAAGAGACTTCCCAATATCCTCCTATTATTTCGTATGATGAATCAGGTAACGAGGAGGAGCCTTCTATTCAACCAATCTCATTAATAAGGAGCTCCAAAAAGAGGATTGAACCCACACATGATGTGGTGAAGAAGAAGAAAAGAAAAAGTAGGAGAGGTAAAAAGATATCTCTCCCAAATAATGTTGCTCCTATTATTGTTGTGCCTCATGAAAATGAAGATGATGTTGGGGAACGTAGTAATTTCAAAAAATTTCCTACGCACACGCAAGATCATGGTGATGCATAGCAACGAGAGGGGAGAGTGTTGTCCATGTACCCTCGTAGACCGAAAGCGGAAGCATTAGCACAACATGGTTGATGTAGCCGTACGTCTTCACGATCCGACCGATCAAGTACCGAATGTACGGCACCTCCAAGTTCAGCACACGTTCAGCCCGATGACGTCCCTCGAACTCCGATCCAGCCGAGTGTTGAGGGACAGTTTCGTCAGCACGACGGCATGGTGACAATGTTGATGTTCTACCAACGCAGGGCTTCGCCTAAGCACCGCTACAGTATTATCGAGGTGGACTATGGTGGAGGGGGACACCACACACGGCTAAGAGATCAAACAGATCAATTGTTGTGTCTCTAGGGGGTGCCTCCCTCCCCGTATATAAAGGAGTGGAGGAGGGGGAGGGGGCCGGCCACCCTTGGCGTGCCCCATGAGGAGTCCTACTCCCACCGGGAGTAGGACTCCCCCCTTCCATGTTGGAGTAGGAGAGGTGAGGGAAGGAGAGAGAGGGGGAAAGGAAAGGGGGGCGCCGCCCCCCCTCCTTGTCCAATTCAGACTTGGGGGGGGGGGGGAAGGGCGCGCGGCTGCCCCTTGGCCGCCTCTCCTATTCCACCACTTGGGCCCATGAGGCCCAATAACCTCAAAGGGGGTTCCGGTAAACCCCCGGTACTACGATATATATCACTACAAAAAAAAGACACATCCGTGACATTTTGGGCTGAACGAATTTTTTTTCTGTCATACGTATGACACTTCTATGACGATAATTGTGACAAAGCCCGGTATCATCATAGATGTGGTGGGCTCGTACTTCTATGACAAAAAAATAATGACAGAAAATGGGCTTTTCGTCCTGGGCGGGCCGGAGACGCAGCTGCATGACATTCTTTGGGCCGTCCATGACCAAAAAAACCGTGGTAGAAGCGAGGTGGAGGAAAATTTCGGGGAGTTCCCGGTTATAGTGGGAGGTCGGGGGCCGAGCGATGCGCGTTTCTCTCGTACACGTACGCGCGTTTGTGCGAGGCGTTGGCTCTAACTGAACCCGAGCGAGGCGTTGGGCTCTAACTGAACCCGAGCGATTGCATTGCAGGCTACGCGTTACTGAACCCGAGCTATCGATCGATGGATGTTAACTGAACCCGATCGAACGATTCCTTGGCTACTGCTGCTAATTGAAGTCGATCGATACTGCCTCTGGATGAACAGTGAGCGTTGCGGGGGGGGGGGGGGGGGGGGTTCGATGAACAGTTCCCGATGGGGGTGGATGAACAGGACCCCGTGGTGTTGCCTCTAGATGAACAGGACCCCGATCGATCGAGCCGGTTGGGGCTGGATGAACAGGACCCCGTGGAGGGGTGGATGAACAGGACCACCCCGTGGAGGGCAGGATGAACAGTAGACGGTGGAGAGGTGCCCATGGAGGTGTGGTTGAACAGGACCCCGTGGTGTGGAGGGCTAGATGAACAGTAGACGGTGGAGGGGTGGTTGAACAGTAGCCGGTGGAGTAGCGCGCGGTGGAGGCTGGATGAACAGGAGCCCGTGGTGGCTAGAGGAGGTCGATGGTGGATGAACAGTAGCTCGTGGAGGCTGGAGGGGGTCGACGGTGGAGATGAGCAGTATCCCGTGTTGTCCCGTTTTGCGGTACGCCACACCCCTCTCGATGAATAGGACCCCGTTTCGACTGTAGCGCTCCAACACAAGTCTGTTTCCTCCATTTTGCGGTACGCCACACCCCTCCCGATCAACAGGACCCCGTTTCGACCGTAGGAGGTCCGTTTCCTCCGTTTTGCGGTACGCCAGACCCCTCCCGATGAACAGGATCCCGTTTCGAATGTGGCCGGTCGAACACAAGGTCGTTTCCTCCGTTCTGCGGTACGCCAGGCCTCGTTTCCATCGCCTGTTCCGTCCAAGCCCTCCCGATGAACACGACCACGCATTCCGTTCCGACCCAGCCGCGTTGCCTCCCGATGAACACGACGCATTCCGTTGCCTCCCCATGAACACGACGCATTCCGTTGCCTCCCCATGAACACGACGACGACGCTGTTTCTCCATTCCGACCCAGCCATGTACACGAGCCCTCGCCGTACGTATGCGCGAGTAGGCGTTCGAGACCCCGCCCGTATGTACACATACGTGCCGTATTTTCTTTCTTGCACCCTGGCCGTTGTACGTACGTGTACATGCTACGTGCGCGCCTCTACTACGACACATGCGCGCCTCTACATCGAATAGTATGTACGTACACGTTCGCGACCAGAGTGACAATGCTACGTACGCTTCGACCAGGTGGGTCCCGACTGTCAGGCACTTCCTTGCCTGCGAAGATGTAGCTGGTGGGTCCCAACAGTCAGGGGGGCGAAATACGGTGGCCCGTTCGGTGGGTCCCCGCTGTCAGGTGGAGGAATAATTATTTTGCACGTAATAAGGAGGCACTTCCTTGCTGCGGCCGTGGACCCCGCTGTCAGCCTCTCCACGTATAGTCCACGTCCGATGGAAGTTGTTCCTTGACCACATTGACCATGCCGCGCCGAGAGTACCAGGGCGGTGGACGACGGTGAGGCCTAGGAAGGTGACGACGGGGAGCCGGGGAAGACGCGGCAGTGGAAGCCCGCGCGCGCGGAGAGGAGTACGAGTGTTCACTGGTTCGGCTGCGGTGTGAGGCTGTCGTCACCGCAGGGCCTGGCCAGCGGTAGGAATAGTAGGGGGCGGTGAAGCCTCCATGGCAGCACAGCCGGCCACGGGAGGCGGGAGCATGTGGCACGACTGGCGCTGCTTTAGGCGGCTGGAGCAAGAAGACCAGAGGTTGAAGAAGCACTACGGCCGTTGGATGGATATCGTACGGTCAGTGGAGCTAGTATCGTTCATATTGACTAAAGTTGACAAAGGCCCCCATCCCAGTCAACTTAGTAGGCCCACAAGTCAGCCTCCCACCATGGTGGGTCCCGGCTAGCAGGGGAAGTATTCATTTTTTTGTGCGTAGTAAGTAGGCACTTCCGGTGGGTCCGAGCAGACAGCGGGGGCAACGTTTTTTTCGAGAAATACGTTGGCCCGTCCGGTGGGTCCGAGCAGTCATGGGGGAAACATTTTTTTTCGCGAAATAAGGTTGCTCGTCCGGTGGGTCCTTGCTGTAAGGTGGAGGAATAATTATTTTGGGCGTAATAAGGAGGCACTTTCTTCCGGCCGCCTGGACCCAGCTGTCAGCCTCTCCACGTACAGTACTCTTCCGATGAAAGTTGGTCGTTGACCATGTTGACCACGCCGCGCCGAGAGCACCAGGGCGGTGGTCTGGACGACGGTGAGGCCTAGGAAGGGGACGACGCGGAGCCGGGGAAGACGCAACAGAGGAAGCCCGCACGGAGAGGAGTACGAGGGTTCACTGGTTCGGCTGCGATGTGAGGCTACCATCGCCGCAGAATAACAGGGGGTGTGGGTGAGTAGAGGGATGGCCTGGCCAGCGGTGGGAGTAGTAGGGGGCGGTGAGGCCTCCGCCGCATCGCAGCCGGCCACGGGAGGCAGGAGCACGAGGCACGACCGGCGCTGGTTTTGGCGGCTGGAGCAAGAAGACCAGATGTTGAAGAAGCACAAGTCAGCCTGTATATTGACTAATGGACATCGTGCGGTCACTAGAGCTAGAATCGTGTATATTGACTAAGTTGACAAAGCCCTCCGTCCCCGTCAACTTAGTAGGCCCACAAGTCAGCCTGCCACTATACTGGGTCCCAGCTAACAAGGGGAGTATTCTTTTTTTTTGTGCGTAATAAGGAGGCACTTCCTTGCGTGCGAAGATATAGTTGGTGGGTCCGAGCTATCTGCGGTGGTAACGTTTTATTCGCGAAATACAGAGGCCCTTTCGGTGGGTCCCAAATGTCAGGTGGAGGAATCATTGTTTTGCGCGTAATAAGGAGGCATTTCCTTGCGTGCGGCCGTGGACCCAGCTGTCGGCCTCTCCACCTAAAGTCCACTTCAGATGCATGTCGGTCGTTGACCAGGCCGCGCCGAGAGCACCAGGGCGGTGGACGACGGCGAGGCCTAGGAAGGGAACGACACGGAGGCAGGGAAGACTCAGCAGTTGTTTCCCACGCGGAGGGGAGTACGACTGTACGAGGGTTTACTGGTTCGTCTTCCGTCGCCGTAGAATAACATCAGGTGTGGGTGAGTAGAGGGATGGCTAGGCCAGCGATGGGAGTATAGTGGGGCGGTGAGGCCTGCGCGGCAGCTGAGCCGGCCGCGGGGACAAGGGAGCAGGCAGTCCCGCCGGCGCCTGTTTGAGCAGCTGGAGTAGGAAGAGCAGAGATTGAAGAAGCATGACGGCCGTTGGATGGCCATCCAACAGTCACTGCTTATGCGTCTACCTTTTTTTTAGGAAAGTCTCAAATCTGTGGGAAACGGCATACATCCCATTTGCCATTATTTCTAATAATTTACAGCCCATTTTCTAATTATTAAGGTTTTTTTGGAGCCCATATTCTTTTTGTTAGCATTATAGCCCATATTGTGGCCACGGTTAAAAAATTATACGAAATTTTGCATATTTCGGTGCGGTCCGAACTATTTTTAATCCCGAAATATCGACTCACATTCAAACTGATTTTAAAAAAAAATGTATATCAATATAAAATCCAACAAATTCTCCACGCATAAAAATTAATGTAATTTCAAATCTCGAAATGAAAAAAAAGATATTTGAAACTAATTGCCGGTTTGATGTGTTTTAAAAATGTACAGCCCATTTCTCATTACTGATGGGCCATTTTCTCGGCCAGCCGAATGAAAGCTCTCCTCCTCGTCTTGAAAGATTTGCAGCCCAACAGGCCTGACAAAGCGACTTACTTGGCAAATCACAAAAAAATCGGGCTGTGGCCGTGGACCCAGGTGTTAGTCTCTCCACGTACAGTACTCTTTCGATGGAATGTCGTTGACCACGTTGACCATGCCACGCCGAGAGCACCAAGGCAGTGGACGACGGCGAGGCCTAGGAAGGGGACGACACGGAGCCGGGGAAGACGCGACAGTGGATGCCCACGCGGAGAGGAGTATGAGTGTTCACTGGTTCGGCTGCGGTGTGAGGCTGCCGTCGCCGTAGAATAACAGGGGGAGTGGGTGAGTGGAGGGATGGCTTGGCCAACAGTGGAGTAGTATGGGGACGGTGAGGCCTCCGCGGTAGCACAGCCGGCCACGGGAGGCAGGAGCATGCGGCACGACCGGCGCTGCTTTGGGCAGCTGGGGCAAGAAGACCAAAGGTTGAAGAAGCACTACGGCCGTTGGATGGACATCGTTGACCACACTGCGCCGAGAGCACCAGGGCGGTGGACGACGGCGAGGCCTACGAAGGGAACGACACGGAGCCGGGGAAGACACGACAGTGGATGCCCACGCGGTGGAGAGTACGAGGGTTGACTGGTTCGGCTGCCATCGCCGGAAAATAACAGGAGGTGTGGGTGAGTAGAGGGATTGACAGGCCAGGGATGCGAGTATGATGGGGCTGCTAGGCCTTCCCGGCAGCACTGCCGGCCACGGGAGGCGGGAGCAGACGGTTCCGACGGCGCTGGTTTGGGCGGCTGGGGCAGGAGGATCAGAGACTGAAGAAGCACGATTGCCGTTAGATTGACATCTAACGGTTTGACGCTGGTAGAGTCGATTGTTGACTAAGTTTCTTTTTTGAGAGACCTTGTGTACGCATGAACTTAGTAGGCCCACAAGTTAGCCTCCAAATATGTGGCAGACAACATAAATCCCATTTGGTATTTTTTATAATTTGCAGCCCATTTGCTAATTCTTAAGTAATTTATTACAGCCCATTTTCTGCCTAGGACCACGGTCAAAAAGTCCAACCTTATTTTGCATATTTCGGTGGAGTCCGAACTGTTGTAATCCCGAAATGATAAACATTTTTTTAAGAACTTATTGATTTGCCAAAAAAATCGTTTTGTTTTTGTAAGAAAATAAGACGTGGGACAAATTTAGTTGGTTTAAGGGAAAATCAGTGGTAAAAAAATCAGCGCTGGGTGGGAAAAAACAACAAAAATAAGGATGTAAATATGAAAAGGGAATTTTATGTGTTTTCAATATAATGATACGTGTATACGAACTAGTAAAACTATAGGTAGAGCTTAGAACGGATGTAGGACATGCGTTTCAAGACGAAAATAGAACTGGGCTGTGTGTTTGATTCAGTAAAAAAAACTGCTTGCGGATGTTGTAAGACAAAATATAACTAACGCTAGCGGGCCAGAGGCCAGTAGATACCTGCTGGATCTTTGGGCCCCGTCGTCATGGGCTGGGCCTGTTAAAAACAAAACAACCCTGGCAATCTACAACCCAGTTGAAACTTGCTCGACCTGAAAAAACAATATACGTGCTCAATAAACGAGAGGATTCTGCAAGTACAGACTAATAACTGGGATGCAGCACGGATATTGTTTTTTTATCGTGATAATAAGTGCATGCACTTGTTTTGAAAAAATTGGAGAATTGGGAATTCGAACGGCGGGAGCTTATGCTACCCATCAAATAAAAATCAGATGCCTGAAAATTCGTTTCGAAAAAAATGATTCAGCTTTATATCCACGTCGACCCTCGGCATGATGGTTGGAAGCAAATGCAAGTTCATACCAAAAGATCGTTAACAATAATACCAACTTGCGGACGACAAGGTAGTACAACTACCAATACCAAACTAACTTCAAATCTTTTTACTCCTGGCCCTAGTGTTCGTCTGGTAGAAAATCTTGCAGAGGACCAGCTCCCGCTCCTTCTCTTGCTCCAGGTCCCCGAGGTGGTACAGGTGCATCACCCAGTTGGTCCTCTGCTGGTCGAAGTTCTTGTTGGTGACCAGCACCAGAACCTTTTTTGCTGCCCATCTGCCGGCCGTTGACCATCACCGGCAAGGTATTGCCGGTCTTGTGCCACATCGCGTGCGTGCCGCACTCCGACTGTATCTTGCGACGCGTCCACGCGCCCCATTTGAACGCCCTGGAATTGTGCTGGAAGAAATGCTTCCGGCCACTCAGTGTGATACCTGCAGTATTGTGGAATACATGTTTTAGTGTACCTAGTTGGCATTTTCATAACATCTTTGGCATGTTGTAGTCACTTGTTTCACTTTTTATTAACTGTCAAATTGTAATTGCTTCACCAGGTCTGCGTGTAAAAGAAAAAATAGAGCTATAAACAAAGGAATATGTTTGTGCAAGTAGACGGCCGATCGGTGTCTTACCTAGAAGTTTCTCAGGTTGGGTGTAACATATGCCGTGCTCGCTGTCGATGGTTGGTATGAACAAATCGATGAGAGACTGAAAACTCGCGCTGTCAGCACTCACTTTAGCCTCAAGTTTCTCGGGTTGGGCCAATCCTTCTTTGACTTGCATCGGTAATTCCACAATACCCGAACACGCCGCCGAGATTCTTGTGTCACCTCACGCGCAGCGTGTTGTCACGTCAATTCAATGTGTGGACATGATGAATATTTTGACCGACTTATACTAGTACTGCTACTGTACTACTTACTAGTCGTATTTAGTGTCACAATTTATACATAGGTTTAACTAAGAAGTACGCACTTGAAGCCTAACTGATATATGTATATATATATATGGCTTCTGCGCAACATCTCCATCATCATTATCAGTACATCCTACGTAGATGAGTTAGCATGCACTTGATCCCAGGAAGGTATCTATCCTTCAAACTAGAGGAGTGCTTCAAACTAACAACAATACATAATATCCAACAAAAGAGGGTCGTGCTACAGCAGCAGAATACATGGCTCAGTCTAGATATCAGCACGAATCAAGTTGTGCATATTTGCTGTTGGCATGAACCACATCGCCGCTTGTCGGGTTTGCAAAAGCCATCCATCGCATGGAAGCTTGATGCCTTTCACACACCGAAGATTATCTGGCAACAAGCTGTGTCGACGAATCTTTGGATATGGTGATTCATGAAACCCATGGTATGATGTGTAAACACATCCCCCCCTCGCGAATGGAAGTTGCATAGCACAGTAATCATTGCTGGTGATATGATCGATGATTGGTAGGATGATCGGATAATTGAGCCTGAGGAACAAGGAGTGGTTGCCGAGGCTGTAAACCCGCCTCCAGTTGAATACGCCTGGCCCAACAGAGCTGGGATCTTTCTCGAACACGAAGCAGCCATAGCCATCAATGTCACGAACGCCCCATGCATTGTACTGCATGTGGTTTGATGTAATGGTTTGGTCAATTTGGTACATGTGAATGAGCATCAAATGACCGCCGTTAGCTGAACAAGCGATAAACCACCACCCATCGGCTAGTATGATTCCAGGTCCTGGAATCATGAAGGCCAGCGCATTTGCGTCTGCTGCAACAATTCAAATTGGAGACCAAAAGGACAAAAATAAACAATCATGTTCAGAGTATGTGTGGAATTAAGATTATTATAACAGTGACACATATCATAGACAGAGAATTGCAATGCCGTGGTCATAATCATACCCCAAGTTAAAAAAAATAATCCAATGGCTTTCATATTCTAGCAATATGTCATGGTTCAAACATCATGTAACAATGAGAGGAAAACAGCTATGACAGCACCTACTCATATTCTACCATAGCACTTACTACTACTGTTCTCATATCAACTCTAAGCAATAATATGCGGTGTTATAAAAATCTTGTAAACGAGAGTAACATATAGCAATCATGATGTTATGCTCATAATATGTATTCTAACAATCATTTGATGCCAATTGTTCTCATATCAACTCTAACAATAACATGTGTGGTCATAAAAATCTAGATATGGTGCGATCTATGATGTCTCTTACTGATTTACCTCTATCATTTTGGGGTTATGCTTTAGAGACGGCCGCATTCACGTTAAATAGGGCACCATCAAAATCCGTTGAGATGACGCCTTATGAACTATGGTTTGGCAAGAAACCAAAGTTGTCATTTCTCAAAGTTTGGGGCTGCGATGCTTATGTGAAAAAGCTTCAACCTGATAAGCTCGAACCCAAATCAGAGAAATGTGTCTTCATAGGATATCCAAAGGAAACTATTGGATACACCTTCTATCACAAATCCGAAGGCAAGACTTTTTTTGCTAAATTCGGAAACTTTCTAGAGAAGGAGTTTCTCTCAAAAGAAGTGTGTGGGAGGAAAGTAGAACTTGATGAGGTAACTGTACCCGCTCCCTTATTGGAAAGTAGTACATCACAGAAACCGGTTTCTGTGACACCTACACCAATTAGTGAGGAAGCTAATGATGATGATCATGAAACTTCAAAACAAGTTACTACAGAACCTCATAGATCAACCAGAGTAAGATCCGCACCAGAGTGGTACGGTAATCCTGTTCTGGAAGTCATGCTACTAGATCATGATGAACCTACAAACTATGAAGAAGTGATGTGAGCCCAGATTCCGCAAAATGGCTTGAAGCCATGAAATCTGAGATGGGATCCATGTATGAGAACAAAGTATGGACTTTGGTTGACTTTCCCAATGATCGGCAAGCAATTGAGAATAAATGGATCTTCAAGAAGAAGACTGACGCTGAAGGTAATGTTACTGTCTACAAAGCTCGACTTGTTGCAAAAGGTTTTCGACAAGTTCAAGGGATTGACTATGATGAGACCATCTCACCCGTACCGATGCTTAAGTCTGTCCGAATCATGTTTGCAATTGCCGCATTTTATGATTATGAAATTTGGCAAATGGATGTTAAAACTGCATTCCTGAATGGATTTCTGGAAGAAGAGTTGTATATGATGCAGCCGGAAGGTTTTGTCGATCCAAAAGGAGCTAACAAAGTGTGCAAGCTCCAGCGATCCATTTATGGACTGGTGCAAGCCTCTCGGAGTTGGAATAAACGCTTTGACAGTGTGATCAAAGCATTTGGGTTTATACAGACTTTTGGAGAAGCCTGTATTTACAAGAAAGTGAGTGGGAGCTCTGTAGCATTTCTGATATTATATGTGGATGACATATTACTAATCGGAAATGATATAGAATTTTTGGATAGCATAAAGGGATACTTGAATAAGAGTTTTTCAATGAAAGACCTCGGTGAAGCTCCTTACATATTGGGCATTAAGATCTATAGAGATAGATCAATACGCTTAATTGGACTTTCACAAAGCACATACCTTGACAAAGTTTTGAAGAAGTTCAAAATGGATCAAGCAAAGAAAGGATTCTTGCCTGTGTTACAAGCTATGAAATTGAGTAAGACTCAATGCCCGACCACTTCAGAAGATAGAGAGAAAATGAAAGATGTTCCCTATGCTTCAACCATAGGCTCTATCATGTATGGAATGCTGTGTACCAGACCTGATGTGTGTCTTTCTATAAGTCTAACAGGGAGGTACCAAAGTAATCCAGGAATGGATAACTGGACAGCGGTCAAGAACATCCTGAAATACCTGAAAAGGACTAAGGATTTGTTTCTCATATATGGAGGTGACAAAGAGCTCATCGTAAATGGTTACGTTGATGCAAGCTCTGACACTGATCCAGACGATTCTAAATCGCAAACCGGATACGTATTTACTTTAAACGGTGGAGCTGTTAGTTGGTGCAGTTCTAAACAAAGCGTCGTGGCGGGATCTACATGTGAAGCGGAGTACATAGCTGCTTCGGAAGCAGCAAACGAAGGAGTCTGGATGAAGGAGTTCATATCCGATCTAGGTGTCATACCTAGTGCATCGGGTCCAATGAAAATATTTTGTGACAATACTGGTGCAATTGCCTTGGCAAAGGAATCCAGATTTCACAAGAGAACTAAGCACATCAAGAGACGCTTCAATTCCATCCGAGATCTAGTACAGGTGGGAGACATAGAGATTTGCAAGATACATACGGTTCTGAATGTAGCAGACCCGTTGACTAAGCCTCTTCCACGAGCAAAACATGATCAACACCGAAGATCCATGGGTGTTAGAATCATTACTGTGTAATCTAGATTATTGACTCTAGTGCAAGTGGGAGACTGAAGGAAATATGCCCTAGAGGCAATAATAAAGTTATTATTTATTTCCTTATATCATGATAAATGTTTATTATTCATGCTAGAATTGTATTAACCGGAAACATAATACTTGTGCGAATACATAGACAAACCAAACGTCACTAGTATGCCTCTACTTGACTAGCTTGTTAATCGAAGATGGTTATGTTTCCTAACCATGGACATGTGTTGTCATTTGATTCACGGGATTACATCATTAGGAGAATGATGTGATTGACATGACCCATTCCATTAGCTTAGCACCCGATCGTTTAGTATGTTGCTATTGCTTTCTTCGTGACTTATACATGTTCCTATGACTATGAGATTATGCAACTCCCGTTTACCGGAGGAACACTTTGTGTGCTACCAAACGTCACAACGTATCTGGGTGATTATAAAGGAGCTCTATAGGTGTCTCCAAAGGTACATGTTGGGTTGGCGTATTTCAAGATTAGGATTTGTCACTCCGATTGTCGGAGAGGTATCTCTGGCCCTTCTCGGTAATGCACATCACATAAGCCTTGCAAGCATTGCAACTAATGAGTTAGTTGTGAGATGATGTATTACAGAACGAGTAAAGAGACTTGCCGGTAACGAGATTGAACTAGGTATTGAGATACCGACGATCGAATCACGGGCAAGTAACATACCGATGACAAAAGGAACAACGTATGTTGTTATGCGGTCTGACCGATAAAGATCTTCATAGAATATGTAGGAGCCAATATGAGCATCCAGGTTCTGCTATTGGTTATTGACCGGAGACGTGTCTCGGTCATGTCTACATTTTTCTCGAACCCGTAGGGTCCGCACGCTTAACATTATGATGATAGTTTCATTATGAGTTTATATATTTTGATGTACGGAAGGTTGTTTGGAGTCCCGGATGTGATCACGGACATGACGAGGAGTCTCGAAATGGTCGAGACATAAAGATTGGTATATTGGAAGCCTATGCACTACTAGGGAAAAGCTTATACACAGAATCTTACCAGCAGTGCGCTTTAAAATCAGGCGCTGCTGCTAAGTAGCAGTAGCGCGGGCAACAGAAACTCGCTGCTGAAACAAGTATATCAGTAGCGCGTGCACCGCAAGAAGCGCTACTACTAAAATTCCCACGACGCCGCCGCGAGGCCAGTTATAGCAGCAGCGCGTTAAACTAAACAACACTACTGCTACGTAACGTAGCAGTAGCGCATTCAGGCAATAACCGCTGCTGCTAAATTAACTACAAAAATTTAGTCCCACCTCGCTCCGTGAAGAGAGTTTTACCCACCTTAAATATGTTTCTTCTTCAACTTTCACAAGCACTTGGTCTTCATTGAACTCTATGTGTAGGATCTGTGGCCGCAATAGGAATCATCGCCAGTTCTTAAACCAACTGGCGAGGATTCCTATTGACAAATCAGATTGTACACAAAAAGACCATTGATGATCAATGTATTTTTTTATGTCTATGTCTATTTTTACATAGTGACACATAGCAGTAGCGCGTTCAGGCCGAAAGGCGCTACTGATAGGTCGTTTAGCAGTAGCGCGTTTCCCTATAGCACGCTACTG
Organism: Triticum monococcum; assembly: GCA_034509565.1. NCBI lineage: Eukaryota > Viridiplantae > Streptophyta > Magnoliopsida > Poales > Poaceae > Triticum > Triticum monococcum. The sequence continues at coordinate 573,266,961 of CM067843.1, forward strand.
CTATGCCATTTCATCTCCCCCCACTCACTAGCCTGCATCCACAGATCACACTCACACACACTCACGGTCTCCTCCTCACCCCCACGCCACCGGTCCTCCCCCGTCGCCCCTCCTCCGATCTGCGCCGTTGTCGCCTCATCCTCCTCGCTGGACTCGGTACCGGCCTCCTCCTCCGTCCTCCCTCCACTCACCGCTGGCCACCCCCTCCTCGCTCCGCCTTCCTCCTTGATCCGTCCTCCCTCCACTTGCCGCCGGCCGGCCCCTCCTCACTCCACCTTCCTCCTCCGTCCTACTATCTTCTCCCTCCTCGAGTCGCCCCTCCTTGTCCCTCCTCCTTGATACATTTTGATTTAGTAGGCTTTCATATGTAACATTTTGATTTAGTTGATATGATTCAGTTGATTTAGTAGGCTAGTTGATTTAGAACATTTTGATTTAGTTTATTTAGTAGGCTAGTTGATTTAGTTGATTTAGTAGGCTAGTTGATTTAGAACATTTTGATTTAGTTGATTTAGTATGCTAGTGGATTTAGTATGCTAGTGGATTTAGTATGCTAGTTGATTTAGTTGATTTAGTATGCTCGATTTAGTTTTTTTCTAATAAGTTATTTTTTGGCAAAATGTAGGTGCCAACTTAGTTAAATTTGCCACTTGTTTCCTGTGAAGTGAATCGTTAATCCTTTGCTCATATTGCTTTAGGAAAATGGCGCCACCACCAGCACCACTATGTCGACTGTGCAAGTCAAGGTGCGCCAGCAGCCTTGCAACTGGCAAGCTGTTCGGCATCTACTTCCATCCTAGTTTTCGTCATGCGGCGGTAAGAAATTAGATGAAATGTAACAACTATTTTATTTTTAGTGTTGGCATTACTGCATTGTGTCATTTTGCTTTTCTTACACAGATCGTCCCATGCAATGTGAGGTTGAATTTCAACAAGCTGACAGGAGACACTGTGACATTTGAGGCTCCTGGGGGGCTGTACACTATGGAGGTCGAGAAAGGACACAATATGTCGCAGATTGGAGGAGATAGATGGGCCCGTTTCCTCGCTCGCATGCGTCTTACTGGTGGTGAGTTGATCAGATTCTCCTTCAGAGCAGAAAGACCCAAGTTGGTTGTCATTTGTATCAACCTGGTTGAAGATGATGAAGATGATGAAGATAATGAGGACCCACTCAATGAAGATGATGAGAACCCACTTCATGAAGCCATCATAGCTCAAAGAATGAGGCTGAGCGAGGAGGAGGTGTGCAACCTATGGGACATAATTCCGCCACGTGATGACTTTGTCGGGGTGCCATTCGTGACCCGCCTGACAAGTACCATGGTCGATCAGCATGAAATGGTATGTTATACGTACTTCATGTAGTAATTTGATGATATATATATATATATATATATGCTTTATTGTTATACTTACAAATGCAAATTATCCGATTATATGCTTAGTGAATCCGATGATATGCTTAGTGTAGAGTCCAATGATATGCTTTGTGGAATCTAGTCGATGATATACTTTAGTGTAGAGTCTGATCACATGCTTATTAGTGTAGAATCCAAGGAACTATTAATAGGGTAGATAGTCCATATATACTTATTAGTAGAATTCATGATTAATTAGTACAAATGCGTAGTACCGTGTCTTTTGATAGTGTAGAAATCTAGACTTAATAGAAATATATTTGCAAGAGTATGTGTGAGGCTATTTATTAATTGATATGTTTTTCTTATTCAGAGATTGCCAAAGAACCTATCTGTGAGTTGTGGTATCGTGCCTAATGAAGAAGGCTCAGTTGGACTACGCCTTACCGCAAGGGGCTCCGTCACCACATGTACTTACCGCATGGACACAGATGGTCGCACACACTTGAACTCGGTTGGGTGGAAGAGATTCCTCGTTGGCAAGAATCTTTGTGTTGGACAGGCCATCCTAATTACTATCAGGAACACCCACCGCCCAGGCTTGAGGATGATGATCGTCGTCGATATCATCTAGAACTACATATGTGTGTGTGGCTATATCATCTAGAACTACATATGATGATCGTCGTCGATATTATGTAGAACTACATATGATGATCGTCGTCGATATCATCTAGAACTAAAGATGATGATTGTCGTCGATGTCACCTTGTACTGCTTGAGGATGCATGTTGAGTATATATGAAATTGTTATCTAGTACTCCCTCGGTTCCAGATTACTCATCATGGTTTGAGTTCAAATTTGAACTAAAACCACGATGAGTAATTTCGAACCGAGGGAGTACGACCTAGTACCTATAATGCTTTATGAAATTGATATCTAGTAGTACCTAGTATCTGGAAATTGCAGTTTATCGAAGCTGGAATGGGGAAATGGTGAAAGATATAATAGTAGCGCGGGACCGGGAAATCGCTACAGCTAACTAATAACAGCGCGTTCCTGGAAAGCGCTGCTGCTATGGTCAATAGTGGCAGCGCGGGTACAGGCAGCGCTACTACTAAGAGTTAGCTGTAGCGCCTTATTGGTAGCGCGGGCACCCGCGCTGCTGATAGGCCTAAAACCCACGCTGCTTCTAGCTTTTCCCTAGTAGTGATGTTTGGACATCGGAAGTGTTCCGGGTGAAATCGGCATTTTACCGGAGTACCGGGAGGTTACCGGAACCCCCGGTAACCTATTGGGCCTTATTGGGCCTAGTGGAGGAAGAGGAGAGGAGGCCTAGGGGCTGCCGCACGCCCCTCCCCCCCCCCCCCCCCCAAGTCTGAATTGGACAAGGAGGGGGGCGGCGCCCCCCCTTTCCTTTCCCCCCTCTCTTCCTTTCCCCCCAAGTTCTAATCCAACTAGGGAAAAGGGGGGAGTCCTACTCCAGGTGGGAGTAGGACTCCTCCGGCGCGCCTCCTCCTAGGGCCGGCCGCACCCCCCCTTGCTCCTTTATATACGGGGGCAGGGGGCACCTCTAGACACACAAGTTGATCTTCGTGATCGTACTCTTATCCATGTGCGGTGCCCCCCTCCACCATAATCCTCGATAATATTGTAGCGGTGCTTAGGTTAAGCCCTGCGACGGTAGAACATCAAGATCGTCACCACGCCGTCGTGCTAACGGAACTCTTCCCCGACACTTTGCTGGATCGGAGTCCGGGGATCGTCATCGAGCTGAACGTGTGCTAGAACTCGGAGGTGCCGTAGTTTCGGTGCTTGGATCGGTCGGATCGTGAAGACGTATGACTACATCAACCGCATTGATATAACGCTTCCGCTTTCGGTCTACGAGGGTATGTGGACAACACTCTCCCCTCTCGTTGCTATGCATCACCATGATCTTGCGTGTGAGTAGGAATTTTTTTGAAATTACTACGTTCCCCAACACACTCTTTGTTGGAAGACCGAGGGAGGACACGTGCATGCACTCACATACACGCTTAACGTTTTGAGTTGGAGACATTGATTTTCAAAACTTGCACATTTTTTTGTGTGCAAAACAAACAAATTGTCGGCCATGATATCATAGTCGGTCGTACAAGAGCAGAATACTTATAATTTTAGGCTCCAAAAGCTTTCAAACTTCCCTCTCACATCGAAATATCACGCGCCCAAACGTTTAGCCCTGCGATATTCCTGTTTTACCCCTGCCACATGAACGGAAAAGGGCTGCTTTGGTAACTCCATTGTTTTCCCCTCTTTGCCCCCAACATTCTTCCCTAGAGCCCCTCCCCTTCCCCTCCCCGACCCCCCCAACCACGGCAAGACGCCGAATCTAGTCCTCCGCCGCAGCGGTGGACCTCACACGCCGCCGGATCTACCTTCCGCACCTCGGAACCCCCAACTGCCAACTCACCACTTCACCGGAGCCGCTTCAGCGACTGGCTTGTCCACCGCTCCAGATCTCCTTGACCGCCATCATGGCCCACCGCACCGGATCTGCTTAACCGGCACCCTCGTTCACCACAGCGTAGGCCCTTCACTAACTCCCTCGTCCGCCCCTTCGCTGGCCCTTCATACAAGCCCTCGTCCGCCGCAATAGATCCGCCTCACCGAAAGCACTATACAACGCGCCCACCGAAGCCCGCGCCACTGCATCGGACCTGGTCCACGAATGCCATATTCAACTCCACCGGCCCTGCTTTACCGATGCCGCAGCCTCATTAGGTTATTTTGATTTGTACTCCTTTCGGTTTTTCTCTTTATCGTGCAACTGTTCGCTTACCACAGATGAGCTTTCTTGTATGTCGACAGGCGCCACAACCGTAGCACCAGAGCCGCTTTAGCGAGGCGACAGCCGGCCCAAACTCAACCGCAACACGAGCACTATTGACGATCCTTAGTTATCAAGTATGACAACGATACCCATACGCCGCCGAGAATCAGGTACTATTATCCAACGGCCGGCGCCTACGTTCACTTTTCTAGCATAAGCAGCGCACCTTTGAATTTCTTCAGGGCATCATTTAGTTTTTTATGAGACACGTTATTCTGCTTGCACCTGTAGGGCCATACTTCTGGCAGTGAACATGTTACATGTGCTAAATTACATACCAGTGCACATATAGTTAATATGCTTTAGTTTTGTTCTGATGCCACCTGTTGGTTCCATCAAACTGCTTAATATTCTCTATGCTTAATTACACATCAGCAAACTAGCATGTGGTTCCGCTACTTTTTGTTCATTTTACCCTACATTTTCTGATGCTAGCTATTACATCACTGCTCCGAGCCTCTGTTCATTACTTGTTTGTGTGTTCTTGATCTTCCCAAGTTGCATGACTAATTTGATGCTTCTATTAATTATGGAGCTGCCAACCCCATCAAGCAAAATATTTCTTCTTTTGGGGCTGGCACCTTGAACAAGCATAAAAATATAGGGAAGCAGATATAGTCCCTCCGATTCTATTTACTCTGCGCATAACTCTTGACCCGCATACCAAGGAGGGCACTGTTTTATTTTTTCTAGACTAATTTGCCAATTAATTAGGGCAGAGGCGGATGGGGCGGGGCACAAAAGGAAACCAGCGCTAGGAATCGGCAACGCGTAGACTAATACGAGAAAACTGAGAAAAAGTTATACGCAAAGTAAAAAGAATCGGAGGATTATTGTCGTGTATGCACACACCCTTCTTTCATTAGTTTAGATTAACCATTGATGATCAATTCGGACCAGTGCATGCGATTAAAATTAATTTTACCTAAATAGATGGTGCAGAATAAACTACAACAACTAGATTTGCAACCACGGGATGCTGACGATATCTTCAAAGAACATTGCAACAGCAGATAGGCTTCACAACAACATATGGTAAGCCAGTGTGTTTTAGTGCATGTGAAATGTAATGCGAGTGGGCTGCTTTCTTGGCTTGTGCCCACAACGTGTAATCCTATCGAATTACAAATAGTTCAGTTGTCTGCTTTGCTGTATTGCTTGATTCGAATGCTTATTTGTTGTTACGCTATACCTAAGTTGGCCAATATGTCAGCAGTGCCTGCTTTACTATCGTAAAGAAATGCATGCCTATTTCATTTGAGTCCTTAACTTTTCCTGTCAACTTCATCACAAGACTGTCTTCGTAGTTTATATGAGGCCACACTGTTAAGTGCTTTCTCAGATTATTTCAACTACTTAGATGCCTTGGCAACTTAAATATAGCGGCTGTACACTCCCTTTCAACTAGGGATGTCAACTGGGTCCGGTTTAATCCCGATTAAAGTCCACTAGTGGTATGATAGTTCAAAAGAGTTTTTGTTTTTTTGAGGAAAATGAACTAGGGAGGTAGCAAAAACTAACTAGATGGGACTCGCGGATTTCATTTATCTGCCACTTGCATCCCTAGTTTCATCTTACCATTTTAATTTCTTTTCGGCTGATGCTGCTTCAAACCATTTAAATATAGTTTGCCATGCTCGGCAATAATTCGTCCGTCGTTGACCATGTAAGCTTACTGCCTGGATCATACGATAACTATCTCTTACTGATGTCCAGCGGAAACCTTTCAGGATGCCGTTCACACTAGGACACAATGTACAACCCCAGAATCTATTTGTGGAAGCAGTGCGCCATCCATGTTAACAGATGGTAGCAGTTCAGAGGCAACACCGCCAGAGAGCAGTCTGAGCACATATATTATAGTGCTTGAGGCTCTACTAGAGGCAGAAAGAGATGGTGTGGCTGCCATGAATGAGGTAATCTTTATCTTGAGGCTGGAAATTATGGAATTAGTGACACGCATTATGCAAGCAACCTAAGAATTGGAGGAAGTAAGAATGTTGCATTTGAAGACGGAGGAGGTCCTGTTGTTTCTGCTATCTGAAGCCCAAGATAATCTCGGTTCTTCTTTACATACCAGTTGAAATTTTCATTAGATTATTGTACTTGCATGCTGTGTCATGTCTCTGAATGGATTATGTTGCAAGACTCCCTATGTTGTCCATGTGTTGTAATGATCCGAATTTTTTAGGCGAGGTAATCCTCAGTACTTGTATGATTGACATAAGGTGAACTGTTTTTCGTGTGAGCATACTGTATTGGATGAAATAACTGTTTGACTCAAAGTGTATCCAACCTACTGAATTCAAAATCACGACATTTCTAAATCATAATCATATATAAAGGTGGAATAAATATTTGTTGTGGTTTTGAAGAAATAAATAACAAAACGTATAATTATCGGTGGATATTCATAATCGAATACAAATTGGATTTGAATTTAGTTTGCCAGGTCCCAGGGCAAACGTGAATGCTAATTCTCCCAAGTTTTGAATGAAGCAGCTAAACACCCACTATAATTTGTGGGCTGCCCGAAGCAAGTGTTTGCGAGATGGAAATTACTATCTACCCCTGACACTTGACATCCTTATCGACAGGATTTACACAGCTGTCGATAGGGGTAGACTAGTAACTCCAATCAGACGTGACACGATGGCCTTTGAGCCCATTCAGACACAGTGGGCGCCAAACGTGGGCGGCAAAACACATTTGATTCAAGCTCGTCCGAAAGACATGTGTCTCTTCCTCCATTTCCCCATTCATACACTGTGGGCGGCAAAACAAACTCTCCTTGTCCGAAATCGATGTAGGCTTATATTTTAAATAGGGGCAGATGTGTAACTTCCATCAGACGTGACACAACCGCCCTACCCGTCTGTCCCGTTCATACATCATGGGTGCCAACCGTGGGCAGCAAAACACCCTCTCCTCGCCCGAAATAGTTACCGGCAAATATTTGGGAAATGCGAGATTACCATCCTATCCCCAACCGACGCGATGTCCGAAATTTTAAACGGGGGATAAGTTCGTAACTTTCCCCATTTCAGAGAAGCGCGTCCCAAAGTTTGAGATCCCCCCTCCCCTCCATTTCCCCATTCATACACTGTCGGCGGCACGACAACCTCCGCATTGCGGCCAGCCTCCTCCGCCCGCCACCCCATCCTCCAGCTTGCCGGAGCCGCTACCCCTACCCCGTCATCCACTGCAAGAGATGGACGTCTCTCATCCACGGTCCTGGACCAGGATCCTTTCATCGCCTCCTCTCGCTTCATCGGCGCTGTTGTCCACCTTGTCGTTGCCGCTCCTACGACCGCCTCGTCCACGGCAATAGGATATATCACCTGACCCGGCCGTTTGCCGTCTAAAGTCTTCTTCCCCGCCGCCGACAGCCATCGCACCCGCAGCACCCTCAACGTATCAGCATGGGCCTACACAGCGTCGCAAGAGAGCTGGTACTCTTCCATATGTGCTTAAGTTATTGATCTCACCCATAAAATAGATCATAATTTATTTATTGTACTTTTCTTGTCCGTACCAAATCATAGTGGCTACTTGAAAGCAAACATTGGTTGTGAAGTAGCTTTGTCCGGTTTGCACCTTCAGATCCGCCATGGCACGAGCACTATACTCATAAATCTAATGGTTTCCCCCCTTCATATTCACTACCATCATCGTAGGTGCTTCGTGTCGTGCTAGCACTGCTCCTCAAGACCTCAACCCAAAGCTTACGTGTTGAAATACGAATCTGATATGATGCTCATATCACTAAAACAGACAACGTTTAATGGGTCACCTAATGTTCCTATATTCATTTCGAAAAGCATGTGCGCCACCCACTGGTCCAGCTAGTTCCACTTTCCTGATTTTTCTCTTGATGCTTAGGGTTTTCCCCTTTTATATAATCTACTATGATCTGCGTAGGTGCTTTCTGTCGTACTAGCATTACTCCACCCTTGAAGCTAAACAACACAACACTCAGAATTCGAAAGCTTAGTTGTTCAAATATGATTGTGATATGATACTGATATTAGTTAACCGACACATTTAATTGGTTAGCTAAAGGTCCCACTTGAGTTTCCAAATGCATGTCGCGACATATAGAGAGACAGCATAATTGCATTTCTTTGTCACTTTTTGACCGTACTTTCTTGTCCATACCAAATCTTAGTTGTTATTTCAAAGCAAACATCGGTTGCTAACAACCCTTTGCGCGGTTTGTAGCTTCAGATCTGGCATGCCACTGCCACGGTCAACACTGTACTCATCATGCTTATGTTTTCCCCATTTTATGATGACCACAATCAGCCTACGTGGTTCGTGTCGTAATAGCACTGCTCCACCCATCGAGCTAAACAAGCTTAGTTGTACAAATTCATATCTAATATTATTGCTGATATTAGTAAAACTGAGAGATGTTTAATTGGTTAGCTAAATGTTCCTACTTTAGTTTCGAAATGCATGTGAGCCACATATGCAGAGACCGGAAAGAATAGTATTTCTCTGTGCGCTCTGGTTCATCATGGGTGGCCAACCGACATTGTATTAAAATACTTGTAATATCTTCAATCTGCTTGCTCTTCTGCTCTTCTTTAAGATGATACTCTTCTCTTGCGGTCGACTGGTCAGGTCGAGTTGTTCTCCCTTAGTATATTTTGAATCTGTCAGGTCAGGTCGACATGTTCTTCTTTACTATATGTTGAAGCTATCATCTGCAAAGTGTCATCACTTCTAGAGCTCTCATATTTTGAGTAGTAGGCCACATTATATTAATGCACAGAACAAATTACAGCATGCATGGCATCTTTTAAAAGAATTGCAGAGATAGCACAAAGGGGTTTATAGGGAGGCAATATTGGATTAGAATCACTTCTGCATTACAAAGAAAATCTCACTTGTTTTTATGTTTTCATGCATGTCAGATATTGAACATTATCAAAATGAATATGAGAATGGGCGCATGAAAGGAATATTGCGGAATGATCCACTGGCTATCAAACTTGGCATGGTGGAGGATGGCCTATCTTATTCACCCATCAAGTTGCTTGCTCTAACTTTGCAAAGTTGTATTGGTCGCACATATTTTGCATCTGACCTCTTGTGTTACTTCTACTTTGTTACACCACCTGCTTAGTTTAAGCATCATATATGAGTAGATGCCATACCTATCCATTTTCTGTACCTATTCCATGTGTCGTCACACTATGTTTTTCCAGTCAGATGTTGTTCTTTCGTAATAGGTGTCCAAAAGGAAGAGGGTGAGTGCAAGTCGTCAAGGAGTACAAACTAGGTATTTGGAAACGGTAGTGATACCTGTTAAATCAGATAGATCAGCAGCCACAGAAAACATAGGACCAACTATACCACACTTTACCCCTACTCCAGTGGCCAAACCCCTATTACAACTGCTGGGAGCCCAGCGTCAGGTACTGTCTATGATATCAATTCAAAATTTGAACTCCTAAATTTCTGCTTGTGCCTTACCTTCTCTCTTGTATGAAAACTAATTTCAGATGAATCTCCTTGCTCAAAGGATCATACGATCTCAAAACAATAATGGGCTCTACATTGCTCTTGTCAGTACCTCTCTCCCTTTTGCCTTGTGACACTATACTTAATTAATTGCTATTTGATTATGTATCATCAGTCTGCACCTGAGCTTCATTATCTTGTGTTTCTTCCAATATTATTTGATCTATATCTACTCTTTGCAAAATGTAGAATAATGGCAATGCTTATAAAGAATTTTCTTTGGGGAATTTATTGAATTATCCTTCCATCAACATGGAGAAGGGCTTTGTCCAGCCCGTGTTAACATGTAATGTAAGTTCATCCTTCTCAAGCCTTCAAACTTTTTTCTAGTATAGATTAGGATAGGCATTATTTCCTCCACTGCTGTTTGCTTTGCTGTTTACATCTGATTGGATGTTTACAACAACTACCAGTTTCCAATTGTAGTTGTAAAAACATGTTCCTTATGCAGAACAGATCCATTTATTTGCTTATATAATTGTGAAACCTGTTACGTGTCTCCTTGTTTCTCTTTCAGACTCGTATCTCTTACGCCAGGCAGAACTTTAGGGAAGATAGGGAGCCAAACCATTTTGAGGACATCGAGATGACCCCAAGGTCCTGTCTTGATGAAGACAGTGAGTTGAAGCTACTCACCAGCAGGTGTGAGACAACCTCTGTGCAGTCGCTGCCTCAATCAGTTTGACTTCTTCAGTCTCAACTTAAAGCGGAAAGGCTTGCTTCAGCTCAGCTCCGACTTCAAGTCAAAGATGCAATGAAGATGTCAGAGGACTGCTGTGCGCACCATCATGCCTTAAATCTAGTGTTGATGCATCTATCATTGACACAACTGAGGTCTACTCAGCTTCTTCAGCTGTTTGGGGGGGCCCGACCTGGCCAGGCCTAATGCCTTCTGAAGTGCTCTCAGTTTTGTATATTCTTTTGTCGGCGCGTTTATTTGCACTGGTGGCGAACATTGATGCCTAGTGGATGTAATATGTGTGATAGCCGTGATAGCCTAGCGTAAGTTGCTTGCTTATTTATTTCCTTGTTGTCTTATTTATTTGTTTGCTTCTAGTCATTGCGGTTCTTTTTCCGCGGTTTTCTAGTGGCTGCATTAACCTATTTTTTAAAACTAGGCCACAATAACCATGGGCTAATATTTACTGTAGTGACACTGGGCCTCCTACGGGCCGTAGAAACAGTGGGCCTTCTACAGGCCGTAGAAACAATGGGCCTTCTACGGGCTGTAGAAACAATGGGCCTTCTACGGGCCGTATCATCAATGGGCCTTATACGTGCAGTATGATCGATGGCCAAACATGGGCCAATAACAGGCCGCATTATGGCCGTAAACGGGCTAGAGTTGGAATCGTCCATTCATGGGCCGACCATAACGGGCCATCGTTAATAGGCCGTATTTGATGACGCAATGAAAACGGCCCAACGTATTAACGGACCACAAACGGGCCGACTGTAACCACGGGCTGAATTTGGACCACAAGCAGAAAATGACGGTAACGGGCCGTAAGTAAACGAATGCTGGAAATGAGCCCAAGAATAAATGGGCTCTGAGAAGGCCAAAAGATAACATGGGCTGGAAACGACCCAGCGGAATAACGGACCGTTAATGGGTATAAAGTGATACACTGTTCATCACGGGCCAGTTTCACCACGGGCCATTAATGGGTGTAAAGTGATACACTGTTCATTACGGGCCAGTTTCACCATGGGCCGTTAGTAGGCCAAGAGTTACATAGGGCCTCATATGTGCCGAAAGGCGTCATGGGCGATACATGGGCCAGAAGTGAAAACTGGCTAGAATCATATTGGATGGCCCAGATAACGCTACTGGGCCTAATTCGGATAGGGCGTAACTGGCCTTGGGTTAGCGGGTTGTAAATGGGCTATATTCGAACAGGCCGTTAACAGGCTTTCCATGGGCCGACCCGCCAGCTTTTGACCAAGTCAAACGGGCCGGCCTTTACACAGGAATGGGCCTCTTTTGGGTCGTGCCATGTGTCTACGTATCATAGGCGCCTATCTGACCCACTGACGAGCTGACATGTGTTTCGTCCGGCCAATAAGAATTTTACACGTGGAAATTTCCCATTGGTCGGGGCTATTAACGGGTTATCAGATCCAAAACCCGACCCTATAGCTTAACGGCGTTCCGTTACGGTGCATGCCACGTGTCAGTCACCCTTTACGAAAGCACTTCTGTGACGCGCGATTTATCGTCATGGAAGTGGACACTTCCGTGATGATAATTTTGGTAATGTCATGGAACACTTCTATGACAGCACATGTATGACTATATTGATTCTGTCATAAATTTGTCATGGATATACATGCATGACAAAAAAGCGACCTACTATGACAAACACGTATCATCACGGAAGTGTATTTTTTTGTAGTGCATCCGATAACCCCCAGAACCATTCTGGTGTCCGAATATAGTCGTCCAATATATCAATATTCATGTCTCGAGCATTTCGAGACTCCTCGTCATGTCCGTGATCACATACGGGACTCCGAACAACCTTCCGTACATCAAAACACATAAACTCATAATAAAAAATGTCATCGTAACGTTAAGCGTGCGGACCCCACGGGTTCGAGAACTATGTAGACATGACCGAGACATGTCTCCAGTCAATAACCTATAGCGGAACCTGGATGCCCATATTGGCTCCCACATATTCTACGAAGATCTTTATCGGACTGACCGCATAACAACATACATTGTTCCCTTTGTCATCGGTATGTTACTTGCCCGAGATTTGATCGTCGGTATGTCAATACCTAGTTCAATCTCGTTACCGCAAGTCTCTTTACTCGTTCCGTAATACATCATTTCGCAACTAACTCATTAGTTGCAATGCTTGCAAGGCTTAAGTGATGTGCATTACTGAGAGGGCCCAGAGATACCTCTCTGACAATCGGGGTGACAAATCCTAATCTCCAAATACGCCAACCCAACAAGTACCTTCGGAGACACCTGTAGAGCACCTTTATAATCACCCAGTTACGTTGTGACGTTTGGTAGCACACAAAGTGTTCCTCCAGTAAACGGGAGTTGCATAATCTCATAGTCATAGGAACATGTATAAGTCATGAAGAAAGCAATAGCAGCATACTAAACGATCGTCTGCTAAGCTAATGGAATGGGTCAAGTCAATCACATGATTCTCCTAATGATGTGATCCCGTTAATAAAATAACAACTCATGTCTATGGTTAGGAAACATAACCATCTTCCATTAACGAGCTAGTCAAGTAGAGGCATACTAGTGACACTCTGTTTGTCTATGTATTCACACATGTATTATGTTTCCGGTTAATACAATTCTAGCAAGAATAATAAACATTTATCATGATATAAGGAAATAAATAATAACTTTATTATTGCCTCTAGGGCATATTTCCTTCAATCTCCCACTTGCACTAGAGTCAATAATCTAGTTCACATCGCCATGTGATTTAACATTAATATTTCACATCTTTATGTGGTTTACACCCATAGTTCACATCGACATGTCACCAACACCCAAAGGGTTTACTAGAGTTAGTAATCTAGTTCACATCGCAATGTGATTAACACCCAAAGAGTACTAAGGTGTGATCATGTTTTGCTTGTGAGATAATTTTAGTCAACGGGTCTATAAAATTCAGATCCGTAAGTATTTTGCAAATTTCTATGTCTACAATGCTCTGCACGGAGCTACTCTAGCTAATTGCTCCCACTTTCAATATGTATCTAGACCGAGACTTAGAGTCATCTAGATTAGTGTCAAAACTTGCATAGACGTAACCCTTTACGACGAACCTTCTGTCACTTCCATAATCGAGAAACATATCCTTATTCCACTAAGGATAATTTTGGACCGCTGTCTAGTGATCTACTCCTAGATCACTATTGTACTCCCTTGCCAAACTCAGTGGTAGGGTATACAATAGATCTGGTACACAGCATGGCATACTTTATGGAACCTATGGCTGAGGCATAGGGAATGACTTTCATTCTCTTTCTATCTTCTGCCGTGGTCGGGCTTTGAGTCTTACTCAATTTCACACCTTGTAACACAGGCAAGAACTCTTTCTTTGACTGTTCCATTTTGAACTACTTCAAAATCTTGTCTAGGTATGTACTCATTGAAAAAACTTATCAAGCGTATTGATCTATCTCTATAGATCTTGATGCTCAATATGTAAGCAGCTTCACTGAGGTCTTTCTTTGAAAAACTCCTTTCAAACACTCCTTTATGCTTTGTAGAATAATTCTACATTATTTCCAATCAACAATATGTCATTCACATATACTTATCAGAAATGTTGTAGTGCTCCCACTCACTTTCTTGTAAATACAGGCTTCACCGCAAGTCTGTATAAAACTATATGCTTTGATCAACTTATAAAAGTATATATTCCAACTCCGAGATGCTTGCACCAGTCCATAGATGGATCGCTGGAGCTTGCACATTTTGTTTGCACCTTTAGGATTGACAAAACCTTCTAGTTGCATCATATACAACTCTTCTTTAATAAATCCATTAAGGAATGCAGTTTTGTTTATCCATTTGCCACATTTCATAAAATGCGACAATTGCTCACATGATTTGGACAGACTTAAGCATAGATACGAGTGAGAAACTCTCATCATCGTCAACACCTTGAACTTGTCGAAAACCTTTTTGCGACAATTCTAGCTTTGTAGATAGTAACACTACTATCAACGTCCGTCTTCCTCTTGAAGATCCATTTAATCTCAATGGCTCGCCGATCATTGGGCAAGTCAATCAAAGTCCATACTTTGTTTTCATACATGGATCTCATCTCAGATTTCATGGCCTCAAGCCATTTCGCGGAATCTGGGCTCATCATCGCTTCCTCATAGTTCGTAGGTTCGTCATGGTCAAGTAACATGACCTCCAGAACAGGATTACCGTACCACTCTGGTGCAGATCTCACTCTGGTTTACCTATGAGGTTCGGTAGTAACTTGATCTGAAGTTACATGATCATCATCATTAGCTTCCTTACTAATTGGTGTAGTAGTCACAAGAACAGATTTCTATGATGAACTACTTTCCAATAAGGGAGCAGGTACAGTTACCTCATCAATTTCTACTTTCTTCCCACTCACTTCTTTCGAGAGAAACTCCTTCTCTAGAAAGGATCCAAATTTAGCAACGAATATCTTGCCTTCGGATCTGTGATAAAAGGTGTACCCAACTGTCTCCTTTGGGTATCCTATGAAGACACATTTCTCCGATTTGGGTTTGAGCTTATCTGGATGAAACTTTTTCTTATAAGCATTGCAATCCGAAACTTTAAGAAACGACAACTTTGGTTCCTTTCCAAACCACAGTTCATATGGTGTCGTCTCAATGGATTTAGATGGTGCCCTTTTTTAACGTGAATGCAGCTGTCTCTAATGCATAACCCCAAAACTATAGTGGTAAATCGGTAAGAAACATCATAGATTGCACTATATCCAATAAAGTACGGTTATGACGTTCGGACACACCATCATTCTGTGGTGTTCCAGGTGGCACAAATTTGTGAAACTATTCCACATTATTTTAATTGAAGACCAAACTCGTAACTCAAATATTCATCTCCGCAATCAGATCGTAGAAACCTTATTTTCTTGTCACAATGATTTTCCACTTCACTCTGAAATTCTTTGAACTTTGCAAATGTTTCAGACTTATGTTTCATCAAGCAGATATACCCATATCTGCTCAAATCATCTGTGAAGGTCTGAAAATAACGATACCTGCCGCGAGCCTCAATATTCACCGGACCACATACATCAGTATGTATGATTTCAACAAATCTATTGCTCGCTCCATTGTTCTAGAGAACATCGTTTTAGTCATCTTGCCCAAGAGGCATGGTTCGCAAGCATCAAGTGATTCGTAATAAAGTGATTCCAAAAGCGCATCAGCATGGAGTTTCTTCATGCGCTTTACACCAATATGACCTAAACGGTAGTGCCACAAATAAGTTGCACTATCATTATTAGCTTTGCATCTTTTGGCTTCAATATTATGAATATGTGTATCACTACGATCGAGATCCAACTAACCATTTTCATTGTGCGTGTAACCATATAAGGTTTTATTCATGTAAACAAAACAACAATTATTCTCTAACTTAAATGAATAACCGTATTGCAATAAACATGATCAAATCATATTCATGCTCAACGTAAACACCAAATAACATTTATTCAGGTTCAACACTAATCCCGAAGGTATAGGGAGTGTGCGATGATGATCATATCAATCTTGGAACTACTTCCAACACACATTGTCACTTCACCCTTAACTAGTCTCTGTTCATCCTACAATTCCCGTTTCGAGTTACTAATCTTGGCAACTTAACTAGTATCAAATACTAAGGGGTTGCTATAAATACTAGTAAAGTACACATTAGTAACATGTATATCAAGTATACCTTTGTTCACTATGCCATCCTTCTTATCCGCCAAGTATCTAGGGCAGTTCCACTTCTAGTGACCCGTCCCTTTGCAGTAGAAGCACTTAGTCTCAGGCTTAGGTCCAGACTTGGGCTTCTTCACTTGAGCAGCAACTCGCTTGCCGTTCTTCTTGAAGTTCCCTTTCTTCCTTTTGCCCTTTTCTTGAAACTAGTGGTCTTGTCAACCATCAACACTTGATGTTTTTCATGATTTCTACCTTCGTCGATTTCAGCAACACGAAGAGCTTGGGAATCATTTCAGTTATCCCTTGCATATTATAGTTCATCACGAAGTTCTACTAACTTGGTGATGGTGACTAGAGAATTCTGTCAATCACTATCTTATCTAGAAGATTAACTCCCACTTGATTCAAGCGATTGTAGTACCCAGACAATCTGAGCACATGCTCACTGCTTGAGCTATTCTCCTCCATCTTTTAGCTATAGAACTTGTTGGAGACTTCATATCTATCAACTCGGGTATTTGCTTGAAATATTAACTTCAACTCCTGGAACATCTCATATGGTCCATGATGTTCAAAACGTCTTTGAAGTCCCGATTCTAAGCCGTTAAGCATGGTGCACTAAACTATCAAGTAGTCATCACATTGAGCTAGCCAAACGTTCATAATGTCTGCATCTGCTCCTGTAATAGGTCTGTCACCTAGCGGTGCATCAAGGACATACTTATTCTG
Organism: Triticum monococcum; assembly: GCA_034509565.1. Classification (NCBI taxonomy): domain Eukaryota; kingdom Viridiplantae; phylum Streptophyta; class Magnoliopsida; order Poales; family Poaceae; genus Triticum; species Triticum monococcum. The sequence goes on from CM067843.1 coordinate 573,283,885, forward strand.
TGCAGCAATAAGGATAATCCTCAGATCACGGATCCAATCCGCATCATTGCTACTATCATCTTTCAACTTAGTTTTCTCTGGGAACATATCAAAAATAAAATAGGGGAGCTAAACGTGAGCTATTGATCTAGAACATAGATATGCTAATACTACCAGGACTAAGTTCATGATAAATTAAAGTTCAATTAATCATATTACTTAAGAACTCCCACTTAGAAAGACATCCCTCTAATCCTCTAAGTGATCACGTGATCCAAATCAACTAAACCATAACCGATCATCACGTGAAATGGAGTAGCTTTCAATGGTGAACATTACTATGTTGATCATATCTACTATATGATTCACGCTCGACCTTTCGGTCTCAGTGTTCCGACGCCATATCTGCATATGCTAGGCTCGTCAAGTTTAACTCGAGTATTCTGCGTGTGCAAAACTGGCTTGCACCCATTGTAGATGGACGTAGAGCTTATCACACCCGATCATCACGTGGTGTCTGGGCACGATGAACTTTGGCAATATAAGTGAATCATATCTACTATATGATTCACGCTCGACCTTTCGGTCTCAGTGTTCCGACGCCATATCTGCATATGCTAGGCTCGTCAAGTTTAACTCGAGTATTCTGCGTGTGCAAAACTGGCTTGCACCCATTGTAGATGGACGTAGAGCTTATCACACCCGATCATCACGTGGTGTCTGGGCACGATGAACTTTGGCAATGGTGCATACACAGGAAGAACACTTTTATCTTGAAATTTAGTGAGAGATCATCATATAATGCTACCGTCAATCAAAGCAAGATAAGATGCATAAAAGATAAACATCACATGCAATCAATATAAGTGATATGATATGGCCATCATCATCTTGTGATTGTGATCTCCATCTTCGAAGCACCGTCATGATCACCATCGTCACCGACACGACACCTTGATCTCCATCGTAGCATCATTGTCGTCTCGCCAATCTTATGCTTCTACGACTATCGCTACTGCTTAGTGATAAAGTAAAGCATTACAGGGCGATTGCATTGCATACAATAAAGAGACAACCATATGGCTCCTGCCAGTTACCGATAACTCGGTTACAAAACATGATCATCTCATACAATAAAATATAGCATCATGCCTTTACCATATCACATCACAACATGCCCTGCAAAAACAAGTTAGACGTCCTCTACTTTGTTGTTGCAAATTTTACGTGGCTGCTACGGCCTTAGCAAGAACCGTTCTTACCTACGCATCAAAACCACAACAATAGTTTTTCAAGTAGGTGCTGTTTTAACCTTCGCAATGACCGGGCGTAGCCACACTCGGTTCAACTAAAGTTGGAGAAACTGACACCCGCCAGCCACCTGTGTGCAAAGCACGTCGGTAGAACCAGTCTCGCGTAAGCGTACGCGTAATGTCGGTCCGGGCCGCTTCATCCAACAATACCGCCGAACCAAAGTATGACATGCTGGTAAGCAATATGACTTATATCGCGCACAACTCACTTGTGTTCTTCTCGTGCATATGACATCTACGCATAAAACCTGGCTCGGATGCCACTATTGGGGAATGTAGTAATTTCAAAAAAAATTCCTACGCACACGCAAGATCATGGTGATGCATAGCAACGAGAGGGGAGAGTGTTGTCCATGTACCCTCGTAGACTGAAAGCGGTAGCATTAGCACAACGCAGTTGATGTAGTCGTACGTCTTCACGATCCGACAGATCAAGTACCGAACGTACGGCACCTCCGAGTTCAGCACACGTTCAGCCCGATGACGTCCCTTGAACTCCGATCCAGCCGAGTGTTGAGGGAGAGTTTCATCAGCACGACGGCGTGGTGACGATGTTGATGTTCTACCGACGCAGGGCTTCGCCTAAGCATCGCTACAGTATTATCTAGGTGGACTATGGTGGAGGGGGGCACCGCACACGGCTAAGAGATCAAACAGATCTATTGTTGTGTCTCTAGGGGGTGCCTCCCTCCCTGTATATAAAGGAGTGGAGGAGGGGGAGGGGGTCGGCCACCCTTTGTGCGCCCCATGAGGAGTCATACTCCCACCGGGAGTAGGACTCCCCCCTTCCATGTTGGAGTAGGAGAGGAGAGGGAAGGAGAGAGAGGGGGAAAGGAAAGGGGGGCGCCCCCCCTCCTTGTCCAATTCGGACTTGGGGCGGGGGGGGCGCGGCTGCCCCTTGGCCGCCTCTCCTCTTCCACCACTTGGGCCCATGAGGCCCAATAACCTCCGTGGGGGTTCCGGTAACCCCCCGGTACTCCGGTATATATCCGATAACCCCCGGAACCATTCCGGTGTCCTAATATAGTCATCCAATATATCAATCTTCATGTCTCGACCATTTTGAGACTCCTCGTCATGTCCGTGATCACATCCGGGACTCCGAACAACCTTCGGTACATCAAAACACATAAACTCATAATAAAACTGTCATCGTAACGTTAAGCGTGCAGACCCTACGGGTTCGAGAACTATGTAGACATGACCGAGACATGTCTCCGGTCAATAACGAATAGCGGAACCTGGATGCTCATATTGGCTCCCACATATTCTACGAAGATCTTTATCGGTCAGACCGCATAACAACATACGTTGTTCCCTTTGTCATCAGTATGTTACTTGCCCGAGATTCGATCGTCGGTATCTCAATACCTAGTTCAGCCACGTTACCGGCAAGTCACTTTACTCGTTCCATAATACATCATCTCGCAACTAACTCATCAGTTGCAATGCTTGCAAGGCTTAGGTGATGTGCTTTACCGAGAGGGCCCAGAGATACCTCTCCGACAATCGGGGTGAAAAATCCTAATCTCGAAATACGCCAACCCAACAAGTACCTTCGGAGACACCTGTGGAGCACCTTTATAATCACCCAGTTACGTTGTGATGTTTGGTAGCACACAAAGTGTGCCTCCAGTAAACGGGAGTTGCATAATCTCATAGTCATAGAAACATGTATAAGTCATGAAGAAAGCAATAGCAGCATACTAAACGATCGTGTGCTAAGCTAACGGAATGGGTCAAGTCAATCACATCATTATCCTAATGTTGTGATCCCGTTAATCAAATGACAACTCATGTATATGGTTAGGAAACATAACCATCTTCGATTAACGAGCTGGTCAAGTAGAGGCATACTAGTGACACTCTGTTTCTCTATGTATTCACACATGTATTATGTTTCCGGTTAATACAATTCTTGCATGAATAATAAACATTTATCATGATATAAGGAAATAAATAATAACTTTATTATTGCCTCTAGGGCATATTTCCTTCAGATGGTGCACTTGATGATGATCTCGTTATGCCTATTGCTTGTTGTGATGATTATGAATGGGAAGATAATGATACTTCTTATGATCTTTTTGGCACTTGCTTGGAAGAATATGATGATTGCTATACTATTGGTGCTATCCATACTATTAATGATGGGAGTGATTATGCTTATCATATGAAAAGGCCCAAGCTTGGGGATGCTATGTTTGATGAAGATGATGTTTTTGAGAATATATTTGCTACAATTAATGTTTGTCCCAAGTTTGGGGATGCTATGTTTAATGAAGATGATATTTTTAGTATCCCAAGTTTTGATATGCAAATTTATAATGATGATAGAATGCCTCCTACTTATGATGATTATATTGATGAAAGTGGGTTTGGAAGAGTGTCAACTTTAGGAATTAGTGATCCCACTATTTTGGAGGATGTTGAATCTTATTGTGATTATTTTGATAGTGGATTTGGAGAGGTCATGACTTTAATTAGTGATGAATCCACTATTTCGAAAGAGGTTTCAATTGATTATGATGAGAACAAAGTTACTACTTATGACGATTATTGTGATGAAACTTATGCTATAAATAGTAGTGATGACTATATTTATAAAACTTGTCATGATTATGATTACCCTTTTTCTGAACATTACTCTTTTAATGTGGAAACAATTTATAGTATTCAAGTCTCTTATGATACTCCCACTATTCTGAATGAGAATAATTTTGCTTATGTCGAGAGTAGTAAAATTTCCATGCTTGTGCATCATGAAAATAATGCTTTATGTGCTGGTTATATTGTTGAATTCATTCATGATGCTACTGAAAATTATTATGAGAGAGGAAAATGTGCTCTTACATATTGCAATAATATCAAGTTTCCTCTCTATGTGTTGAAATTTTCGAAGTTGCACTTGTTTTGCCTCCCTATGCAAGTTGATTCTTGTTCCCATAAGTTGTTTGCTCACAAAATCCCTATGCATAGGAAGTGGGTTAGGCTTAAAGGTGCTAGTCATATGCTTCATGATGCTCCCGTTATGTTTCACTTCTTATCTTTTATGTCAGCATCATTGTCATCATCATGCCTAGCTAGAAAGGCAATAAAGAAAAGCGCTTGTTGGGAGACAACCCAATATTTACCTTTACTGTTTTTGTGTGTTCACATGATTATGCTACTGTAGTAATCATGTTTTATAGCTTTTGGTTCAATAAAGTGCCAAGTAAGACCTTTAGGATAACCTACGGTGATAGTTATTTGATCCTGCTGTAAAAAACAGAAACTTTGCACGCACGAGATTAGTTTTCATAAATCACAGGAATGTGATTTGCAGTTGATTCTTTTTGCAGTAGATCAATGAACAAATTATCTACGACTTCCTAATTTGTAGAAGTTTTGGATTTCTAGAAGTATACGTTTGATATAGATTACTACAGACTGTTCTGTTTTTGACAGATTCTGTTTTCTATGTGTTGTTTGCTTGTTTTGATGAATCTATGAGTAGTATCAGAGGGTATGAACCATAGAGAAGTTGGGATACAGTAGATATTACACCAATATGAATTTAGAATGAGTTCATTACAGTACCTAAGTGGTGGTTTTATTTTCTTATACTAACGGAGCTTACGAGTTTTCTATTGAGTTTTGTGTTGTGAAGTTTTCAAGTTTTGGGTAAGGATTCGATGGACTATGGAATAAGGAGTGGCAAGAGCCTAAGCTTGGGGATTTCCAAGGCACCCCAAGGTAATATTCAAGGACAACCAAAAGCCTAAGCTTGGGGATGCCCCGGATGGCATCCCCTCTTTCGTCTTCGTTCATCGGTAACTTTACTTGCAGCTATATTTTTATTCACCACATGATATGTGTTTTGCTTGGAGAGTCATTTTATTTTCTTTTGTTTGCTTGCTGTTTGAATAAAATACCATGATCTGAAATTCTTAAATGTTAGAGAGTCTTCACATAGCTACATAATTATTTAACTACTCATTGATCTTCACTTATATCTGTTTGGAGTAGTTTGTCATTTACTTGTGTGCTTCACTTATATCCTATGAGTAAATGGTTGAATGATTTGAATGTCATATATCTGAAATTATATATGTTTCATATGCTTATCCCATGGGGAATAATGACTTCACATATAAGAAGTACAGGTGGTAAATTTATTGAAGGTTAGCAAACATTGTATTGGTCACTTGAACAATTCATGAAAGAATATTGAAGGAAGAGAGATTTCACATATAAATATACTATCTTGGACATCTTCTATGATTGTGAGCCCCATTAATTATTTTCAAACTTGAGCAAATAGTTGAAGTTGGACAAGGAAGACAACATAATGAGTTATGCTTGGGTATATTTGTATAGAAGTTATATTGTTATGGATCCTTCAACATGTGGTGCTTGCTATTTAGAATCTTTTGCTAGCCTAAATTTCTGTACTAAGCGGGAATACTGCTTGTGCATCCAAATTCCTTGAATCAAGTTTCTTCCATGAGTGTGAACCATATCTACCTATATGCGGTATTTACCTGCCGTTCCAAGTAAATTTGCATGTGCCAAACTCTAAACCTTCAAATAATAATCTGTTTTGTATGCCCGAATCGCTCATGTAGCGACTAGGGGCTAGCAGTATCTTCCATGCTAGGTGGGTTATTCTCACGATGAGTGGACTCCGCTCATCATTCACGAGAAAATGGCTCGTAACTGGGATGCCCAGTCCTATGATCAAAAGATCAAAAACAAATTCGTAAATAATTTAAACAAAACTCCCCCAGGATTGCTGATAAGTTGGATGGCACCCGTTGTTTCGGACAAGCCGTGGAGTGTGATTGTTGATGGAGGGGGAGTAAAATCTTTACTTTCTGCATGGGAACCGCCTATAATGTATCTAGTATGGAAGATATTGGGAACTCTTGGTCGTTATGTTGATAATGAAAGCATGCCTCTCAAAATTATTTTCATCTCTATTTTTGCTTCGAGCTCTAGCACCTCTGCAAAGCCCTGCTTCCCTCTGCGAAGGGCCTATCTTTTACTTTTATGCAAGAGTCAGTAGTATTCCTTCTCATTCCAACCTACTCTTTAGTTGGCAAGCATCATATGATGGAAAGATCTAAGCATATATGGCCATTCGAATATATTTGATCATGAATTACTACTGTTGACATTACCCTTAAAAGGTTGGGAGGCGAAACATTAAGCCCCTATCTTTCTCTGTGTTCGATGAATACGATTTGTTCTAAAAATATGCTTTGAGTGGTAGCAATCATGGAAGACTAAATGATAGTTGAGTATGTGGAGTTTGCTAAATCAAAGCTCTGGCATAGTCTCTTCCTGAAAATAAGATGAATTGTAATTGTTTGATGACTAATAACACGGTTTGTTAGTTTTCAAGAAATTTTATGATCTATACTTTAGCATGTGAATAGTTTGTTACTTGATCATGCAATGTTCTATGAGTTGAGCTACTGTTATGACATATAAGTATGCTAGAAAAGGTGATTGAAATTATCATTGATCAAACTTATGCACCTGCTAGCATTCACACTTCATAAATTATTTCTATTATCATTTACCTACTCGAGGACGAGCAGGAATTAAGTTGGGGATGCTGATACGTCTCCAACGTATCTAAAATTTCTGAAGTATTCATGCTATTATATTATCCATCTTGGATGTTTATTGGGCTTTACTATGCACTTTTATATTACTTTTGAGACTAACCTATTGACCCAGAGCCCAGTGCTAGTTTCTGTTTTTTCCCTTGTTTCGATGTTTCGCGAAAAGGAATATCAAACGGAGTCCAAACGGAATGAAACCTTCGGAAAAATTATTTTTGGAAAGAAAGAAATACGGGAGACTTGGAGTGAACGTCAGGGGATCAACGAGGAGAGCACGAGGTAGGGGGGACGCCCACCTCCCCTGGGCGCGCCGTCCACCCTCGTGGGCCCCTCGTGGCTCCCCTTACCGACTTCTTTCGCCTATATATCTCCATATACCCTAAAATCATCGGGGAATAGAATAGATCGGGAGTTCCGCCGCCGCAAACCTCCAAAGCCACGAAAAACTAATCGGTACCCTGTTTCGGCACCCTGCCGGAGGGGGGGGGGATCCACCATCAGTGGCCATCTTCATCATCCCGGCGCTCTCCATGACGAGGAGGGAGTAGTTCACCCTCGGGGCTGAGGGTATGTACAAGTAGCTATGTGTTTGATCTCTCTCTCTCTCGTGTTCTTGAGGTGATACGATCTTGATGTATCGCGAGCTTTGCTATTATAGTTGGATCTTATGATGTTTCTCCCCCTCTACTCTCTTGTAATGGATTGAGTTTCCCCTTTGAAGTTATCTTATCGCATTGAGTCTTTAAGGATTTGAGAACACTTGATGTATGTCTTGCGTGGGATACCCGTGGTGACAATGGGGTATTCTATTGATCCACTTGATGTATGTTTTGGTGATCAACTTGCGGGTTCCGCCCATGAACCTATGCATAGGGGTTGGCACACGTTTTCGTCTTGACTCTCCGGTAGAAACTTTGGGGCACTCTTTGAGGTTCTATGTGTTGGTTGAATAGATGAATCTGAGATTGTGTGATGCATATCGTATAATCATACCCACGGATACTTGAGGTGATATTGGAGTATCTAGGTGACATTAGGGTTTTGGTTGATGTGTGTCTTAAGGTGTTCTTTTACTACGAACTCTAGGGCTGTTTATGAAACTTATAGGAATAGCCCAATGGATTGATCGGAAAGAATAACTTTGAGGTGGTTTCGTACCCTACCATAATCTCTTCGTTTGTTCTCCGCTATTGGTGACTTAGGAGTGACTCTTTGTTGCATGTTGCGGGATACTTATATGATCCAATTATGTTATTATTGTTGAGAGAACTTGCACTAGTGAAAGTATGAACCCTAGGCCTTGTTTCAACGCATTGCAATACAGTTTACGCTCACTTTTATCGCTTGTTACCTTGCTGCTTTTATATTTTCAGATTACAAAAACCTATATCTACCATCCATATTGCACTTGTATCACCATCTCTTCGCTGAACTAGTGCATCTATACAATTTACCATTGTATTGGGTGTGTTGGGGACACAAGAGACTCTTTGTTATTTGGTTGCAAGGTTGCTTGAGAGAGACCATCTTCATCCTACGCCTCCCACGATTGATAATCCTTAGGTCATCCCCTTGAGGGAAAATTGCTACTGTCCTACAAACCTCTGCACTTGGAGGCCCAACAACGTCTACAAGAAGAAGGTTGTGTAGTAGACATCACAGCATCACCGTATTCAGGGGCACATAGTTGTCATTGTCCTCTTCTTCTTCATCGTCTTCCATCATAACCCCTATTTCTCCGTGCCTCGTCCAAAAATTATAGTATGGCATGAAACCCTTGTAAAGCAGGTGGGTGTGAAGGATTTTCCAGTCAGAGTAAGACTTCGTATTCCCACATTTAGGGCATGGACAACACATAAAACCATTCTGCTTGTTTGCCTCAGCCACTTTGAGAAAATCATGCACGCCTTTAACGTACTCGGAGGTGTGTCTGTCACCGTACATCCATTGCTGGTTCATCTGCGTGCATTATATCTAATTATGTGTGTCAAAAGTAAGAAAATTAGAAAAGTATCTATGTAAAGTAAGAATTTTTTTTATTTCAGAAAGAAGATAAGAACAAGAGGGTCACCATGGTGGTGCCGGCGACGAGATCAGCGCGGGCGATCGACGGCGGTGAAGACGGGGATGGGGCGTGACGGACCGCTAATATAAACATAGACAAATCTCGGGAAAAATGGAGCTCGGAGGTCGAGCTTCGAGAGGAGAAAGCTTAACTAGTGTGGCTCGGGCATTTCATCAAACAACTCATGTGCATAGGAGGTGAGCTAGAGCACCCAATGCCCTCCCCCTCGCCGGCCAGCAAAAAACAGAGCACTGTGGAGTGCTCTGCCGCGGCGGTGGGGTATATATAGGCAACTCATTTGTCCCAGTTCGTGGCTGAAACCGGGACTAAAGGCACCCCTTCTGTCCCGGTTCGTGCCACGAACCGGGACCAATGTATGTGGGCCAGGAGCGAGGCCTATTGGTCCCGGTTCGTGACAGGAACCGGGACAAATGGGTGAAAACGAACTGGGACCAATGCCACCGAGGCCCCGGTCGGCCCCCTGGGCTCACGAACCGGGAGTAATGCACCCCATGGATCCCAGTTCATGCCGAACCGGGACTAATGGGCTGGCCAGGCCCGAAAGAAAGCCATGTTTTCTACTAGTGGTGGTGACATACAAGCTATATATGGACGACGATTTGATGCAAAGGGATGGTTGTGCAGCGGCGGCAGTCGCACAACGCTTGTAGCTGGGATGGTGGAAAAGTGGTGACGACAATAGCAGAGTGACTTCGATGGTGGTGCTACTCAAGCACACGGTTTCGAGTACCAGGGTGAAAACCTAGGTCTGGGCTGAGTTGGCTATATCTAGCAATGACGATGTTTTTGACATCATTACCTTGTTGAAGGCATTGCTCAGATATGTTCGGGCCATTCTTCGTGAAAGCCTAGATTCTGCATTTGGTTGTTGGATCCGGTGATGGCGGCGCTTCAGCGTTCCTCCCTTCTTGAATGCATTGTTGTTGAAGAACATGGTCGTCCATGTGTTGTCATGAGATTGTTGGTGCGAATATGTTCATTGCTTCAGTTTGCCGACCGTTTTTTTTTTCTCGCCAACACCTAACTTTGGTCTCGGACCTTTGCTACTTACTGGTGTGTTTGCTGATGTGGGATGTATTGCATCCTATCTATGCAAAGGTCGGTGTGTGCTCATCATGTTGTTTATCCTCTAGATGCTCCATTTTGAGCCAATAAAATCTATCGTTTGCCGAAAATTCATGGCAAATAATGTCATCCAAGATACTAACCTATGTACTGTGCACTACGTAAATAACATCATACACTAGTCTTATGAAAGAAGTTCACATGCTGTTGGCATGAATTTTGAGCAAGATAAAATATACTACACAAACCACCTACAAAATTAAATAAATAAATGCAAACGGAAAAAACCTTTTATGCAATGAAAAATAAAAAATCAACTGCTTAGAGTGGTTGTCGATAAAACAGGCATGCGATATATTGCCAAATGTTGATATTATAGACAATAACTTTAAAATATAATGAAGCTCATCAAGTTTTATCATAAGGAAGTATAAAGGACACATGGCCTCGCGGTCTGTGCAGCCAAGGAGCTCGGCAGAACTCCAACAAGCGCCCCCATCCGGAGAAGGGATGCCGCCCACAGTCTTTCTTGCGCCCGCATGCCCTGGCGCCACCGTCGGTAGCATGCGTCATGACACCGCTGCGCCCCGCAACACGCGGCCACCGGAGAGGTGCGCCCTGCGCCCCCGTCCTCGGGCAGGAGGAAGATGGCCCCGTGGCCGCCCAGGACGACCTGGTTTTGCCCGTCGGCACACTCCGCTGGCTGCGAGAAGGGGCGGAGGAGGATGGGGGGTGTGGCGGCGGCGGATCTGGGGCTCCCCTGGCCGCCCATTGGGGTGACGCTAGAAGAGATGCGAGGAAGGGGGCAGGAGGAGAGACTCGCCGGTGGCGGCGAGGTGGGGTGGAGGAGGAGGAGGGGCGGAGGAGACGCGAGGAGGGCGGCGATTTAGTCGGAGATAGTATAATCGAGTCCAAACAACACCCAAATATGTTTATGCACGACATGCAACACCCAAACTAATACTCCCTCCGTCCCATAATATAAAAGTGTTTTTACACTACACTGGGAGTATATTTTTGAAGGAATAAACAAGTATTTGATATTCTTAACAACTTGTGTACATGTATGGCTTATGCAACATTGGATTTTTGTTATAACCGAGTAGATTTAAAACCAAGAACAGCTTGTGAGTTCTCTACAAAGCAGTAATTCCCTACGGAGAAATATTCAACATGTATTCTTGTTCGGATGTGTGTTAATGTTCTGTTGTCTCTTAATAAGAATTAAGAGTTTTGGCATCCCTTAGATCGCCAGCAGTTTACGGTTAGTATTAACTCGGGGCCATCTTAATTTTCTCTTGATAGTTTTAGCTTAGCTTTGTACATAGTTGATTGAACATTGAGCAATTTTTAATAGTTGAGTAGATACAAGACCCAATGCAATTTGAGTTCCCCAACATAGAGCAATTCCTAAGGGGAAAACGTAGAGCAACTAATACATCTTTGTTTGAAGCCTTACTTGCTTCTTATGACACAAAGGCTGGACGAAATATGTAAACATCCATTGTATGTCACGTATATCTCTACACAAGTCATAGTTATTCACATGATAAATGTTTTCCATCTAGTGGCTTATGTATACGGGACCACACAATTTTGGCCACACAACAACTACCCCATGGCCTGGCCCTCATATACCACACTAACATATAAAATAACTAGAGACCTAGCCTGCCCATCTGTCTTATGTAGCTGCCTTTGTATAGGAGTGTTGGCTTCAGAAGCCATCAATTTAACTAGCTTGGTGTATCTACAAGATGTTGGTTGTGGCACACATAATTCGTGTAGAAATAGGATGCACCGGGAACATGAGTTCGAGTGCTTTTCCACCTTACTGTTCAACTTATAAGGGACAGGCCTTCCCAAGGAGCAGCGCTAGGATAGATTGAAGGGTATGCATTGCATATGCATAATCGTCTGTGCCATGGATCTGTTCGTTCAACTGAAAAGGGTCAGGCATTCCTGGCAGCAACCCCCACACTCTCCCCACCGGAGCTGCTCCAGCGGACGACAAATACCGAGAACCAGCCGGCGGCAACGAACGTAGGCTTGGGAAGGGGTAGGCAGAAACGAATAAAGATGATTAGCACCTGGGACCGCATCACGCCGCGCTCTTGATTGTCGTCCATGAGATTATCTAGGAGCATTAGATCGATTGCAGCCAAGTGGATTGTGCCATGGCGACGCAATTCGGTGCTGCATATTACCTCTGTAAATTCACAGTCCGAACTTTAAAACACGCATATGTAAAAGCCGCAATGGATTCAAAACTACCAAGCTCAGGAAAGTAAGATGATTTGCATCTGGGGGCTGAACACACCACGCAAGCAAAACCAAAAACATCATGTCACAGCATTCAATATCGTCGGTGAATTTGGTCCTAGGTATTATCTTTAGAAGCGTTAAGAACTTAAGATCGATTGAAATGGACACACAATTTAGTTTTCTAAGAGCCAAAGGCGAATAATATGTGCGTTGTGACAACTGGTGGAGGGTTCAACTTCTTGAAGTGGGACCCGTGGTTAAGTTAAGGCCCGGCAATACTATGTGGTGGGGCACAAGCTACCACCATAGCATATTTTTTTTGAACCAGGCGTACCCCCTTTCCATTACAAAGAACCGAAATACAATTGTTTCAAGAACATTCAGGAGGAAAAGAAAGAGAGGTAGCGTGCTCAACGCATTGTCAGGAAACCCACCGCACTCGCCCACCATCGAAACGAATGCTATGGAGTGAAAACCTGACATCACCAAAATAACCTAGCCTATTAAATACATGCCCAACAACTTGCACAACACCATCCCCAGGACAGCTGGCAAACTAAAAGGACATAATCTAGCATACGAAAGATTAAGTTCAGCGAGCAGTAGCCACTAGACCCATCGAATTGAAACAACAATGAGAAGCAACGACAGCAGCTACAACAACGTAGAAGTAGATCTCCAGAATCACCGAATTGCCATGAGAGCACCCCTCCTGCATCATCTATCGCCCCTCTGGACTCCTCACAGAGTTTCACCAGCTTCATAGTGTTTGATCTGACCATCTCTCGCTCGCGTCTCACCAGCCTTGCCGGCAACACCTCTCGCTCGCGCCACCGCATTCTAGCTCTGGCAAGCCTCACCACTGGTGGGCATCCCTCTGCTACTTTTTCATCCTCTCCGACGTGCTTTTTCATCCTCTTCGACGAGCTTTTTCCTCCTAGCCTCATGTGTCGGCCTCCCTTTCCTACTCCCTGATGACCCATCAGTCCATCACGCCCAAGGATGGACCACGAATGGCAACCGGTGGGAGCTGTGACCAACAACGCTAGGAGCTGACCAACAACCGACGGCCACCCGTGCGGGAACCAGCATGTAGGGGTGCTACAACCGGCACAAGGGGGGTACCGATGGCCATGGGCTGCGTCAAGGCATCACCGTTCTTTCTTTTGTCCCAGGTAGGTACAAATGTTAGAACCGCCGTTTTTTTGCTGCCACCAGCGACGGGATTTGATGCGACCGGTGATTTTCTTTGCTGGAACCGGCGGTGTGCTTGATCCATAGCGGCGCCATGACGAATTCAAAGCTGGAACGGGCAGAATCAAATGCTACTACCGGCAAACAAAAAAGCTGGAACCGAGCTATTAAGAAGCTCCATCGACAGAAGAAAATGTTTCAACTGCACCCCAAGCCTGTGCGGCGGCGGCCGGCAGTCCAGGACGGCGATGGGCTTCCCTTCGTGCATGGATGGTGGCAGCACTCCATAGATGAACCGGTGGATGGCTTTGCCTGAAGATGGGTCACGGCGGCCGCGGATCTGGCGTCCCGTCCAGATCCGCCGCGGCGTGGTCTTGGCCGGCCGGCGGTGCGTGGAGGGACCGGTGAGGATATGGAGGATCTCTGCCAGAGTACCAGCGGCGGCATACGTCTTCGTGGCGAGACTCCGCGCGGTTCTAGCCAGCCACAAGATCAGGACGACATGGCTTCCGGTGAAAATCGTGCCTGATTGCGGTCTTGGCGGACGATGGCGGCGTCTCTGACGTCGTTTCCTTCTCGAGTCATCATCATTGCAGGTCACGTCAACCTGGTCAGGAGGTTCCAGGGGAAACCCTAGATCTGAGTCTACCGGATCGGACGATGATGACGTTTCGATGTCGTTCTCCTTCCTAGGGGCATCGTTTTGGATCAAGTGCTGGCTGGAGGGGACAAGAGGAGGAGCGGCGTGGCATCTGACACGTCGACTACGGCCGGTCTCAACGGCATGGAATAGCGGGGTCTTGTCGATGGGCGTGTGGTGATGGACGAGCGTAGGATGGTGGCCCTGTCTGGCGTCGTGGTGGCATCGACGGCAGCTAGACCGGGCAAGGTTGATGCAGCAGCACAACACTAAAGATGGATTGGTGGCAGGTGGCTACGGCGGCCTCATACCCGGCAGGCGTCCTGGTTGAGGAGTGCGCCGGACTGGTGGGTGCCCCATACCCGGCAAGCGTCCTGGTTGGGACTTCAGGTCTTAGATGTTTAGGTTTGGCTGCGATGTCTGTTTGGTATTAGGCCCAGGCTATCAGCGCCCCTTCATCAATTGAATAGGTGTACCGACAATTGTTGCTTAGACGGTGGCTTCAGTCTTACTGTTGTATGACTTTGTAAAGTCTTGTGAGAATAATTAATAACGTGGTCGGATGCATCGCCCAGATGCAGAGGCCGGGGGTCATCCTCCTTTTCTAAAAAAAACTGCGAACTAAAAAGCTGGAACAGGCGGAATCAATCAAATCCTACTACTGGCAAATCAAAAAGGATGGTGCAGGCTACTGGTGAGGCAGTGCTGCGACGGTGGCGCCCACGCCGGCGCGGACGATGTGACCGGTGCGGCGACGTGCTGGGACCGGGTGTCTTTTCTTTGCTGCAACCGGCATGGAGTGGGGCTTCCATGCGGAACCGTATGGCTGGCTAGAGTTAGAAGCTGGGACCGGCGGCAAGCAGCGGAGGGCGGCGCTGCGAGGCGCTGGGTGCGAGCGGCCGGCGGTTGTGCCCTCACCGGAGCCGCGCATGGGGGGTGGAGTTGCATGCTGACGAGGGGGGGGGAGGGGTTTCCATGCGTACAGGACGAGCTGCGCCATGTGAGTTTGTGAAAGAAGATAATTATCCGACGGTCATCTCTAAACTAATTAAGGGGCTATTAGGCGACCGGCCCAAATTTGGGCCGGCACACCGGCACCCAGTACTGCCCATAAATCTATGACATCAAACATAATATTGCCAATAGTTATTAGGACATAAATCAGTCCCCAACACCATGCCAATGGACCTCCAGACTACACGAGCCACTAGACATGTAAAGAAGAGGTGGGTGACCGTCTCAATATTATTACAAAAGAAACAGACATGGTTACGAGGCCAGTTTTTTCTTTTCATAACTGCTCTAGTAAGCACTGCATTCTGAGCAAGCTTCCACATAAATTTTTTGATTTTGAGAGGCAACTTTGCCTCCCAGATCCATTTGTAATTTCAGCCACTACGTGGTTTTTCCATCGACTTAGTAGAGAACCTAGCTGTTTTGTTTAATCCCTAGTACACCATATCCCTTTTAGTCGTGAGGAGTAACCCCGATATGCGCTCGCACATCTCCCTCCATTGATCAGTAAGGATTGGGCATAGCCGCAGTCTAAAGAAGGAGGTGACCACGACTGTACCGAATTTATCGACCGTACAGTCCGGGTCTGTGCATATATCAAAGAGTTGGGGAAATTGTTTTTTGAAGGGAGACCAGCAATGCTGTTCTTTTTCATTATGATAGGTAGGGAGCAATATGTACAAAGACCAAGATGGTTAAGGATGAAAGGGAGAGGAAATTAAAAAGGATAAAAAACACAAGTGCAAATCTCTCAGCCTGGGTCCCCGAAGGGCGACAGCAGGCAGGATGCACCCCCCAGCCTCCACAATTCCAAATCTCCTCTAATCTCCCTCAATGTGGTTTCCACCGAAGAGATGTTGTTTTTGAAGATTCTGTTGTTGCGCTCTAGCCATATCCTCCATGACAACAGGATCATCATTGATTTGATGCCCTTCTTTTGTGCGGCCGTCGTCCTGTTGACGATAGAAATCCACATCTCCTTTGAGCTTTCAGGGTCTTGCCATCCAGTGGGATCGAGTGATCTGCATCCAGTCCAGTCGGCAGCCTTTTGCCAGATCATCTTGGCATGTGGGCATTCCCAAAGGATGTGCAGCGAGGTCTCCAAGTTCCGGAGACACAGAGAGCAAGAGTAGTTGTTTGGCCAACCTCGACGTTGTAGACGATCAGCGCACCAGAGCCTATCTAACATGAGTAGCCAAATGAAAAACTTGCAGCGGGGGGGGGGGGGAGCCCATTCCCGCCAGAACATGTCTTTAAAAGGAGAGGCCACCCTGCCAGCAAACTGCAGCTTGTAAGCCGCCGCAACGGAGTAGGTTCCAGATGTGGTTGTTTTCTAGGTGATCGAGTCCGCAGGGCCGGTGATGAGGCTTGCCTCTGCATCTTGGACTAATCGCCAGAGGCAATGGAATTGCTGAAGGAAATCATCAGAGAACGGTGGTTTTCTTATGTCTTGGATCCATCTGTGTCCGTGCAGCGCCTCTTTGGCAGATCGGTCCTTTGCTCTAGATCGCTTGTACAGCGCTGGGGCAATATCTCGCAGAGGGAGTGGTCCTAGCCATGTTGATTCCCAGAACAGGGCAGTTTTCCCGTCGCCAATCCTCACCTTTGTGGCAGCAGCAAAAAGTGCTCAGTCCCGCTCATCGCATGGTATGGCCGAGCCAACCCAAGGTCTGTTTGGTTCGGCCCAGGACAGCTAAAGCCAACGAAGACAGAGCGCTCTGGCGAATTTCTAGAGGTCATGGATCCCAAGACCACCCAACTCAACTGGAGAGCAAACTTGGCGCCAACTGACCTTGCTCTTGCCACCCGTAAGGTTTTCTTCTTGTTCCCATAGGAACTTTCTGCAGATTTTATCTATGTCCTTGAGGAAGCTGGCATTTACTTGGATTGCGGTGAGCGCGAAGATAGGCATAGCTGTGAGCACCGAGCGCACAAGCGCGCGCCTGCCTGCTATATTCAGAAGCCTGCCCTTCCAGCTAGCCAGCTTTGCCCTAATTCTGTCATAGACAAATTGCAGCTGCACTTTTCTGAGCCTACCTAAGGTGATTGGAAGGCCAAGATATGTGACCGGGAAGGCAACTCTTGCTCAAGTGAAGGCCTCCAGGATATGGTCGAGGTCGAGGTCTTGGCATTGGATGGGGGCAATAGTTGACTTCTCAGGGTTCATCCGCAGTCCGGTGGCCTGCCCGAAATGGTGCATGATCTCCAAAAGGCAGGCAACATCCTCGCGAGTGGGGTTGGAGAAGAGAATGGCATCGTCAGCATACAGGCTGAGTCTTAATTTAGCATCTCTACCAGGAAGGGGTATAAGAAGCCCAGAGTTTTGTGCAGCCTCGAGAACACGGTGTAGTATGTCTATTGCCAATATGAACAAAAACGGGGACAGGGGGTCCCCCTGCCGCAGGCCCCTGAAGTGTTGAATTATTGGGCATGGGTATCCATTGAGGAGGACGACCGAGGACGACGAGGCCAGAAGAGCAGAGATCCAGTTGCGCCACCTGAGCGAGAAACCTAGATTTTGCAGCAACTCCAGTAGGTATTCTGACGAGATCGAGTCGAACGCCTTGGCTATGTCCAGTTTAAACAAGAGCATCTGTTTCTTCTTTCTATGGAAACTGCGGGCGGCGTTATGAACAAAGAGGAAGCTGTCATGGATACACCTATTCTTTAAGAAGGCACTTTGTGTCAGGGATATGATGGTAGCTATTCTAGGTGCAAGCCAAATGGACGGGATCTTAGCAATGAGCTTCGAAAAAGATTGCACCAAACTAATTGGTCTGAACTGCCCAATTTCGGAGGCGTCGGCAAGCTTGGGCAGGAGCACTACGTTTGCAGAGTTCAGGGGTCCTACGTTTGAATAGATCATATGGTAGAACTGATTCAGAGCGTCGAGGAGGTCCTGCTTGATAGTAGCCCAGCAGTTTTGGTAGAAACTCCCCGAGAATCCATCCGGGCCCAGGGCGCGATCCGTCGGTGTTTGCTTGGTTGCTTCCTAGACCTCCTCCTCTGAGAAGGGGAGGTCCATCCCCTCATTGTCAATCTGCGGCAAATTTATCGCGTCCCAGTTGATAGTTCAGGCAAGCGCGAGCTTCTGACCCATGATGCCCTGAAAATGATCGGTGATCACCTTCTCCTTTTCCTTATGGTCCGTCACTCTGCAATTTCCTTTCTTAAGCGATAGGATGAAGTTTTTGCGCCGTCTTGCGTTGATCTTGGCGTGGAAGAAAGCAGTGCTGGCGTCCCCTGCCCTATTCCAATTGATGCGGGACCTCTGCTTCTTTCTCGCTCGTTCTACAGCAGCTAAGCCCAACAACCGCAGCTTTAGCTTCTTACGCAGCTCCCGTTCCGCATCAGATAGGGTCCTGTTTTCCTGAACGGTGTCGAGACGCAGGATGAGCTCTTGCGCCATGTGAAATTGAAGTTTTGCTGCGCTAAACAGCCCTTTGCTCCATGTCCTCAGGGCGCTGGCCGTGCGCTTTAGCTTGACGTGCAGGGAGAGGATCTTGTAATTTGACAGAACGGGTCTCGTCCAAGCGGTGGAGACAGCCTCATGGAACCCTGGGAATTTTGGCCAGAAATTCTCAAAACGAAACCTCGCCCTGCCGGGAGGGGCGCTTGCATTTGCCAGGACTAGGGGACAGTGATCGGAGACGGATGTAGAGGCGGCGTGCAGCAGGTGTTGAGGGAAGAGGGCATCCCACGCCGTGTTGCAAAACACGCGATCAAGGGCAACAAGAATGGGAGTCTGCTGCTCATTACTCCAGGTGAATTTCCTGTTCTTTCTTCCAATCTCAAACAACTCAGCTCTGTTGAGCGTAGTTCTGAACTTTCCCATGAGACGTCGGTTCAGATTTAGGTTGTTTTTATCCCTAGCTTCATAGATGAGGTTAAAAGCTCCAATGGCGAGCCAGGGGCGGCTGAAGACAGGCGCAGCAGTGCATAGCTCGTCAAGGAAGGCCTCTTTAAGGGTGTCATCGGTTGGGCCATAGACAGACGTGAGGCAGAATTCCTTATCCTCCGTTAGGGAATTGACAGAAACTGTCAGGGAGAACTGGGAGGCGATGCAGTTGCTAAGATGCACCAAATTGCTATTCCAGAAAATGCTGATGCCTCCTCTAGAGCCGTTGGCCGGCAGGTGATATACTTGGTATAGAGTCGCACCTCCAACTTCCTTGGATAGAGAATCAGTCCAGTTACTAATCTTTCTCAAATCTCTATGTGCAAGAGGCTTAGTCAACGGGTCTGCAACATTCAGATCCGTGTGTATCTTACAAATCTCTATGTCTCCCACCTGGACTAGATCCCGGATGGAATTGAAGCACCTCTTGATGTGCTTGGTCCTTTTATGAAATCTGGATTCGTTTGCCAAGGCAATTGCACCAGTATTGTCACAAAAGATTTTCATTGGACCCGATGCACTAGGTATGACACCTAGATCAGATATGAACTCCTTCATCCAGACTCCTTCGTTCGCTGCTTCCGAAGCAGCTATGTACTCCGCTTCACATGTAGATCCCGCTACGACGCTTTGTTTAGAACTGCACCAACTGACAGCTCCACCATTTAATGTAAACACGTATCCGGTTTGCGATTTAGAATCATCTGGATCAGTGTCAAAGCTTGCATCAATGTAACCTTTTACGGTGAGCTCTTTGTCACCTCCATATACGAGAAACATATCCTTAGTCCTTTTCAGGTATTTTAGGATGTTCTTGACCGCTGTCCAGTGATCCACTCCTGGATTACTTTGGTACCTCCCTGCTAAACTTATAGCAAGGCACACATCAGGTCTGGTACACAGCATTGCATACATGATAGAGCCTATGGCTGAAGCATAGGGAACATCTTTCATTTTCTCTCTATCTTCTGTAGTGGTCGGGCATTGAGTCTGACTCAACTTCACACCTTGTAACACAGGCAAGAACCCTTTCTTTGCTTGATCCATTTTGAACTTCTTCAAAATCTTGTCAAGGTATGTGCTTTGTGAAAGTCCAATCAAGCGTCTTGATCTATCTCTATAGATCTTTATGCCTAATATGTAAGCAACTTCACCGAGGTCTTTCATTGAAAAACTCTTATTCAAGTATCCCTTTATGCTATCCAGAAATTCTATATCATTTCCAATCAGTAATATGTCATCCACATATAATATCAGAAATGCTACAGAGCTCCCACTCACTTTCTTGTAAATACAGGCTTCTCCAAAAGTCTGTATAAAACCAAATGCTTTGATCACACTATCAAAGCGTTTATTACAACTCCGAGAGGCTTGCACCAGTCCATAAATAGATCGCTGGAGCTTGCACACTTTGTTAGCTCCCTTTGGATCGACAAAACCTTCCGGTTGCATCATCTACAACTCTTCTTCCAGAAATCCATTCAGGAATGCAGTTTTGACATCCATCTGCCAAATTTCATAATCATAAAATGCGGCAATTGCTAACATGATTCTGACAGACTTAAGCATCGATACGGGTGAGAATGTCTCATCGTAGTCAACCCCTTGAACTTGTCGAAAACCTTTTGCGACAAGTCGAGCTTTGTAGACAGTAACATTACCATCAGCGTCAGTCTTCTTCTTGAAGATCCATTTATTCTCAATTGCTTGCCGATCATCGGGCAAGTCAACCAAAGTCCATACTTTGTTCTCATACATGGATCCCATCTCAGATTTCATGGCTTCAAGCCATTTTGCGGAATCTGGGCTCACCATCGCTTCTTCATAGTTCGTAGGTTCATCATGATCTAGCAGCATGATTTCCAGAACAGGATTACCGTACCACTCTGGTGCGGATCTCGCTCTGGTTCATCTACGAGGTTCAGTAGTATCTTGTCCTGATGTTTCATGATCATCATCATTAGCTTCCTCACTAATTGGTATCGGCGTCGCAGAAACAGTTTTCTGTGATGTACTACTTTCCAATAAGGGAGCAGGTATAGTTACCTCGTCAAGTTCTACTTTCCTCCCACTCACTTCTTTCGAGAGAAACTCCTTCTCTAGAAAGGATCCATTCTTAGCAACAAATATCTTGCCTTCGGATCTGTGATAGAAGGTGTACCCAACAGTCTCCTTTGGGTATCCTATTGTAACGCCCTCGATGCGGCTATGTCTCCCACGTGTCGAGGCACGACTTAGAGACATAGACGCATTGAAAGCAATGTCGCAAGTCGGGAATCATTACACAACCCATGTACATATATAATATAAAGGGGAATAATATCATAGTTGGCTTACACTCGCCACGTCACATCAAAGTACATAAATAACATCCATCATACCATCACTCATGGCCCGACTACGGCACCAAAATAGAAAATACCCCCAACAAGCGACTAGGCCCTGAATCTAACCCCGAATAGGCATCCCTACTGATCATCCGGAAACGACACATAGTAACGCTGAGAGTCCTCGTCGTACTCCCACTTCAGCTCGAGCGCGCCATCCGGAGAAGTGTCATCGGTCCCTGCATCTGGTGTAATAGTAATCTGTGAGCCACAAAGGACTCGGCAATCTCGCACCCTCGCGATCAAGACTATTTAAGCTTAATAGGTAGGAAAGGGTAATGTATAAGTGGAGCTGCGGCAAGCGACTAGCATATATGGTGGCTAACTTATTCGCAAAGGAGAGCGAGAAGAGGAGGCAAAGCACGAGCGGAAAACTATATAGAGCAGCCTACGCAAGCATAACTCCAACGCCATGTCCACTTCCCGGACTCCGCCGAGAAGAGGCCATCACGGCAACACACGCAGTTGATTCATTTTAGTTATTTAAGTTCAAGTTATCTACAACCGGACATTAACAAATTCCCATCTGCCCATAACCGCGGGCACGGCTTTCGAAAGATCAATCCCTGCAGGGGGGGTCCCAACTTAGCCCATAACAAGCTCTCACGGTCAACGAAGGAATAGACCTCCACCCAGGACCCACCGATCAGACTCGGTATCCCGGTCCAACAAGATGATTGGACAGGTCAAAACTAGTCCAGCAACACCGCCCGAATGTGCCGACAAATCCCGATAGGAGCTGCACATATCTCTTTCTCAGGGCACACTCAGATTGTCTAAACTTCCGGTAGGCCAGCCCAGAGTTGCCCCTGGTGGCCACCGGCGGCTGACGTTCCGGACCAACACTCAGAGGAGCACTGGCCCGTGCGGGGCTAAAATAAAGATGACCCTCGGGCTCCGGAAACCCAAGGGATAGAAAAGGGGTAGGTGGCAAATGGTAAAACCAATGTTGGGCATTGCTGGAAAAGCTTTAATCAAGGCGAACTATCAAGGGGTTCCCATTATAGCCCAACCGCGTAAGGGACGCAACAATCCGGGAACATAACACCGATATGACAGAAAGTAGGGCGGCAAGAGTGGAACAAAACACTAGGCGAGAGGTCGAGCCTTCCACCCTTTACCAAGTATATAGAAGAGTAAAGATAACATAGCAATATAATGATGTCCCAACAAGTAAATAAATGTTCCAACAAGGAACGGCTCCAATCTTCACCTGCAACTAACAACGCTATAAGAAGGGGCTTAGCAAAGCGGTAACATAGCCAAACAATGGTTTGCTAGGACAAAGGTGGGTTAGAGGCTCAATCATGGCAGTTGGGAGGCTGACAAGCAAGTGGTAGGCATCGTAGCATTGGCAAAGCGAAAGAGCGAGCAAACTAGCATAGCAAAGATAGTAGTGATTTCAAGGGTGTGATCATCTTGCCTGCACAGTTGTCAGAATTGACTGGATCCTCAAAAGCAAACTCAACGGGCTACTCGTTAGCGAACTCGTCTCCCGGCTCTACCCAACAACACAAACAAGCAACAAGGATACAATCAACCACGTGCAAGGGCAACCAATAAGATGCAAAGATGATATGCTATGCGGGATGCGATGCGGGATGCAAAATGCAAGATGTGACAGGAAATGCATGAACCTGGCCTCAACTTGGAAAACCAAGTGTGCCACTGGATAGAGGGGAAGAAATCCCCTGAAAACGATATAAAGATCATGGCAATCGGAGCTACGGTTTGGAAATGGCAAGCGTTTTACCAAACGAACCGATCTGCGATTTACAGCAAGTAGGATCCTATATGCAACGAAATGAACATGCTACAGCCACCCAACATGAAAACAAATTGCATGGCAGTGATGTACTAAAGAAGCTTAACAAATCACCAGGACTGAGGCATAGGCAAATTCATCCATTAAGGGCTTCAAACAAGCATGGCAAAACTGAATAAGCAAAACAGATTTCAGACTTAGCGAAATTAACGCTAGTCTGAAATTTCAGACCACGATGCTCTCTTCGGAGCAGCAAAATAACATGAAGCAAAACCTGAACATGGCAAGTAAGAGCATTGCATGGAGCTACTCAACAAGCTTAACAAAACACCCAAAATGACCAGGGGCCAAAAGGGTACACAAAATACTCTTACGAGCACACGAACATCGATGAAACACAATCAGTTTTCAGACTTAGTGAAAACTGGGACATGCTGAAATATAACTCACGGAGGCATGTAAACGAGCTCGATGGTCTCACTACGTTGCAAGTCATGGCAAGGCAAGCATATATCCATTAATAAGGCACAAAATGCTAGCTAGACATGGCAAGAACAATGGCATAGCAAGCATGGATTACTAGCAATAGCTCCGGCAAAATCGCAAAAGAGTTCACGATCTGCCCAAAACAACAACTATGCAAAAGTTGAGCTCGATTGAGTCAACCTAGGTTGCTCCAACATAACAAGTAAAGACATGGCTGGATTAAGCACAACAAGCATAACAAATCACTCTTACTGATCATCCTCAAAAGAGGCACGGATCACTAGGAAACAAGCTGGACATATAGCATCGTGAACTAAAACATCCCAGACTTAGTGATTTTCACTAAGTCTCTGAAATCGGTAAACTCAGGTACCCTACTTCGCAAGCTTGCACAAGACAATACACACATCCTAAAAATGCAAGGGAGGCACCTTTGGAAAGAAGACAACATGCTTAACAATTCATCCCAAAGGGGCACAGGCATATCATGCACGGATTAAACATGGCAAAAATGACAAAAGTGCATGATGAACTAACGGATCTGCAATTTAACTCATGATGCCTCCTTCCAACAGCATTTTGGGCAACCAGATGACCTCAAATGCAAATGATGCAATGGTATGAAATGATGTACTCGTCGAGACGAAGATTATGATATATCATATGCCCGAATCGGAGCTACGGATGCAAAGATATGGCAGGTCAAACATAGCACGAAAAACTGGAATATTAGGTCAAAAGTCAATCGAGGGGATTTTCCAGATCCAGATCCAGCGCGATTCCCGAGGTCGCCGGAATCACTGTTCACGGCCGGGACTTGAGCTCGCCGGCGAGGAACTTGGCGCAGAGGAGCGGCTCGCCGGCCGGGAGGAAGGGGACGGCGGGGCCGGGCGCGCGCGGCGGCGGCGCGGGCCGGGCGGCAGGGCGACGAGGGATCCGGCTCCGGTGGCGGCCGGGGCGACCGGCGATGACGACGACCGGCGCCGGCGACGAGCTCCCGCGGCGGAGTGGCGACCGGCTTCGGAGGGGAAGGGCGCGGGGCGCGCGGCTGGCGGCGGTGGCCGGATCGGGCCGCGGGAGCCCCGGATGGGCCTCGCGGGCTTCGGCGGTGGGCGGCGGTGGCGCGCCACGTGGCAGCTTGCCACTGGTGCGGGCGGGCAGCGGCGATGGAGCGGACGCTGTCCGGCGCGGGCCGGACACGTCCGTCGGCGGCGGAGGAGGGAGATTTGTTTTTTTAGGGTTTGGAGAGGGGATCCGGGATTTGGAGGAGGAGGTCTATTTATAGACCTAGAGGGAGCTAGGAGAGTCCAAATGAGGTGCGGTTTTCGCCCACACGATTTTGATCGAATGACCGAGATGATGGAGCAGAGTTTAGTGGGTTTTGGGCCAAAATGGAGGGGTGTTGGGCTGCACACACACGAGGCCTTTTCGGTCCCTCGGTTAACCGTTGGAGTATCAAACGAAGTCCAAATGACCCGAAACTTGACAGGCGGTCTACCGGTAGTAAACCAAGGCCACATGGCAAGTCTCGGTCCAATCCGGAAATGTTTAATCCCCATACACGAAAGAAAGCTAGAAATGGCCACCGGAGGAGAACGAAGCGCCGGAATGCAAAACGGACAACGGGGAAAATGCTCGAATGCATGAGATGAACATGTATGCAAATGCAATGCGCGTGATGACATGATATGAGATGCACGAAAACGAAAACAACACACGGAGACAAAGACCCGAACCCGAGAATTAAATATAACTTAATGCCGGAAACGGCAAGAGTTGGAGTACAATTCGGGAAGGTTACATATGGGGCGTTACACCTATGAAGACACATTTCTCCGATTTGGGTTCGAGATTATCAGGTTGAAGCTTTTTCACATAAGCATCGCAGCCCCAAACTTTAAAAAACGACAACTTTGGTTTCTTGCCAAACCACAATTCATAAGGCATCGTCTCAACGGATTTTGATGGTGCCCTATTTAACATGAATGCGGCCATCTCTAAAGCATAACCCCAAAACGATAGCGGTAAATCAGTAAGAGACATCATAGATCGCACCATATCTAGTAAAGTACGATTATGACGTTCAGACACACCATTACGCTATGGTGTTCCGGGTGGCGTGAGTTGCGAAACTATTCCACAATTTTTCAAATGTACACCAAACTCGTAACTCAAATATTCTCCTCCATGATCAGATCGTAGAAAATTTATTTTCTTGTTACGATGATTTTCAACTTCACTCTGAAATTCTTTGAACTTTTCAAATGTTTCGGACTTATGTTTCATCAAGTAGATATACCCATATCTGCTTAAGTCATCTATGAAGGTGAGAAAATAACGATATCCGCCACGAGCCTCAATATTCATCGGACCACATACATCGGTATGTATGATTTCCAATAAATCTGCTGCTCTCTCCATAGTACCGGAGAACGGTGTTTTAGTTATCTTGCCCATGAGGCACGGTTCGCAAGTACCAAGTGATTCATAATCAAGTGGTTCCAAAAGTCCATCAGTATGGAGTTTCTTCATGCGCTTTACACCGATATGACCTAAACGACAGTGCCACAAATAAGTTGCACTTTCATTATCAACTCTGCATCTTTTGGCTTCAACATTATGAATATGTGTATTACTACTATCGAGATTCATCAAAAATAGACCACTCTTCAAAGGTGCATGACCATAAAAGATATTACTCGTATAAATAGAACAACCATTATTCTCTGATTTAAATGAATAACCGTCTCGCATCAAACAAGATCCAGATATAATGTTCATGCTCAACGCTGGCACCAAATAACAATTATTTAGGTCTAATATTAATCCCGAAGGTAGATGTAGAGGTAGCGTGCCGACCGCGATCACATCGACTTTGGAACTGTTTCCCACGCGCATCGTCACCTCGTCCTTCGCCAGTGTTCGCTTAATCCGTAGTCCCTGTTTCGAGTTGCAAATATTAGCAACAGAACCAGTATCAAATACCCAGGTGCTACTGCGAGCTCTAGTAAGGTACACATCAATAACATGTATATCACATATACCTTTGTTCACCTTGCCATCCTTCTTATCCGCCAAATACTTGGGGCAGTTCCACTTCCAGTGACCAGTCTGCTTGCAGTAGAAGCACTCAGTTTCAGGCTTAGGTCCAGACTTGGGTTTCTTCTCCTGAGCAGCAACTTGCTTGCCGTTCTTCTTGAAGTTCCCCTTCTTCTTCCCTTTGCCCTTTTTCATGAAACTAGTGGTCTTGTTAACCATCAACACTTGATGCTCCTTCTTGATTTCTACCTCCGCAGCTTTCAGCATTGCGAAGAGCTCGGGAATAGTCTTGTTCATCCCTTGCATATTATAGTTCATCACGAAGCTCTTGTAGCTTGGTGGCAATGATTGGAGAATTCTGTCAATGACGCAATCATCTGGAAGATTATCTCCCATCTGAATCAAGTGATTATTATACCCAGACATTTTGACTATATGCTCACTGACAGAACTGTTCTCCTCCATCTTGCAGCTATAGAACTTATTGGAGACTTCATATCTCTCAATCCGGGCATTTGCTTGAAATATTAACTTCAACTCCTGGAACATCTCATATGCTCCATGACGTTCAAAATGGCGTTGAAGTCCGGATTCTAAGCCGTAAAGCATGGCACACTGAACTTTCGAGTAGTCATCAACTTTGCTCTGCCAGACGTTCATAACATCTGGTGTTGCTCCAGCAGCAGGCCTGGCACCCAGCGGTGCTTCTAGGACGTAATTCTTCTGAGCAGCAATGAGGATAATCCTCCAGTTATGGACCCAGTCCGTGTAATTGCTACCATCATCTTTCAAGTTTGCGTTCTCAAGGAACGCATTAAAATTCAACGGAACAACAGCACGAGCCATCTATCTACAATCAACATAAACAAGCAAGATACTATTAGGTACTTAATTCATGATAAGTTTAAGTTCAATTAATCAATTTACTTAAGAACTCCCACTTAGATAGACATCCCTCTAATCCTCTAAGTGATCACGCGATCCAAATCAACTAAACCATAACCGATCATCATGTGAGATGGAGTAGTTTTCAATGGTGAACATCATTATGTTGATCATATCTACTATATGATTCACGCTCGACCTTTCGGTCTCCGTGTTCCGAGGCCATATCTGTATATGCTAGGCTCGTCAAGTTTAACCTGAGTATTCCGCGTGTGCAAAACTGGCTTGCACCCATTGTAGATGGACGTAGAGCTTATCACACCCGATCATCACGTGGTGTCTGGGCATGACGAACTTTGGCAACGGTGCATACTCAGGGAGAACACTTCTTGATAATTTAGTGAGAGATCATCTTATAATGCTACCGTCAATCAAAGCAAGATAAGATGCATAAAAAGATAAAAATCACATGCAATCAATATAACTGATATGATATGGCCATCATCATCTTGCGCTTGTGATCTCCATCTCCGAAGCACCGTCATGATCACCATCGTCACTGGCGCGACACCTTGATCTCCATCGTAGCATCGTTGTCGTCTCGCCAATCTTATGCTTCCACGACTATCGCTACCGCTTAGTGATAAAGTAAAGCATTACATCGCGATTGCATTGCATACAATAAAGCGACAACCATATGGCTCCTGCCAGTTGCCGATAACTCGGTTACAAAACATGATCATCTCATACAATATAATTCAGCATCATGCCTTGACCATATCACATCACAACATGCCCTGCAAAAACAAGTTAGACGTCCTCTACTTTGTTGTTGCAAGTTTTACGTGGCTGCTACGAGCTTAAGCAAGAACCAATCTCACCTACGCATCAAAACCACAACGATAGTTTGTCAAATAGACTCTGTTTTAACCTTCGCAAGGACCGGGCGTAGCCACACTTGGTTCAACTAAAATTGGAGAGACAGTCGCCCGCAAGCCACCTGTGTGCAAAGCACGTCGGGGGAACCGGTCTCGCCTAAGCGTACGCGTAATGTTGGTCCGGGTCATCTCGTCCAACAATACCGCCGAACCAAAGTATGACATGCTGGTAGGCAGTATGACTTATATCGCCCACAACTCACTTGTGTTCTACTCGTGCAAATAACATCAAACCATAAAACCTGGCTCGGATGCCACTGTTGGGGAACATAGTAATTTCAAAAAATTTCCCACGGACACGCAAGATCATGGTGATGCACAGCAACGAGAGGGGAGAGTGTTGTCTACGTACCCACGCAGACCGACTGCGGAAGCGTTGACGCAACATAGAGGAAGTAGTCGTACGTCTTCCCGATCCGACCGATCCAAGCACCGTTACTCTGGCACCTCCAAGTTCTTAGCACACGTACAGCTCGATGACGATCCCCGGGCTCCGATCCAGCAAAGCATCGGGGAAGAGTTCCGTCAGCACGACGGCGTGGTGACGATCTTGATGTTCTACCATCGCAGGGCTTCGCCTAAGCACTGCTACAATATGATCGAGGTGGAATATGGTGGCAGGGGGCACCGCACACGGCTAAGGAACGATCTCAAGGATCAACTTGTGTGTCTAGAGGTGCCCCTGCCTCCGTATATAAAGGAGCCAAGGGGAAGGGTGCGGCCGGCCAGTACGAGGGCGCAGGAGGAGTCCTACTCCTATCGGGAGTAGGACTCCCCCCAATCCTACTTGAAATAGGATTCCCCGAGGGGGAAAGAGAGAGAGGGGGCTGGCCACCTCTCCTTGTCCTAATAGGACTAGGGGAGGGGGAGGCGCGCAGCCCACCTTGGGCTGCCCCTTTCACCTTTCCACTAAAGCCCTATAAGGCCCATATGGCTCCCGAGGGGTTCCGGTAACCTCCCGGTACTCCGGTAAAATCCTGATTTCACCCGGAACACCTCCGATATCAAAACATAGGCTTCCAATATATCAATCTTTATGTCTCGGCCATTTCGAGACTCCTCGTCATGTCCGTGATCACATCCGGGACTCCGAACTAACTTCGGTACATCAAAATGTATAAACTCATAATAACTGTCATCGTAACATTAAGCGTGCGGACCCTACGGTTCGAGAATAATGCAGACATGACTGAGAAACATCTCCGATCAATAACCAATAGCGGGACCTGGATGCCCATATTAGCTCCTACATATTCCACGAAGATCTTTATCGGTCAGACCGCATAACAACATACGTTGTTCCCTTTGTCATCGGTATGTTACTTGCCCGAGATTCGATTGTCGGTATCCAATACCTAGTTCAATCTCGTTACCGGCAAGTCTCTTTACTCGTTCCGTAATACATCATCCCGCAACTAACTCATTAGTTGCAATGCTTGCAAGGCTTATGTGATGTGCATTACCGAGAGGGCCCAGAGATACCTCTCCGACAATCGGAGTGACAAATCCTATTCTCGAAATACGCCAACCCAACATCTACCATTGGAGACACCTGTAGAGCTCCTTTATAATCACCCTTTTACGTTGTGACGTTTGGTAGCACACAAAGTGTTCCTCCGGAAAACGGGAGTTGCATAATCTCATAGTCATAGGAACATGTATAAGTCATGAAGAAAGCAATAGCAACATACTAAACGATCGGGTGCTAAGCTAATGGAATGGGTCATGTCAATCAGATCATTCAACTAATGATGTGACCTCGTTAATCAAATAACAACTCTTTGTTCATGGTTAGGAAACATAACCATCTTTGATTAATGAGCTAGTCAAGTAGAGGCATACTAGTGACACTCTGTTTGTCTATGTATTCACACATGTATTATGTTTCCGATTAATACAATTCTAGCATGAATAATAAACATTTATCATGATATAAGGAAATAAATAATAACTTTATTATTGCCTTAGGGCATATTTCCTTCATGAACCTCCAGTCGAGCGTGGCGATCTCCGGCATGGGGCGGCCATCGTCGTCATCGGAACCCGAGGAAGGCAGGCCGCTCTGGTAGGACTCAGGAGATCGCGGCCCTCGAGGCGTCCAGTCCTCAACGCGGTCGATGTGGAAGAGCAAGGAACTGCGCTCCCCCTTAGGAGGGGGCGGGACGACGCGGTTGGCCCTGAGCGGCGGCGAGTAGCCCAGCATCTCCGTCATGCGGCCGGCCCCCTCCTCAAAGTTGGACAGGCAGTGGCGGGTGGGGATGTCCGTGAGGTTCCACACTGTAACGCCCCGAGACTGATGTGCCAGGTGTCCTCCAGTTATTCGCTGTTGTTGCCTTGTCATTTGCTTGCGTGGCGCATATTGTCATGTCATCATGTGCATTGCATCATCATGTTTTCAAACTTGCATCCGTCCCGGTCTCCTTGTTCCGTCCGTTGTTCGTTCTGAGCCCAGACACACTTGCACGCACCCGCGGCATGTCCAAAATAGTATTTTATAAGTGGCCGGAAAATGTTCTCGGAATGGGATGAGAGTTGGCGTGCGGTCTTATTATAGTGTAGGTAGACCGCCTGTCAAGTTTCATCGCGTTCGGAGTTCGTTTGATAGTCTAACCGTTAAACTATAGCGGCATTATAGCCGGTCTAACATTGGACGTTTTCGGTGTCCAGAAATAGTCGTCGGGCCTCTCTCTCTTCTCTTCTCTCAGCTCGAGCCCTTCTGCACAGCCAGTCGGTGCACGCCTCCCGTTCCTCGATCCACAAACCTTGCGCCTCCTGGAGCTACTTCTTACGCCGGCGATTGGAACCACCACTGCCAATCCGACCCCGTGCCCTCTCCCTCGGTTCCTTCTCCCCGTCTTTCTTTCTTACGCTCTCCCTCACACATCTCTCCCTCCCTCGCAGGAGCTCTTCCCGAGCAAGAGCCCCCGCCCCAGCCGTCGACCGCGAGCTGCAGCTCGCTAGAGCAGGACCAGGCAGCAACCCCGCGCGCTATGGACCCCTGCTCGACCTCGGTTTTCCCGTGCTTGCGCCGTCGTGCCTCGTCGTTGCCGCCTCTCCATTCATGCTGCCGCACCCAAGCTCCACCGTCCAAGTCCGCTGCCCCTGCCCATGTCGCCACCACTGTTGACCTGCTCTGTCAGATGACCTCCTCGAGCACCCGCCTCGGCCAGGTCGCCTCACCTCTTCCAGCTCTCCCTCCGGTCCTCTCTTTCTCTAATCTCTCAGCCTCTTGTCTGAAATTCTCCCCTGCCATGGCCTTGTAGCTCCCGGCACAGCGCTGCTTTGTCCGTAACCGTCTCCGACGGATCCGACCTCCCCGTCACGTCGCCCGCTGGATACGCGCCGCCGGCCCTCGCCGGAGTAGCGCCAAGTCCCCCCGTGCATCGCGCGGCCGCTTCCCTGCTTCGCCTGCTCAGGCGTCGCTGCTCTATTTTCCTCACGAGTAGAGGAGCGGGCTCGCCCGCTCGATCACCTCTGTGTGGCCGCCCGGTTGGACCACAATGTTTGCCTCTAGCGCCCCAGTGGGTCGTTTCCTCTCCAGATCCGGCCTGTTAGGCCCAATGGTGAGAACACCACAGCCCAGCGCCCAGCCAGTTTCGGCCTGCTCCGTTTTTCCCCTGATCTGTGTATTTCCTAATTTTCCAGGGGATTGACAGTTTTACAGAAAAGCCCTTCAAGTCCATGCATTTAATAACTTAATAACCGTGCACCATATTAAAATTATTTATATATGAAAGTTGCTTAGAATTTTGTGTAGATTCATATTGTGCAACTTTCATCTATGTTTAAAATGATGTTTGTTCATAATTTACCTAATGCCATGCTAAAATGATTTAATTCATAACTAATTAACCGTAACTCCAAATTTAATAAATTATATATGTAAATGGGGTAGAATTTTGCCTAGTTTAACATGGTCCACTCATCTTGCATGTTAAACAACCCTAAAGTATGGTTTAGGGCAGAACATGACCTAACCTAATATATATGCACATGAGGAGTTTCCGGATTTGTTGTTTGTTGTTCCCGAACTCATTTAAACTTGACTAGATAGGTAGTTTTGCTTTGCTTCACTTCTTGCCATGTTTAACAACATTTAATATTGTTGGGTACATAAACAAGATCTAACTAAATAAGTCACGTGGTGTTTCGTCAAGATGCAACGGAGTTGCATATTGAGCTCCACTTAATTTGTACGGTTGTTTGTGCACTTTGCCATGCCATGTATCTTTAAACCGGACATGCATCATACTTGGTTGTGCATCATGCCATGTCTATGTGGTGGTTGTTTACTAGGTTGTTTGCTCTTTTCCGGTGTTGCTTCTTCGGGTAGGTTCCGGTAACGTCATGTTTGTGAGGATCCGTTCGACTACGTCTGTTTGTCTTCTTCATGGACTCGTTCTTCTTCCTTACGGGATTTCAGGCAAGATGATCATACCCTCGAAATCACTACTATCTTTGCTATGCTAGTTTGCTTGCTCTTTTGCTATGCCAATGCTACGATGCCTACCTTTTGCTTGTCAGCCTCCCAAATTGCCATGTCAAACCTCTAACCCACCATGTCCTAGCAAACCATTGATTGGCTATGTTACCGCTTTGCTCAGCCCCTCTTATAGCGTTGTTAGTTGCAGGTGAAGATTGGAGGCCGTTCCTTGTTGGGACATTTATTTACTTGTTGGGATATCATCATATTATCTTGTTATCTTAATGCATCTATACACTTGGTAAAGGGTGGAAGGCTCGTCCTCTCGCCTAGTGTTTTGTTCCACTCTTGCCGCCCTAGTTTCCGTCATATCGGTGTTATGTTCCCGGATTTTGCGTTCCTTGCGCGGTTGGGTTATAATGGGAACCCCTTGATAGTTCGCCTTGATTAAAGCTTTTCCAGCAATGCCCAACCTTGGTTTTACCATTTGCCACCTAGCCTCTTTTTCCCTTGGGTTTCCGGAGCCCGAGGGTCATCTTATTTAACCCCCCCCCCCCCCCCCGGGCCAGTGCTCCTCTGAGTGTTGGTCCGACCGAGTAGACTGCGGGGCCACCTCGGGGCAACTTGAGGGTTGGTTTTACTCGTAGGATGTCTCATCTGAGTGTGCCCTGAGAACGAGATATGTGCAGCTCCTATCGGGATTTGTCGGCACATTCGGGCGGTGTTGCTGGTCTTGTTTTAACCTGTCGAAATGTCTTTTTGTACCGGGATACCGAGTCTGATCGGAATGTCTCGGGTGGAGGTCTATTCCTTCGTTGACCGTGAGAGCTTGTCATGGGCTAAGTTGGGACACCCCTGCAGGGATTTGAACTTTCGAAAGCCATGCCCGCGGTTATGGGCAGATGGGAATTTGTTAATGTCCGGTTGTAGAAAACCTGAATTTGACCTTCATTAAAATGAATCAACAGCGTGTGTAACCGTGATGGTCTCTTTCTGGCGGAGTCCGGGAAGTGAACACGGTGTTGGAGTTATGCTTGACGTAGTTCATTTAGGATCACTTCTTGATCATACTTTCTCGGACGTGCTTTGCTTTCTCTTCTCGCTCTCATTTGCGTATGTTAGCCACCATATATGCTAGTCGCTTGCTGCAGCTCCACCTCATACTTTTACCTTACCCATAAGCTTAAATAGTCTTGATCGCGAGGGTGCGAGATTGCTGAGTCCCCGTGGCTCACAGATACTTCCAAAACCAGCTTGCAGGTGCCGATGAGACCGTACAGATGACGCAACCAAGCTCAAGGAGGAGCTCGTGGAAGATCTTGACCTTTATGTTGTTTTGTTCTAGTTGATCAGTAGTGGAGCCCAGTCGGGACGATCGGGGATCTGTGTAGCATTTGGGGTAGTCTTCTTTCATTTTGGCTCCGTAGTCGGGCCCTGATTGTATTTGGATGATGTAATGCTTTATTCATGTATTTGTGTGAAGTGGCGATTGTAAGCCAACTATGTATCTCGTTCCCTTATGTATTACATGGGTTGTGTGAATATTACCTCACTTGCGACATTGCTTTCAATGCGGTTATGCCTCTAAGTCGTGCTTCGACACGTAGGAGATATAGCCGCATTCGAGGGTGTTACACACACCCACACCCAGCAGGCAAACATGTGCGTGTCCCGGCGCTCGAAGGTGTGGATGTCGAGCCGGTCGATGATGCAGAACTTGCCAAGCACCTCCTTGGCCCCCTCCAGGGTCCACATGTCGAGGGGGAGGTGCTCGATGATGACACGAGCATGCAGCATCCAGGTCTAGCGGACCGCGTGCTCGTCGGGGCGCCGTGGCTTGGCGAGGAAGGAGACGCCCTCGACGTTGATGCTGTTGTAGCACAGCGCAGCGTCGCGGTGGGCCGGGTCCTCGAACTGGATGAGGAAATCTTCTGGGTGGTGGCGTGTGACCCGTAGCAGATGCGGACCGATGCGCAGCTGCGCTTCGAGGGCGCGACCCACCATCATCGGGTTGATGGCGTGGAAGTTGTCCGTGGCCGTGAGTAGAACGGCGTGGTTCTTGAGGATGAAGCGCTGGTGCTCCATGGCCCGCGTGCGGACGACCACACCGTGGCTGTGGCGCTGACGGCGCGGTGGGGAAGCAAGGACGAAAGTGGCCGCCATGAGCTGTTGTTGCAGGGACAGCGGCGGAGGGGGAGGCAGTGCAGGGGCCTCGGTCGACGGGGGGAAGACGAGCCGGTCGCGGACGGGCGCCCTGCCCGGCGGAGGGGCCGGGCCGGAGCGGGTAGCCGCGCTAGGCGTCGCCGGCTTCAAGTGGTTTTGGGGGCACTAGCGGGATTGGTCGCCGGGGAGTCTGCGGGTGAGGCAGTGTGTTGTCCCATGGCAGTTTTTGCGGCGGTGTAGGGGGCTGAGGCAACAAAGACACATGCCCTTGATGCACCTTAAGAAGGCCTGTCGGGCGGCAGCCTGAGTAATGGAGCGGCGACGGGCAGCACTATTGCCCGCCGGATCGACGGCTGCTTTCCGCAGCTGCAGCTTTTGCTTCCGGGATCTCGCCACCGTCCATCCCCTCATTCAAGCCAGGCGGGATTTCCGGCTGGGCTGCGGTTGGGGCGACGATCATGGAGTGCAGCCCAGGGACCGACGAGGGAAGGGAGGGATTGTGGGGCAGCCCGTCATCAATGACGGCCTTGGGGGGGGGGATGCCGCAACCACAATGGATTTGAGGCGAGCGGCATGGGGCACAGCGGGTGGAGCTGCAAGGAGGCAGGCCTCACCTTGAAGTGGCGCCGGGGAATCCGGCAAGCGCACGGAGCCAGATCCAGATCCACCCCCGTCTCCCTCCGCGGAGGAGGCGTCCCAGTCGAGGAGCTCGGTCAGCGTCGGAGAATCAGGGGGTGGGGGGCCATGAGGCGAGCAGGATAGCCCAGCAGGCAAAGGTGCGTGAGGTGGCCGCCGCGGCCGGAGTGGCCAGCGGCGCGGGCGCAGGGGAGGGGCGGGCGCGGGCGCAGGGTAGATCTGGAACGCACTAGGTAGTGTTGAGCATCTAAGCGGTACATTGATAATGTAGTCCAAATCGAGTGAGACAATCCGTTGGGGAAATTTTACATTAAATGGGATCAACCCATTAATGGGGTCCTTCCAAACTCTAGTCAAATTGCCAGAATCGAGCTTGATTCTCCAGCCAACCATGTACAGCTCTTAGACCTTCAAGAGAGCTTTCCAACATGGAGAGTCAGAAAATTTAGGGCCCACATTAGCCACAGTTTTGTTAGACAAATATCGGGCTTTAACTATATCTCGCCAAACCCCAGATTCTGTTTTCTAAGGTCCTTCAGCCCCCCCCCCCCCCCCCCCGTGCTTGGATCTGCAAACTCTCTTCCATTTGACAAGATAATATTTCTTTTTCTTGTTACACCGTTGCCAAAAAAAACTTTCTTTGATGCCTATCTAGTTTTTCTATAAAGGTTTTGCTCATAAGCCACATAGACATATGATAAAGAGATAACTGTAAGACCACCGATGTCAGCAGAGTGCGCCTGCCACCAATGGATGCTGCGTTGCCCACCCATGCATAAATTTTTTTAAGATATTTTCCCGCGATAAATTCCCAAACCGAATCTCTACGAGAGGTATAGCTCACAGGCATCCCAAGATACTTAATTGGGAATTGGCCTATTTCAGAATGAAAAAGATCAGCATATTCTTTAACTATGACCGCATCACCCAAACAGTAAGTATCTTGCTTTTCTGGAAATTCACCTTTAACCCAGACATCAGTTCAAATACGTATAGCATAAGTTTGAGATTAAGAGCCTATTCGGACTCTCTCCCCACTCCAACTCCGCTCTGGAGCGGAGCAGCATCCAGTTCAAATTTTCAGACTCGCTGAAGAGCCACTCCGCGCGCTCCGCTCCGCTCGGCGCTGAAGGAGCGGAAGGTAGCCAAACAGGGCCTAACTTCCTTCTCCATATCATGCTCAAGGCATATAATTGTTTCGTCTGCATGTATTGCAAGGCATCCACACCATTTTAGGAATAAGATATAAGGCTAGCCCCACTAGGAGTCCATTTTGTTGGGCATTTTCTATCATCTTATTAACGCAGTCAGTTGCTAGGTTAAAAAGGAAGGGCGAGTGTGAGTCTCCTTGACGTACCCCCTTGGCACTTTGGAAGTATCGTCCAATAGAATTGTTGAGCTTAATGCTTACAGTACCATTATACAAGATTTTTTTATCCACTCACACCAGGTCTTATTGAACCCCGTTTGTTTGTGGCACTCCAACAAAAATTCGCAATTCACCTTATCATAAGCTTTCTCGAAATCGAGTTTAAGCACTACACCCACTTTCTTCTTGACATGGGTATAATTGAGTAGCTCGTGGAGCGACATAATACTGTCCATAATATTTCTACCTTTAAGAAAGGCATTTTGAGTCGAGTTGATCAGTTTATCTGCATACTTCTCTACTCTCTGATCCAAAATCTTGGTGGTGAGTTTATATGGGCATATGAGTAGACATATGGGCATCATAGCATATATGCACTTGCTTAGCAGTTCAGCTGCACAATACTGACTGTGAACACTGACTGACATTGCACAATAAATGGCAGCAGATTTGCCACTCGCCAGCATGAATTGGATATCAATCATTCTCTCTCTCTCTCTCGTATAGTCAAAAATCAATCTTGAGTCTGAATCAACAAGTGGGGAACTAGTTTGTACAGCTATGCCCCGGCTGAATCACCTTTCATTCTCTCTCACTTTTCTACTTATGATACACACATAATAACAATAAAGCAATGTGGGTTCTGAATTCCTACTGGCGCACACTGGTAGAAAAAGTGCCTATAGTCCCGGTTCGTAAGGGCCTTTAGTCCCGGTTCCTGAACCGGGACTAAAGTGTCGGTACTAATGCCCTGGACCTTTAGTCCTGGTTCAATCCAGAACCGGGACTGATGGGCCTCCACGTGGGTAGTGCGCAAAGCCCAGGAAGGAGACCCTTTGGTCCCGGTTGGTGGCACCAACCGGGACCAATAGGCATCCACGCGTCAGCATTTCTGTGGCTGGGGTTTTTGTTTTCTTTTTGAAAGGGGGGGGGGGGTTGGGGGTTTTGGGGGGTTAATTTAGGTGTTTCATATATTGTGTTAGCTAGCTATAATTAATAGAGAGAAGTGTCCTCTCTTACGTCCGTGCTTGGTCGACGCTACGTACTATACATACGTATAGAGAGGACTAGACACGCTAGTTAGCTAGTAAGCAAACGAAGGAAACAGAAGATCGTCATGAACATATATGCATACAGAGAGAAGTGATATCGACCACCTCTCCTTCTCCGAGAGATTGGTCAAACAACAAGTTCTCGTATATCTATCCGACACTACCGGCTACATATATACAATAATTATCTCTTACAAATATAATCATACGGACTCATGGTCCACATAGTATTCTCCGTCTTCAGCGATCACTTGGTCAAGAAAGAATGCCGCCAATTGCTCTTGAATTGGTCGCATGCGAGCTGGTGCTAGGAGTTCATCCCGCTTCCGAAAGATCTAATTTGAAGAAGGGGGTCAATACATATATATATGAATGAATGAAACTCAATACAAATGATGGTAATAAAATAAAATTGTGAATGTTGTTATTTGCGTACTTCATATTGTTCGTCAGAGTACCCGCCCCGCTCACAGGTCGTGTGGCGGATGGACTCGCAGACGTAGTATCCACAGAAATCATTCCCTTTTTCCTGCCACAACCACTTTATAAGAAATAGAGGTCAATCAAACTG
The DNA here is from genome assembly GCA_034509565.1 of Triticum monococcum. Taxonomy (NCBI): domain Eukaryota; kingdom Viridiplantae; phylum Streptophyta; class Magnoliopsida; order Poales; family Poaceae; genus Triticum; species Triticum monococcum. Next base: position 573,322,665 of record CM067843.1, read on the forward strand.
ATAAGCAAGAATGCTAAATGGTATTGATGAAACTAGCGCTTGAATCACTAGGAGATGCGTGGAACATGCTACTATAGTACTTAGTTTCGTGTGTCTAAATTCCAGCTCCTTCGGCAGTCCCGGAACTGTTTTGGTGAATTTTCTCCAAACCTTGCCGGACAAAGAAAACAATTACTTGATATCAGGAAATGAACGAAGTTGCTGATATGGTGGATAATGATCGATTTAACTTACTTCTTGAGGATTTCAGTCATGTCCGCATACTCCTGGGGATCTTTTCGTTTAGAGTCCAAGACGGTTACTACTCCCTGCTCAAGCCTAATCTCTAGGAGAATATAGTGGAAACTGCACACGCATGCATAACTCATCAATTACATTACTATAAACTGGACTAATATATAAGGGAAACCGAATATGCACAATATCACCGATGAGATATGTGTTAATGAACCCAATATCACCGATTTGTCTTTTCTTCAATTCGGCGATCTTCATTCTGCATAATATAGTGAGGATAATTATAAATACATGCAATGAAAGAGATGAGATATAGAGAGAGACTTAATGACATAAGTAGTAGTACTTACAGACAGTAGCAAGTCATCGTTGTTTTATCGAGGGCCAATTGATTGAAAAACTGATAGAACTCCTCAAATGGAATAGGTAACAGTTCAATTCCAACGAGGTCATGCTCCGGTTTAACTCTCGCATACAAAGTACTCCTCCCCCCAGACTCTCTGCAGATTTTCAAGTACCAATCATGTAATCTTCGCATCATCGTTGTTAAAGATTTTTCATCTTTGACGAGAGGCTTCCCGTACTCGTATCTATGTATCTGCACCTCCATGGTATCATAATGTACATCGTCGGGCAGGTAATCGTCAACATTGCCATAACCGGGCACCATCCTCAGATCGACGATGTCGCTAGGCACCTTGAGGGGGGGCACGATTGCTTCGATTGTTCGCCGAGCTAGGCAATTTGTTTCCCAGCTGCTCATCGTTGTTTCAGCCTTTGATCACTGATTGTACTTCCTGACCGCTCCGCTTCGGCCCATATCTTTGCAATAATGCACTCATAGTTGCCTTTCGGCGGAGACTTGGTTGGTTTTGCCAGGGCAGCCAGAGTGCGCTTCACTTTCACCGGATCTACCTTCTCCTCCGGAGGTGGATGTCTCTTTGCTCTCAACCCTTGAAACCAGTCATCCACTTCGGTTCACGCGATCTCGGCGTTCTCCTCCGGGGTCCTCTCATATGGTAACTTCTCTGGAGTCTTCAGAGAAGGACCGAATATGTATGTCCTCCCGCCTCTGGTTGTACTGCTAGACGCCGACCGAGCAGACGGAGCGGTTGTCTTCCTTACTTGGTTACGAGGCGGAGGAGAAGGACTACGACGCACCGGAGCAGCTGGAGCGGCGGCAGGTCTCTTCCGCCCTTGCTGACGAGGCGGAGAAGGAGGAGGCTGGCTGCTCGGGCGCGTCGGCGCAGGCGTTGAAGGAGGCGGAGTGCCGCCACACGCCGGAGAAGGAGCCGGCCGAGGGCCCTGATCGTCACTCTCCGGAGGAGGAGGAGGTGGAGGAGGTGGAGTGCCCTGACTCGCCAGAGGAGGAGGAGGCGGAGGCGTCCAGTTCGGAAGGTTGATGAGCTCCTTCCGCCATAGGCATGGAGTCTTCAGAGCAGACCCCAGCCGAGTCTCCCCTTCACCGGTAGGGTGGTCAAGCTGGAGGTCCTCAAATCCCTCCGTTATTAGTTGCACCGGGTTCAGTAGGATAAACAGAGCCAACAGCCGCCTTGACCTTCAAATTCATCCATTGCGTCATAAGGTGGCAATTTTGAGACTCCATGATAGCATCCACGGGATAGCTGGCAGGAGCCATCAAGGCATGCTCCGGCTGAAGTAGCTCGGTGGAAGCCACGCTGCTTCTGCGCTGAGATGGCGGGGTACCTTCGGGGGAGGCTTCGGCAGTACGTTTACTGTGATTTGCTTCTCGTTCCTCTATCGCATCTACCCTTGCTTGCAGCGCCTGCATTTGGGTCTGCTACACTTTTTTCCTCCTCTCATGGGATTTGTAACCGCCTGCGTCCGGAAACCCAACCTTCCACAGAATGGAGCCTGGCGTGCCTCGTGTCCATCCAGGGTGCTCAGGATTCCCGAGGGCCATTGTGAGCTTGTCGTTCTCTCTGTCTGGAAAGAACTTCCCTTGCTGCGCTGCTTCGATATACTTCTTAAGCTTCCTGACTGGTATGTTCATTTGATCGTTCGTCCAAATGCACTTCCCTGTTACAGGGTCCAAGGTTCCACCAGCCCCGAAGAACCAAGTACGGCAACGGTCTGGCCAGCTAATTGTCTCTGGTTCGATCCCTTTATGAACCAGATCATTCTCAGTCTTGGCCCACTTAGGCCGGGCTACGAGGTAGCCACCTGACCCCGTGCGATGGTGAAGCATCTTATTCGCAGCATTTTGCTTGTTTGTCGCCGACATCTTCTTACTCTTTTCCGATGTCTTGTGGGCCACAAATGCAGGCCAGTGATCTCTGATCTTCTCATATCTGCCCTTGAATTCTGGTGTCTCATTATTTTCGACAAACTTATTCAGCTCTTTCTTCCACCTCCTGAATAGTTCTGCCGTCCGCTTAAGAGCAAAAGACTTGATTAATTTCTCTTTAACTGGGTTCTCTAGATTATCCTCTAGCGGTAGGGTGAAATTTGACTTCAGCTCAGTCCAAAGATCATTTTTCTGCATATCATTGACATAAGACACCTCAGGGTCTTCTGAAGCCGGCTTAAACCATTGCTGGATTCTTATCGGGATCTTTTCCCTAACCAGAACCCCGCACTGAGCAACAAATGCGCTCTTTGTCTGGAGGGGTTCAATCGGTTGGTCGTCGGGCGCGATTGCTATGATCTCAAACGTTTCATCCAAGCTCAACTTTTTCTTCGGGCCTCATCTCTTTACCGAAGTTGTGCTCGATCCGGAGGGCTAGAAAAAAGAACAAAGACTTATTTAATATGTGTACATACCAAAACAATGAATGCATCAATCAGCTAGTCAGCACAGGCTTAACTAATATATATACCTGGCCGGACTTGGTTCAGTCACCGGAGCCGTCATCACGGTCTCCTTCTTGCACCGGCATTGGGTCACCGGAGCCGTCCTCATGTTCTTCTTCTTACACCGGCATTAGGTCACCGTAGCCAACTTGTTCACCCTCTCCTTCCAGACCATCGGTTTCGTTGAGAAACAATGAGACGGCATCACTTCCTTCTGCGATTATGTCCCTCAACAATGCTTCTTTTGCTTCGTCTAGGGCGGTGTCCCTAGTTTCTACAAATATTTACAACATGGCAATTATTATTCAAACATGACAGATGGATATATTAGTGCCAAACGTAGAACTAGCTACCTAATCATAGTAAGCTATCGGGAGGGGGTATATATCGACAACAACGACACTACATCTATGTCCCTCGATGACCATCGTTCCCGATAAAAAAAGAGGAAGAAGAAGAAAAAAAAGAGGAGAAGAAAGAATAGAGGAGAAGAACTCCTCTATTCTTTCTTCTCCTCTTTTTTTTCTTCTTCCTCTTCTTTTTTTATCCTCTTCTTCCTCTCATGTTCGAGAGCATCGCCGAGGGGTCGGGAGGTTGCCTAGTGTCAAAGGATTAAACAAAACCATGTCTGTATCATTAGGCGAAAGTAACATGTGCATGATGGTACGAAGCTCTCCAAAGTTATTTTGGAACAGAGTCCTAGATAGGATAATTCGCTTTTTGGTACAAAGTTCAGCAAGAACCTTCCAAATATCGTTATTTGGAAGGCCTTTGCTGAAATTCATACAAGAAGGCAAATTATCATATCGGGGACACCATTCCAAAATAATTTTGGAGGACTTCGTCATGCCCTGGTTACTTCTGGCTAATGATGAAGCCATGGATTTCTTCAATACTTTGACACTAGGAAACCTCTCTCGACCCCTCGGCGATCCTCGACCCCTCGAACCCTCGACAACCCTGGAACCCTCGACCCCTCAGCGATCCTCTTCTTCCTCTCATGTTCGAGAGCATCGCCGAGGGGTCGGGAGGTTGCCTAGTGTCAAAGGATTCAACAAAACCACGTCTTCATCATTAGGCGAAAGTAACATGTGCATGATGGTACGAAGCTCTCCAAAGTTATTTTGGAACAGAGTCCTAGATATGATAATTCCCTTTTTGGTACAAAGTTCAGCAAGAACCTTCCAAATATCGTTATTTGGAAGGCCTTTGCTGAAATTCATACAAAAAGGCAAATTATCCTATCCGGGTCACCATTCCAAAATAATTTTGGAGGACTTCGTCATGCCCTGGTTACTTCCGGCTAATGATGAAGCCATGGATTTCTTCAATACTTTGACACTAGGAAACCTCTCCCGACCCCTCGGCAATCCTCGACCCCTCGAACCCTCGACGACCCCGGAACCCTCGACCCCTAGACGACCCTGGAACCCTCGACCCTCGACCCTATAGAACCTTCGAACCCTCGACCCTGAAACCCTCGACCCTTGACCCCTTAACGACCCTCGACCCTCTACCCTAGTTCCCGACCCTCGACCCCTCGGCGATCCTCGACACCCTCGTTCCCGATAAAAATTAAGAAGAAGAAGAAAAAAAAGAGAGAAAAAAGGAGAAGAAGCTCCTCTATTCCTTCTTCTTCTCCTCTTTTTTTCTTCTTCTTCCTCTTCTTCCTCTCCTCGTCTTCTCCTTCTTCTTCTCCTTCTTTCTCTACTTATTTTCCTTTTACTTATTTTACTTTTTCCTCTCCACTAACCTAAAATGCAACAAACATAAAATGCACTAAATCGATCAACTAACCTAAAATCAGTGATAAAATGCACTAACCTAAAATCGATATCTACTAACAACTTCAAAAAATTAATACATATATGAAAAAAATCATCATATCATCAACAGAAAAAAATAGTATTTTTTCCAAAAATCTATCTTTTGCATATATACATCAACATATATATACACTAACCTAAAATGCACAAAAATAATAGGAAAGGGCGCCGGCGGCCGTACCGAAGGTGGTGGCGTGTGGTCGGCGCGACGACGACGGGGTTGGGGAAGGGGCGGCGCGCGCGGCGACGGCGACGGGGTCGGGGAAGGGGCAGCGCGCGCGGCAACGACGATGGGGTCGGCGAACGGGTGGCGCGCGCGGCGACAGCGACGGGGTCGGGGCAGGGGCGGCGGGCGCGGCGACGGTGTCGGGGCAGTGGCTCGGCGGCGGCAACGGCAACGTGGACCAGCCTGGCGGCGTCGGGGCAGGGCTCGGCGGCGACGGCGATGAGGAGCAGAAGGCGTCGGGGCGAGAAGAAACAGATGGATTTTGGCGAAAACTGCAAAGTGTTGTATATATAGCAAGAGCATTGGTCCCGGTTCGTGGCACAAACCGGGACTAATGCCCCCCTTTAGTCCCGGTTGGTGCCACCAACCGGGACCAAAGGCCTCTTTTCAGCAGCCCGAAGGGCGGGAAGCGGCGTCCTTTGGTCCCGGTTGGTGGCACCAACCAGGACTAAAGGGGGGCATTAGTCCCGGGTCGTAGCACCAACCGGGACTAATGCCCCCTTTAGTCTCGGTTGGTGCCACCAACCGGGACCAAAGGCCTGTGCTGCCCCGAACCCAAATATTTAGTCCCACCTCGCTAGTTGAGAGGGGGCGCACCTGTTTATAAGGTGCGGTGCGCCTTCCCTCTCGAGCTCCTCTCTAAAGCAGGCTTTCGGGCCTAACACTGCAATCTGTGCCTATGGGCCTACTGGGCCTCCCGCGGGTCTGAATCCTGGCCCATGGTAGGGTTTCTAGTCGTATTCAAGCCATGGGGGCCAGTAGGTGGCACTTTTTTTTTGTTTTTTTGTTTCTTTTCTACTTAGAACTAAATACTTATAGTTTTGTAGTGATTTCTTTTTTATTTTAGGTCACAAAAATTATAAACTTTCTGTTAGTGCCATTAGTTTTAAAATTTGAATACTTTAAATTTGGTTTTTTTAAAAATTTGTGTGAATCACTAGTTTATGAATAACTTTACTATAAAAATTGATTTTTGAGTCAATCTTTTTCCTGCTATTTAATATTACTGTGTTTTATCATTATACTCAATTTGGTAATTTTAGTTAGTCATAACAAATATTATAGGGGTGAGCCCTATTTCTTTCTAGTTCTTTTATTTTGTTTTCTGCATTATTTATTTCCTTTTGTTTTTTGCTTTATTTTTTAATTCTTTTTGCTTTTAGTTTTAGAAAAATTATAAACTTTCTGCTACTGCCATTAGTTTTCAAATTTCAAAACATTTTTTTGTTTTCTTTGTTGCTTTATTTATTTTATTTTGTTTCTACTTACAACAAAATACTTATTGTTGCTATTTTCATTTTTTTCCAGTTTTTTTGTTTTGTTTTCTGTATTATTTATTTTCTTTTGTTTTTTGCTTTATTTTTTAATTCTTTTTGCTTTTAGGTCAACAAAATTATAAACTTTCTGTTAGTGCCATTAGTTTTAGAAAAAATATAAACTTTCTGTTAGTGCTATTAGTTTTCAAATTTGAATAGTTAAAATTTGAACATAGATGCACCTATAGAGAAAATTCGACCTAAATTCATAGTTTTCAAATGAACTCTGAAAAAGTTGGCATAGCATACTCATTTGCTACAAATTTGGCATGGTATCATCATAATAGTTGCGGGAGAAAGTCTTCACTTTTTCTTCGCTTGTGTTATTTGCTTAATGTGCCGTAACCATGGATAATCTTCATTGTTTATCAGGATGCTTGGGTCAGCGTTGACATTGAAGGGAGGAATTTCATGAAACTTTTCATAATCTTCAGACATGTCTGTCTTGCCGTCCACTCCCAGGATGTCCCTTTTTCCTGAAAGAACTATGTGGCGATTTGGCTCATCGTATGATGTATTCGCTTCCTTATCTTTTCTTTTTCTCGGTTTGGTAGACATGTCCTTCACATAGATAACCTGTGCCACATCATTGGCTAGGACGAACGGTTCGTCAGTGTACCCTAGATTTTTCAAATCCACTGTTGCCATTCCATACTGTGGGTCTACCTGTACCCCGCCGCCTAACAGATTGACCCATTTGCACTTAAACAAAGGGAGCTTAAAATCAGGTCCGTAGACAAGTTCCCATATGTCCACTATGTAACCATAATATGTATCCTTTCCGCTCTGGGTTGCTGCATCAAAGCGGACACCGTTGTTTTGGTTGGTGCTCTTTTGATCTTGGGCGATCGTGTAAAATGTATTCCCATTTATCTCGTATCCTTTGTAAGTCAATACAGTCAAAGATGGTCCCTTGGACAACAAGTACAACTCATCACAAACAGTGTTGTCAACTCTGAGACGTGTTTCCAACCAACTGTTGAAAGTCCTGATGTGTTCACATGTAATCCAGTCGTCGCACTGCTCCGGGTGTTTGGAGCGCAGACTATTCTTGTGTTCATCGACATACTGGGTCACCAAGGTAGAGTTCTGTAGAACTGTGTAGTGTGCTTGAGACCAAGAATATCCGTCCCTGCATATTATTGAGTCTCTTCCAAGAGTGCCTTTTCCAGTCAGTCTCCCCTCATACCGTGATTTAGGGAGACCTATCTTGTTAAGGCCAGGAATGAAGTCAACACAAAACCCGATAACATCCTCTGTTTGATGGCCCATGGAGATGCTTCCTTCTGGCCTAGCGCGATTACGGACATATTTCTTTAGGACTCCCATGAACCTCTCAAACGGGAACATATTGTGTAGAAATACGGGCCCCAGGATGACAATCTCGTCGACTAGATGAACTAGGACGTGCGTCATGATATTGAAGAAGGATGGTGGGAACACAAGCTCGAAACTGACAAGACATTGCGCCACATCACTCCATAGCCTTGGTACGATTTCTGGATCGATCACCTTCTGAGAGATTGCATTGAGGAATGCACATAGCTTCACAATGGCTAATCAGACGTTTTCCGGTAGAAGCCCCCTCAATGCAACCGGAAGCAGTTGCATCATAATCACATGGCAGTCATGAGACTTTAGGTTCTGAAACTTTTTCTCTGGTGTCACACCCCTAGCTTCTGGTGTTGCCTAGTGTTTGCATCTTGCTTGCATCATGTTTAAATTTCTGAAACTTGAATTGAGGATTGTTGAAGCCTCAAAACTTTAGTTAAAAGAAGGGCAAGAACCCTTTAAATTGCATTCAGTGATTCCAACTTGTCCTAGAAATAGTTTTGAGAATTTTGGCAAGGGTTATATACCTAACCAAAATTTTGGAACATTTTTCAGGAATAATTTGGTCTCTGAATTTAAAACAATATTCTATTTGAATTTGAAAATATATTCAAATATATATGAGATATATTTTCAAATGCTCTGTGATGATTTATGTGCCTTTGGAAAAGTCCATGAAGCAACATAAAAATACTCAGAGGATGTTTTGGCATTGTTGAATTTTGTTTGAATTCAAAATAGTGGCAAAAGATTAAATAAAAGAAAAACAGAAGGAAATAAAATAGAACAGAAAGTTACCTGTAGCTCACCTCTGTGGTCTGTTACTACAGCACCCGGCCCAACCTCTGTCCTGGCCCAGCCCACTAGGGGCAAGGGGGTCTTCTTCCTCCTCCTGCCAGAAGGATGTAGCGCGTGGTCACCGCGTGCACGCACGTGCACCGCCACCTCCTGCCTGACTGCTGCCTCCCCGACGCCACTACGAGCGCCACGACACCCCTAGAGACCCCCTGACCTCTCTCTCTCACCCGCAACCTCTCCCCTCCCCTGGCTCTCTCTCTCTCACCACCCGAACGCGCCCGCCGCCGCCGACATGCACCACCGCTGCCACCGCCTCCCCCTTGCCTCTCCGACCTGCCCAGGAGCTCCGCCACCATCTCCGACGTCTCTCTCTCGATTCACGCGACACCAAACGCCCCGAAGCACCGGCCCTGACCTCTTCTTCCTCCTCGGGTCGTCGAGATCGCCACTGTCGCCCTAATCGCTCTGGACCTCCCCCGCGCCCACTGACCTTCCCATCGTGCTCGCGGTGAGCTTCTCTTCCTCCTTCCCCGAACCCCGTTGCTCACCGCCTCCTCTAGGCCGTAGTTGCACGGACGCCGAAGCTCGCCGACGTCGTGCCTCATCGCCGCCGTGGCCACAGCTGCTGCCACCCGCGTCCTGGCTTTGCTCCGTGCTCAACACTCTCCCAGGAGCCGGGCGCGCCCACCCATTGTGCCCCCTAGCGCCAAACCGCACCTGTCCGAACTCCGGCCGCCGCCGATTTGGTCGCCATCGTCGATCCTGACCACCGTAGCTCCTACCACCACCATCAATGGATGCGCCTCACTCCCAGGAACCCGTAGGTGCAACTCGCGCGTCGAATGGTGCCCTGTAAAGCATTTCCTAGCCGCCCCGCCGTCTTTGCCGTCGCCGGCGGCTAAACGCCGGCGACCCCTGACCTGTTGACCGGCATGGGTTGACCCGACTGCCCGGTTTGACCTTCCCCTCTCTCTCACTGACTTACGGGCCCTGCCTGACTAATTACCCTAGTTAGTGCTAATTAGCTAGTTAGGTTAGTTACTACAGTCGCGGACAGTGGGCCCAGGCTAGTTAGTTAGGGCTAACTAACTTAGTTAGTTGACTGGGTCACTGACCAGTTGGTCCCACTGGTCAGGTTTGACCTGGTCGACTCCTTTGACCTGCTGACATCACCTTGATGTCATGCTGACGCAGTAATACATTTTCTGGATTTAGTTTAAATTATAATAATTCAGAAAATTCCAGAAAATGCCCAAAAACTTCTAAAAATCATAGAAAATCAACAGTAACTCCAAATGAAATAAATTATATATGAAAAATTATCAGAAAAATTCAAGGAATCTGTTTATGGCGTTTTCATGCATGTTTGAAAAATGTTTGTCCTCTGTTTTGGACAAAACAAATAAATGGCATTTAACTAATCATATATGGAGTTTGAATTTGAATCTTGTGTTCAAACCAACTTCATTTAATTGTGTTGCTAGGTGCATTAGCTCAATCAACAGCATATTGCCATGTCATGATCATGCATCATATTGTTGCATCGCATTGATTGCGTTCTTCCTTGTTTGCCGGTATTTGTCCCCTCTCGGTAGACACTGCTCCGACGCTGTGATCGTTGACACTGATGAAGACTCAACGTTATCTTTAGAAGTGCTAGGCAAGCACAACCCCTTTGTTCATTCCGATACAAGCCCACTTTCTCGCTCCTGCTCTCTTTTACTGCATTAGGACAACAACGATTTATCTGTTACTTGTTACGGTAGTTGAACCCCTTATCCTCTGCATGACCTGTCATTGCCACAGTAAATAGATGAAACCCACCAGCATGAGTAGGAGTTGTTTGAGCCCTGATGTGCCTACTCATTCATTCTTGTTTTTCATGCCTGCTACTGCTTAGTGTTGAGTCAGGTCTGATTCATCGCGCATGTATCGGAGGTGTGTAAGCATGTCCTACTGTTGAGAGCTAATTGTGTGAACACGATTTGGTAAAGGTAGCGGTGAGAGGCCATGTAGGAGTACATGGTGGGTTGTCTCATTGAAGCCGTCCTCAGGAACTGAGTTCTATGTTTGTGATCCATGAAACAGTTACTACCACGCATTGGGCCCGAAACCAATGGACCCTCTCGGCTTCTTGATCACCCTTGTCCTCTGTCCAGGAGTTGCAACTAGTTTTTGGTGTTTATAGGATATGTGTTGGCGGTCGTGTGTAGCGCTGACCTTAGGGGTGGGCTATGATGCGGTAGATACACCGTGGAACAGTGTACCGGGTGCCCGTTTGGTGTCTCGGGAACCATGTTCACATCGTTGGGGGCCGTATGTGGAAACCTCGGCCGGACTCCCTGCGGATGGAACCTGGATAGGCGATAAACCTGGACTAGAGACTTGAGTTTTTAGGTAGGACGTGGCCGACACCCTCGTTGGGCTTCCGCTTGAAGGTTGCCGAGTACATGTCGTGTAAACGGCGGTAAGTGGTGAGAGCGTGTGTGAAGAAGTACACCCCTGCAGGGTTAACATCATCTATTCGAATAGATGTGTCCGCGGTAATGGACTTCTGGGTTGCCCATAACAGTTCATAGACAAGTGAAAGTGGATACTTTAAAATGCGCAACATAAGTGTGAGTGCTATGGATGGCCTTCTCGTAGGGAGACGGGAGCGGATCCATAGTGGTGTGTTGAATGGTGAATATGTGGACTCGTGTGGGCCACCTCAAAAGAGTTGCTTGCAATCGTAGTACAGGTTAGCCACTGAGTCAAAGCTGGCTTGCTACAGTTAAACTCCACCACCACCCCTTGTTGATACCGATGCATATGTAGTTTAGTTCTGATGTAAGTCTTGCTGAGTACCTTTGTACTCACGTTTGCTTAATTTATGTTTTGTAGAGAGATTTCAGTCTCGCTAGTAGATTCGCATGGACTTCGACGTTTAGCTTGTTACCTCAGCTATGATCTTGTGCCCTCGGCAGGATCTGGTAGATAGTCAGGGTTCTTAGCCTTTTTCATTTGTAGATGTCTGTTCTCAGACATGTTAAGCTTCCGCATGTGCTTTGACTTGTATGCTATGATTGTTGGGTCATGAGACCCATGTTTGTAATATCTCGCTCTTCGGAGCCGAATGAATAAATACTTGAGTTGTAGAGTTATGTTGTGATACCATGTTGTATTTACACATATCGAGCATATTGTGTGTATGATTGGAATGCTTGGTATGTGTGGGATCCGACAATCTAGTTGTTTATCCTTGGCAGCCTCTCTTATGGGGAAATGTAGTCTAGTGCTTCCATGAGCCATAGTAGTCCGCTACAGCCCGGTTCACCGGAGTCCTGTTAGCCCAGCACTACTGCTCAGGACACTTGACTGGCCGGCATGTGTTTCACTTTGTTCCTGTGTCTATCCCTTCGGGAAAATGTCACGCGGTGACATCCAGAGTCCTGTTAGCCCAGTGCTACAGCCCGGATTCACACGCTGCTGACCGACATGCTCGATGTGATTCATGTATGCATGTTCCCATAGGTTGGTGCCGCTTTGGGTTCACGACTAGCCATGTCGGCCCGGGTTCTCTGTCATGTGGATGCTAGCGACACTATCATATACATGAGCCAAAAGGCGCAAACGGTCCCGGGCCATGGTAAGGCGACACCCGTGGGATACCGTGCGTGAGGCCGCAAAGTGATATGAAGTGTTACCGGCTAGATCGATGTGGCTTGGAATCGGGGTCCTCACAGCTTTGGTATCAGAGCCTGACTGCCTGTAGGATTACCAAGCCAACCAGTGGAAGTTGTGTCTAGAAATGCTTTAGTTATGTAGGGGAATTGATTGTGGAAGGGAACGTAAGGCTCTTTTTACTCCTTATACCTCATGCCCTCTGATCTGAGTCATCCTCTTCTTTTCTACGGGAATTAAGAACTAGGCCTTCTCATCTATCTATCAGGATGACGTGTTACTAATCCATAGACTCATAGGAATGATGGATTCAAGCCCCAGTTCAGTTTCTACTACTTCCGTGTGTTCATAGTTGTTCTCGGAACCTTGATATTATGATTCTGAGTGGTCATGCCACTATTTTGCAGGATGTCTCAAATCATTTTGAGCATTTACAGCCGTTATGCTGTCCGAGTCATCCCAGGTATCTAATAGTCTGATGCATTTGTAAATCCCTTCCTTCCGTTCTCGATGTTCCTTTGGGCCAGATTAAGCACACTACACGGTCTATGAGGTACTCCGTTGCCTCGGCGTATATGTTGGAGCTACTATTATGACCCTAGGTGTCTTATGAAACCATCTAGTAATCTGTCCATGTTTTGTGTTCCCAGTGTGATGAGCCTGGCCACCATTCTCGAAAGCATCCCGTGATGCCATTTAGTAGTAGGTATTCTATTCCTGGGTTCTTGAACCCGAGATTCACCACACTTACCTCCTGTTGATAGTGTTTGCTCGTTCCTTTAAGATATTAGTAACCTCTGCGATAGTCCTCGAGGTCCGTGGTATTTCCTTCTTCCAAATACCATGAACCATTAAGGCAGAAGTTCTTTGAACCAAAAGATCACCATTAGAGTACTCCTGAGGAGTTCTCCATTCATAATTGTGATTCTGTCAGTTCTACCTTTCTGCATGGGTTATCCGGAAGAAATGTTGAGCTTGCTTGGCATACTAATCTATGCATCCACAACTCAGAAAGATATATGTTCCTTTGAGTCGTTCATCTTTAGTTGTTTCCTGACCTTTGTCTATCAGTTGATAGCCAAGAGTATGTGTGCATTTGTGTTCACCAATGCCTTTTATTCTTGTGGTCCGTCAAGCCATTCTATTCCGGAATGACTAGGAGAAACAAACTCCATTACCTCATCCATATCCAGGATTGGGTCAAAGTAGTTGTGTTCTGCAGACCAAATGCCAATCCAGCTTTTGCTCTGTTCTACCCTAGAGTATTACCCCCTTTATGTCAAGATTGTCATGAGAATTGCACCCTCTCTCATGAATTCTTGATACAGTGATACTTATTACCATCATCTTTCATTCCTCGGTCCCGTGTTGTCGCAACCGGAATGCCAGCAAGTGAACCATGATGTGTGAAATCAATAATCCTAGCAACTAGTTGCTAGGTAGCTAATGGAAAATAATTTCTTTATTAGCGTGTTGGTTATTGAATCATCATCCTAAGATTGATCGTGCTACCTAGTCCACTTTTCCTGGTGCACTCTTCGATCAATGAGTTAGGATTGTGTCAATCCCTCACTCTTTTGATCATATCATCTTGCCTAAAAGGCAAGGTTGTTCTCGAGCTTAGTAACATATCGGTGGTTTGTGATTTTCCGGATATCTTCCCGGAAGTCTTACCAGGTTGTCACCTGACCGCTATGTTGAGTTCGTGATCAAGTTGGTTTTTGTAAACCACCCCTTCTCCAAGAATCTGTGTTGGATACCCCTGAGCTAGTTGGTTAAGCTAAACAACAACTTGGAGAGTTCGAAGCTAAAAGACTTTGCCGAATTGGTTCTTTCTGAAGGGATATCTTTGTGTTTGTGTGTGCACTGAAGAAAGATGATATCTTCACCAATTGGTCCTCGTGATCAGTTGTTGGATCTATTGCCTTGTCAAAACTTTGACTTGAGTATGGCCTATCGTCAAGTCAAATCAGAACCAAGGATGTTCATAATGTTGTCTTAATGTGGTTGATCCCTCGAGCATACACCATTACATCTTTTGGTCTGACCAATACTATCATCGTGCTCACATGATGGTGGAAGTCCAGTGATATGGAAATTCCGGTGAGCTATTATTGAGCCCATCAACAGCATTTTGTCTCCCCCATGATTCATGTTGAACATCAACCTAGTGTTGGAAATTTTATAAGCAATGCCTTCGTGTTCCGTTCATGAAGCTTATGCTTGGATGGGAGAAGTGACTTCCTCGAATTCATGTGCATTTGGTGCAAGTTGCCGCCGTGAGTTCGAGAAAGATTGTTTTTGTTTCCCCTGGCACCATCCCAAGTCAGTTATGCATGTGTGAATGTATTCTATGGTTTGGTAGATGAATTACCTCCACTCCATATGTATTCCCCAGCACACCAAGCCACTGATTGACTTGTTCAAGGCAAAGAAGTCTACGCTTGGGATCTAATCCATGGACTTGCGTAAAGACTTTGAAATCCTTGATGATGGTTCCCCACCTGAACTCGATAGTGTTTTACTATAAGACTACTACGTGGTCATGCTTGTCTAGGACAATGTGTTCACACGCTTGTAAGAGAACCGGCTCATGTTTTGGAGCTTGCTATCGAAGTTCATTCCCCGAGATTCTCGCAACATCATCTCGTCAAATTGTGTTGCAAACTCTCATTTTATTTCTAGACTGGATGGGTCTGGAATATCCTAACACCAACCAGGTCTGAATCTCAGGCAGATATGATGGTTTGAACGTACTCCAAGAACTATAATGTTGGTCTCTCTGTAACCAGTAACGTGGATGTCGTGGCCAACATACCTAGTCGGAAGGCCTGTTATGGTAGTATCTTGGTTGAAGAAGTCAGTCACCTCCCCATAAGGATCTCGTAGGATCTGCCTCCATAGTTATTCCTTATGGGTTCTTGAGCTTCCGAAGTCCGACCTTTACTTGATGTTCTAGATATCAAACCATATCTATAAATGGATTACGCTAGCACATCAAGGAGAACATTAGAAGCAGAATGTTAAATGTCTCTCGGTCGATCATCCAGATTTCTTCTCCTTGGCCTCACCAAGGTGAAATCTGAGAAAGTGTTATCTTCCTTTGCACCCGCATTGTCCATCACTATTCATCATGGTAGTAAGATGTGTTTCCAGCATCCTCGGCACGGATGTTGGTAAAACATTGATGAGTATGGAAATCCTCAAGTTCTTGAGAGCACGCTCAGGCACTAGGTTCTGATGTTGTCATTAACTGGAATGTTCCTCCGTTCTCTCAGTTGTTCGATAGCCATCCAATTGGTGGAATCACCTTTGCTGGTGAACCTTCTCCCCAGTTACTAGAATCATTCCCAACATTTGCATTTTGTTCCCAGCTTACACCTCAATAGTTGTTGTTTAGGATCATCTTCAAAAGTGGACTTACCATGGGTCTCATCCATTTCCGATGATAAGCAAAAATCATCCATTGCGTAGTCTTCAACAAGATAGTCCACATCATCCATCCTAGTCGGAGTATGCCATTTTTTTCGAACCCCTTCCAACGATCGATTGTGATTACCTCAGGCTGGTATAGAGAGTTTCAATGATCTTTGTACCAAAAGTAATTCTTTTTGCCACTTAAGGGAAATGCTCTACGAGTGATTTTTCCCTAAGGTGTCCCATTATGAAATCATGGCAAATATCTCCTTGCTACTTTGAAATTCATGCTCCATCTTATTCGAGTATGGAATTGTTGCCTACCTAGTGAACCTTCGCCATCCACTTCACTCCATCCCTCTAGGTGTATGCTTCGCGTCTCAGCTCGAGAGATGTTACTATGTCTCATTCCATGAGTTGATCTTGTGATCATTAAGATGATCCTAAGTTGCTCGAACCTCAGGAAGGTCGATTCTTCTTAAATTTTCCTTTCCACTCGTTGTCATGATGGATGTAGTTCTCAAAGCAAGACGTCGAGATTAAGGTGATGCAATGAATCAACATCCTCAAGAATACATCTAGATCGTGAAGATTGTGATAGCTTGTGTCCCTCTGTCTTCTTACCTCACGACTTGAATCTCGGGACGAGATTCTTGTTTAGTAGGGGTGAGTTGTCACACCCCTAGCTTCTGGTGTTGCCTAGTGTTTGCATCTTGCTTGCATCATGTTTAAATTTCTGAAACTTGAATTGAGGATTGTTGAAGCCTCAAAACTTTAGTTAAAAGAAGGGCAAGAACCCTTTAAATTGCATTCAGTGATTCCAACTTGTCCTAGAAATAGTTTTGAGAATTTTGGCAAGGGTTATATACCTAACCAAAATTTTGGAACATTTTTCAGGAATAATTTGGTCTCTGAATTTAAAACAATATTCTATTTGAATTTGAAAATATATTCAAATATATATGAGATATATTTTCAAATGCTCTGTGATGATTTATGTGCCTTTGGAAAAGTCCATGAAGCAACATAAAAATACTCAGAGGATGTTTTGGCATTGTTGAATTTTGTTTGAATTCAAAATAGTGGCAAAAGATTAAATAAAAGAAAAACAGAAGGAAATAAAATAGAACAGAAAGTTACCTGTAGCTCACCTCTGTGGTCTGTTACTGCAGCACCCGGCCCAACCTCTGTCCTGGCCCAGCCCACTAGGGGCAAGGGGGTCTTCTTCCTCCTCCTGCCAGAAGGATGCAGCGCGTGGTCGCCGCGTGCACGCATGCGCACTGCCACCTCCTGCCTGCCTGCTGCCTCCCCGACACCGCTACGAGCGCCACGACACCCCCAGAGACCCCCTGACCTCTCTCTCTCACTCGCAACCTCTCACCTCCCCTGGCTCTCTCTCTCACCACCCGAACGCGCCCGCCGCCGCCGACGTGCACCACCGCGGCCACCGCCTCCCCCTCGCCTCTCCGACCTGCCCAGGATCTCCGCCACCATCTCCGACGTCTCTCTATCGACTCACGCGACACCAAACGCCCCGAAGCGCCGGCCCTGACCTCTTCTTCCTCCTTGGGTCGTCGAGATCACCACCGTCGCCCTGATCGCTCCGGACCTCCCCCGCGCCCACTAACCTTCCCATCATGCTCGCGGTGAGCTTCTCTTCCTCCTTCCCTGAACCCCGTTGCTCGCTGCCTCCTCTAGGCCGTAGTTGCGCGGACGCCGAAGCTCGCCGGCGTCATGCCTCATCGCCGCCGTGGCCACAGTTGCTGCCACTGGCGTCCTGGCTTTGCTCCGTGCTCAGCACTCTCCCAGGAGCCGGGCGCGCCCACCCATTTGACCTGTTGTGCCCCCTAGCGCCAAACCGCACCTGTACGAACTCCGGCCGCCGCCGATTTGGTCGCCGTCGTCGATCCTGACCACCGTAGCTCCTACCAGCACCACCAATGGATGCGCCTCACTCCCAGGAACCCGTAGGTGCAACTCGCGCATCGAATGGTGCCCTATAAACCAGTTCCGAGCCGCCCCGCCGTCTCTGCCGTCGCCGGCGGCTAAACGCCGGCGACCCCTGACCCGTTGACCGGCATGGGTTGACCCCACTGCCCGGTTTGACATCCCCCTCTCTCTCACTGACTTACGGGCCCCGCGCGACTAATTACCCTGGTTAGTGCTAATTAGCTAGTTAGGTTAGTTACTACAGTCGCTGACAGTGGGCCCAGGCTAGTTAGTTAGGGCTAACTAACTTAGTTAGTTGACTGGGTCACTGACCAGTGGGTCCCACTAGTCAGGTTTGACCTGGTCGACGCCTTTGACCTACTGACATCACCTTGATGTCATGCTGACGCAATAATACATTTTCTGGATTTAGTTTAAATTATAATAATTCAGAAAATTCCAGAAAATGCCCAAAAACTTCTAAAAATCATAGAAAATCAACCGTAACTCCAAATGAAATAAATTATATATGAAAAATTATCAGAAAAATTCAAGGAATCTATTTATGGCATTTTCATGCATGTTTGAAAAATGTTTGTCCTCTGTTTTGGACAAAACAAATAAATGGCATTTAACTAATCATATATGGAGTTTGAATTTGAATCTTGTATTCAAACCAACTTCATTTAATTGTGTTGCTAGTTGCATTAGCTCAATCAACAGCATATTGCCATGTCATGATCATGCATCATATTGTTGCATCGCATTGATTGCATTCTTCCTTGGTTGCCGGTATTTGTTCCCTCTCGGTAGACACTGCTCCGACGCTGTGATCGTTGACACTGATGAAGACTCAATGTTATCTTCAGAAGTGCCAGGCAAGCACAACCCCTTTGTTCATTCCAATACAAGCCCACTCTCTCGCTCCTGCTCTCTTTTACTGCATTAGGACAACAACGATTCATCTGTTACTTGTTACGGTAGTTGAACCTCTTATCCTCTGCATGACCTGTCATTGCCACAGTAAATAGATGAAACCCACTAGCATGAGTAGGAGTTGTTTGAGCCCTGCTGTGCCTACTCATTCATTCTTGTTTTTCATGCCTGCTACTGCTTAGAGTTAAGTCAGGTCTGATTCATCGGGGATGGATCGGAGGTGTGTAAACATGTCCTACTGTTGAGAGCTAATTGTGTGAACATGATTTGGTAAAGGTAGCGGTGAGAGGCCATGTAGGAGTACATGGTGGGTTGTCTCATTGAAGCCGTCCTCAGGAACTGAGTTCTGTGTTTGTGATCCATGAAACAGTTACTACCATGCATTGGGCCCGAAACCAATGGACCCTCTCGGCTTCTTGATCACCCTTGTCCTCTGTCCAGGAGTTGCAACAAGTTTCTGATGTTTATAGGATATGTGTTGGCGGCTGTGCGTAGCGCTGACCTTAGGGGTGGGCTATGATGCGGTAGATACACCGTGGCACGGTGTACCGGGCGCCCGTTTGGTGTCTCGGGAACCCTGTTCACATCGTTTGGGGGCGTATGTGGAAACCTTGGCCGGACTCCATGCGGATGGAACCTGGATAGGCGATAAACTTGGACCAGAGACTTGAGTGTTTAGGTAGGCCGTGGCCGACACCCTCGTTGGGCTTCCGCTTAAAGGTTGCCGAGTACATGTCGTGTAAACGGCGGTAAGTGGTGAGAGTGTGTGTGAAGAAGTACACCCCTGCAGGGTTAACATCATCTATTCGAATAGCCGTGTCCGCGGTAATGGACTTTTGGGTTGCCTATAACAGTTCATAGACAAGTGAAAGTGGATACTTTAAAATGCGCAAGATAAGTGTGAGTGCTATGGATGGCCTTCTCGTAGGGAGACGGGAGCGGATCCATAGTGGTGTATTGAATGGTGAATATGTGGACTCGTGTGCGCCACCTCAAAAGAGTTGCTTGCAATCGTAGTTCAGGTTAGCCACTGAGTCAAAGCTGGCTTGCTGCAGTTAAACTCCACCCCCCCCCCTTGTTGATACCGATGCATATGTAGTTTAGTTCTGATGTAAGTCTTGCTGAGTACCTTTGTACTCACGTTTGCTTAATTTATGTTTTGTAGAGAGATTTCAGTCTCGCTAGTAGATCCGCGTGGACTTCGACGTTTAGCTTGTTACCTCAGCTACGATCTTGTGCCCTCGGCAGGATCTGGTAGATAGTCAGGCTTCTTAGCCTTTTTCATTTGTACATGTCTGTTCTCAGACATGTTAAGCTTCCGCATGTGCTTTGACTTGTATGCTATCATTGTTGGGTCATGAGACCCATGTTTGTAATATCTCGCTCCTCGGGGCCTAATGAATAAATACTTGAGTTGTAGAGTTATGTTGTGATGCCATGTTGTATTTACACATATCGAGCATATTGTGTGTATGATTGAAATGCTTGGTATGTGTGGGATCCGACAATCTAGTTGTTTATCCTTGGCAGCCTCTCTTATGGGGAAATGTAGTCTAGTGCTTCCATGAGCCATAGTAGTCCGCTACAGCCCGGTTCACCAGAGTCCTGTTAGCCCAGCACTACTGCTCAGGACACTTGACTGGCTGGCATGTGTTTCACTTCGTTCCTGTG
Organism: Triticum monococcum; assembly: GCA_034509565.1. NCBI lineage: Eukaryota > Viridiplantae > Streptophyta > Magnoliopsida > Poales > Poaceae > Triticum > Triticum monococcum. The sequence continues at coordinate 573,342,830 of CM067843.1, forward strand.
TCTGTCCCTTCGGGGAAATGTCACGCAGTGACATCCGGAGTCCTGTTAGCCCAGTGCTACAGCCCGGATTCACACGCTGCTGACCGACATGCTTGATGTGATTCATGTATGCCTGTTCCCATAGGTTGGTGCCGCTTTGGGTTCATGACTAGCCATGTCGGCCCGGGTTCTCTGTCATATGGATGCTAGCGACACTATCATATACGTGAGGCAAAAGGCGCAAACGGTCCCGGGCCATGGTAAGGCAACACCCATGGGATACCGTGCGTGAGGCCGCAAAGTGATATAAAGTGTTACCGGCTAGATCGATGTGGCTTGGAATCGTGGTCCTCACACTGGCATATTTATTATTCCCTTTATATTTGACGAGAAGCCAGTCGTGACCTTCATACTGAGCAGGCATTCAAAGAAGATTTCTTTCTCTTCTTTCGTAAGAGCGTAGCTGGCAGGACCTTTCTACTACTTCGGAGGCGTGCCGTCTTTTTCGTGCAAACGTTGCAGGTCCTCCCGTGCCTCAGGTGTATCTTTTGTCTTCCCATACACGCCCAAGAAGCCTAGCAGGTTCACGCAAAGGTTCTTCGTCACGTGCATCACGTCGATTGAGGAGCGGACCTCTAGGTCTTTCCAGTAGGGTAGGTCCCAAAATATAGATTTCTTCTTCCACATGGGTGCGTGTCCCTCAGCGTCATTCGGAACAGCTAGTCCACCAGGACCCTTTCCAAAGATTACGTAGTGTAAATCATTGACCATAGCAAGCACGTGATCACCGGTGCGCATGGCGGGCTTCTTCTGGTGATCTGCCTCGCCTTTGAAATGCTTGCCTTTCTTTCGACATTGATGGTTGGTTGGAAGAAATCAACGATGGCCCAAGTACACATTCTTCCTGCATTTGTCCAGGTATATACTTTCAGTGTCATCTAAATAGTGCGTGTATGCGTGGTATCCTTTGTTTGTCTGTCCTGAAAGGTTACTGAGAGCGGTCCAATCGTTGATGGTCACGAACAGCAACGCCTTAAGGTTAAATTCCTCCTGTCTGTGCTCATCCCACGTACGTACACCATTTTCATTCCACAGCTGTAAAGGTTCTTCAACTAATGGCCTTAGGTACACATCAATTTCGTTGCCGGGTTGCTTAGGGCCTTGGATGAGAACTGGCATCATAATGAACTTTCGCTTCATGCACATCCAAGGAGGAAGGTTATACATACATAGAGTCACGGGCCAGGTGTTGTGATTGCTGCTCTGCTCCCCGAAAGGATTAATGCCATCCGCTCTTAAAGCAAACCATACATTCCTTGGGTCCTTTGCAAACTCAGCCCAGTACTTTCTCTCGATTTTTCTCCACTGCGACCCGTCAGCGGGTGCTCTCAACTTCCCATCTTTCTTTCGGTTCTCACTGTGCCATCGCATCAACTTGGCATGCTCTTCGTTTTTGAACAGATGTTTCAACTGTGGTATTATAGGAGCATACCACATCACCTTCGCAGGAACCCTCTTCCTGGGGGCTCGCCGTCAACATCACCAGGGTCATCTCGTCTGATCTTATACCGCAATGCACCGCATACCGGGCATGCGTTCAGATCCTTGTATGCACCGCGGTAGAGGATGCAGTCATTAGGGCATGCATGTATCTTCTCCACCTCCAATCCTAGAGGGCATATGACCTTCTTTGCTGCGTATGTACTGTCGGGCAATTCGTTATCCTTTGGAAGCTTCTTCTTCAATATTTTCAGTAGCTTCTCAAATCCTTTGTCAGCCATAGCATTCTCTGCCTTCCACTACAGCAATTCCAGTACGGTACCGAGCTTTGTCTTGCCATCTTCGCAATTGGGGTATAACCCTTTTTTGTGATCCTCTAACATGCGATCGAACTTCAGCTTCTCCTTTTGACTAATGCATTGCGTCCTTGCATCGACAATGACCCGGCGGAGATCATCATCATCGGGCACATCGTCTGGTTCCTCTTGATCTTCATCAGCTTCACCCGTTGCAGCATCATTGGGCACATCGTCTGGTTCCTCTTGATCTTCACCAGCTCCCCCCGTTGCAGCATCACCGTATTCAGGGGGCACATAGTTTTCATCGTAGTCTTCTTCTTCGCCGTCTTCCATCATAACCCCTATTTCTCCGTGCCACGTCCAAACATTATAGTGTGGCATGAAACCCTTGTAAAGCAGGTGGGAGTGAAGGATTTTCCGGTTAGAGTAGGACCTTGTATTCCCACATTTAGTGCATGGAGAACACATAAAACCATTCTGCTTGTTTGCCTCAGCCGCATCGAGAAACTCATGCACGCCCTTAATGTACTCGCGGGTGTGTCTGTCACCGTACATCCATTGCCGGTTCATCTGCGTGCATTATATATAATTAAGTGTCCAAATTAATAGAAGTTCATCGTCACATTAAAACCAAAGTGCATACATAGTTCTCATCTAACAACATATAGCTCTCCAGAGCATCTAATTAATTAAACCATACATTGAAACTATGTAAAACATTTCAATGCGAAAACAAATGCGATCATAATCTCCACCAAGGTAACAATTGATCCAATGGCATAATGATACCAAGCATCGGTATGAATGGCACATTTTCTAATCTTTCTAATCTTCAAGCGCATTGCATCCATCTTGATCTTGTGATCATCGACGACATCCGCAACATGCAACTCCAATATCATCTTCTCCTCCTCATTTTTTTTTATTTTTTCCTTCAACAAATTGTTTTCTTCTTCAACTAAATTTAACCTCTCGACAATAGGGTCGGTTGGCATTTCCGATTCACATACATCCTAGATAAATAAAATCTATGTCATGTTGGTCGGCATAATTTTCATAAACAATAAATGAACCAATAGTTATAAAGATAATATACATACCACATCCGAATCATAGACAGGATGAGGGCCGACGGGGGCGGATACCAAAACCATCGCACTATATAAGATTCAATAATAAATGTAAGAAAATGATACAAGTATCTATCTAAACATACAAGTAAGAATATTTTTCCATTCAGAAAGAAGATAAGAACAAGAGGCTCACCACGGTGGTGTCGGTGATGAGATCGGTGCGGGTGATCGACGGTGGTGAAGACGGGGACGGGGCGTGACAGACCGCTAAATCTAGACAAATCTTGAGGAAAATGGAGCTTGGAGGTCGAGCTTCGAGAGGAGAAAGCTTAAGTACTGTGGGTCGGGCATTCCATCAAACACCTCATGTGCATAGGAGGTGAGCTAGAGCACCACAAAGCCCTCTCCCCCTCGGCCAGAAAAAACAGAGCACTGTGCTCTGCTCTTGCGCGAGGGGGTATATATAGGCAACTCATTGGTCCCGGTTGGTGACATGAGCCGGGACTAAAGGGGAGCCTTTGGTCCCGGTTCAAGCCACCAACCGAGACCAATGGTGGTGGGCCAGGAGCGAGGACCATTGGTCCCGGCTCATGCCACCAACCGGGACCAAAAGGTCCAGATGAACCGAGACCAATGGCCCATGTGGCCCATCCGGCCCCCTGGGCTCACGAACCGGGACCAATGCCCACATTGGTCCCGGTTCTAGACTGAACCGGGACTAATGGGCTGACCTGGCCTGGACCAAAGAGCCTATATACATAAAGGCCAAACTAACCATGGCTACTACAAACAGATTTAAAAGAGAAAGAAACCAACCATAGCATGCTCTAGAATACACGTAGCAAGATAACAATATGCAACAATCTTCCTAACTGAAACTAGTAATTGAGCTGTTGGGTCTCAGAACCTAAAACCTGGACTAGCTTACTGCTTCCTTCCTTGCATACCATAACAAGAAACTGAGAGCAACAGCTCCTAACTAAAACTTGATTCGACTATATAGCTGCACTGAATACACAAGAAATGAAATGGCACCAAGGAGTATATTCAGATTCAGCCAGCTCTAGCATACAAATGAAACTATGGTGGAATCAATGATGGATAGATAGGTACTTTACTTTGATTCGTACGCCCTATGTAATAAGGGCTCTCCTCCCCCTCGCGTCACCTCCCCCTAGGCAACGCCAGGGGCCCCGAACCCTAGCGCCGCAGGCCTCCTCTCGGGCCTCCCTCTGCCGCCGCAGCCGCCAGTGAGGGCCGCGGTGGCGGCGGGCCCGCTGCCGAAGGTACCTTGGCGGGTGGATGCAGATCTCATCTGAGGCGGCAGGGGCGGCCCTTCTCATGAGATCCGAAGGTGGCGGCTGGGACGGAGATCCCTTGCCGCGCGGCGGTGGCCGAAGCGCCATAAGCCGGCGGAGCGGCGGCCCTGAGATGGACGGCGACGGTGTTGGGGAACGCAGTAATTTCAAAAAAATTCCTACGATCACGAAAGATCTATCTAGGTGATGCATAGCAACGAGAGTGTTGTCTACGTACCCTCGTAGACTGAAAGCGGAAGCATTATGACAACGTAGTTGATGTAGTCGTACGTCTTCACGATCCGACCGATCCTAGCACCAAAGGTACGGCACCTGCGCGATCTGCACACGTTCAGCTCGGTGACTTCCCATGAACTCTAGATCCAGCTGAGGTCGAGGGAGAGTTTCGTCAGCATACTACTAGAAAAATGCTTACACAGTTGTTGGAAATATGCCCTAGAGGCAATAATAAAAGCATTATTATTATATTTCCTTGTTCATGATAATTGTCTTTATTCATGCTATAATTGTGTTATCCGGAAATCGTAATACATGTGTGAATAACAGACACCAACATGTCCCTAGTAAGCCTCTAGTTGACTAGCTCGTTGATCAACAGATAGTCATGGTTTCCTGACTATGGACATTGGATGTCATTGATAACGAGATCACATCATTAGGAGAATGATGAGATGGACAAGACCCAATCCTAAACATAGCATAAAGATCGTGTAGTTTGTTTGCTAGAGTTTTTCCAATGTCAAGTATCTTTTCCTTAGACCATGAGATCGTGTAACTCCCGGATACCGTAAGAGTGCTTTGGGTGTACCAAACGTCACAACGTAACTGGGTGACTATAAAGGAATACTACGGGTATCTCCGAAAGTGTCTGTTGGGTTGATACGGATCAAGATTGGATTTGTCACTCCGTATGACGAAGAGGTATCACTGGGCCCACTCGGTAATGCATCATCATAATGAGCTCAAAGTGACCAAGTGTCTAGTCACGGGATCATGTATTACGGTACGAGTAAAGTGACTTGCCGGTAACGAGATTGAACGAGGTATTGGGATACCGACGATCGAATCTCGGGCAAGTAACATACCGATTGACAAAGGGAATTGTATACGGGGTTGCTTGAATCCTCGACATCGTGGTTCATCCGATGAGATCATCGTGGAGCATGTGGGTTCCAACATGGGTATCCAGATCCCGCTGTTGGTTATTGACCGGAGAGTCGTCTCGGTCATGTCTGCCTGTCTCCCGAACCCGTAGGGTCTACACACTTAAGGTTCGGTGACGCTAGGGTTGTAGGAATATGTATATGCAGTAACCCGAATGTTGTTCGGAGTCCCGGATGAGATCCCGAACATCACGAGGAGTTCCGAAATGGTCCGGAGGTAAAGAATTATATATGGGAAGTGATATTTCGGCCATCGGGACAAGTTTCGGGGTCACCGGTATTGTACCGGGACCACCGGAAGGGTCCCGGGGGTCCACCGGGTGGGGCCACCTATCCCGGAGGGCCCCATGGGCTTAAGTGGGAAGGGACCCAGCCCAAAGTGGGCTGGGGCGCCTCTCCCCTAGGGCCCATGCGGCTAGGGTTTGGGGGAAACCCTAAAGGGGGGCGCCCCCTTGCTTGGGGGGCAAGCCCCCCACCCCTTGGCCGATGCGCCCCCCCCCCCTAGGAGAATAGATCTCCTAGGGCCGGCGCCCCCCTGGCCCTCCTATATATAGTGGGGGAGGGAGGGCTTTTCTCCCACGCCTTTGGTTGCCTCCCTCTCCCTCTCCAACTCCTCCTCCTCCTCCACAGTGCTTGGCGAAGCCCTCACGAAGTACTGCAGCTCCACCATCACCACGCCGTCGTGCTGTTGCTGGAGCCATCTTCCTCAACCTCTCCTTTCCCCTTGCTGGATCAAGAAGAAGGAGATGTTGCACGAACCATACGTGTGTTGAACGCGGAGGTGCCGTCCGTTTGGTGCCAGGATCTCCGGTGATTTGAATCACGTCATGTTCGACTACTTCATCCCCGTTCTTTGAACGCTTCCGCTCGCGATCTACAAAGGTATGTAGATGCATCCGATGACTCGTTGCTAGATGAACTCATAGATAGATCTTGGTGAAACCGTAGGAAAATTTTTGTTTTCTGCAACGTTCCCCAACAGTGGCATCATGAGCTAGGTCTATGCGTAGTTCTTCTTGTGCGAGTAGAACACAATTGGTTGTGGGCGTATATGTTGTCAACTTTCTTGCCGCTACTAGTCTTATCTTGCTTCAACGGTATTGTGGGATGAAGCGGCCCGGACCAACCTTACACGTACGCTTACGTGAGACCGGTTCCACCGACTAACATGCACTAGTTGCATAAGGTGGCTGGCGGGTGTCTGTCTCTCCCACTTTAGTTGGAGCGGATTCGATGAAAAGGGTCCTTATGAAGGGTAAATAGAAGTTGACAAATCACGTTGTGGCTTTCACGTAGGTAAGAAAACGTTCTTGCTAGAACCCTACTTCAGCCACGTAAAACTTGCAACAACAATTAGAGGACGTCTAACTTGTTTTTGCAGCAAGTGCTTTGTGATATGATATGGCCAAAGTTGTGATGAATGATACATATGTGATGTATGAGATGTTCATGTTATTGCAATAGGAATCACGACTTGCATGTCGATGAGTATGACAACCGGCAGGAGCCATAGGAGTTGTCTTTATTCTTTTTTGTATGACCTGCGTGTCATTGAGAAACACCATGTAAATTACTTTACTTTATTGCTAAACACGTTAGCCTTAGTAGTAGAAGTAATAGTTGGCGAGCAACTTCATGAAGACACGATGATGGAGATCATGATAATGGAGATCATGGTGTCATGCCGATGACAAGATGATCATAGAGCTCCAAGATGGAGATCAAAGGAGCTATGTGATATTGGCCATATCATGTCACTATTATTATTTGATTGCATGTGATGTTTATCATGTTTTGCATCTTGTTTACTTAGAACGACGGTAGTGAATAAGATGATCCCTCATAATAATTTCAAGCAAGTGTTCCCCCTAACTGTGCACCGTTGTGACAGTTCGTTGCTTCAATGCACCACGTGATGATCGGGTGTTTGATTCAAACGTTCACATACAACGGGTGTAAGACAGATTTACACATGCAAACACTTAGGTTGACTTGACGAGCCTAGCATGTGTATAGACATGGCCTCGGAACACAGAAGACCGAAAGGTCGAGCATGAGTCGTATTGAAGATACGATCAACATGAAGATGTTCACCGATGTTGACTAGTCCATCTCACGTGATGATCGGACACGGCCTAGTTGACTCGGATCATGTTATACTTAGATGACTAGAAGAGGGATGTCTATCTAAGTGGGAGTTCATTGCATAATTTGATTAGATGAACTTAATTATCATGAACTTAGTCTAAAATCTTTACAATATGTCTTGTAGATCAAATGGCCAACGTAGTCCTCAACTTCAACGCGTTCCTAGAGAAAACCAAGCTGAAAGACGATGGCAGCAACTACACGGACTGGGTCCGGAACCTGAGGATCATCCTCATAGCTGCCAAGAAAGATTATGTCCTACAAGTACCGCTAGGTGAAGCTCCCGTCCCACAGAACCAAGACGTTATGAATGCTTGGCAGACACGTGCTGTTGACTACTCCCTCGTTCAGTGTGGCATGCTTTACAGTTTAGAGCCGGGGCTCCAAAAGCGTTTTGAGAGACATGAAGCATATGAGATGTTTGAAGAGCTGAAAATGGTTTTTCAAGCTCATGCCCGGGTCGAGAAATATGAGGTCTCCGACAAATTCTTCAGCTGTAAGATGGAGGAAAATAGTTCTGTCAGTGAGCACATACTCACTATGTCTGGGTTACATAACAGCTTGACTCAGCTGGGAGTTAATCTCCCGGATGATGCGCTCAGTGACAGAATCCTCCAGTCGCTTCCACCAAGCTACAAGAGCTTTGTGATGAACTTCAATATGCAGGGGATGGAAAAGACCATTCCTGAGGTATTTGCAATGCTGAAACCAGCAGAGGTAGAAGTCAAGAAGGAACATCAAGTGTTGATGGTCAATAAAACCACTAAGTTCAAGAAGGGCAAGGGTAAAAAGAACTTCAAGAAGGACGGCAAGGGAGTTGCCGCGCCCGGCAAGCAAGCTGCCGGGAAGAAGCCAAAGAATGGACCCAAGCCCGAGACTGAGTGCTTTTATTGCAAGGGAAGCGGTCACTGGAAGCGGAACTGCCCCAAATACTTAGCGGACAAGAAGGCCGGCAAAACAAAAGGTATATGTGATATACATGTAATTGATGTGTACCTTACCAGTACCCGTAGTAGCTCCTGGGTATTTGATACCGGTGCAGTTGCTCACATTTGTAACTCAAAGCAGGGGTTGCGGAATAAGCGGAGACTGGCGAAGGACGAGGTGACGATGCGCGTCGGGAATGGTTCCAAGGTCAATGTGATTGCCGTCGGCACGTTACCTCTATATTTACCTTCGGGATTAGTTTTAAACCTTAATAACTGTTATTTAGTGCCAGCTTTGAGCATGAACATTGTATCGGGATCTCGTTTAATTCGAGATGGCTACTCATTTAAATCCGAGAATAATGGTTGTTCTATTTATATGAGAGATATGTTTTATGGTCATGCTCCTATGGTGAATGGTTTATTCTTAATGAATCTCGAGCGTAATGCTACACATATTCATAGTGTGAGTACCAAAAGATGTAAAGTTGATAATGATAGTCCCACGTACTTGTGGCACTGCCGCCTTGGTCACATAGGTGTCAAACGCATGAAGAAGCTCCATGCAAATGGACTTTTAGAGTCTCTTGATTATGAATCATTTGACACGTGCGAACCATGCCTCATGGGTAAAATGACCAAGACTCCGTTCTCAGGAACAATGGAGCGAGCAACCAACTTATTGGAAATCATACATACTGATGTGTGCGGTCCAATGAGCGTTGAGGCTCGCGGTGGCTATCGTTATGTTCTCACCCTCACTGATGACTTGAGTAGATATGGGTATGTCTACTTAATGAAACACAAGTCTGAAACCTTTGAAAAGTTCAAGGAATTTCAGAGTGAGGTTGAGAATCAACGTGACAAGAAAATCAAGTTTCTATGATCAGATCGTGGAGGAGAATACTTGAGTCACGAATTTGGCACACACTTAAGAAAATGTGGAATAGTTTCACAACTCATGCCGCCTGGAACACCTCAGCGTAACGGTGTGTCCGAATGTCGTAATCGCACTCTATTAGATATGGTACGATCTATGATGTCTCTTACCGATTTACCACTATCTTTTTGGGGCTATGCTTTAGAGACTGCCGCATTCACTTTAAATAGGGCTCCGTCGAAATCCGTTGAGACGACACCGTTTGAATTATGGTTTGGGAAGAAACCTAAGCTGTTGTTTCTAAAAGTTTGGGGATGTGATGCTTATGTCAAGAAACTTCAACCTGAAAAGCTCGAACCCAAGTCGGAAAAATGCGTCTTCATAGGATACCCTAAAGAAACTGTTGGGTATACCTTCTACCTCAGATCCGAAGGCAAGATCTTTGTTGCCAGGAATGGATGCTTTCTAGAGAAGGAGTTTCTCTCGAAAGAAGTAAGTGGGAGGAAAGTAGAACTTGATGAAGTGTTACCTCTTGAACCGGAAAATGGCGCAACTCAAGAAAATGTTCCTGAGGTGCCTGCACCGACTAGAGAGGAAGTTAATGATGATGATCATGAAACTTTTGATCAAGTTGCTACTGAACTTCGAAGGTCCACAAGGACACGTTCCGCACCAGAGTGGTACGGCAACCCTGTCTTGGAAATCATGTTGTTAGACAACGGTGAACCTTCGAACTATGAAGAAGCGATGGTGGGCTCGGATTCCGACAAATGGCTAGAAGCCATGAAATCCGAGATAGGATCCATGTATGAAAACGAAGTATGGACTTTGACTGACTTGCCCGTTGAACGGCGAGCCATAGAAAATAAATGGATCTTTAAGAAGAAGACAGACGCGGATGGTAATGTGACCATCTATAAAGCTCGGCTTGTCGCTAAGGGTTATCGACAAGTTCAAGGGGTTGACTACGATGAGACTTTCTCACCGGTAGCGAAGCTGAAGTCCGTCCGAATCATGTTAGCAATTGCCGCATTCTACGATTATGAGATATGGCAAATGGACGTCAAAACGGCATTCCTTAATGGTTTCCTTAAGGAAGAATTGTATATGATGCAGCCGGAAGGTTTTGTCGATCCTAAGAATGCTGACAAGGTGTGCAAGCTCCAACGCTCGATTTATGGGCTGGTGCAAGCATCTCGGAGTTGGAACATTCGCTTTGATGAGATGATCAAAGCGTTTGGGTTTACGCAGACTTATGGAGAAGCCTGCGTTTACAAGAAAGTGAGTGGGAGCTCTGTAGCATTTCTCATATTATATTTAGATGACATACTTTTGATGGGAAATGATATAGAACTCTTGGACAGCATCAAGGCCTACTTGAACAAGAGTTTTTCAATGAAGGACCTTGGAGAAGCTGCTTATATATTAGGCATCAAGATCTATAGAGATAGATCAAGACGCCTCATAGGTCTTTCACAAAGCACATACCTTGAGAAGATATTGAAGAAGTTCAATATGGATCAATCTAAGAAGGGGTTCTTGCTTGTGTTACAAGGTATAAAATTGAGCTCAGCTCAATGTCCAACCACGGCAGAAGATATAGAAGAGATGAGTGTCATCCCCTATGCCTCAGCCATAGGTTCTATTATGTATGCCATGCTGTGTACCAGACCTGGTGTAAACCTTGCCATAAGTTTGGTAGGAAGATACCAAAGTAATCCCGGCAAGGAACACTGGACAGCGGTCAAGAATATCCTGAAGTACCTGAAAAGGACTAAGGAAATGTTTCTCGTTTATGGAGGTGACGAAGAGCTCGTCGTAAAGGGTTATGTCGACGCTAGCTTCGACACAAATCTGGATGACTCTAAGTCACAAACCGGATACGTGTATATTTTGAATGGTGGGGCAGTAAGCTGGTGCAGTTGCAAGCAGAGCGTCGTGGCGGGATCTACATATGAAGCGGAGTACATGGCAGCCTCGGAGGCAGCACATGAAGCAATTTGGGTGAAGGAGTTCATCACCGACCTAGGATTCATACCCAATGCGTCGGGGCCGATCAAGCTCTTCTGTGACAACACTGGAGCTATTGCACTTGCCAAGGAGCCCAGGTTTCACAAGAAGACAAGGCACATCAAGCGTCGCTTCAACTCCATTCGTGAAAATGTTCAAGATGGAGACATAGATATTTGTAAAGTGCATACGGACCTGAATGTAGCAGATCCGTTGACTAAACCTCTCCCTAGAGCAAAACATGATCAACACCAGAATTCCATGGGTGTTCGATTCATCACAATGTAACTAGATTATTGACTCTAGTGCAAGTGGGAGACTGTTGGAAATATGCCCTAGAGGCAATAATAAAAGCATTATTATTGTATTTCCTTGTTCATGATAATTGTCTTTATTCATGCTATAATTGTGTTATCCGGAAATCGTAATACATGTGTGAATAACAGACACCAACATGTCCCTAGTAAGCCTCTAGTTGACTAGCTCGTTGATCAACAGATAGTCATGGTTTCCTGACTATGGACATTGGATGTCATTGATAACGAGATCACATCATTAGGAGAATGATGAGATGGACAAGACCCAATCCTAAACATAGCATAAAGATCGTGTAGTTCGTTTGCTAGAGTTTTTCCAATGTCAAGTATCTTTTCCTTAGACCATGAGATCGTGTGACTCCCGGATACCGTAAGAGTGCTTTGGGTGTACCAAACGTCACAACGTAACTGGGTGACTATAAAGGAATACTACGGGTATCTCCGAAAGTGTCTGTTGGGTTGATACGGATCAAGACTGGGATTTGTCACTCCGTATGACGAAGAGGTATCACTGGGCCCACTCGGTAATGCATCATCATAATGAGCTCAAAGTGACCAAGTGTCTAGTCACGGGATCATGTATTACGGTACGAGTAAAGTGACTTGCCGGTAACGAGATTGAACGAGGTATTGGGATACCGACGATCGAATCTCGGGCAAGTAACATACCGATTGACAAAGGGAATTGTATACGGGGTTGCTTGAATCCTCGACATCGTGGTTCATCCGATGAGATCATCGTGGAGCATGTGGGTGCCAATATGGGTATCCAGATCCCGCTGTTGGTTATTGACCGGAGAGTCGTCTCGGTCATGTCTGCCTGTCTCCCGAACCTGTAGGGTCTACACACTTAAGGTTCGGTGACGCTAGGGTTGTAGGAATATGTATATGCAGTAACCCAAATGTTGTTCGGAGTCCCGGATGAGATCCCGAACGTCACGAGGAGTTCCGAAATGGTCCGGAGGTAAATAATTATATATGGGAAGTGATATATCAGCCATCGGGACAAGTTTCGGGGTCACCGGTATTGTACCGGGACCACCGGAAGGGTCCCGGGGGTCCACCGGGTGGGGCCACCTATCCCGGAGGGCCCCATGGGCTGAAGTGGGAAGGGACCCAGCCCAAAGTGGGCTGGGGCGCCTCTCTCCTAGGGCCCATGCGGCTAGGGTTTGGGGGAAACCCTAAAGGGGGGCGCCCCCTTGCTTGGGGGCAAGCCCCCCACCCCTTGGCCGCCGCCCCCCTAGGAGAATAGATCTCCTAGGGCCGGTGCCCCCCTTGGCCCTCCTATATATAGTGGGGGAGGGAGGGCTTTTCTCCCACGCCTTTGGTTGCCTCCCTCTCCCTCTCCAACTCCTCCTCCTCCTCCATAGTGCTTGGCGAAGCCCTGCCGGAGTACTGCAGCTCCACCATCACCACGCCGTCGTGCTGTTGCTGGAGCCATCTTCCTCAACCTCTCCTTTCCCCTTGCTGGATCAAGAAGAAGGAGACGTTGCGTGAACCATACGTGTGTTGAACGCGGAGGTGCCGTCCGTTCGGTGCTAGGATCTCCGGTGATTTGAATCACGTCGTGTTCGACTACTTCATCCCCGTTCTTTGGACGCTTCCGCTCGCGATCTACAAAGGTATGTAGATGCATCCGATGACTCGTTGCTAGATGAACTCATAGATAGATCTTGGTGAAACCGTAGGGAAATTTTTGTTTTCTGCAACGTTCCCCAACAACAGTAGCATAGTAGTAGCGCTGGAAAATACTAAATGCTGCTGCTATTTAGCAGTAGCGCTTTTCCTGGGAAGCGCTATTAGTAACTCCATAGTAGTAGCGCTGTGAAGCAGAAACGCGCTACTACTATGTGGGACCAGACGAGGCCACCGACGGTCGCCGTAGTTGTAGCGGTGTACAGAAAAAAGCGCTACTACTAACAGTTTAGTAGCAGCACTCGGTTTTAATGCGCCGCTACTGCTAGTGGGCTCCACTTAGTAGTAGCGCTTTTCCTGGAGAGCGCTACTACTAAGTCCAATAGCAGCAACGCTTTTTGCAAAGCAGCGCTACTGCTAGTTGCGGCTGGTGCCACCTTTTCCACCCCTCCCCCTCCTCTCCCCCACTTTGCCCTCTCGCCCCCTCCTTTCCCCTCTCCCCTCTCCACTCTCCACTCTCCATCATTGTTGCTCTTTTTTCTCTTCCTCCTACCTCTCTTCTTGATATGTCTCCAACGTATCTATAATTTTGTTATTGTTTCATGCTATTATATTTTCTGTTTTGGATGTTTAATGGGCTTTATTATGCACTTCTATATTAATTTTGAGACTAACCTACTAACCGGAGGCCCAGTGCAAATTGTTGTTTTTTCCTATTTCATTGTTTCACAGAAAAGGAATATCAAACGCAGTCCAAACGAAATGAAACCTTTGGGAGAATCATTTTTGGAACAAACACAATCCAGGAGACTTGGAGTGGACGTCAAGGAAGCAACGAGGCGGCCACAAGATAGGAGGGCGTGCCCAGGGGGGTAGGCGCGCCCCCCACCCTCGTGGGCCCCTCGTGGCTCCATCGACCTACTTCCTTCGCCTATATATACTCTTATATCCTGAAAACATCCAGGAGCACCACGAAACCCTATTTTCCACTGCCGCAACCTTCTGTACCCGTGAGATCACATCTTGGGGCCTTTTCCGGCGCTCCACCAGAGGGGGAAAGCCTCTTCGATGATGTGTGAGTAGTTTACCACTAGTAGAAAAAGGGTCAAACGTGAAGCACATTAGTGCCGGCTTGATTTTGGCCTGGTACTAATGGTACCCTTAGTGCCGGTTCGAACAGATTTGCATTAATGCCGGTTCGTGTTGAACCTTTAGTACCGGTTCGTGGCACGAACCGGTACTAAAGGGGTGGTGGAAGGCTGGCGTCAGGCCAAGGCCCCACGATCACCTTTAGTACCGGTTCGTGGCACGAACCGGTACTAAAGGTCTAACCTTTAGTACCGGTTCGTGCCATGAACCGATACTAAAGGGGTCTGAGCTATAGTACCGGTTGGAGACACAAACCGGCACTATAGGGCAATTTTCAAATTTGAAAAAAATCATAACTAAATCATCCTAATTCAGAAAAATACATATAATATATCAAAATTTGCAGAACAAAAAGATTGATCCGCTGAAACCGGGACTACCATGTCGGTTCATAAGGGCCTTCAGTCCCGGTTCATAAGGGCCTTTAGTCCCGGTTCATAAGGGCCCTTAGTCCCGGTTCTGGAACCGGGACTAAAATGTCGGTACTAATGCCTCTCCCTCGTGGGCCCACTCCCCCAGCCTGAGCACGCTTAACTTCCGGGTTCTATTCTCCCTTGCTCCAAGTCTGCACTTGTTGTTTTCCTGACAATACTGAGATGTCAATCCTATTAACCTTCAGGAATTTTGCTTGAGCATGAAGTGACACATTTCATAGTTTTATTTTGAAACTATTGTTTAAAAAAACAATAATTATTTAGTAACACTAATATTTCTTGAATAATTAGTTTGACCATTGTTTGACCACAGTTTGACCAGATTTGACCAAAATTGAAATAACAAAAATAATTACTTAGTAACACTAATATTCTAGAATAATTAGTTTGGCCATTGTTTGACCACAGTTTGCCCACCGTTTGAATATTTTTCGATTTTTTCCACTCTAGATCTTAAAAGCCCCGTAACTTTTTTCTATTAGGTTTTTGAGGATTTTGCAAATGTTTAACGGGGTTCCCCCATTTAAATTCGGATGTAACTTTTCGAGTAGATGATTTTTCATATAAAAAACTTTTTCATCCGAGTTAGTATGCAAAAGTTATGCCCATTTTTACAAATTTCAGAGAGATTTTGCAAATAAAGTCAAAATTCACATTTGCAAATTTTCCCAATAACTAGACCACATATCACATGGGAAACTTATTTTCTTTTATTTTCTTGATATTTCCATCATTTTCTTTTTTTTTAAACTAAAAAGGCGATCCACAGGGGGGGGTAGAGTTTGAAAATGGGACCTTTAGTACCGGTTCGTGGCACGAACCGGGACTAAAGGTCTCAAACCCATTAGTCCCGGTTCGTGCGTCAAACCGGGACTAAAGGTGTAATCTTTAGTCCCGGTTTGAGGCACGAACCGGGACTAATGGTCATCGCACCCTTTAGTCCCGGTTCATGTCTTAAACCGGGACTAAAGGGTCCGAGTGAACCGGGACTAATGCCTTAGCCGCATGAACCGGGACCAATGCTCACATTAGTCCCGGTTCGTGACTGAACCGGGACTAATGTGAATATTGCCCTGTGACCATAGCCCTGTTTTCTACTAGTGATGATGATATTAGAGTTATGCTAGTTGAGTAGTTGTAAATTTAAGAAATAGTTGTGTTGAAGTTGGCAGATAAATCTTGGAAGTGCTACGTGCGCATGGATCGCGAGTTAATTGTATAAACCTATTGAAGTCAACACAGAATGTGCATTGTGCGTGACGCTTAGTACCCATCGGTGATTGCGCATGATAATGCATTCTGAACGACGACCACACGCTTGGAAGTGCTACGTGCGCATGGATTGCGAAGGAGTCACGTCATAGGCACCGTAATATTACTTGAAATTTGCATTCTGTTAGTTGAAAGTTGTCATTTAATAATGTTGGAAGACCCATCCGTAAATCTAGGGCTTGGTAGGAGAAAAACAAGGGGAATAAAGGTAGACCAGAATGTAGTATGTATTGAACAGATCAATTGTATCTTCCTCAATCGGCCACGGCCTTACATCTACAGGACCCTGATGAATCTTGAACGTTCGGATATTAAGCATGTCATCCCGAACGTATTTTCATGGCAACTTCAGTTGAGGCGAGGTGATAACTTTAGTTGTTAAAACATGGCAACTTTGTCCATACATGTCATCCGGAAGTTATCATTTCCATACATATATATAGCTCATGTCACGTAAAATTCTAGATTTGAAACTGCCCAGGACACAACCTGATTCGGTTGTTTACAATTTGCACTAGCGGCCCAAATTAACATGTCACGTATAAATCCGCTAGGGCCTACAAGGAAAATAATAAAAAAATTGTCCATGTGGCTAATCATACTAGATAATGTACTAGCCCAAGTTCTAAACATGTCACGTATTAATACTCTTGGACCTACAAGGACAATAATAATATAATCCAGCAATGTTCCAAATCACACTGGATAATGGCCATCTCGTATTAAGCATATTTCTTTACTCACCTAGATAAATAGCTCATGCACACAACGGTTGAGCTTAGCACCATTTAACTTGTCCTAGGTAGCAGCGTTGTCGCTCGAAATATCCTGAGCGTAACTAGGACATGTCCTAAGTATCTTCATGTCCATCAAAATGCCTGTTGAAATATTTCAGCAATGCATCAACCGATTAGCGTGATAAGTCATTTAATTAATTTGGCCCCTTATAGCCTAACTGGCCAAATTTTACTATCAACACCTTTCTCTTGCAATTTTACTAGTAATTGGGGCCTGCCATTGCGGCCTCCTTGAGAGAAAGTTGTGCGCACCTCATCTTTATCTTGATATAAAAAAACATTCTCGCGTCATGTGGACATCATATCCATCTGAAAAGAAAAAAACTTAAAAAACTTTTCTTAAAACAAATAAAAAAATCTTATTTCCATTTTCCAAAATAATCTTAAAAAATCAAAAACTTTTTCACCGCGGCCAACCAGCATGCGCCACGTGGCATAACTGGTTGGCCACCCTTCTACCATGCATTAATGTGTTTAATTTGCTAAGTATTAGCAATTGGTATATTGGCGGACTTAATTAAAAATACAAACACTCAAAATTACGATAGGACAATAACTCTCTTTACTGCCACGGGATAGTAACTCATCACACTGTGTGCAGCGACATTTGATCAATGCTCAGAAGTACCGCAGGCAATAATTCAAATGATTTCAAGTACACATAGCTTGCGTCGGTTCACCGACCAACTTGGCAAGATGGCAGATAAATCTTGCAAGTGCTACATGTGCATGGATCCAGTGGCGGAGCAAGGAAAATTGGATGAGGAGGGCCGAGTGTTGTTAAGCCTTGTTGGGGAGGGCCACTCCATCAAAATACACCCATTTTAGCAGTAAAAAATCCCTGTTTACATTGATGTTAGGCTTAAATCACTGAAATTAGGGGGGCCAGGGCCCTGCTGGTCCCCCTGGCTCCGCCACTGCATGGATCGCGAGTTAATTGTATAATCCTATTGAAGTCAACACAAAACGTGCATTGTGCGTGATGCTTAGTACTCATCGGTGATTGCACGGGGTAATGCATGCTGAACGACGACCACACGCTTTGACCTCCCCCCCCCCCCCCTATAAAATGTATATGAAATTATAACAAGCTGGAGACCAGAAGGAGTCACGTTGTAGGCGCCGTAATATTACTTGAAATTTGCATTCTGTTAGTTGAAAGGTGTCATTTGATAATGTTGGAAGACCCATCCGTAATTCTAGAGCTCAGTAGGAGAAAAACAAGGGGAATAAAGGTACATGAGAATGTAGTCTATATTGAACAGATCGATTGTTATCTTCCTCAATCGGCCACAGCCTTACATATGCAGGACCCTGATGAATCTTGAACGTTCGGATATTAAGCATGTCATCCCGAACGTTTTTTCATGGCAACTTCAGTTGAGGCGAGGTGGTAACTTTAGTTGTTAAAACATGGCAACTTTGTCCATACATGTCATCCAGAAGTTATCATTTCCATACATATATATAGCTCATGTCACGTAAAATTCTAGATTTGAAACTGCCCAGGACACACCCTGATTCGGTTGTTTACAATTTGCACTAGCGGCTCAAATTAACATGTCACTTATAAATCCGCTAGGGCCTACAAGGAAAATAATAAAATATTTTGTCCATGTGCCACTATAGGAATCATGTAATTTGCCGTCTGTGAATTACAGACGGCAAAGACCTAAATACAGACGGCAAAGAGTTTGCCGTCAGAATGCAGACGGCAAAGAGTTTGCCGTCAGAATGCAGACGGCAAAGTCAGACGGTAAAGATTAATCGGCAAAGAATACTTTGCCGTCAACTTTTCATCGGGATGACGGCAAAGACTTTGCCATAAGCCAATCTGAGTCTTTTGCCGTCTGCACAAATAATAACAGACGGCAAAGCAGCATCTTTGCCTTCGGCTGAAAGGCCATCTTTGCCATCAGTCCAACTACTTTACGGACGGCAAAGTTTTTTTTTAATTTAAAAAATATACGCTGGACACAGGAGCATCGACAAGACACGAAGGACTAGAGCAAAATCCTACTACAACATTATCACGCAAAAACTTACAGATCTGAACATCAACAATTTCTTTATAGATCAAATTACAAAATACTTCTACAACTTATTTACAGAGATGAAATTACAAAATACTCCTACAACTTATTTACAGAGAAAGAGGGCTCGGGGTGTTGGCTGAGGCAGTCGGTGGCGCGAGCGTAGGAGGCGCGGGGCTCTCTACAACTTAGGCCCCACAAAAATCTTGCAAGTGCTACGTGCCATGGATGGCGAGTTAATTGTATAATCCTATTGAAGTCAACACAGAACGTGCATTATGCGTGATGCTTAGTACTTATCGGTGATTGCGCAGGATAATGCATGCTGAACGACGCCCACACGCTTTGACCTCCCCTCCCTCCTAAAAAAATGTATATGAAATTATAACAAGCTGGAGACCAGAAGGAGTCACGTCGTAGGCGCTGTAATATTACTTGAAATTTGCATTCTGTTAGTTGAAAGTTGTCATTTGATAATGTTGGAAGACCCATCTGTAATTATGCCATGAATACAATTCGAAAAAACTGAAAAAAAATTATACTCCCTCCATTCCCTTATACAAGGACACAAACTCAGATTACAGGTACGAAGGTAAAATTTAATGACTGCTTTGCAAGCCAACTTTTTTCTCGTTAACCAGAATCATTAATACTCCTGCATGCATGCAAGAAAGGAATGAGAATGAAGTAGCACTGTGTCATTATGACTACATGCATGCAAGTATTAAATAAGTTGCTAGTACGAAAAAACATCATTAATTTTTTCTTGATTACTGTTAGCGGCCTTGCATAGATGCTAAATGTATTTTTCATCGTGTCGTTGTATAAGGGAATGGAGGGAGTAGTTTTTTCTAGCTATAGTCTGATTTTGTTGTTACACGCGCCATTTTTCATTGCAGTTTTCACTTCCCTTTTTTTGCCTT
Source organism: Triticum monococcum (assembly GCA_034509565.1). NCBI lineage: Eukaryota > Viridiplantae > Streptophyta > Magnoliopsida > Poales > Poaceae > Triticum > Triticum monococcum. The sequence goes on from CM067843.1 coordinate 573,362,687, forward strand.
TGTCGCATGCCAAAGTGAAATAGAGAAACACCTAGATAGTACGAGGGACGAAATGCAAAATTCACCAAACCAGATAATGGAAAGGAAAACCGGAAACAAAACCGCTTAGGTGGTTCTGTCGGCACCCAGAGCGCTACCGAAGTGTTCACTGGTTCCCTTTTGTACGGGGTAACCCTTGACTAGTTGCTCTTGGCCTCTTCAAAAATGTCTCCGATCAATTTTCAGCTAAAAAATAGCCTTTCTCTCACAATTTGTTTTGTTAAATATTGGTCATTGGTGAATCGAGAAACTTAATAAAAAATCCCATTAGTCAAATTTATGATGGGACAATAACATTTTGTGTCTCCACACTGGACAGTAACTCATCACACTGTGCAGCGGCATTTCATCAACGCTCAGAAGTACATAAGGAAATAATAACTCACATGAGTTGAGTGCCAGAAAATCATGATCCAATCTATTGCCTTGAAGTGATATCAACGCTCAAGAATGAAGGATTTATGGCATCGGCTGCAGCTCCTATTTGTGATGATAGTTGATTTCAGGGTAGTACTTTTGTACTTCCTCCGTAAACTAATATAAGAATGTTTAGATTACTAAAATAGTGATCTAAACGCTCTTATATTAGTTTACAGAGGGAGTAGAAGTGATTTACTTGTTATGTCCTAGAGATGCAAGCCTTGTAGCCCATACTGACTGTAGGCTCGAGAATTTAGTTTGGGTAGATGATCCTCTTAGCTCTATAATCTCTTTAATGATAGATGATTTAATTAAGTTTGATTTATAAGCAATAAAGGAGTCATGATGGCAGTAAAAAATCACATGAGTTGAAGTACGCACAGGCACAGCTAACTTGCCAAGACGACAGCTGAATCTTGCTAATGGTACGTGCGCATGGATGCATGGTGCAGCCACGGAAGATACCATGGTAATAACTTTTTTTGGTTGCATTGCTAATTGCATAGGTGTTTTTTACCAAGAGGTTTGCAGGTTGGCGTCACATGCAAACGAATGGTGTCCAGGAGCAGTTGGAAGATAAAATAGCTTGTCTTGGCTGCTAGGGGTACACGGACAAGTGCTAGCAATGGATAAGGAAAATAAGTTTGCACGGAAGGTTTTTCTGTCAAGATTGCTAACAGGGTTCAAAGAGTATGTGGCGAGGATGGCGACGTGCGTATAAGGCTTGGAGGAGTCTAGAGCACGCCGTGACAGGATCATGCATACACAGGGCATCAAGCAATGCACAGATGTGCGGTGGACACGACGCAGGGTGGAGTATGGTTGCAGTCGGATAAGTTCGACTGGGTCGGACAGGACGGTCTGATGGATCGACGTGGATGTTGGTCAAAGCAGAAGACGGTGGTGATTTCAGCGATGACGACATAGGAGCGTGATGCTGATGGTGGCCGACTTCTGGGGCGTGGAAACACGTGGTGCAGGCCTGAGGGCTTGTGCGGCTTCGACGGACTATGGCGCAGGGTTGATTCAAGGTGGTGCACACATGAGAGTTTGAAGTCAACAGGGCATAGGGGTGGCACGTACAACCACCATGAAGTCAGGTTGAAGGTGGAGTTGAAGTCTGATGGATGATTTCACTCTGAACTGATGGAGGGGCTACGGCGTAAGTTAACGGAGAGTCGAAGCCTATTTCAGTGGGATAGCGAGAGACACGTGGTTTCAGACTGGGTACCAGTGGTCTGATGGAGACGTGATACTCGGCATCGGTCGGTGATCGATGGTTCTCTGCAGTGGGGGTTGAGGTAGTGGGGGCTAGCTACCCAGGAGACTCAACCAGGACAGCAGAGGCTCGACGCGGTGATAGCGGCGAGGGGTGAGGTAAGCACGGGACACAGTGATAGGCCAAGGCACTGGTGGTCAGACATGTGGTCAGACAAATTGTGCAGGGGTGCTGAAGCAGTGTTGACGAGTACCAGATTCAAGTTGGTGACTGGGTCTATCGGTGCCGGAAGATGGACAGGAGTTGACCATGGAGAATCTGTGAAAGTGACGGAAAGTCTGAAATTGTTAAAAGCGGAGAGAGTACATGGCCGTATATTCTGTGGTGTTCGGTGCACATGGTAAAGTGTGGGTGACAAGTACAGAAGGAGGTTGAGTGCTATAGCTATGGGACATGTCAGAGACTATCCGTGGAAAAGGGTGAGACAACTGTGAATTTGACTCAGGATGACACAGGGCAACGGTGAAATTCTTTCAAGTTTCAGACAGACGGTCAAGAAAGAGCGATGTTGAGTTCAGGTAACTCTTGTATGTGACATCCAATATGTGAGTTGTTCATTTTCACGCAGATAAATTATCGGTGTGTGATGGCGTTGAACGGAAACTCTGAAAGTTGGGAGCACAAAGTAGAGTAACAAGGAACTTAATTTTTTCTCGAGTGTTGACTGTGATGAAGACGAGAAGGGACTACAGTTGCAGGTGGAGTCACATGGAGTCTGGAAGTAGCAGCGGTGCTCATGGTGTATCTCAAGTCCAATGTACATGGAGGTTTGACGCACGGACGAATTCAAGGTGTGGAGAATATTCGCCAAGGTGGAGTTTGTTAGAATTATGTTGAATATTATTGTACAAGGTAGGTTACAGTTGGACTTGGTTTGAGACTGTGTGTAGACAGGGTAGGAGTCGTGTCCAAGTAGGACGCTTGTATCCTAGACCTCTCATATATAGCGGGGGTAGACACACGATGTAACCTATGCCAACATAATAGCATGGGCACACAGGAGAGCCGGCGACGTGTGCCGGCGCCCGGGCGGCCAGGGTGCGGTATTGTGATGGTGTCATGGGGAGGAGCGCCCGTAGTCATGCCTCGGGGATGTAACCATATCGGTGAACCTCGTTAACAAATCTCGGTGTCGTGCCTCGTGTGATTGCTTGGTCCTCGATAGATCGACGGTGGCCTCGGATTTATTCTAACACAACCAGAGGAGGAGATGGCTGGATATGGTATCGCCAGGCTAGATCAGAGGCTCCAGATCCACGCCGGCCATGGCAGTCAAGCCAAGGGATTACCCGGCCCAGTTGTCGCGCGCCAGTAGGAGCTTGTGTGGCGGCCGCTGCTAGGGCAGCTTGGTGTGGGTAAGCCTGCGCAGCAATTCATAGCTTTGATGTGCAGACTCAATACTCACGCGTCTGCGAGCTTGAAGGAGCAGGCCCCGCCGCCACCGCGCTCGCCGGCAGCGGTGGCGGCAAGGAGTGGAAGACGAGGAAACACCGGCAGCGAGGATGGGGACGTCCCGATGCCGCCCAGGAGCGACACGGGAGCGAGATCCTATTTTCTCGGCCTATCTAGTGGAACAGATTCTACCGGGTGGAACAGATCCATTTTTCTGTATTAACACAAGGATTCACAAGAAGATGAACACATGATAGACTAGCTTATCTGCCTATAGGATTTGCTGGCTCATGATCGCCTCGTGGACGTCATCGCCGCGCGGAGCTCCGTCGCCTGGTGGATGCCGTCCTCGCCGGCAGAAGATGAAGTGGCTAGTAAGAAGCAGCCGAGACGAAGTGGCCGGGAGCTGCATCGCCTGGTGGAAGCCGCCGCCGTTGAGAGGGAGGGAGGGGCGAGGAAGGTCAGCTGCCGGAGTCATTGGTCGAGGCCGCTGCCATGGTTGGTCGTTGGGCGGCCGCCACCACAGTTCCGGTTTGAGATGAGTATTTGAGTATTGGATGGCTAATGCGCGCGCAAGCGTTCCGACGTTCGATTTTCCGACCAGGCAACCTGTTCCCAATTAAGCAACTGTATCTGGACACATTATTGGTAATTAAGAAACGGTAAATCTAACCACCAGTCGACTAGTGGTTTGCAACAGGCGCGTACGATCGCTCCCGCCCGCCTGCTTCGCTCCCTTTCCTTTTTTCCTTGAGTACTAAAAAGACGCACCACCTGCTTCGCTCCCTTTCCTTTTTTTCCTTGAGCGCTAAAAAGACGCACCAATGGGGATCGAACCCAGCTCAGTTGGTATTTGTTTGAAGCGAATAACCAACTCACCAAACCTCAATTGATGTCCTGTAAATGAAAATTAACTATGTGACCTTTCTACCTCCTGCATGTTGGCCATTGGTCCCCCACCCCTCTCTCCATGTGAATGCAAGTGTTGTCTCCCTTCCCATGTGACAGATTGCCTGGTTGTAAAGTGAGAGAGAGAGGGAGACATGAGAGATGGATGAGATGACATGACCTTTTTCAGGAATACACCATACATGCATGTTTGCATGGTACTGCATGAGCTGGCCTTTTTTATGTGGGCATGCATGCATGTCGTATGCGGCTCCATAAGCCCATGCACAGGTAAGTCATTTTTCTCTATGTGCAGATGGATAACCAGGGCCATTTAATAAGGCCAATTACTACGTGTTTTGGTCTTTGGAACCAATAAAATGGGATGAATAAAGTACTAGTCATAGTTTTTTGTACATGGCAACTCCAACCAGAAAACACAAATCTTGTCCTTTTTGTTTGCGTTTTGTATATTTGGGTCACTAAAATGAAGACCGGACCGACGTACGCATCCGGACAGAGCCATTAAACCCAACGGTGCTGCTCCAGCTGGTGAGAAGTTCGTCCCGACATTTCACTGAACACCAAGTGGGGCCGGCACCTCCCAAGGCAAAGGGCGGCGACTTATGTGCCTCGGTGCTGATAACTTTGGCGAGGGGGTGATAAAATTTACCCATGACAACTTTAATGTTAATAGCATGGTAACTCACTCATCGCAAACCTGATAACTTATGTACCCCGGTCCTGGTAACTTTGCCGCAGGTGGGGGGCGGGGGGAGGGGGAGTGCTGGGGTGGTTGATGAAATATACCACCGTTAACTTTTGTGTGAATAGCATGATAACTCACACGTCGCACACCTGATAATTTATGTATCCCGGTCCTGATAACTTTGGCATGGGTGTGTGTGTGTGGGGGGGGGGGGTTGATGAAATACCCCCTGGTAACTTTTATGTGAATAGCATGGTTAACTCACATATCACAGACCTACTAACTTGTGTACATCAGTCCTGACAACTTTGGCATGGGGGAGGGGTTGATGAAATATTTCCTCGGTAACTTTTGTGTGAATAGCATGGTAACTCCCATATCTCAGACCCGATAACTTATGTGCCTCGGTCCTGATAACATTGGCAAGGGAGTTGTTTAATAACATACCCCGACAGCTTTCGTGTAATTTTTTGGTACTATACGCATCATATACGTGATAACACATGCACAATCACCACAATAACTTTAACCCAAGCTGATAAGAAGGTTAGAACGTTTATGCCCCGGTAATATCTGTGTAAACAACGTGGTAACATATGTAGCACATGTGTGATAAATTACTTAGCCTAGAACTGGTAACTTTTGATCCGAAATAAAAGTCGTCGAAACATATCAACATAGGATCTAGTTTCGATGCCTTCTTCGCGGTGTTTTTTTTATGAAAACAATTTTTTGATCGGACCGAAGATTTGAGCTACAAAACATTTTGAAGTTTGAAAATAAGGGGGAATCAAGGATGACATCAACTTTGACCCGGGGGAGGAGGTGTTTAAAAACATCACCGACAACTTCCGTCAAATAGCATGGTACAGTATGCACCGTATACGTGATAACTTACCCATAAATACCACAGTAACTTACGGTCTGGGGTGTTGGGAGGGGATGAAGTTGTTTGAAAACATAACCCCTCCTGATAACTTTCATATAAATACCATGATAATATACACACCGTAAACTTGATAAATCATGTGCAAACACCCGTGATAACTTTGATGGCGGGCGGAGGCAATTGTTTGAAAACATAACCTTGATAACTTATGCGTAAATAACATGGTAATATACGGACCGCAGGCATGGTAACTCACGCACAAACACCGCGTTGTCCAAAAAAATAGCTGTTCAAAATGTATCACGGTTACTCATGTGTAAATAGCATGATAATAGACACACATCAGATCTGATAACTTACTTAGCCCGGGTCTGATAACTATTTGCATGAAAAAAGTCTGTCAAAACATATCAATATGAGATCTAGTTTCGAAGGTCTCGTCGTGATAGATACTTTATGTGAAATCGACTTTTTGATTAGACCGACGATTTGAGCTATAAAACATTTTGAAGTTTTGAACAAGGAGAACTAGGACGACATGAAAAATTTCTTCTAATGCATGCACGCATGTGCTTGTGAATAAAAGGTTGGAGAAACTTTTTCATGCCCCGGTAATTTCTGTGTAAACAACATGATAACTTAGGCACCACAGATATGATAAATTGTGTAGAACACGTGGTAACTTCTGACAAAAAAAAGTCGTCAAAACATATCAACATGGGATCTAGTTTCGAAGATCTCGTCGCTACGAATCTTTTACGTGAAAACAGTTTTTTAATCGGAGCGACGGTTTGTGCTACAAAACATTTTGAATTTTCGCATTGGGAAGAATCTTTAATGACATTATCATTTTTGTTTTTTCTGTATGTATATGATTAGCAACTCTAATTAACTGCTAGTGGAGTGGACACGCACAAAAAAAAAGATGAAGATGCATGCATGCAAGCTAGAACGATACAGCGGGACGAACGGAAGGATCGATCGAAGGTCGTCCGGAACTGGTGGTTAGCACAGTCCATTAAGAAAAGGGACCCCACCCCACCACTCCGTTAAAATCAGGGGGGCATGATTAATTGAGGGATGGAAAGTTACGTGAGCCCAGCCAAAATTTCACGGGGTTTCTAGATTAAACGTGCATGCACGTATGGGTTAGTTGCATGGAATAGTGGGGCCATCATTTGAATACATGGAAACAATGACTATGACTGATTTGGAAAGAGATAGAGCGTGTAGGAAGCTGAGTATGGCTGCGCGAAGGGGATCACGCGTCGCCACGCTCGCTCGCGGAAGAGTCCTTTCGGAGTATTTGATCCTTCGTACGTGAAAATGACCTTCGTTGGTTGGGAGTGGGGATATGGTTGGCTCCAGAGGTGGGGTTAGTAGGACGCTAACGCTATTTGGAGGCCCAATTTATAGCATGCTAATCCTTCATACGTGAAAATGACCTTCATTGGTTGGGACGCGCGTAGCGCTATAGCGTGCTATTTAAATCTTGTCTCATGCATGCATCATAACAGAGCATTGGATGATGCCAATTGCCAAGGTCGGAGATGATATAACTCTGAGTATTTGATCAACCGATCCGGGAACACGGGAGTAGAACGGAACATGTGTCGATCGTGTCTTGCCCCAAAAGGAATACCAAGAGAAGTTCAACATTGGCAGTTTGGCACACCTTGGCTTGCCTACATACAGTCAGTCCCCAGAGCGAGTTTTAGCATTTCCACCTCCTCCGCCTCTCCATCAGTTGGGTGAATGCTTGAGTTCAATTGGCCCCGAAATTGTGGTGTCACATTATCACGCACTGATAAACTCCTTTCATCATGGACAGAGTTGAAATTAGTTTCCTCACCGGGGAACAATACTTCAAACAGGGTTGATGCACCAGCAGTTCGTCCCCATGGACACAACCAATCCAGAAATAAGAGATCAAATCTCCTACAAGCCTCCTTAGAGATCAGCGACTCTCGGCCGTCGGATCGGTTTGCTTGATGCGATTCTGGGCGTCGGATCAAGATCTGGAGGAAGCTGGGCCGTTGAATCTGAGATGATCACTGCTGGAATGAATAGTAATGACAACAAAATGTGTATACCATGCCCCCACCAGGGCCTTTTGGTCATTTCACTTCATGGGGGTATAAAAGGGGGCCATGCCCGTGGAGAAACCTAGCCGGCTCCTCCTCCCTCCCGCAGTCGCCTCGCTCCCTCCCACGCACCCGCCTCCCTTCCTCTTCCTCCCGCCCCTAGCGCCGCCCCTGCTGCCTCCTTCCCCGCCGCCGTCCTTCTCCTCCTCACCCGCCGCCGCCCGGCCTCCTCCCAACCCGCGCCTCCCTCTCCTCCTTCCCCGCCGCCACCCGCGCCTCCCTCTCCTCCTTCCACCCCTCCGATCTGGCGCCGCCAAACCCTAACGCCCCGCCCCGGCCCTGGCTCACACGGGAGGGAAGGAGGAATGGCGAGGCGATGCAAAGGCGGCAGGACGCGGCGCAGGCGGCGTGGCCCAGGGGTCGGCCTCCTCCTCCCCTACGCCTCTCTCCTCTGCCCCCAGCGCATAGTCGCGCCACTCCTCTTCCTCTCTCGCGTCCGTCCCGGCGGCGGCGGCGATTTGCAGGCAATGGGCGAGTCCCTGTAGGGGGAGAGAGAGAGGATGAGGGACCCTCAGCCGTGGCTAGGGTTTCGGGCTGGGCATTGCCTTCGTCGCCGGCGCGGCTTTGGTGGACTCCGGCGGCTCCTCTTCGTCTCCTCCCTCGCCCCAACGCGAGGCAAAGAAGAAACGAAGCACCTCACCTGGCTCCTCAGAACTCAGGCACTTTTGGCTGTCGGAACCACTTCTCTGGTAAGTAACTAGAGATTCTTTTGAAGTAATTAGTAAGTTTGGTCCTTGCTTAGCCATATAATCATAGGACAAATACGTCGTTGTTGTAGTTGTTTGAATCCAGGCGATGCTTTTAGGTGCTTTGTGAAAATAGCTACAGTTTCCTGTTTAAGATGGGGATATTCGCTAGATTAGCAAATGCACATTTGATTATGATGTTATGTTGTGTTGTTAGCATGTAGAAATATTAGTATAAGCTCCGCAGAGAAGAAAAGCCACAAATTTGTAGGAGCTCGTTGCATAATTTATTTGTGACGTTTATGGTTGTAGTGGTTGACGGTGACTATGTTCTCAAGACCGGTTGCGATGATTTGTATCTTTGTTCGTGCTCTGATAGAAAATGTGAAGGTTCTTCATGACCACAATGAGACATCAGTTTTGTTTACTTTTGAACATAATGAGTACATGTTGAAGGTTTGCTCGTCCCGCTTCCTCTGTAGCCCTTATGAGCTTTAGTCGGAGCACTGCGTGTCGATGGTATATATATGTGGAACTACCTAAGGTCACAATCCTATATCATTTGTTGATTTTAAATAATATGGAAATGGCCTAAGAGATCATGAAGTACTGTAGGATTATTTTTTATATGATACGTGCCTTGAATTGATCTTAGCTAACCACAATCTCTTGGGACAGATTGTTACATTGCCTGAGATATATGTATTTTGTCTTCAAGGCTTCAAGTGTGGTTAGCACAACATACAGATACACTTTGGCAGTAGTGCAATGGGGGTCTGGCCGCGTCTTTCAAGAGTGGTGTCAATAACAAGAGGCTTCTATGACAATGGAGGCAACAACAAGCACATATATACTCTAGCTTTGAGGCACTAAATTGTGTATGTTGTGAACTTACATTAGAGCTTCACATATCATTATATCGTGAGTCAGCAAAAAAATTGCATTGCAAAATTGTACACTTTTCTTTCGACCGTTTGACATCTTAATCCTTTTAGGTTGGCATGGAAGTCTATGAGTGGATTTTTGTTATTGTGTTGAGCCATGCTTTGATCTATTAATTGGCCAATATTTGATGTCATATTTTCTTTAGATGCATCACTTGTAATTATCCTTTGATTTCTATTAGTTGGCCAGTATTTTTTTCTGGAGCCGTAATTCTGTTATAGCATTTCCCTGCCTTTTTTTGCTTTGAAAAACACCATTGATCAGAAACTGATTGTGCCAGCAGGATATTTAAGCATAGCTAGGATATTTATATTTTAGTTGGCAAATAGTTCTGTCAGTTTTGTGATTTATCTGTTATTTATTTCTTTCACCTTTTAATACTTTGAATATACTAGCACATATTGTTCGTTGCTTTGTAAAGTTAACTTTTGTAGGAAGCTGATTTGCAAAGTTTAACTTTCTATTACAGTTTGGTGTGTTCCAACTAATCGATGCCCTGCTGGTCCTCGTCGTGTCTCTGGCGGTAGTGCCACTTGCCATCCAGCGGCCAATGAGGTACTATGGCACAACTGACATAATCTCTGTTTTTTCCCTTACATTTAAAATTTTGTTAGCTGTCACGTACTTATGGTCATGTACTTACTAATGCTTTGACTATAACCACTGTAGTTGTACTGCCTCGATGTAAGGTGGCAGTAAAAGGCCTTTTGATTTTACCTTCGGCACTACAAGCAGCTAATAGATAAGCCCATTATTGCTCGCATGATGATAAGTTTTGACCACAAGAATGTTCTAACAAATCTTATCCTTGATTGCAGCTAAAAGAGAACTGACTAGGCCCCGGTCATCTCCGCCTATGATGGTGCTCCTAGATGTGCTACACATTGCCTACTCGTCTCTTTGGCCACTTCAGTGCCAGTGGTGTTCGTGCTCGTTGGCGGGACGGTGCAAGGCGCAACTCCGACGTGGTTCCTCGCCGGTTGGACGGCGTTCAGGCGCAACCTCGACGCCCACTGAGTACTGCCTCGGCTACAACCTCCCTTGGTGAGCTCCATCTTCCCCTGCTCTGCTTCGGTTGCTTTGGCTACTCTATGGGATATGGCCAGGGTCATGATGATTAGTTATGGCTGATATAGGCATGCTCTCGAGCAATCGAGGCACTTGTGGGTATTAATTTGGATCCTCCCTCGTTTCTTTCAGCCGTTTTGATCACGTTCTTATTTTAGTGGCTCTGTCCTTGGATGGTCATTTATGATGAGTGATAACCAAGGGCAGTTTCACCCTCGTAAGAACATATTGATCTGGTTATCCATCCAGAAATAAGACCCGTGGCAAGTTCCCTGGCTCCTCAGAGCTCAGGCACTTTCTCCCGTCGGATCGATTTCCTGATGCGATTCTAGTCGTCGGGTCTCGCTCTGGATTGATCTCGGCCGTTGGATCGAGACCGAGCTCCTGTAGCAATGAAAACTACTCCCGCGGCGAGGTATCTCATGCCACCGCGTGTGAATCATGTGCCCCATCGGTCGGAAGCCATTCTTGCTAGGGCGATGATGATTAACTGTCGCTGAAATAAGTGTGCCTTTGAGCAGTCGAGGCACCTGTGGGTATCAAGTTGGATCCTCCCTCTTGTCTCTAGAATCCTTTTTCATACTGTGATACTTGTTGTTGTCCTTGGATGGTCATTGTTGTTGAGTGATAACCAGAGCAGCTCTACTGTATAAACAGATTGATCTGGTGATAAGAGATGATGGGGTTAGGTTATATGATCGAGGAAAGGCGAATCTGAACCTATTGTGCAATAAAACTGCAGCTACCTCCCCTACCGTGTGTAATATTGAAGGCAAAAAAGAACTTTTCATGTCTTGCTACTTTAAAAGTCCAAAAGGTTCATTCTTCCTTTACTGGTTACTTAACCATGACTTTTTTTTCTTTGGTTCTGGTTGAGATACTAAAGGTTGTTTATATATGAAAAAACATACACTTATAGTTTTGTATGCCTCAAATGTAGCTTAGGATCCCATGTTGTAGTGCTTTGCCTAATTAAGAATAACTCTAATCAATAATAGTGGTTCTTTCCTTCTGATTTGAACTGAGAGACGGCCATTGTTTCTTGATCTTAAGGTGACCTCATTTTTTCCACGCCTCATGCTCATGCTGCTCTATGTTCCCTTTTAAAAATCCTGTTCGGCATGCCTCGCCTCCACCTCCCGTGGCCCTTACCCAGGGTTTGATTGGTGAGCTCGCAACCGTCGGCCTTGGACGAGGAGATCCACCACACACACAAGAAGGAGCTCCGCCTGTGCTGCCTCTACACGCCCCAGGTATAGCAGATCCCCATCCCTGCCTTTTCTAATTTCCTTGTTAGTAATTTGTAGTGGTTGTAGTATCAGGGAGACGGTGGGTTAGTATCGGGGAGACTGTCAGGAAGGTGCATGGCAGATATGATCTCTAGAAAATTGTAGTTGTCACTCGGCTTCCATGGATGTGCTGTCAGGAAAGTACATTCCTATGTAAAATGTGGCTTCTATGTATGTCGTACGAATTGTTTGATTATTATTGTTGTTGTGCTTTGCCTGATTAATTTGATCTATTATTTGCTTTGCTTATTTACTGTCTTACAAGGCTAATTTAGTGCTTGGGGCTGCTATGTGTTTTCAGGTTACTAGAGCCGCCAAGGGCAGTACGAAGATGGTTTCAAGGCTCGGGCGTGTGGCCGTCGACGTGGAGCAGGCAGAGGAGGAGCGACTACTACCCCAACGGCAGCCTCTTCTCCCTTGTCCACGGTCAGTGCCTCTTCTCCATTGCTGGTTGCTTTGCTCCTTTTCTGTTGCTGTACAGTGAAAGTAGTAGCATGCGTTGTATTGTCTTTAACAGTAATAATTAGTAGAAATCCCTTTTAAGTTTATCGACATGGCCCTATGATAATTAGTAGTACCCTGCATTGTATTGTCTTTCACAGTATATCCTCGGATACATGTTTTTCTTTTCTCTTTGGCTACTGAATTTTATTGCTATTCTTCTGCACATATATGTGATGTTGTACATTCTTTGTCTCCATGTTTTAAGAAATTACTTTAGGATACTTCAGGTTTTATTGTTATTCTCTATGATAATTAGATTTCCATTGTGCATTGTTATCCTCTGTCATTAGATAGTGTCCTGTAGCCTGTTTTCCTGATGTTTATTTGAATATGTTTTCTTTTATCCACAGAGGAAGCCCATCCATTTGTCTGTTCTTCGTCAGGGTCACAAAGTCTTTGTGACAAGATTCTTCCCTTTGTAAATATGAAAGCGGCTTGTACAGTTTATTCACAGACTTGCTCAGCTGCTTTGTAGCCCAACTGATTATGTACTCTTGATCATCCTCATGGCATCTATTAACTCCATTGTGAATCGTCTTTTTATCTTAAGGTTGTACTCGCTATGCTAGAATGATAGATGATATAGTAAATACATCTTTTATTTTTATCATAAGGAATGTCATGTCCTATGAATCAAGTTCAGTACGTTGTTTATTAAATATATTCCTGTTTCTCCTGTCACTAGTAGAGAAAGGGTCAAACGTGAAGCACATTAGTGCCGGTTTGAATATGAGCCGGCACTAATGTATACATTAGTGCTGGTTCCAACGGCTAGCCGGGCCGCTTTCATTAGTACCGGTTCGTGGCGAACCTTTAGCACTGGTTCGTGCCGCGAACCGGTACTAATGAGAGTGGTGGCAGGATGTTGTCAGACTGGGGCCCCTCCAGCCACTTTAGTACCGGTTCTTGGCACAAACCGGTACTAAAGGTCGTCTTACATAAACCCTTCGTCCACCCGAGCTCGCTCTGTTCTTCCCCTTTCCCCTCTCCTCTCTGTTCTTCCCCTCTTTCTCTCGAGCTCATCACATATTTTGCCCAAAATTTGTCAAGATTTGAAGGCCCCCATCCATTCAAATGATCATAAAGGTTAGCAACTTTGTCCTTTCATCTCTCATTGCTAGATTAGCTCTTGCAATGCTTTATATAGTGATTAATTTGTGAGTTAAGTAATTTGGGAGGAAATATATATATGTGCTAGTATTTGATTTATATGCAATTTGAGGTCAAAAATAACACTTAGTTTGCATATGTAGGTGTGGTTTACTTAGTGCCTTCTAAATCTCCGTCATAACCACCGTCGATCGCCAGCACCGTTCCGTCGCCGGCACCACCTTGTGGTGAGCCTCTTGTTCATGAAATTTTATATAAAAATTAATGTTTGTGTGATTTGGATATATAGTTACTCGTATAATTATCTTACCCGTATGTTGTTTGTTATACATATAGTGCCATGGTTTTGATATCCGTCCCCGTCGGCCCTCGTCCTTGTTATGATTCGGATGTGGTATATATATTCTCTTTTAAAACTAGTTGCATTTCGTGTTTATGACAAATTATGCCCATCAAGTTGACATAGAAATTTTTTCTAGGAGGTATGTGAACCGGAAATTCCAACCGACCCTATTGTCGAGAGGTTAAATTTAGTTGAAAGAGAAAACGAGTACTTGAAAGAAAAATTGAAAAGAATTGAGGGGGAGAAGATGGAATTGGAGTTGCATGTTGCCGATGTCGTCGATGATCATAAGATCAAGATGGAGAAAATGCGCTTGAAGATTAGAAAGATTAAAAAATATGCCATCGATAGTGAGGCTTGGTATCATTATGCTGTTGGATCAATTGTTACCTTAGTTGCGATCTTGATCGCATTTGTTGTTGCATTTAAATGCTTTAGCTAGAGAGTTATTTGTTTGTTGCATTTAAGTGTTGTATGAACTTTATGTATGAACTTGTATTAATTTGGTCTATTCGGTGTTGTGTAATGAAGATGAGCCGGCAATGGATGTACGATGACTGATGCTCTCCCCGGTTCGTTGAGGGCGTGCATACTTTTCTGCTTGCGGCTGAGGCAAACAAGCGGGCGGATGGTTTTATGCCTTGTCCATGTGCTGGCTGTAAGAATGGTCACAATTACTCTATGTCAAGAACCATTCACGTCCACCTGTTTGAGTCCGGTTTCATGCCCCACTATAATGTTTGGACCAAGCACGGAGAAAGAGGGGTTATGATGGAAGACAATGAAGAAGAAGAGGACGACGACAGCTATCCTGGCCATGGGTTCCCTGAATACGATGATACAACAATGGGGGAAGAAGTTGAGCCGGTAATGCGGGAAGAAGCTGAGCCGGCAATGCGGGAAGAAGCTGAAGAAGAGGCATCAGATGAGCCCGTTGATGATCTAGGTCGGGCCATTGCCGATGCAAAGAGAAACTGCGCAAGTGATTTGGAGAAGAAGAAGTTGCAGCGCATGTTAGAGGATCACAAAAAATTGTTGTACCCGAATTGCGTAGGTGACAAGAAAAAGCTGGGCATCACACTGGAATTGCTGCAATGGAAGGCAGAGAATGGTGTATCTGACAAGGGATTTGGAAAGTTGCTGGTAATGAGAAAGGATATGCTTCCAAAGGACAACGAATTGCCCGAGAGTACGTACAAAGCAAAGAAGGTTGTCTGCCCTCTAGGGTTAGAGGTGCAGAAGATACATGCATGCCCTAATGATTGCATCCTCTACCGCGGTGAGTATGAGGATTTGAACGCTTGCCCGGTATGTGGTGCATTGCGCTATAAGATCAGCCGCGATGACCCTGGTGATGTCGAGGACGAGCGCCCCAGGAAGAAGATTCCTGCCAAGGTGATGTGGTATGCTCCTATAATACCACGGTTGAAACGTTTGTTCCAAAACAAAGAGCATGCCAAGGCGATGCGATGGCACAGAGAAGACCGTAAGAAAGACGGAAAGTTGAGAGTACCCGCTGACGGGTCGCAGTGGAGAAAAATCGAAAGAAAGTACGGAAAGGAGTTTGCAGATGACGCAAGGAGCGTATGGTTTTGTCTAAGCACAGATGGCATTAATCCTTTTGGGGAGCAGAGCAGCAACCATAGCACCTGGCCTATGACTCTATGTTTGTATAACCTTCCTCCTTGGTTGTGCATGAAGCGGAAGTTCATTATGATGCCAGTGCTCATCCAAGGCCCTAAGCAACCCGGCAACGACATTGATGTGTACCTAAGGCCATTAGTTGAAGAACTCTTACAACTGTGGAATGGAACAGGTGTACGTGCGTGGGATGAGCACATGGGGGATGAATTTGACCTAAAGGCGTTGCTGTTCGTGACCATCAATGATTGGCCTGCTCTCAGTAACCTTTCAGGACAGACAAACAAGGGATACCGCGCATGCACACACTGTTTGGACAATACCGACAGTATATATTTGGCTAATTGTAAGAAGAATGTGTACCTGGGACATCGTCGATTTCTTCTGAGAAAGCATCCCGTAAGAAAGAAAGGAAAGCATTTCAAAGGTGAGGCGGATCATCGGACGAAGCCTCGCCACCGTACTGGTGCTGATGTACATGATATGGTCAAGGATTTAAAGGTGGTCTTTGGAAAGGGTCCTGGTGGACAACCTGTTCCGAATGACGCTGACGGACGCGCACCCATATGGAAGAAGAAATCTATATTTTGGGACCTGTCCTATTGGAAAGACCTAGAGGTCCGCTCCGCAATCAACGTAATGCACGTGACGAAGAATCTTTGTGTGACCCTGCTTGGCTTCTTGGGCGTGTATGGGAAGACAAAAGATACACCTGAGGCACGGGAGAACCAGCAACGTATGCACGGAAAAGACGGCATACATCAGGGTCATGCAAGCTACGCTCTTACCAAAGAAGAGAAGGAAATCTTCTTTGAATGCCTGCTTAGTATTAAGGTACCGTCTGGCTTCTCGTCGAATATAAAGGGAATAATAAACATGGCAGAGAAAAAGTTTCAGAACCTAAAGTCTCATGACTGCCATGTGATTATGACGCAACTGCTTCCGGTTGCATTGAGGGGGCTTCTACCGGAAAACGTTCGATTAGCCATTGTGAAGCTATGTGCATTTCTCAATGCAATCTCTCAGAAGGTAATCGATCCAGAAATCATACCAAGGTTAGAGAATGATTTGGTGCAATGTCTTGTCAGTTTCGAGTTGGTGTTCCCACCATCCTTCTTCAACATCATGACGCACGTCCTAGTTCACCTATGCGAAGAGATTAACGTTTTGGGTCCTGTATTTCTACACAATATGTTCCCTTTGAGAGGTTCATGGGAGTCTTAAAGAAATATGTTCATAACCGTGCTAGGCCAGAAGGAAGCATCTCCAAGGGACATCAAAATGAGGAGGTCATTGAGTTTTTTATTGACTTTATTCCTGACCTTAAGCCGATTGGTGTTCCTGAATCGCGGCATAAGGGCAGACTGGATGAAAAGGCACGCTAGGAGGGGAACAAATAATATGTATGGACGGACGTTCTCTCACTGAAGCACACTACACAGTTCTACAGAATTCCGCCTTGGTGGCTTCATATATGGATGAACACAAGAATTTGCTACGCTCCAAACACCCGGAGCGGTCTTATGACTGGATTACACATGAACAAACCAGGAGTTTCGCCAGCTGGTTGCAGACACGTACCATGCATGACACCTCTATTGAAGATGACCTGTACTTGCTGTCCCAGTTACCATCTTGGAATATAATGACTTTCAAAGGGTACGAGATAAATGGTAATACATTTTACACGATCGCCCAAGAAAAGAAGAGCACCAACAAAAACAGTGGTGTCCGCTTTGATGCAGAAACCAAGACGGGAAAGGAAACATATTATGGTTATATACAGGACATATGGGAACTTGACTATCGACGTGGTTTGAAGGTCCCTTTGTTTCGGTGCAAATGGGTTAATATGACATGAGGCGGGGTAACGGAAGACCCGCAGTACGGAATGACAACAGTGGATCTCAAAAATCTTGCGTATGCAGACGAACCATTCGTCCTAGCCAATGATGTGGCACAGGTTTTCTATGTGAAGGACATGTCTACCAAGCCAAGAAAAAGAAAAGATAAGGAAGCGAATGCATCGTACGATGAACCAAAGCGGCACATAGTTCTTTCTGGGAAGAGAAACATCGTGGGAGTGGATGACAAGACAGACAAGTCAGAAGATTATGAAAAGTTTGATGAAATTGCTCCATTCACAGTGAATATTGACCCGAGCATTTCGTTAAATGATGAAAATTTTCCATGGTTACGGCGCAAAGGGACACACGCGAAGAAAAAGTTTCACACCCAAAGATCTGGGATGTGATCGGCTTCACTATCATCACTTTCTTCTGTGTTTCACATCTAGAAGGGAATCTCTGTAATAGTTAGGGTAGTTATGTGTTTTGGCATTTGAAACGCGAAGAAATTTTATGTGCAAACAAATTCTTTCATGCCTTTACTGATTTTTAAAGTTAAGTTATTCACAAACTAGTGATTCATACTAATTTCAAATAATTCAAAATTTAAACTATTCAAATTTGAAAACTACGGGCACTAACAGAAAGTTTGTAAATTTTTGTACCTAAAGCAAAAATATTCACAAAGAAACACTAAATACACAAAAAAACACAAAAATAAATAAAGCAAAAAAAATAAAAAAGCCCGCCTACTAGGCCAGAGCGGCAAATTTTTGTACCTAAAGCAAAAATATTCACAAAGAAACTCTAAATACACAAAAAAACAACACAAAAATAAATAAAGCAAAAAAATAAAAAAAAAACCCGCCTACTAGGCCAGAGCGGCCTGCATACGACTAGAAACCCAACCTGTTGTTGGGCCAGGATGCAGGCCCGCAAAGGCCCAGTAGGCCCATAGGGCAGCACAGAACATGTAGGCCCAGTAGGCCTGCTTTGGAGAGGAGCTCGAGAGAGCTACCGCACGGGGGTTTGTAAACCAGTGCGGTCGCCCCTCGGATAGCGAGGTGGGACTAAACTTGCCGCACCGCACCTGCGCCAGCGCACCCCCTTTAGTACCGGGTCGTGGCACCAACCGGTACTAAAGGGGGGCCTTTAGTACCGGTTGGTGCCACCACCCGGTACTAAAGAGGGTCGCTTCCCGCCGCTTGGCCTGGCCAAAACAGGCCTTTAGTACCGGTTGGTGGCTCCAACCGGTACTAAAGGCCCCTCCTATATAAACAACACTTACGAAAATTTCAGTTTCTCATCTGCTTCTTCTCCTCTGCACCGTCGCCCGCCGCCCCCGTACGTCTCCATCCCTCGTCGCCGCCCCCGTCGCCGCCCCGTCCCCGTCGTCGCCGCCCCGTCGTCCGCGTCGTCCCATCGTCACCGCCGCCCCGTCCCGGCCCGTCCCGCGTCGTCCCCGTCCCCGTCGTCGCTGCCCCGTACGTCCCCTCGTCGTCGCCGCCCCGGCCCGTACGTCCCCGTCCCCGTCGTCGCCGCCCCGTCCCTGTCCCCGTCGTCGTCATCCCCGTCGTCGCCGCGCCCGTCGCCGTCCCCGTCGCCGCGCGCCCCCCATCGCCTCTCGCCTCGTCAGTGAGCGCACACACACACACACATACATTTTTTGTTTTTTAGAGTTATACAAATAGTTAGAAATTTTTGTGTTTTTTAGAAATTGTTAGAAATTTTTCTGTTTTTCAGAAATAGTTAGAAATGTTAGAATTGTTAGAATAGTTAGAAATGTTAGAATTGTTAGAAATGTTAGAAATTTTTCAGTTTTTAGTTATAGAAATAGTTATAAAAAAGTTAGAATTGTTAGAAAATTTTCTATTTTTTAGTTATAGAAATAGTTATAAAAAAGTTAGAAATTTTTGTTTTTTTAGTTCTAGAAATACTAGAAATGTTATACAAATGTTAGTTATATATATATATAGAAATGTTATATTTTTTTTTCTTTTTTTAGTTATAGAAATATTAGAAATGTTAGTTATATATAGCATTGTTAGGAATGTTATAAAAATGTTAGTTATATAGAAATGTTAGAAATTTTCGTTATCAAAATCCAATCATTAAAAAATGTTACTTTTTGCGGGCATATAGCTAGTATTTGTTCTCGACGATGCCCGGCCCGCATCCTCGCCGTCGACACGTCCGCGACGACGTCTGGCTGACCCATGTCCGGGACTGGGCTCCGCCGGGCTGGCACTGGGAGGTGCTGCCTGGAGGGCGCGCCGCTTGATGAGGAACCCGGCCCCGGGTCCCGTCGTCGACCCTGATCTCGTTTGGTGGCGTTCGCGTGGGCCAGTTTTGGTGCGGAGAGAGCCGGCCCCGCCAGAGGTGGTACGTCGCCGTGTCAGGGAGGAGGACGAGCACGTCCATCGCTACATGGTTGCGTTAGAGGGCGGCAGGTTCCCCAATACCTGGCAGTTTCTTCAGGGATCTCACTTCAGCTATGATCCTGTGAGGGTTCCTTCTCTTTGGGTGTCCACCGCCCCCGCCGCAGGAACCACGAGTGTCCTAGATTCTTTTGTAGTATTCGATCTTTATTAGCTACCTAGCCAGTGATGTATTCAATATTATATCGATTATTCGAGACGATGTATTCGAGATTATATCTATTATTCGAGACGATGTATTCGAGATTATATCTATTATTCGAGACGATGTATTCGAGATTATATCTATTATTCGAGATGATGTAATTTGAATACTAAATTGTTTTATATTTCTTTTGGATTAGTTAAATAAAAGCTATGGCGGACAATACCAGCAGAGAGGGAGAACAGACCCTGTTCGATATGATACGCCATCCTCACGGGCCAGATGATGATCAGAATGAAGAAGATTATGACGGCTCCGAATTTCTAAACAACACCGGAGAGGGTGATATGATATTCGATCGCGACGACCGAATTGATGAAGTCATGAACTACGATTATGATGATGACGAAGAAAATGTTGATCTTGAAACAACAAAGACCGGCGAGGTATATATATTTATATAAGCAGTCATCTGGTGATCATCACATGTTTTAAATGAGTTGAAGATATATATTAACGAATCGATCTTTCTTATTTCAGCCATCCGGATCGAGCAAATCTTCAGGCAACAGGACGAAACGAGGCCCGAACAAAAAGTTGAAGGAGGGCGTAAAGTACAATATCAAGGCAATCAGACCTAATGGAGAACCATTAGCGCCTAAGAAGATTGCGGACAAGTGCGTTCGTCAATGCGGAGTTCTTGTGAAGGACCAACTCCCGATCTCCCTTCAAGAATGTAGAGAGCCAGCAAAGCCACGTCCAAATGTTACTTTTGTCGACGATAGACAAAAAAGTCTGCTTTGGGATACTCTCATGGAACATTTCACCCTACCAGATCATTTCACATATGCAGATGTGGAGAAAGTCAAGGACGCCGCTCTTAGGAAGATGGCGGTTGCATTCAACAACCACAAGAATCGTGTATGAGACAAGTACATCAAGGATAGAAGGAAGACTCCAGTATTCGAGGGAACACTAGAGAATCAAAGTGCTCATTGGGACGATTTCGTGAAATTCAAGGATTCAGAATTAGCTAAGGAACGGTCGAGAATAAACAAGAAGAATGCCGAAAAAAAGGATAAGTTCCATAAGCTAGGGCCAGGTGGCTACGCGGTGGCAATGCCTAAGTGGGATAAATCTGAGAAAGAGATGGAGGATGCAGGTGTCACTCCGGTTACTAAGAGCTGGCCCCCCAGGTGCAGGACTTGGTTCTATGCGCATGGGGGGAGTTGGATCCGAAGACAGGCAAAGTTTCGACGAAGGCATGTCTGAACGGAGCCGACGATAAGATACTTGTTGCAATAGAAGAGGCTTGAACGGGGGTGTTCCATCCCAACAGAGAGAATGACGAGCTTACGCGTGCCCTGGGAAATCCTGAACACCCGGGAAGAACACGAGGCAAGGGCGCTATTCCGTGGTATGAGGGGTTTTCGGACTGGAACGCCGACTACAGAACCCGTGCGAGAAGGAAGATTGCGGAGGAGAAGCAGAGGAAGATGGAGAAGGAGAAGAGGAAGCTGGACTATGAACGCCTTCAAGGCCTAGAATCAGCGCACGCGGACTTGGCAGTCAAATTCCAGCGGCAGCAGGAGCAGATCGACTCACTTAGCCAGCAAAGGGGGTCTCAGCAGCTGCAGCAGCTAGCGGATGATCCAGCATTGGATACCACCGCCCCATCCATGCCGAGAAGAAGCGTGGGTTCCGCCCTGTTTAACGCAATGCTGGATAGATACCCCGTGGATGACATCATGGAGAACACTAACTGCGAGCTACACTTCAAAATTAAGAACATATCCTTGAAGGTGGCGGACGCCGTTGCTTATACAAATTCCCCCGATGCAACCTTCCATTGCAACCCGATTCCAGCAGGCTATGCTCGTGTCGTGGTTGATGAGGTGGTGGACCAATATTCGAGGCTAGAGCTTGACATTCCTGGAGGTGACGAGGAGCACACACTCGGAGAGGCCAAACATCGTATCATCCTATGGAGAAAGGATTGCATCGTCTTTCGAAGGCCACCGACACCGCGTCACCCGACTCCTCATCGAAGTCCGCCACTGAGTCAGCAGACTCCCGCTCCTTCAAGTCCACCAACGCGTGAGGCCACTCCTCCTCCTCCAAGTCCGGCAAAGTGTCAGGCCACTCCTCCTCCAAGTCCGGCACAACCTCAGGCCACTCCTCCTCCAAGTCCGGCACAGCTTCAGGCCATTCCTCCTCGTCCAACTCAGCCCCGTCAGCCGTCTCCGCCGCCTCAGCAATCGCAGAAGAGACACCCCACAGCTATGGTGCGTAGCGGTACGAGTCGAGGTCATAGTACAGGAAGTACAGGCGGAGGCAAGTGATATAAATATGGTCCAAGCCTCAATACTCCTCTTCCTCAGAGGGCTTATGACAGGACCGAGGAGCAAACCAATGCCATAGTGCGGGCAGAAGTCGACGCCCATTTTGGACCCAAATCGCCACCGCCGCCAAGGGAGAAAGTGCCTATGGAAAAGATTGACCACTTCATTCGTATGGCTCAACCACCAGCTTCTAAGCCTGTTGACACAGACTATGAGCGCCACAACGGGAAGTTAAATCGAGCACGTCTACAGAAGGAGGCGAGCTCGAGCTCGAGCAAACAACAAGCAGCTGTCAAAAAATGCGGGAAAACCGTTGCCCAGCTGGGAGAGCAGGCGGCGCAATCGATCCCCCCACTTGTTGTGCCAACAACACGTGACAGTACGCGCGCCCAATATTATTGTGGGCAAACAGTTTACGTTCCCAAGGTGGGCGATGTGGTAATAACCCAGGAGCATATAATGCAGGCTGAAATTCTCAACATCACTGTTGGACAACTCCTCGAGATCGAGGACATGCCTGTGCTTAGAGAGGACGAAATAAAACGGAAATATGTCCGGGGCGAACCTTTGGTCAAGCCAGAAGAGGTCAAGAAGCTCCCAACGAGAATGTATGAATTGCATCAATGGTACATGGACATTACCAAGAGATCCAATCGAGAGTCCCTCATGGTGAATGTCGAGAAGGATCACTACTACCATGAGAAAGCTGTGGCCGTTGAGTATTCTGAACTGTTTCAGTTATACAATCAAGACACACTCGACAAATCTATCGTCAGTTGCTATTGTTTGTAAGTGATTTCTTTCTGTAATTTAAGTCTCAAGCTAGCTGTAGTGATCCTTTTGATCAATCATTACCTGTAATTATCCTCACTACATTCTTTTTTGTGGTATTATGCAGGATGAAGATGTATGAAATGAAAAAAGATGGACGCTATGGCATTGGGTTCATTGACCCAAACACCGTTAATGAATACACATGGAAAATAGATCCATATCATGAAAAGCATGTAGAGGACAGCATGCTAGAGCTCTTGAAGCGCCTCAAATACAATGAAGATATACTACTTCCTTACAACTTCCAGTGAGTCACACTGTCTTGTACTACAAATTCTCTGTTTTTGCTTACTAGCTAGCTACATGTTTTTGCTTACATATGCCCGCTTAATTAAGACATGCAAACGTGTGTGCATGCAGATTTCACTGGATCTTTTGTATCATTAAAGTTGACGCCGGAACAGTTGAAATACTGGACTCACTACTTAAAAAACAAAGTGACTATAACATCTTGTTTGGGATAGTCAACAGGTAATTTCAATCATTATTAACTATATATCTCAGCCTATTTAGTTCGTCATTTCATGATATGAACTATTTAATTAATAACCCCTTTATTCATTTTGTTTGTCGGCGGGCAGGGCTTGGGCAAGGTTCATCAGTGTCACGGAAGGCGAATGGAAACAAAAGCTGAAATGGTTTCGACCCAAGGTAAGTAATTAAGTAGTACTAGCTAGCTAGCTAGCTGCCATCTCTTTAATTATCATGCTTGATTAATTATTATCTGATCAAATTCAGTTCTGGTAAAGGCCCTGAAGCAGGCGCAGGGGATTGATCTGTGTGCATTCTGCGTTTGCGAGAACATTCGCATGATGGCATCCGAAAGGAGCAGATCTCAAAGACAGGAATGGGTACGCTTGTCAGAACACTATTCACAATTTTTACACCATTATGAATATCTAGTCACACAACTAATACACATGCATATTGATCTCCTTCTTAACACTTCAGAGAGGTGCGGGACAAGCTCCTAGAAACGGAGCGCGTAGAAGCACTTCAAGAGGAAATAGCGGGATTTTTGCTTGACCAGGTCATAAATCCGAAGGGAGAATACTATTACCCGCTACCGCCCCCATGAACCACTTCCAATTGTCGTCATGCTCCGAAGGCACCAATTAGGCTAATGCCGCTGGCTCCGAAGGCAACATGCATATGTAGGAGAAATTGTATATAGCTATACATGTGTGTATGTGTGAATTAATATGGTGGTTTGTAAGACATTGATGCATGATATATATATGATTGGTTCTACTAGAAATTCTATTTATATATATATATATACGCATAACGTGTACAATGTGTAGTATCGTAAAATATCAGCAAACAAAAAAGAATTAAAATGGAAAACACAAAATTAAATGAAAAAGAAATCATAAAACCAAAAACCCCCCAAACCTTTTAGTACCGGTTGGTGTTACCAACCGGTACTAAAGGGCTCCCGGCCCCCGGAGCTGGCTCATGCCATGTGGTTGCCCTTTAGCACCGGTTCGTGCTGAACCGGTACTAAAGGGGGGGCCTTTAGTGCCCACACTTTAGTGCCGGTTATGGAACCGGCACTAAAGGGCCTTACGAACCGGTGCTATTGCCCGGCTCTGCACTAGTGTGTTCAGATAATCAGTAGTGCATATTTAGGCTGATATTTCTACTACAGAGTACTTGGTGGATTTGTTGACTATTATAGCCTTTTTCCATGTAACTTAAGAAGTGTTAACATATTTTTAAAATATTACTGTAATTTTGAAATCTGTTCGCATGTTTAAAAATGTTCGTTCAATTTAAGAAGTGTCTGCACATCTATATCTCGCTCCTATCATATTCTTCACTGCATGTTATCCTCTATGATTGCATATACTAAACCTGGGTTAATACTAACTTAGCATTACCTGTTCGACGAAAAATGTTGGGGACCGGCACCCTCGCGCCAAGGCTAACGATGAGCTCCAGGTTCTTGGATCTATTCAGGTTGCAATGGCCGATGATGAGCTCCAGGTTCATCGCTCGCCAGGCTCCTCTTCGGTCGTTGCTACGCATCTCAGCTCTGGTAACCAGGTCAGACCTCACCTACGCACATCATATGGTTATTGCTCCACCATATGATATGAACCTTGAAATCCCCAAGACTCGCGATTCGCGAGCCAAACTTCGAACCACCGCGGGAAGTTCTAGTACGACCTTGTGAATGACCGTCGGATTATTTCATGACCCGTGCAGGATTTAAGGAAGAATTTGATACATACCTCACTGATTCTTTTGTGCGGAGATTTGAGTACTCAAACCATCGAGGTACGCAACCTATGTTTGATCTTTATGATAAGTCGTATCACATGGACCTTGAGGAATTTAATGAGGCATGCAAAATTCCACATTGGGGCACTTGCACTGAACCACGTAAAGCTGATTTTGTCGAGTTCCTTGCTAGCTTTACCGTAGGAGAAACTAGAAGCATCATACAATCTACTATGGGGAGCATTCACTTTCCTGCTTTACATTATTTTGCTCTCTTCATAGGCAGATGTATTAATAGTAAACATGATCGTAGCCACCTTTGCGCTTCTGATTTGAGTATTCTTTAAAGTGCAGTAATGAATGATAGACAATATAACTTAGGGGCTATTATTGCACGTCGGCTACACAATAATGCTTTAGATGGAGATTTCTTTTGTTGAATTTATGCCACTCGTTTAGCCGACTATATTGAGGTACCTATAAGAAATGATGATACTCAGCTACCACCTGCTTTCCTTGATTATGAAGCTATGAAATGTTTCCAATTTCTTGAGAGGGGTGATTTGCCCTTCCAATATAGACTAATCTTTGACAGGAGCCGTGTTGTTTATATTACGCTCCCTGCGCCTACCTTCTTGACTTTCAGGTAAAATGAATATATTTCATACTCAGAGAGCAGGCAGATGAGTACAAGAGAGCAAGGGAGATTGCTCGTCTCAATGAGGCAGCCCGCCAAGCGGTGGCAGCTGCAATTGAGTTCAACCCCAACTATGACTTTGGATATCATCCCGGACAGCCGTGGCCATAGACCAACTTAGGTCTAAAGCCTAAGCTTGGGGGAGTACATATTTCTCAACGACATTACATTCATGTTCACACACTCATTCCAGTTGTCGGTGTTCATACTTTTTCATTGTATCATCCAATGTTAGTTTATATTTCTCGCGTTCTTCTTGTACGGTTGAAAAACTTTGAAAATGCAAAAATATTTCTCTTTTGTTTTTGTCTTTTCTTTCTTTTTTATTTTCTGAGTAGTCGTAGTATTTAAAAAAACAAAAATATTTCCTGTTCCTCTTTTGCTTGTTGGGAGCTTTTCCGTGTAAATAGTTTTTCTCGTTCTTGTTTTATTCTTTCTTCAAAAAGCAAAAATTCCAAAAATATTTTAGTGTGTTTCTTTGAAATTCTTTTCTTTTCTTTGGGTCGTGAGGAGAAGATCACGATGAAAATATTGAGTGGCTCTCATATGCCTTATTGTTGATCTAACAAAGAACTCATA
The DNA here is from genome assembly GCA_034509565.1 of Triticum monococcum. Taxonomy (NCBI): domain Eukaryota; kingdom Viridiplantae; phylum Streptophyta; class Magnoliopsida; order Poales; family Poaceae; genus Triticum; species Triticum monococcum. The sequence goes on from CM067843.1 coordinate 573,389,141, forward strand.
TTACCTTGTCTTCTCCTTCGAATAAATGTTTGCAGATTCCAGCTTAGTCCAATGCACGAACACTCTTATTATTATTCACATCGTTTGGTCGTGCAAGTGAAAGGCAATAATGACGAGATTTGTTGAAGTGATTGTGATGGAGAAAAGCTGGTACGAACTCGACCTATTTTGTTTTTTGTAAGTGAAAGGCAATAATGACGAGATTAGCCCATCGTTCTTGATTCAGCCTATTATGCATAAGACATGTTTGCAATGACAATTAGAGCGTATAGTTACTCATGTCATGATTAATTAGCTAGGAGTGAATAATGGTTTGTCTTGTGTGCCAACATGCATTTAAGATAGTTATGATGTGGTATGATAGTATGGTATATATCCTCCTTTGAATGATTCAAGTGGCTTAAATTGGCACATGTTCACGCATGTAGTTGAATCAAAATCAATATAGCCTCTACGATATTTATGTTCATGGTGTTTTATATCCTACTCATGCTTGCATTCAATGTTGATTAACCTCAATGCATGTTTAGCACCATTGTCTCTCTCTGGTTGGTCGCTCCTCAATCTATTTGCTAGCCTTCACCTGTACTAAGCGGGAATACTGCTTGTGCATCCACTTCCATAAACCCAAAGTTGTTCCATATGAGTCCATCATATCTACCTATATGTGGTATTTACCTGCCGTTTCAAGTAAATTTGCATGTGCCAAACTCTAAATCTTCAAATAATAATCTGCTTTGTATGTCCGAATCGCTCATGTAGCGACTAGGGGCTATCAGTATCTTAAATGCTAGGTGGGTTATTCACACGATGAGTGTTTATTCGCTTTTCATTCACGAGAAAGTGGCTGGCAATCGGGATGCCCAGTCCTGCAATTGAAAATTAAAATATAACAATTAAACAAAACTCCCCCAGGACTGTTGTTGGTATGGACGACACCCGTGAATTCGGCTAGTCGTGGAGTGTGTTTGTTGGTGGAGGGGGAGTAAAAACTTTACCATTCTGTTTGGGAACCACCTAAATTGTATTTAGTATGGAAGGTATTGAGAACTCTTGGTCGTTATGTTGACAATGAACGCATATCTCTCAAAATTATATCCATCTCTGTTTTAAAAGCTTCGAGCACTGGCACGTCTACAAATCCCTGCTTCCCTCTGCGAAGGGCTTATTGATAACCCACAAGTATAGGGGATCGCAACAGTTTTCGAGGGTAGAGTATTCAACCCAAATTTGTTGATTCGACACAAGGGGAGCCAAAGAATATTCTCAAGTATTACCAGCTGAGTTGTCAATTCAACCACACCTGGAAACTTAATATCTGCAGCAAAGTGTTTAGTAGCAAAGTAATATGATAGTGGTGGTAACGGTAACAAAAGTAAAGACAGCAAAAGTAATGTTTTTGGTATTTTTGTAGTGATTGTAACAGTAGCAACGGAAAAGTAAATAAGCGTAAACCAGTATATGGAAAACTCGTAGGCACCGGATCAATGATGGATAATTATGCCGGATGTGGTTCATCATGTAACAGTCATAACATAGGGTGACACAGAACTAGCTCCAGTTCATCAATATAATGTAGGCATGTATTCCGTAAATAGTCATACCTGCTTATGGAAAAGAACTTGCATGACATCTTTTGTCCTACCCTCCCGTGGCAGCGGGGTCCTATTGGAAACTAAGGGATATTAAGGCCTCCTTTTAATAGAGAACCAGAACAAAGCATTAACATAAAGTGAATACATGAAGTCCTCAAACTATGGTCATCACCGGGAGTGGTCCCGATTATTGTCACTTCGGGGTTGCCGGATCATAACACATAGTAGGTGACTATAGACTTGCAAGATAGGATCTAGAACTCACATATATTCATGAAAACATAATAGGTTCAGATCTGAAATCATGGCACTCGGGCCCTAGTGACAAGCATTAAGCATAGCAAAGTCATAGCAACATCAATCTTAGAACATAGTGGATACTAGGAATCAAACCCTAACAAAACTAACTCGATTACATGATAAATCTCATCCAACCCATCACCGTCCAGTAAGCCTACAATGCAATTACTCACGCATGGCGGCGAGCATCATGAAATTGGTGATGGAGGATGGTTGATGATGACGACCGCGACGAATCCCCCCTCTGGAGCACCGAACGGACTCCAGATCAGCCCTCCCGAGAGAGATTAGGGCTTGGCGGCGGCTCCGTATCGTAAACCGCGATCAAACTTTTTTCTGATTTTTTTCTCCCCGAAAGCCAATATATGGAGTTGGAGTTGGCGTCGGAGGGCATCCAGGGGGCCCATGAGGTAGGGGGCGCGCCCAGGGGGAGGGGCGCGCCCCCCACTCTCGTGGATAGGGTGTGGGCCCCCTGGTCTTCATCTTTTGCGAGGATTTATTATTATTTATTCTAAGATATTCCGTGGAGTTTCAGGTCATTCCGAGAACTTTTGTTTTCTGCACATAAAACAACACCATGGCAAATCTGCTGAAAACAACGTCAGTCCGGGTTAGTTCCATTCAAATCATACAAGTTAGAGTCCAAAACAAGGGCAAAAGTGTTTGGAAAAGTAGATATGACGGAGACGTATCACTTATCTATTTACTTTTATTGTTGAGTCATCATCTTCTCATGAACGCACTAGCTGGAGAGCACTATTGTCATTTATATGCTTTGTTTTTTATTGATGTTGAGTATGAGTGTGACTGGATCTCCTTTACCATGAATTACAATGTCCAGTCAGCCCTTGATCTTCAGGGGTTCTCTGCATTTATGTTTTGCAGTCTCAGAAAGGGCTAGTGAGATACCATTATATCATATTGTATCATGATTTTTTTGAAAAAATGTTGCCATCTGAGATATCTTATTATTGCACGCTAATTGTTTATGCTATTGATATGAGTAAACATGAGACCTAAATGTTATTGTGAGTGTGGTTAGTTCATAATCTTTGCTAAAAACATGGAGATTAGCTAGACATATTTGCAACAACAAGATCAAATAAAGTTTTTAAAAGTTTTTCTTTGTCACTTTCAGTTTGTCAACTGAATTGCTTGAGGACAAACAATGGGTTAAGCTTGGGGAAGTTGATACGTCTCCATCGTATCTACTTTTCCAAACTCTTTTGCCCTTGTTTTGGACTCTAATTTGCATGATTTGAATGGAACTAACCCGGAGAGAGGCTGTTTTTAGCAGAATTGCCATGGTGTTATTTTTGTGCGGAAATCAGAGTTCTCGGATTGACCTGAAAATTTTGGACAATATTTATGGAAAATATAAAAAATACCGGCGCAAGAAGTAACCGGAGGGGGGGCCACCCAGGGGCCACAAGCCCAGGGGCGCGCCCACCCTCCCAGGGCGCACCTCACTGGCTTGTGGAGCCCCCGGACCTCCTATGACCCTAATTCCAAATCTATACACTAGTAGAAAAGGAGGCAACGGTCCAGGCCGGGTCAGCCCATTAGTCCCGGTTCAATCTAGAACCGGGACCAATGGGGGCATTGGACCCGGTTCGTGAGCCCAGGGGGCCGGCCGGGCCACGTGGGCCATTGGTCCCGGTTCGTCTGGACCTTTTGGTCCCGGTTGGTGGGACGAACCGGGACCAATGGGCCTGGCTCCTGGCCCACCAACATTGGTCCCGGTTCGTGGCATGAACCGGGACCACAGGATCCCCTTTAGTCCCGGTTCATGCCACGAACCGGGACTAAAGGGTTGGCCCAGAGTTTAGTCCCACCTCGCCAACCGAAGGGCGCCCACACCTGTTTATAAGCCCATCCCTCTTTGCGTTGTTGAGCTCCTCTCAAAGTGAAAATAGATGCACCTATAGAGGAAATTGGACCTAAATTCATAAATAGAAATGAATTATGAATTTATGTTTAATTTTCTCTATAAGTGCATCTATGTTCACTAACAGAGAAGTTTTTATTTTTTGTGACCTAAAAGAAAAAAGAAATCACTAGAAAACTATAAGTATTTAGTTCTAAGTAGAAATGAAAAAATAAATAGCAAAAAAGAAAAAAAATGCCTATAATATTTGTTATGACTAACTAAAATTACCAAATTGAGTAAAGTTATTCATAAACTAGTGATTCACACAAATTTTAAAAAATTCAAATTTAAACTATTCAAATTTTAAAACTAATGGCACTAACAGAAAGTTTATAATTATTGTGACCAAAAATAAAAAAGAAATCACTACAAAACAAAAAAAGTGCCACCTCCTATTAAATAGCAGGAAAAAGATTGACTCAAAAATCAATTTTAACTATTCTACAAAGTGTTTTCACACAAATTTAGTAAACTAGTGATTCATAAACTAGTGATTCACACAAATTTTAAAAAATTCAAATTTAATCTATTCAAATTTTAAAGCTAATGGCACTAACAGAAAGTTTATAATTTTTGTGACCTAAAAGAAAAAAGAAATCACTAAAAAACTATAAGTATTTAGTTCTAAGTAGAAATGAAAAAATAGTGGCACTAGTAAAGTTAATCACAAACTTGAGATTCACACAAATTTCAAAGAATTCAAATTTTAACTATTCTAATTTGACACTAATGGCACTAGTAAAGTTAATCACAAACTTGAGATTCACACAAATTTCAAAGAATTCAAATTTTAACTATTCTAATTTGAAAACTAATGGCACTAACAGAAAGTTTATAATTTTTGTGACCTAAAATAAAAAAGAAATCACTAAAAAAATATAATTATTTAGTTCTAAGTAGAAACGAAAAAAATAGAAAAAAAGAAAAAAAATGCCACCTACTGGGCCAGCATGGCCTGAATACGACTAGAAACCCAACCATGGGCCAGGATTCAGGCCCGCAGCAGGCCCAGTAGGCCCACAGGCATTGCAGTGTCCAATTAGGTCCATAAGCCTGCATTTCAGAGGAGTTCGAGAGGGAAGAGGCAGCGGAGCTTATAAACAGGTGCTGGTCACTCTCAGCTAGCGAGGTGGGACTAAACTCCCACCACCGCGCCAGCGCAAAGCCATTGGTCCCGGTTGGTGGCACCAACCGAGACTAAAGGGGGGAATTGGTCCCGGTTCGTGACAGAAACCGGGACGAATGCTCCCTTTAGTCCCGGTTGGTGCCACCAACCGGGACCAAAGGCCGCCGCTTCCCGCCCTTTGGGCTGCCGAAAAGTGGCCTTTGGTCCCGGTTGGTGGCACCAACCGAGACTAAAGGGGGCATTCGTCCCGGTTTCTGTCACGAATCGGGACCAATGCTTCGTCTATATAAGTAGCACTTGTGAAATTTTTCATTCAGTTTGTTCTTCCCCGCCCAACGACGCCGCCAGGCTGCGCCTCGCCGTCGCCCCTGCCTCCGACGTCGTCCCGCGCGGCCACAGACGTCGTCACCACCCTGTGCCCCCTGCCTCCTCGCCGCCGACACCGTGCCCCTCACCGTCGTTGTCGCCGCCCCGTGCCTCCTCATCGCCCGTCGCGCCGTTCCCCCTCACGGTCGCCGTCTCCGCACCCATCACCGTCGCCGTCGCTGCGCCCCTCACCGTCGCCCCCGTGTCCTGCCGGCCTCCTCTTCGATCGCCGCCCCGGCCCATTGCGTCATTTCCTAATTTAGATGTGTAGTTAATTTAGATGCGTAATTTAGGATGTAGAGTTAATTGAGTTGTTGTAGTTAATTTAGATGCGTAGTTTAGATGTATAGTTAATTGAATTGTTGTAGTTAATTTAGATGTATAGTTTAGATGCAAAAGTTAGAATTTTTTACTGTTCATACATTTTTTTGGTGATATTACTGTTGCATATGCAAAATTTTGTGTGTTCATATATATGCAAAGAATATGTCAATTTTTTCATAGAATTTTTATGAATGTTTTTTGTTGTAATTTTGTTCATAGAATTTTTATTTTGTTCGTAGATTTTTTATGATTTTTTTCTGTTGTAATTTTGTTCATAGATTTTTTATGATTTTGTTCGGTTGTAATTTTGTTCATAGAATTATTATGATTTTTTTTGTTCATAGAATTATCTGTGTCAATTTACATGTATGTTCATATTTAGAAGAAAAAAAGGAGAGAAAAAAGGAAAATAAGAAGAGGAAGAAGGAGAAGAAGAAGAAGAGGAGAGGAATAATAGGAGAAATAAATAAGAAGATGAAAAAGAAAAAAAAGAGGAGAAGAAGAAGAATTCTTCTTCTTCTTCTTTTTTTCTTCTTCTTCCTCTTCTATTCCTTTCTTCTTCTCCTCTTTTTTTCTTCTTCTTCCTCTTCTTATTTTTGTTATCGGGTATGTCGTTGTCGATATACCCCCCTCCCCGATAACTTTTAGTAATTAGTACTACTTAGAAAGTGTATAATGGAATTAGTTAGAACTAGGTAAACTTGTTTATTTTTAGTAAGTACTACATTATTCTATTTATAGTAAGTGCTTAGTAGTTGAACTAGTTGATTTAATAAAACTGGTTTATCTTACTATGGAAGTAGTTTATTTTTAGCAAGAAAATTAATAGAACTAGTTTATTTTTTTAGTTAAAGCAATTATTCCCGCATCGACGTGGACGATGCCTATCCCGCATCCTCGTCATCGAGTCGGCGGAGGACGACACCTGCTTGACCAGATGGGCCATGTCTGGGACTGGGCTCCGCCGGGGTGGTACTGGGAGGCGCTACCTTCCGAGGGCGTAGCTTGGTGAGGAGCCAGCCCGTCGTTGACCCGATCCTTGTTTGGTGGCGGTCGCGTGGGCCAGTGACGGTGCTGAGGCTTCCGGACACCGCGGAGGTGGTACGTCACCGTGTCAGCAAGGAGGACCAGCACGTCTGTCGCTATATGGTTGCATTGGAGGGCAGGTTCGAGAATACCTGGCAGGTTCTTCAGGGATCTCACTGGAGCTATGATCATGTGATGGTTCCTTCCCTTTGGGTGTCCACCGCCCGCGCCGATACCCGTCGGGCGCTACGGTTCTAGCTGTACTGGCGATATGTATGATAGTATTCGACGTGTATTAGTGATAATATTCAATGTACGGACACATGGAGATGATGTAGTTTTTCTTATAATTGAATGCATCCTAATTTGAATACTACTTTATTTTGCGATTTGATTTTTCTTATTGAATGCTCAAATTGGAGAGCACTATGCAAGGCATATGCATATGATTAGTTGAATAATAATGATCTAATTTAGTCTTTGAATTATGAACGTATAGGAAATGTCATCATCGGACGACGGAAGTCTCCCCGGGGAGTGCGACTGGTGCCACGACGATCGAGGTCAGTGCGACATGCCCCACCTGGACGATGGTCGGCGCTTCAGCATTAAGCTCGAGGAGACCTTCTAAGTTGAAACGGTACGCAACGACGACAAGTGTTTTTTTTCATAATTAAGCATGACTTCAACTATTTCAACGTGTAATTTTCATCTTTTACAATTCGAGTATAGTTTATCCCATGCCATGCAAGACGCTATGTCTTGGAGAGGATGGATTTTGAAGACCATGAAAATTTTGAAACGAAGAAAATTCACCTAAGGACCCATCATGATGTGGATTTTGAAGTAAAGTTGTATAATGCTGAGAGCGTAACCCATTTTGGTTGCAAAAATTGGGAAGCATTTTGCAAATTGTATGGTTTTGATGAGGGTATGCCTGTCACCATGGATCTTGGTGATCCTGAAATCGAGGAAGACAATATGGACATTTGGGTCCTTGTTGATATGCCTCCAGTTCTACCGCTATGTGAGTTTCTCAAACATAGTTAATTATTAACTAATTTATATTGTTCATTTCAAAATAGTTGACAGCTTATTTCCATTGACAGCTTATTTTGAAGTATCAAAGAATGTGCAGAAGATGGTAGATAGAACTTACTACACCGATGGCTCTGAGTTAACTTACAAGGAGAAAACTCATCTGGTTGGATTTTGTAATGATCTTGCGAATTACAATATCTACAATCGAACTCCTCAACATTATGGTCAATACGTGCCACTAGTGCATGTGTTGAACTACGGTAACTACCATGGAGATACCCTGGTAAGATTTTTTACTATTAAGACATCCGTGTATCTTTTTGCATACTTCTAAAACTAGTACATCATTGCTAACTACGAAGTTATTACTATGTTTTTCAATAGAGAATCCCAGAGGATTGTGTGCCTCATTTGATGTATCAAAATGGCGGCAGCCTTCGTGTTTTGAACATATATCCAGGTCATCCTACGAATCTCAACTGTCCATACCGGATTTCTATAAGAAGTGGAGACATGACAATCAAGGAATGGAAAAAATATATGGACAGTCGTAAGGAGCTTCTTGGAAGCAAAAAAAAGCGAGGCGCAAGAATTGGAGACAGGATGATCCCCATTCTTCATAATGGAGAGTCAGGGTCTATATTGTTTTATGCTATTTTACATTAAGTGTGTTTAGGTCCTACCTGATACTGATGATCATGTGCTAAGAACAATTATGTAGGGTTGGGTTCGATGACTATGAGGATGATGATCGTATGACTTATTATTAATAACGAGTAGAAGTTGTATGATGATGCTTGATTAGTAGCACTTGTTATTATATATGATGATGTATGATGCGAGCATGCATGAGTTATTATATATCTGCGGGTGAAATGAACATAGCAGTAGCGTTGGTAAACCAAGCATGAAGATATAAGAGAGGACACTTCTCTCTATTAGCTAGCTAATAACAACCTAAAAATAACCCCCTAAACCCCTAAAACAGCCACTTTTTTTAAAAAAAAGAAAAACCTCAGGTCCAGCCAGCTACTCACGCGTGGAAGCCTATTGGTCCCGGTTTATGTCATCAACCGGGACCAAAGGCCCCCCTGCCTGGGCTGCCGGCAGCCGCCACGTGGAGGCCCATCTGTCCTGGTTCTGGTTTGAACCGGGACTAAAGGGTGGAGGTATTAGTAACGACCCTTTAGTCCCGGTTCATGAACCGGGACTAAAGGCCCTTACAAACCGGGACAAATGCCCTGTTTTCTACTAGTGATATATTCCTATTCGGGGAGAAAAAAATAAGAGAGAAGGATTCATCTCGTTTTACAATACGGAGCCACCCTCACCTCCTGTTCTTCATCAGGAGGGATGATCTGGAGTCTGTTCGGGGCTCCGAAGAGTGGAATCTGTCGCCGTCGTCATCATCAACCTTCCTCCATCACCAATTTCATGATCACTACTAGGGAAAAGGCTAGCAGCAGCGCGGGTTTTAGGCCTATCAGCAGCGCGGGTGCCCGCGCTACCAATAAGGCACTACAGCTAACTCTTAGTAGTAGCGCTGCCTGTACCCGCGCTACCACTATTGACTATAGCAGCAGTGCTTTTCAGGAACGCGCTGCTATTATTTAGCTGTAGCGATTTCCCGGTCCAGCGCTACTGTTATATCTTTCACCATTTCCCCATTCCAGCTTCGATAAACAGCAATTTCCAGATACTAGGTACTACTAGATATCAATTTCATAAAACATTATAGGTACTAGGTAGTACTCCCTCGGTTTGAAATTACTCGTCGTGGTTTTAGTTCAAATTTGAACTCAAACCACGACGAGTAATTTGGAACCGAGGGAGTACTAGATAACAATTTCATATATACTCAACATGCAACCTCAAGCAGTACAAGGTGACATCAACGACAATCATCATATTTAGTCCTAGATGATATCGATGACGATCATCATATGTAGTTCTACATGATATCGACGACGATCATCATATGTAGTTCTAGATGATATAGCCACACACACACATATGTAGTTCTACATGATATCAACGATGATCATCATCCTCAAGCCTGGGCGGTGGGTGTTCCTGATAGTAATTAGGATGGCCTGTCCAACACGAAGATTCTTGCCAACGAGGAATCTCTTCCACCCAACCGAGTTCAAGTGTGTGCGACCACCTGTGCCCATGCGGTAAGTACATGTGGTGACGGAGCCCCTTGCGGTAAGGCGTAGTCCAACTGAGCCTTCTTCATCAGGCTCGATAGCACAACTCACAGATAGGTTCTTTGGCAATCTCTGAATAAGAAAAACATATCAATTAATAAATAGCCTCACACATACTCTTGCAAATATATTTCTATTAAGTCTAGATTTCTACACTATCAAAAGACACAGTACTACGCATTTGTACTAATTAATCATGAATTCTACTAATAAGTATATATATGGATTATCTACACTATTAATAGTTCCTTGGATTCTACACTAATAAGCATGTGATCAGACTTTACACTAAAGTATATCATCGACTAGATTCCACAAAGCATATCATTGGACTCTACACTAAGCATATCATCGGATTCACTAAGCATATAATCGGATAATTTGCATTTGTAAGTATAACAATAAAGCATATATATCATCAAATTACTACATGCAGTACGTATAACATACCATTTCATGCTGATCGACCATAGTACTTGTCAGGCGGGTCACGAATGGCACCCCGACAAAGTCATCACGTGGCGGAATTATGTCTCATAGGTTGCACACCTCCTCCTCGCTCAGCCTCATTCTTTGAGCTATGATGGCTTCATGAAGTGGGTTCTCATCATCTTCATTGAGTGGGTCCTCATTATATTCATCATCTTCGTCATCTTCCACCAGGTTGATATAAATGACAACCAGCTTGGATCTTTCTGCTCTGAAGGAGAATCTGGTCAACTCACCACCAGTAAGATGCATGCGAGCGAGGAAACGGGCCCATCCATCTCCTCCAATCTGCGACATATTGCGTCCTTTCTCGACCTCCATAGTGTACGGCCCCTCAGGAGTCTCAAATATCACAGTGTCTCCTGTCAGCTTGTTGAATTTGAACCTCACATTGCATGGGATGATCTGTGTAAGAAAAGCAAAATGACAGAATGCAGTAATGCCAACACTAAAAATAAAATAGTTGTTACATTTCATCTAATTTCTTACCGCCGCATGATGAAAACTCGGATGGAAGTAGATGTCGAACAGCTTGCCAGTTGCAAGGCTGCTGGCGCACCTTGACTTGCACAGTCGACATAGTGGTGCTGGTGGTGGCGCCATTTTCATAAAGCAATATGAGCAAAGGATTAACGATTCACTTCACAGGAAACAAGTGGCAAATTTAACTAAATTGGAACCTACATTTTGCCAAAAAATAACTTATTACAAAAAAACTAAATCGAGCATACTAAATCAACTAAATCCACTAGCATACTAAATCCACTAGCATACTAAATCAAAATGTTCTAAATCAACTAGCCTACTAAATCAACTAAATCAACTAGCCTACTAAATAAACTAAATCAAAATGTTCTAAATCAACTAAATCAACTAGCCTACTAAATCAACTGAATCATATCAACTAAATCAACTAGCATACTAGATCCACTAGCATACTAAATCCACTAGCATACTAAATCAACTAAATCAAAATGTTCTAAATCAACTAGCCTACTAAATCAACTAAATCAACTAGCCTACTAAATAAACTAAATCAAAATGTTCTAAATCAACTAGCCTACTAAATCAACTGAATCATATCAACTAAATCAAAATGTTACATATGAAAGCCTACTAAATCAAAATGTATCAGGGAGGAGGGACAAGGAGGGGCGACTCGAGGAGGGAGAAGATAGTAGGACGGAGGAGGAAGGCGGAGCGAGGAGGGGCCGGCCGGCGGCGAGTGGAGGGAGGACAGATCGAGGAGGAAGGCGGAGCGAGGAGGGGGCGTCCAGCGGCGAGTGGAGGGAGGACGGAGGAGGAGGCCGGTACCGAGTCCAGCGAGGAGGATGAGGCGACAGCGGTGCAAATCGGGGGAGGGGCGACGGGGGAGGACCGGCGGCGCGGGGGGTGAGGAGGAGACCGTGAGAGTGTGTGTGTGAGTGTGATCTGTGGATGAGGCTAGTGAGTGGGGGAGATGGAATGGCATAGCAGTAGCGCGCTATAGGTAAACGCGCTACTGCTAAACTACCTATCAGTAGCGCCATTCGGCCTGAACGCGCTACTGCTATGTGTCAGTATGTAAAAATAGACATAGACATAAAAAATACATTGATCATCAATGGTCTTTTTGTGTACAATCTGATTTGTCAATAGGAATCCTCGCCGGTTGGTTTAAGAACTGGCGAGGACTCCTATTGCGGCCACAGATCCTACACATAGAGTTCAATGAAGACCAAGTGCTTGTGAAAGTTGTAGAAGAAACATATTTAAGGTGGGTAAAACTCTCTTCACGGAGCGAGGTGGGACTAAATTTTTATAGTTAATTTAGCAGTAGCGATTATTGCCTGAATGCGCTACTGCTACGTTACGTAGCAGTAGCGCTGTTTATTTAAACGCGCTGCTGCTATAACTAGCCTCGCGGCGGCGTCGTGGGAATTTTAGCAGTAGTGCTTCTTGGAGTGCACGCGCTACTGATAAACTTGTTTCAGCAGCGAGTTTCTGTGGCCCGCGTGCCTGATTTTAAAGCGCGCTGCTGGTAAGATTCTTTGTATAGGCTTTTCCCTAGTAGTGGATGATCACCGCCGTGTGTCAGTAATTCCATCATAGGCTTGCTAGACGGTGATGGGTTGAATGCGATTTATCATGTAATCGACTTAGTTTTGTTAGGGTTTGATCCCTAGTATCCACTATGTTCTGAGATTGATGTTGCTATGACTTTGCCATGCTTAATGCTTGTCACTAGGACCTGAGTGCCATGATTTCAGATCTGAACATATTATGTTCCCATGAATATATATGTGTTCTTGATCCTGTTTTGCAAGTTATACGCACCTATTACATGTTATGATCCGCATACCCCAAGGTGACAATAATTGAGATTCTTTTCGGTGATTGCCGTAGTTTGAGGAGTTCATGTATTCACTAAGAGCTAGTGCTTTGTTCCGGTTCGCTATTAAAAGGAGGCCTTAATATCCCCTAGTTTTCATTAGGACCCCGCTGTCACGGGAGGGTAGGACAAAAGATGTCATGCAAGTTCTTTTCCATAAGCATGTATGACTATATACAAAATACATGCCTACATTATATTGATGAACTGAAGCTAGTTCCATGTCACCCTAGGTTATGACTGCTACATGATGAATATCATCCGACACACTTATCATCACCGATCCATTTCCTATGAGTTCGTCAAATATTGTTCTTTGCTAAGTTGTTCGATGCTGCTGCTGTTACGATCGTCACAAAACTACTACTATTACTATTGTCACTGTTAATGTTACTATCATATTACTGTGCTACTAAATACTTTGCCCTAGATATTAAGTCTTTCAGGTGTGGCTGAATTGACAACTCAACTGCTAATACTCGTGAAAATTCTTTGGCTCCCCTTGTGTCGAATCAATAAATTGGGATTGAATACTCTATCCTCGAAAACTGTTGGGATCCCCTATACTTGTGGGTTATCATCTGGCATGCAATCCAGATTTCCAAAGCTGATGGTCTGACCAACGGAGAAGTTCTCGACATGGCCGAGATGGCCAGCCGAGTCGGCTTGCGGCAAGATGCTGCCGAAGGAAAATGGCTGGTCTGGGCCAAAAGTCATCCCGCAGCCGACGTTGTCGTTGATCTCAAGACAGGCCATCGAGCCTCTACGACCACATAGAGGGACCTGGGCCACCGTTGTCAGTGATAAAACCGGCGGATCTTGGGTAGGATCCTGAGCTGGTGATCTTGGCACGATGGTTAACCTTAAGTAAAGGGGTCACAATTTTACCTAGGTTCGGCCCTCTGAAAAAGGTAAAACTCTACATCATGCTTGTATTGTATTGATTATGGATGGGGTACAAACTACAGGATGATCTACCTCGAGATCATATGAATGAGTTCTAACCTCTAGAAACCTTGCCTCTACAAACTAAACCCCTCGGCTTATATAGGCAACAGGGGTATCCATGGTTACAAGTAGATCAGCTGCAACTAGGGATAATATGTCGACCATTCAAATATGCTTTGAAGTGTATGCCAAGTCTACGGAGGATTCCATCTTGAATACCCCAAGGGTCATGATATATGTGTTCCATTCTTGATCTATCAGTGGTTCCTTGGCCCAGCCCATGAATAAAGGGCAGGCGTGGTGTGCACCCCTTAGTCCGGGACACCGTCACGTAAGACCTCCTTTATCTTAGGCAGCTTCTTATTTAACTTTTCTTGGAACTATTGGTTGTGTGTATCTTAGAAAAAAAGTCTAATCATCTTCCCTTATTTGTCACGGCGGCAACAACTCAGTTGGCGTTTGGGTGAACAGATCAAGAAAGATGGTACTCCGGAAGAAGAGCATCAGCTAACATTTTCTTGCCAATAAAGATGGCACACATCTTGCATTTTAATAGTTAATGCCCACGCAGAGCAGAAGTGTCTCTTGCTAGTACTACTTGCCTACTTTCCACCATCAAAGACGTTCAGTTTCAGGTTATGAAACTTAGAGATAAGTTTCGGATGGCAAAAACAAGTCCATCAGAAAATGAGACCTACACCATTTTATCGTGGTAGGTCATCAACTTTAGAGGTAGGTTGATTTCATACATCAAAGAAAGATGTAGTTTCAGGTTATGAAACTTAGGCGGGTTATAATGGGGAGTATTATATACTAGTATCATGCATATGATACTAGTCTATGATACTACATCCCTAATGCATAGTATCATATGTTGGTATCATAAAGGACTATATTTATTACCATACATGACACAAAGTAGCACATCATTTAATATGATACGGTATCATGATATAATACTCAAGCCTCTCTTTCTTCATTTAATTCTATGCCACCTTATTAAAATTGCTTAGTTGGCATGTATAATACTATTTATGATATTCCTATTACGAGCAGCCTTAGAGGTGTCAAAAAGTAGTCCATCAGAAAATGAGACCTACAGCATTTTACCGAGGTAGGGTAGGTCACCAACTTTGGAAGTAGGTTGATTTCATACTTCTCATAAATGCAGTGTTCACGAGCTCTCGTGTTTCGAACCAAAACCAACTTGTGGCACCCGCCATGGCCGGTGCAGGAGGACAATTTTATATTATCATCAGTGCCATGGCGCAGCTCCTGGTAGCCATCATGGCGCAACGGTCCGGCACGTTTATCAACAAGCAGACCTCGCCGAGTCCAGGTAATAGATGCATGTATGGCTTTAACCTTGTTTTAGTCAGGAAATGATTTGCTTTCCTCTATCTTCCTTATTAGTTGTAGCCATGAGTGAATTGGTGTAGGAATTTTAAAATGGAATCGGAGGGGAGCCCTCCTTATAAAAAAAGAGTTAGGAAAAAAAAGAAATAGCAATGTTAAAATGCAACCTAAGAATTATGCTAACGGCTGGTAAAGGTTATTCTGTGTTGCGTTTTGCAATGAATAAGTTCATTGCATATTACATGCAAATCAGAGGTGTTTATGCTTGCCTACTAGAAACCAGTAATATTTTTTACTAGAAAGTCAAGCTCCAAGAAGTTGAGTGTAATGCATACATCGTTACATTTCAGCAACACCAATATCGAGGACGATTTCCGTTAATCACAGCGGGCGTGGTGACTTCAAGCATATTCAACAAGCAATAGATTCCATTCCGGATGGTAATTCTGAGTGGATCCGTATCCACGTTGCAGCGGGGACGTACAGGTAACCTGAAGTACTAGCTTGTACGATATATACAGTCGGCGTATGTACTTTCCATTGCTTCTAGAATCATATCGGAGATTAATATTGACGATGTATCCTATGTGTATGTGTATGCTTAATTAATTCTTTATTAATGGAGAAGGTGCACATAAAATCAAACAAGCCGTTTATAGTTCAAGAAGGGGAGGGCCGAGATCGGACGGCCATGGAATGGCCGGATCACTATTATCGGAGTTTCAACAGAGTGCCTACTACTTTCGAATCAGCGACGTTTCGGTGCGACGCCTCCGATTTCCAGGCACGGAATATAACGTTCAAGGTTAGCTGGAGTACTCTTGTTGCCAAATCACTGTTATCTCTTCCATGCATGCATGTCCGCGCGCACCAGCAACTTCCTTTTACGTACCAGCTAGCTGCTAGCTACTTACTTGCGTAATTTTGAGAGCGACAAGAGAATAATTAGCTGTCTGTCTACGTGTTGTTCTTGACGCATGCAGAACACTTATACAATTGATAACAACACGGTGCCAGCCGTGGCTGCTCAAGTGTCAGGAGATCGCTCCGCGTTCTACAACTGTGGATTCGTGGGGGTCCAGGACACGCTGAATGACCAGCAAGGTCGCCATTACTACGAGAATTGCTACCTTGAGGGTGCGGTAGATTTTATCTTCGGCCATGCAAGATCAATCTTTCAGGTAGTAGTACTAGAAAACCATAATTGCAATCTCTTTCAATTAATGCATGCGTAGGTGTTGGTCTACCTATATCAAAACCAACCACAAGACTTAACCCTGCATGCATGTTGTTATATACTTAGAGCCTGTTTGGTTTCAATAAGTCACCCGACTTATAAGTCAGGTGACTTAAAACCAGTGACTTATAAGTCACGCCTGTTTGGTTGTCACCTGATTTATAAATCACCTGACCACACCTTAAAATAATGCATGTGTAAAATAGATCAATAAATCATGCATAAAAGCAATAATACATGTATACCAAACAGCAGAATAGATCAATAAGATTATCTGTAGCTATCTCTATCTCATACGAGTAGTATGAAAGGCAACATAAACTTGATAATTGGTATGCACAGATACATAACATTCCAAGAGCAGAATATGTAGAACATGCATTCAGATCCATATCAAAAAAATTGAGTGCATGCATTCAGATCCATAACATTCCAAGGCATGTATTGTTCATGCCTTTTGCCACTGTAATAACCACACCTCATTTTACAAATCCATTTCAAATATGCATACATATATCCATACAAGTATCGATACAAGTCATCACTAACAAATACAAATTACATTGTTCGGCACTAGAACAAATACCAATTACCGCCTACTATGCAGTCCTTCCGCTATCCAATTACGAAAAACGTTCATGTTATGATCATCATGCGAGTTTTGCCCCTGTGATTGAGTTGCACGGCTTCGTCGTTGGCGTCGGCGTCGTAGGCAACTAGGCTCATCCACCATTGGAATGAACTCCTCATCATCATCACACTCTCCAAAATCTCTATCCTCCAATTTACTCTCTCTAATGAAATTGTGTAAAGCCATGCATGCTGAAATAATTTTACTTTGCTTTGGTGGTGGATAAGAGGGCATGTGCAACAAAATTCTAAACTTGTTCTTCAGTACTCCAAAGCATCTCTCTATTGCATTGCGAATTTGGGAATGTCTATGATTAAATGTTTGTTTTTTACCTCTTGGCGGTGGACCTTGATTGTACTCTTGAAAATGGTACTTCGTTCCTTTGTACGGTGCAAGATAACCAGGTTGGTTAGAGAATCCCGAGTCCACCACATAAAACTTCCCTACAATGTTAAACTGTTAGAATAGCATCAATCATCGGGTTGATCAAAGAAATGTGTACTGCAATCTAAATGTACCTCGGGGAGGATGTGGGAAGTGGCTGCCAAATTTGTCTAGTGCTGCCTTGAACACCCTCATGTCATGAACCGACCCAGGCCACCCAGTAACAATGAAGGTGAATCTCAAGTCAAAATCACATATTGCTAGCACATTCTGAGTAGTAGTTGATTTTTGGTTCATGTGTGTGATGAGGTCTGTCTTTGGCACAACCACCTCTATATGTGTTCCATCAATGGCTCCAATGCAATTGTCGAAGAACGGAGCAAACATTGGATTTTGGACTCTTGGGTGAGGTGTCCTAAACTGTGGATCTAGTGGGCGAATTATGTCTCCTGCCAACTTAACCAAACATTCCAAGACTGCATCAAACTTCCTATGAAGTGTCTCCATTGATCGAACAAAACGATTTTCAGTCTGCCGTATAGATTGGGGAGCACCAACCTTCCATAAGAACATGGCTAAAGATTCCACAGATGTCATCTTCCTAGTAGACTTCAATCCATATGACTCTACTAGCAAATTGTGCAGGCTATCAAACACCTCTCTATCCATTCTAAACATGTTGAAACATTGTGTCTTATGATGTAATGTCCTCATCACCCACTCATATCCAGTTTCTTTAGGTTGGCGGTACATATTTTTATTTGCCATGTTCTCAAGGTGGTACGTACCAATGATTTGTGCAGCGCCGAATATTATGTTCTTCCTCCTCTCTGCTGCTGCAGCTTCTTGTTCCTCCTCTTCTTCGTCCTCCTCTGCCCACTGATCCATGGTGGCAGCCATCCATTGCTACAAAAAAGGGTAGAGGATCAATTTAGTACCAACAAGTAACAGAATATGATGGATCATATGCACCAGTTCACATCAAATGAAGAAATGCTCACAATTATTACTCCAGTCAACAGAAATATAACACATGACCAATCAAAGTTCAAATTGCAGTTCACATAACACGACATAACATGATTCAAGTTCACATAACACGACATAACATGACTCAAGTTCACATAACACGACATAACATGATTCAAGTTCACATAACACGGCATAACATGATTACTACTAGCATCACACTGCTACAGTTTACTTCTTGGTCACAATTCCTCTCTGCTGGCAGTGCATTTGGATCCACGCAAGCCTTGCTTCAATAGTCTGCATAGCTCTGAAAAAGGCCCTCTTGTTAGCATCCATGAACAACTCCGAAGCCACCCACATTTCCACGGATGCTTCAGCTACCCCACACTCTGTAGCAAGAGCTACACACTGATCCATCTCTTCTTGAATTGCTTGGCTTTTTTGCACCATGATCTGTGCTTGTGCATTTACAATTGCCCTGGACCGAGCCTCCTCCCTCTTGGCATAATTGTCCTCCTTTTTCTTCCCTTCCTCCCTGTCAATCTTGATTTCATTCACCAGCCCCCTAAGAGCTTTAACCATAGGACTCTTGGTTTTCTTGGAAGGGCTCTCTCCTGTTGTTGCAATGCTGGTGGCCCTCTTGCTGCTACTACTAGCCCTCTTGTTAGCACTGCCCATGGGACTGCATGTGTCGCCTTCTCCAGTGAGATCATTAAGATCTGCTGCAACACCATTGTGCGGCTGGTTGTCTTCCTCATCAAATCCTGGACAAAATGCAGATGATCCATCCACTGTCACATTATCGAAGATCAGCATCAAATCATCTAGATAGGGGGGCACTCGATCCTTGAATACTCTGTAGCACTCGGTTCTCCCCTTGGTATTAGCTTGCCACCATGACTCGCTTGCCAGGATTTCACCATTTGGACCTCGGCCTAGTCCACTGGACTTCACCTGCACCTCTTTCCAGAAAGTTGCCAAGACCTTTGCTTGGGTATACCTATTCTTCATAGCCTTCACATTATATTTCTGTCCACAAGATCTACGAAAATCTCTGCATATGTTCTTCCACCCAACAGCAGCCATTTGATTGTTTGGGTGGTTCCCATTACTAATCTCGCGAATGACTAATTTTAAATAGAGTTATAGCCTTTGTTCATTCCATTTAGCAGTATCAAAGCCACGTTGTCATGCATTGCAAATCGATTACAAAACGGTACTATGTGATACATTGCAATTGTGAAACACATGAACACTACAAATATTACCTCATCAGAGTCGTCTTCCTCCTCTTCGGAGTTCTGGAGCATGTTGGAGCTGGTCCAATAGAAGCCTTCCTCCTCCTCGTCCAGGTCAATGTGGCCTTCAGTTTGAGCACTTGCGGCATTGGTCAGGGACCTACCGCGCTTGACACCACCACCACCGCGACCAGCCCCTGACCTCGCTGGACGAGGAGGCATGCCGGCGCTGGATGAGGTTCCTCGGCCACCTGCGCCTTGGCCCGCACCTCGACCGCGTCCAGTCATGGCCACCACATGCTTGCCGCTTCATCGACGGGGAGGGGCCTCCTGGGACTGCAAAACATGCTGGTACTCCGGCAGGCCAGGAAACGCCGCCGCCTCGGAGTTCAGGTCCAGTCCCCCCGGCGCGGGCGGATCGACGAAAGTCGGGGCCTGGGGTGTACTCGGAGCACCCACGCGCAGAGGGAGGCCGGCAACCGCCACGCTCAGAGCACCCAGGCCTCCAGTCGCCGCGCCCAGGGCACCCACGCGCGGAGAGAAGCCTCCAGCCGCCGGAGCACTAAACGGAGCAGCACGCGCACGAATCGGTGGGGAGTAGTTGCCGACCTGGGAGCCGTCACCAAAGAAGTCGTCTTCCTCGTCGGCGCCTTGGGAATCTTCGAAAAGGTTGAGCTGCAACCTCGAGTTCCTGCGGGCCATGGTGGAGACCGGGCGGCGAGCGAAGGAGGCGAGCGGATCCGGGCAGCGGCGTACTGGATCTCGAAGGAGGCGTGCTGGATCGGAAGGATTGCGGCGGGGGCGAGCTTGCGATGGAGGGTGGCGGCGGCGAGGGTTTGGGTGCGCGGTGGGAACGAGCTCGGGATGGGTCACGGGTGGGAATCCAGTGTGGACCTGAAGGAGAAAAGGTGGTGGGTCCCACACAAAAGGAGGTGACTTATAAATTTTAAGTTGGGGTGGAGCAACTTATGACTTATAAGTTAGGGTGACTTATAAGTTGGAGTTGTTTAGAAAAATAAATCACTTTTTTCACTTTTGGATTTATAAGTTGATGACTTATTTGAAACCAAACAGGACCTTATATATGCATAGGGTTGCACGTTGTGGACATGCAAGCTACCATCGTGGAAGTATCATGGCTTCCTCACGGCTCAGGGGCGCGAAGTGTTGAGTGAAGATAATGGGTTCGTTTTTAAGGAGTGCACCGTAGATGGCGTCACGCCGGTTTACTTGGGGCGTGGGTGGCGATTCTGTTCCACGGTGATCTTCTATCGAACGTTTTTGTCTAACATCATCGTCCCCCAGAGATGGGACGCCTGGAAAGCCAAGGGTCATGAGTGAGTATACATATATATACGTACTGTATGATCTACTGTTTGCATGCCTTACAGCCTTAATCACTAATTAATATACCAACGTGTTCGAATTATCACAGGAGCTCGCTGACAATGTTGGAGTCGGAGTGCACGGGGCCAGGATCCAACAGGACAGGCCGAGTCCCTTGGTCCAGGGTAGCCAGCGGCACAGAGGTCGCCAGGTTCACCGACATAAACTACTGGGCTGTTTGGTTCTAGGTCTATCCATGCCACATTTTGTCATACAATGTTGCCATACTTGTCTAAGGTTAGTTCTTCAAAATGAGAGTCACAAGTTGGCAAGCCTAAGGGAATCTTGCCACATTTTTTGAGAGTATGTGATGTGGGACCATAGTATGGCTTGCCTAAGGTGTGGCTTGAACCAAACACCCACCCAAATTGATCAAACTTGCGTAACTTTAGGTGTGGCAACCTTAGGCAAATTTAGTCTCAAACCAAACAGCCCCACGTCTCCAGTGATGGATGGCTAGGGGCGCAGCCGCACTAGATACGTACTATTTATTATTTACGAGAAAATAGCTACGCTGCTCTTGGCATGTACGTACCTACTCTGGATTGTGAGAAACACACTTGTACGTACGTGCCACTATACGATAGCATCAAGCAAACTATACTCTACATCCGGTGGCGTGGCAGGCTCTCTATATATCCACTCCATGCGTAAACATATATAAGAGCATTTAGATTATTAAAAAAGTGATCTGAATGTTTTTATATTTGTTTACTGAGTGAGTACCTAACTTGGCATTTTATTCAATTTTTTGTTGGTGGCTTACCAAGCTGACCATTTAGCATTATTTTCCATATATGTTTCTTTGGCAAAATTATTTATGCGTACGTGCAATATATATGCATGCATGCACAGATAAGGCACGAAGAATGCTTGCTAAAGCTTACTTAATGTTTATATATATGGTCTTAAGGAGCCAAGCGCGCATGATGAGTCTAAAAAAAAGCCTACTCCAAACATGCATGTGCTAGATGTATCCAGAAAGAAGATTCATGGCAGGAACCCGGCTCCTCAGCGATTTGAGCTTCCTGGCCGTTGGATCATTTTGCTTGATGCGATTAGGGCCGTCGGATTGAGCCCTGGGACGACCTCACCCGTCGCATCGAAGTGGGGCTCCTGTAGCAACGAATAGTTTCATCCCGATCGTGCCACCACGCGTAAATAGCCTGCCCCATGGGGGGCATTTTCGTCATTTCATGCTTATGCCACTGGTAGAAAAAAGGGCCTATAGTCCCGGTTCGTAAGGGCCTTTAGTCCCGGTTCCTGAACCGGGACTAAAGTGTCGGTACTAATGCCCCGACCCTTTAGTCCCGATTCAATTCAGAACCGGGACTGATGGGCCTCCACGTGGGCAGTGCCGGCAGCCCAGGCAGGGGGACCTTTGGTCCCGGTTGATGACATAAACCGGGACCAATAGGCTTCCACGCGTCAGCATCTGGCTGGAGCTGAGGTTTTTCTTTGTTTTAAAAAAAAGTGGTTGTTTTAGGGGGTTTAGGGGGTTATTTTTACGTTGTTATTAGCTAGCTAATAGAGAGAAGTGTCCTCTCTTATATCTTCATCCTTGGTTTACCTACGCTACTGCTATGTTCATTTCACCCGCAGATATATATATATAATAACATCATATATAATAACAAGTCCTACTAATTAATCAAGCATCATCATACAACTTCTACTCGTTATTAATAATAAGTCATACGATCATCATCCTCATAGTCATCGAACCCAACCCTACATAATTGTTCTTAGCACATGATCATCAGTATCAGGTAGGACCTAAACACACTTAAGGTAAAATAGCATAAAACAATATAGGCCCTGACTCTCCATTATGAAGAATGGAGATCATCCTGTCTCCAATTCTTGCGCCTCGCTTCCTTTTGCTTCCAAGAAGCTCCTTACGAGTGTCCATACATTTTTTTCCATCCTTTGATTGTCATGTCTCCACTTCTTTTAGAAATCCGGTATGGACAGTTGAGATTCGTAGGATGACCTGGATATATGTTCAAAACACGAAGGCTGTCGCCATTCTGATACATCAAATGAGGCACACAATCCTCTGGGATTCTTTGTTGAAAAACATAGTAATAACTTCGTAGTTAGCAATGATGTACTAGTTTTAGAAGTATGAAAAAGATGCACGGATGCCGTAATAGTAAAAAAACTTACCAGGGTATCTCCATGGTAGTTACCGTAGTTCAATACGTGCACTAGTGGCACGTATTGACCATAATGCTGAGGAGTTCGATTATAGATATTGTAATTCTCAATATCCTACAAAATCTAACCAGATGAGTTTTCTCCTTGTAAGTTAACTCAGAGCCATCGGTGTAGTAAGTTCTATCTACCATCTTCTGCACATTCTTTGATACTTCAAAATAAGCTGTCAATGGAAATAAGTTGTCAACTATTTTGAAATGAACAATATAAATTAGTTAATAATTAACTATGTTTGAGAAACTCACGTAGCGGTAGAACTGGAGGAGTATCAACAAGGACCCAAATGTCCATATTGTCTTGCTCGATTTCAGGATCACCAAGATCCATGGTGACAAGCATACCCTCATTAAAACCATACAATTTGCAAAATGCTTCCCAATTTTGCAACCAAAATGAGTTACGCTCTCAGCATTATACAACTTTACTTCAAAATCCACATCATGATGGGTCCTTAGGTGAATTTTCTTCGTTTCAAAATTTTCATGGTCTTCAAAATCCATCCTCTCCAAGACATAGCGTCTTGCATGGCATGGGATAAACTATACTCGAATTGTAAAACATGAAAATTACACGTTGAAATAGTTGAAGTCATGCTTAATTATGAAAAAAACACTTGTCGTTGTTGCGTACCGTTTCAACTTCGAAGGTCTCCTCGAGCTTAATGCTGAAGCGCCGACCATCGTCCAGGTGAGGCCTGTCACACTTACCTCGATCGTCGTGGCACCAGTCGCACTCCCCCGGGAGACTTTCGTCGTCCGATGATGACATTTCCTATACGTTCATAATTCAAAGACTAAATTAGATCATTATTATTCAACTAATCATATGCATATGCCTTGCATAGTGCTCTCCAATTTGAGCATTCAATAAGAAAAATCAAATCGCAAAATAAAGTAGTATTCAAATTAGGATGCCTTCAATTATAAGAAAAACTACATCATCTCCATGTGTCCGTACATCAAATATTATCACTAATACATGTCGAATACTATATATCATACATATCGCCAATACAGCTAGAACCGTAGCGCCCGACAGGTATCGGCGCGGGCGGTGGACACCCAAAGGGAAGGAACCATCACAGGATCATAGCTCCAGTAAGATCCCTAAAGAACCTACTGCTGCCGGTGCCTTCTAAAAATAAACTAGTTCTATTAATTTTCTTGCTAAAAATAAACTACTTCTATAATAAAATAAACCAGTTTTATTAAATCAACTAGTTCAACTACTAAGCACTTACTATAAATAGAATAATGTAGTACTTACTAAAAATAAACAAGTTTACCTAGTTCTAACTAATTCCATTAAACACTTTCTAAGTAGTACTAATTACTAAAAGTTAATTATCGGGAAGGGGGGTATGTCGACAACGACATACCCGATAACAAAAAATAAGAAGAGGAAGAAGAAAAAGAAAGAGGAGAAGAAGAAAGGAAAAGGAGAAGAAAAAAAAAGAAAAAAAAGGAGAAGAAGAAGGAATAATAGAGAAGAACAAGAAGAATTCTTCTTCTTCTCCTCTATTCCTTCTTCTTCTCTTCTTTTTTTTTCTTCTTTTTCATCTTCTTATTTATTTCTCCTGTTATTTCTCTCCTCTTCTTCTTCTCCTTCTTCCTCTTCTTATTTTCCTTTTTTCTCTCATTCTTTTTCTTCTAGATATGAACATATACATAAATGACTTTGATCATACATAACGTTCAGATTCCTACACAATATGAACAAAATTACAACAGCAAAAAATAATAAAAATTCTATGAACAAAATAAAAATTCTATGAACAAAATTACAACAAAAAAATCATAAAAATTCTATGAAAAAATTGACATATTATTTGCATATATATGAACACACAAACTTTTGCATATGCAACAATAATATCACCAAAAAAATGTATGAACAGAAAAAAAATTCTAACTTTTGCATCTAAACTATACATCTAAATTAAGTACAACTAAATTAACTATACATCTAAATTAACTATACATCCTAACTATACAACTAAATTAACTATACATTTTAAATTAGGAAATTACGCAAGCCGGGGCGGCGATCGACGAGGAGGGGCACGGCGTCGGCGGCGAGGAGGCAGGGGGCACGGGGCGGCGACGGCGACGGTGAGGGGCGGCGACGGCGACGGCGAGGCACGAGCGACGGCGACGACACGGTTAGGGGCGACGGCGAGGCACGGGCGTCGGCGGCGAGGAGGCAGGGGGCACGGGGCGGCGACGGCGACGGCGAGGCATGGGCGACGGCGACGGCGCGGTCGGGGGCGATGGCAGGGGCGGTGGACGGCGTTGGGGCAGCCTGGCGGCGTCGATGTGCTTTGTTGGAAATATGCCCTAGAGGCAATAATAAATTGATTATTATTATATTTCCTTGTTCATGATAATCGTTTATTATCCATGCTATAATTGTATTGATAGGAAACTCAGATACATGTGTGGATACATAGACAACACCATGTCCCTAGTAAGCCTCTAGTTGACTAGCTCGTTGATCAATAGATGGTTACGGTTTCCTAACCATGGACATTGGATGTCGTTGATAACGGGATCACATCATTAGAAGAATGATGTGATGGACAAGACCCAATCCTAAGCATAGCACTAGATCATGTAGTTCGTATGCTAAAGCTTTGCTAATGTCAAGTATCATTTCCTTAGACCATGAGATTGTGCAACTCCCGGATACCGTAGGAGTGCTTTGGGTGTGCCAAACGTCACAACGTAACTGGGTGGCTATAAATGTACATTACAGGTATCTCCGAAAGTGTCTGTTGGGTTGGCACGAATCGAGACTGGGATTTGTCACTCCGTGTAAGCGGAGAGGTATCTCTGGGCCCACTCGGTAGGACATCATCATAATGTGCACAATGTGATCAAGGAGTTGATCACGGGATGATGTGTTACAGAACGAGTAAAGAGACTTGCCGGTAACGAGATTGAACAAGGTATCGGGATACCGACGATCGAATCTCGGGCAAGTATCGTACCGATAGACAAAGGGAATTGTATACGGGATTGATTAAGTCCTTGACATCGTGGTTCATACAATGAGATCATCGTGGAACATGTGGGAGCCAACATGGGTATCCAGATCCCGCTGTTGGTTATTGACCGGAGAACGTCTCGGTCATGTCTGCATGTCTCCCGAACCCGTAGGGTCTACACACTTAAGGTTCGATGACGCTAGGGTTATAAAGGAAGTTAGTATGTGGTTACCGAATGTTGTTCGGAGTCCCGGATGAGATCCCGGACGTCACGAGGAGTTCCGGAATGGTCCGGAGGTAAAGATTTATATATGGGAAGTCCTGTTTTGGACACCGGAAGAGTTTCGGGGTTTATCGGTAACGTACCGGGACCACCGGGAGGGTCCCGGGGGTCCACCAAGTGGGGCCACCTGCCCCGGGGGGGCACATGGGCTGTAGGGAGTGCTCCTTGGCCTAAATGGGCCAAGGGCACCAGCCCCACTAAGGCCCGTGCGCCTAAGAGGTGGAGAGGGGGCAAACCCTAATGGGATATGGGCCTTAGGGCCCATATTGGGGCGCCTCCCTCTCCCATCCCATCTTGGCCGCCCCCCTTGCTCCCCATCTAGGGCTGCCGCCCCCTAGGGGTGGGAACCCTAGAGGGGGCGCAGCCCTCCCCTTCCCCTATATATATGAGGCCTAGGGCTGCCCCAAAACACACAAGATTCAATCTCGTTGGTGCAGCCCTGCGTCTCTTCTTCCTCCTCTTCTGTGGTGCTTGGCGAAGCCCTGCAGGATAGCCACGCTCCTCCATCATCACCACGCCGTTGTGCTGCTGTTGGATGAAGTCTTCCTCAACCTCTCCCTCTCTCCTTGCTGGATCAAGGCGTGGGAGACGTCACTGGGCTGTACGTGTGTTGAACACGGAGGTGCCGTCCGTTCGGCACTTGGTCATCGGTGATTTGGATCACGACGAGTACGACTCCATCAACCCCGTTCACTTGAACGCTTCCGCTTAGCGATCTACAAGGGTATGTAGATGAACTCTCTTTCTACTCGTTGCTAGTCTCTCCATAGATAGATCTTGGTGATACGTAGGAAAATTTTGAATTTCTTGCTAGAAACCCATAGCAGCCACGTAAAACATGCAAACAACAATTAGAGGACGTCTAACTTGTTTTTGCAGGGTATGCTATGTGATGTGATATGGCCCAAAGGATGTGATGAATGATATATGTGATGTATGAGATTGATCATGTTCTTGTAATAGGAATCACGACTTGCATGTCGATGAGTATGACAACCGGCAGGAGCCATAGGAATTGTCTTTATTTATTTATGACCTGCGTGTCAACTTAAACGTCATGTAATTACTTTACTTTATTGCTAACCGTTAGCTGTAGTAGTAGAAGTAATAGATGACGTGACAACTTCAAGAAGACACGATGATGGAGATCATGGTGTCATGCCGGTGACGATGATGATCATGGAGCCCCGAAGATGGAGATCAAAAGGAGCAAAGTGATATTGGCCATATCATGTCACTATTTGATTGCATGTGATGTTTATCATGTTTATACATCTTATTTGCTTAGAACGACGGTAGTAAATAAGATGATCCCTCATAAAAATTTCAAGAAGTGTTCTCCCCTAACTGTGCACCGTTGCTACAGTTCGTCGTTTCGAAGCACCACGTGATGATCGGGTGTGATAGATCCTTACGTTCACATACAACGGGTGTAAGACAGTTTTACACATGCAAAACACTTAGGGTTAACTTGACGAGCCTAGCATGTGCATAGACATGGCCTCGGAACACAGAAGACCGAAAGGTCGAGCATGAGTCGTATGGTAGATACGATCAACATGAAGATGTTCACCGACGTTGACTAGTCTGTCTCACGTGATGATCGGACACGGCCTAGTTAACTCGGATCATGTAATCGCTTAGATGACTAGAGGGATGTCTATCTAAGTGGGAGTTCATAAGATGAACTTAATTATCCTGAACATAGTCAAAAGGATTTTACAAATTATGTCGTAGCTCACGCTATAGTTCTACTGTTTAGATATGTTCCTAGAGAAAAATTAGTTGAAAGTTGATAGTAGCAATTATGCAGACAGTAAAAGGCTTATGTCCTTAATGCACCGCTCAGTGTGCTGAACCTCGAACGTGGTCTGTGGATGTTGCGAACATCTGACATACACGTTTTGATAACTACATGATAGTTCAGTTAAACGGTTTAGAATTGAGGCACCAAAGACGTTTTTGAAACGTCGCGAAACATATGAGATGTTTTGAGGGCTGAAATTGGGATTTCAGGCTCGTGCCCACGTCAAAAGGTATAAGACCTCCGACGGTTCTTCTAGCCTACATACTAAGGGAGAAAAGCTCAATTGTTGAGCTTGTGCTCAGATTGTCTGAGTACAACATTCATTTAATCGAGTGGGAGTTGATCTTCCAGATGAGATAATGATGTTTCTCCGAAGTCATTACCACCAAGCTGTTAGAGCTTCGTGATGAACTATGATATATCAGGGACATATATGATGATCCTTGAGATATTCGCGATGTTTGACACCACAAAGTAGAAATCAAGAAGGAGCATCAATTGTTGATGGTTGGTGAAACCACTAGTTTCAAGAAGGGCAAGGGCAAGAAGGGATACTTCACGAAATGGCAAATCAGCTGCTGCTCTAGTGAAGAAACCCAAGGTTGAACCCAAACCCGAGACTAAGTGCTTCTGTAATAAGAGGAATAGCCACTGGAGCAGAATTACCCTAGATACTTGGTAGATAAGAAGGCTGGCAAGGTCGATAGAAGTATATTGGATATACATTATGTTAATGTGTACTTTACTAGTACTCCTAGTAGCACCAGGGTATTAGATACCGGTTCGGTTGCTAAGTGTTAGTAACTCGAAATAAAAGCTGCGGAATAAACGGAGACTAGCTAAAGGTGAGATAATGATATGTGTTGGAAGTATTTCCAAGGTTGATCAAATATCGTACGCTCCCTCTACCATCGAGATTGGTGTTTGCGTTGAGCATAGACATGATTGGATTATGTCCATCGCAATACGGTTATTCATTTAAGGAGAATAATGGTTACTCTGTTTATTTGAATAATACCTTCAATGGTCTTACACCTAAAATGAATGGTTTATTGAATCTCGATCGTAGTGATACACATGTTCATGCCAAAAGATAGTAATGATAGTACCACCTACTTGTGGCACTGCCACGTAAGTCATATCGGTATAAAACGCATGAGGAAGCTCCATGTTGATGGATCTTTGGGCTCACTCATTTTTGAAAAGTTTGAGACATGCGAACCATGTCTATTGGTGTATATGCATGAAGAAACTCCATGCAAATGGACCATTTGAACTAACTTGATTTTTGAATCACTTGAGACATGCAAATAATACCACATGGGCAAGATGACTGAAAGCCTCGTTTTTCAGTAAAATGGAACTAGAAAGCAACTTGTTGGAAGTAATACATTTTGATGTGTGCAGTCCAATGAGTGGTGAGGCGTGTAGTGGATATCGTTATGTTCTTACTTCACAGATGATTTGAGTAGATGTTGAGTATATTTACTTGATGAATCACGAGTTTGAATTATTGAAAGGTTCAAGTAATTTCAGGGTGAAGTTGAAAGATCGTCGTGACAAGAGGATAAAAGATCTATGATATGATCATAGAGATGAATATCTGAATTACGAGTTTGGCACGGAATTAAGACATTGTGGAAATTGTTTCACAACTAATACAGCCTGGAACACCATAATGTGATGGTGTGTCCGAACATCATAACTGCACCCTATTGGATATGATGCATACCATGATGTCTCTTATCGAATTACCACGATAGTTTATGGGTTAGGCATTAGAGACAACCACATTCACTTTAAATAGGGCACCACGTAATTCCGGTGAGATGACACCGTATGAACTATGGTTTAGAGAAACCTAAGCTGTCATTTCTTAAAAGTTTGGGGCTGCGACGCTTATGTGAAAAAGTTTCAGGCTGATAAGCTCAAACCCAAAGCGGATAAATGCATCTTCATAGGACACCCAAAACAGTTGGGTATACCTCCTGTCTCAGATCCGAAAGCAATAAGGGATTGTTTCTAGAATCGGGTCCTTTCTCAAGGAAAAGTTTCTCTCGAAAGAATTGAGTGGGAGGATGGTGGAAACTTGATGAGGTTATTGAACCGTCTCTTCAACTAGTTTGTGGCAGGGCACAGGAAATTGTTCCTGTGGCACCTACACCAATTGAAGTGGAAGCTTATGATATTGATCACGAGACTTCGGATCAAGTCACTCCCAAACCTCGTAGGATGACAAGGATACATAATCCTGTCTTAGAAGTCATGTTGCCGGACAACAATGGACCTACGAGCTATGGAGAAGCGTTGGTGGGCCCGGATTCCGATAAATGGCTCGAGGCCATAAAATCCGAGAGAGGATCCATGTATGGAAACAAAGTGTTGACTTTGACAGAACAGATCGATGGTCATGAGGCTGTTGAGTACAGATGGATTTTAAAAGGAAGACGGACAATGATGGTAAATGTCACCATTAAGAAAGCTCGACTTGTCGTTAAGATGTTTCCCGACAAGTTCAAGGAGTTGACTACGGTGAGACTTTCTCACCCGTAGCGATGCTAAGAGTCTGTTGGAATTATATTAGCGATTACTGCATTATTTATGAAATCTTGCAGATAGGATGTCAAAAAAAAACATTGTTTCCTCGATGATTTGTGAGGAAAGGTTGTATGTAACACAACCGGAAGGTTTTGTCAATCCTGAAAATGCTAATAAGTATGCAAAGCTCCAGCAATCCTTCTAAGGACTGGAGTAAGCATCTCGGAGTTGGAATGTATGCTTTGATGAGATGATCAAAGATTTTGGTGTATACAAAGTTTATGAGAAACTTGTATTTCCAAAGAAGTGAGTGGGAGCACTATAGAATTTCTGATGAGTATATGTTGTTGATCAGAAATGATGTAGAATTTCTAAGAAAGCATATAGGGTTATTTGAAAAGTGTTTTTCAATTGAAAGCCTGGATTAAGCTACTTGAACATTGAGCATCAAGATCTATAAGGATAGATCAAAACGCTTAATGGAACTTTCAAATGAGCACATACCTTGACATGATCTTGAAGGTGTTCAAGATGGATCAGTCAAAGAAGGAGTTCTTGCCTGAGTTGTAAGGTATGAAGTTAAGACTTAAAGCTCGACCATGGCAGAATAGAGAGAAAGGATGAAGGTCGTCCCCTATGCTTAAGACATAGGCTCTACAGTATGCTATGCTGTGTACCGCACCTGAAGTGTGCCTTGCCATGAGTCAGTCAAGGGGTACAAGAGTGATCCAAGAATGGATCACAGGACAGCGGTCAAAGTTATCCTTAGTAATTAGTGGACTAAGGAATTTTTCTCGATTATGGAGGTGGTAAAAGAGTTCGTCGTAAAGGGTTACGCCGATGCAAACTTTGACACTAATCCAGATTATACTGAGTAGTAAACTGGATTCGTATAGTAGAACAGTTATTTGGAATAGCTCCAAATAGAGCGTGGTAGCTACATCTAGGAGATGACATAGAGATTTGTAAAGCACACACGGATCTGAAAGGTTCAGACCCGTTGACTAAAACCTCTCTCACAAGCAACATGATCAAACCTAAAAACTCTTGGGTGTTAGTCACATGATGATGTGACCTGTGAATGTTAATCACATGGCGATGTGAACTAGATTATTGACTCTAGTGCAAGTGGGAGACTGTTGGAAATATGCCCTAGAGGCAATAATAAATTGATTATTATTATATTTCCTTGTTCATGATAATCGTTTATTATCCATGCTATAATTGTATTGATAGGAAACTCAGATACATGTGTGGATACATAGACAACACCATGTCCCTAGTAAGCCTCTAGTTGACTAGCTCGTTGATCAATAGATGGTTACGGTTTCCTAACCATGGACATTGGATGTCATTGATAACGGGATCACATCATTAGAAGAATGATGTGATGGACAAGACCCAATCCTAAGCATAGCACTAGATCGTGTAGTTCGTATGCTAAAGCTTTGCTAATGTCAAGTATCATTTCCTTAGACCATGAGATTGTGCAACTCCCGGATACCGTAGGAGTGCTTTGGGTGTGCCAAACGTCACAACGTAACTGGGTGGCTATAAAGGTACATTACAGGTATCTCCGAAAGTGTCTGTTGGGTTGGCACGAATCGAGACTGGGATTTGTCACTCCGTGTAAGCGGAGAGGTATCTCTGGGCCCACTCGGTAGGACATCATCATAATGTGCACAATGTGATCAAGGAGTTGATCACGGGATGATGTGTTACAGAACGAGTAAAGAGACTTGCCGGTAACGAGATTGAACAAGGTATTGGGATACCGACGATCGAATCTCGGGCAAGTATCGTACTGATAGACAAAGGGAATTGTATACGGGATTGATTAAGTCCTTGACATCGTGGTTCATCCGATGAGATCATCGTGGAACATGTGGGAGCCAACATGGGTATCCAGATCCCGCTGTTGGTTATTGACCGGAGAACGTCTCGGTCATGTCTGCATGTCTCCCGAACCCGTAGGGTCTACACACTTAAGGTTCGATGACGCTAGGGTTATAAAGGAAGTTAGTATGTGGTTACTGAATGTTGTTCGGAGTCCCGGATGAGATCCCGGACGTCACGAGGAGTTCTGGAATGGTCCGGAGGTAAAGATTTATATATGGGAAGTCCTGTTTTGGACACCGGAAGAGTTTTGGGGTTTATCGGTAACGTACCGGGACCACCGGGAGGGTCCCGGGGGTCCACCAAGTGGGGCCACCTGCCCCGGGGGGCCACATGGGCTGTAGGGAGTGCTCCTTGGCCTACATGGGCCAAGGGCACCAGCCCCACTAAGGCCCATGCGCCTAAGAGGTGGAGAGGGGGCAAACCCTAATGGGATATGGGCCTTAGGGCCCATATTGGGGCGCCTCCCTCTCCCATCCCATCTTGGCCGCCCCCCTTGCTCCCCATCTAGGGCTGCCGCCCCCCCTAGGGGTGGGAACCCTAGAGGGGGCGCAGCCCTCCCCTTCCCCTATATATATGAGGCCTAGGGCTGCCCCAAAACACACAAGATTCAATCTCGTTGGTGCAGCCCTGCGTCTCTTCTTCCTCCTCTTCTGTGGTGCTTGGCGAAGCCCTGCAGGATAGCCACGCTCCTCCATCATCACCACGCCGTTGTGCTGCTGTTGGATGAAGTCTTCCTCAACCTCTCCCTCTCTCCTTGCTGGATCAAGGCGTGGGAGACGTCACCGGGCTGTACGTGTGTTGAACACGGAGGTGCCGTCCGTTCGGCACTTGGTCATCGGTGATTTGGATCACGACGAGTACGACTCCATCAACCCCGTTCACTTGAACGCTTCCGCTTAGCGATCTACAAGGGTATGTAGATGAACTCTCTTTCTACTCGTTGCTAGTCTCTCCATAGATAGATCTTGGTGATACGTAGGAAAATTTTGAATTTCTGCTACGTTCCCCAATATGCTTGGCGTCGTCGGGAGCAACTGCGAGGGAAATGTGAAAATTTCCCAAGTCTTTGCTTATATAGCAAAGCCATTGGTCCCAGTTCGTGGCACAAACCGGGACCAATGCACCCCTTTCGTCCCGGTTTGTGCCACGAACCGGGACCAAAGGCCAAATTTCAGCAGCCCAAAGGGCGGGAAGCGGCGGCCTTTAGTCCCGGTTGGTGCCAAGAACTGGGACCAAAGGCTCCCTTTCATCCCGGTTGGTGCCACCAACCGGGACCAAAGGTCGTGTACTGGAACTGCCGCGGTGCGTTGGGATATTTAGTCCCACCTCGCTAGCCGAGAGGGGCTCGGAGTGGTTTATAAGCCCTGCGGAGCCGACCACTTCGAGCTCCTCTCTACTGCAGGCTTACGGGCCTAAATCCACACTCTGTGCTTGTGGGCCTACTAGGCCTACTGTGGGCCTGCATCCTGGCCCAACTAGCGGGTTTCTAGTCGTATGCAGGCTGTGGTGGCCCAGTAGGCGGCACTTTAAAAAAAATCTAGTTTTTTGTTTTTTTACTAACAGCAAAATACTTACTAGTTTTTCAGTTATTATTTTTGGTTTTAGGTAATAAAAATTGTAAACTTTCTGTTAGTGCCATTAATTTTCCAATTTGAATTATTTAAATTTGAATTCTTTGAAATTTATGTGAATCACTAGTTTGTAACAAAAGAAATATTTATGATAATTCTTTTTGCTATTAAAGTTTCTTTTTGCTTATAATGTTTTGAACAAAAAATACTTAGATAATTTATTCTTTGTTGCTTTATTTATTTTATTTTTTTCTACTTATAACAAAATACTTATTGTTAATATAATTATTTTTTTTCCAGATTTTTTGTTTTGTTTTCTGCATTATTCATTTTCTTTTTTTTTTGCTTTATTTTTTATTTTAGGTCACAAAATATGTTTATGAATAGTTAAACTTTGAATAGTTTAAATTTGAATTTTTTAAGTTTGTGATTAACTTTACTAGTGCCATTAGTTTTCAAATTAGAATAGTTAAAATTTTGAATTCTTTGAAATTTATGTGAATCTCAAGTTTGAGATTAACTTTGCTAGTGCCACTTGTTTTCAAATTAGAATAGTTAAAATTTGAATTGTTTGAAATTTGTGTGAATCTCAAGTTTGTGATTAACTTTACTAGTGACATTAGTTTTCAAAATTAGAATAGTTAAAATTTGAATTGTTTGAAATTTGTGTGAATCTCAAGTTTGTGATTAACTTTACTAGTGCCATTAGTTTTCAAATTATAATAGTTAAAATTTGAATTCTTTGAAATTTATGTGAATCTCAAGTTTGTGATTAACTTTGCTAGTGCCACTAGTTTTCAAATTAGAATAGTTAAAATTTGAATTGTTTGAAATTTGTGTGAATCTCAAGTTTGTGATTAACTTTACTAGTGCCATTATTTTTTCATTTCTACTTAGAACTAAATACTTATAGTTTTTTAGTGATATATTTTTTATTTTAGGTCACAAAAATTATAAACTTTTTGTTAGTGCCATTAGTTTTAAAATTTGAATAGTTTAAATTTGATTTTTTTTAAAAATTTGTGTGAATCACTAGTTTATGAATAACTTTACAAATATTATAAGCATTTTTTTTCTTTTTTGCTATTTATTTTTTCATTTCTACTTAGAACTAAATACTTATAGTTTTTTAGTGATTTATTTTTTCTTTTAGGTCACAAAAAATAAAAACTTCTCTGTTAGTGAACATAGATGCACTTATAGAGAAAATTAAACATAAATTCATAATTCATTTCTATTTATGAATTTAGGTCCAATTTTTCTTTATAGGTGCATCTATTTTCACTTTGAGAGGAGCTTAACAACGCAGAGAGGGACGGGCTTATAAGCAGGTGTGGGCGGCCTTCGGTTGGCGAGGTGGGACTAAACTCTGGGTGCAACGAGGGCGAACCCTTTAGTCCCGGTTCGTGGCACGAACCGGGACTAAAGGGGAGCCTGTGGTCCTGGTTCATGCCACGAACCGGGACAAAGGTGGTGGGCCAGGAGCCAGGCCCATTGGTCCCGGTTCGTCCCACCAACCGGGACCAAAAGGTCCAGACGAACCGGGACCAATGGCCCACGTGGCCCGGCCGGCCCCCTAGGCTCACGAACCGGGACCAATGCCCACATTGGTCCCGGTTCTAGACTGAAACGGGACTAATGGGCTGAGGCGGCCTGGACCATAGCCCCTTTTTCTACTAGTGTGCGCATAAAAGGTGGCCGCTCCCATGAAGATGACCTAGCCGCCTCTCTCCCGCACTCACACAGCTCCTCGCCTCTTCCTCCCATCCCCACCTCCTGCCCACTCACTAGATCTACCGTCGTTGCCTCGGTCGCTGGCCGATTCCGACCGCTCCGGTGAGCTCCAGCGCCGCCAACACACACACGGCTACTCCTCGACGAGCTCTACAACCTTCACCGCGTCGATCTACTTTTCCTCGCCTCCCGTGTTCGCCCGCTTCAATTTCCCCTGTTAGGGTTTCAGTGGTGGACGTGGACCTCACCTCCGACGGCCGCCTTCTCGTTGCTCCGGTCATCTCTGCCCCCGTCAAGGTCGCCCCTCGGAGCTGCTCCTGACCCCTCGGGGAAGGCGAGGAACACCGGCAGATCGAGTCTCCGGTGTTTTCCTCTACGAGCTGGGAAGGGCGTGCGGTTCTCTCCTCGCCTGTTTCACTTCTCCCCTTGCTCCTCCAAAGTGCTCGGCAGAGGCAGCACAGTCGCCCCTCTTCTCCCTCGCTGTTCGCCGCCCCTGAGCACCATGCGGCTCGCTGACCGATTCGTGCCACCCCCGCCGACCTGAGATCCGCCTCTGCAGGTATGAACTTCTACCTCTTCTCCTGATCTCTCTTTTCTTTTGTGTATGATAGATTTACACGCACTTCCTACAGTTCATCAAGTGATCTGTGAATCATGTTTCCCCCCTTAGCACCTAAATGAACTTCGTAGCAGTTAACAAAATTTTGGGTCAGCAGATATGTATTTTGTTCATTGTAGCACCTTGTTGTATGAACTACATTGGCACATTAATTGACATTGGAATTTTGTTATTTGCCAATTCCTTTCTGACTGGAATGTTAGAGACCAATACAGCTACGGCTTCAAGCCGACTTGGAGTACAAGTCCGGCTTCCTCCACATAGATAGTTTCCCTACTTGGGTCTCCTTTTGTAATTGTAAACTACTATGCTATATATATAATGAGGGGGTGCGCTGAGGCAGGCAATCAAGTCGCCCAGTATTATCAGGTTTTACATGGTATCAGGCAGTCCGATCCTCTCCCTCTAAAACTCTTGCTGCCGCATCTTCTTTTGCCCTAGCTGCTGCCGCCGCTGCCTTCTTCCGCCTCCCGAGCCTGCCGTCGCATCGCTCCACCGTCTCAGCCCCCTCCACCTCCCCATGGCCACTACTGATGATCTCAAGAAACTTGAGGAAGAACTCAAGAACCGCAAGTCTCTCCTTCTTCAGGCTCGCGAGGAAGAACTCCAACGCCAATCTGACGAACGAGGGAAGGTCGTCCTTCCTCCGGCTGCCTCCACTTATGCCGCCTCCATCAAGACGTTTGTCCCCATCACGCTGGACCTCCAGGACTCCAACTATGCTAAGTGGCGCGAGCTATTCCTCGTTGCTCTCGGCCGCTATGGCCTCTTGGCTCATGTTCTCTCCGACAGCACCCCGCCAGACACCTCCGCCACTTCAGATTGGGGCCGTGATGACTTCACTGTCCTCTCTTGGATCTATGGCTCGATCTCTCTCGAGCTCTTCGGCATCATCATGTAGCCCGGCTCCATAGCGAAACAAATTTGGGATGCCATCGCCAACCTCTTCCGCGAGAACAAAAAGAGTCGTGCTCTCGCTCTTGAGCCGAGTTCCGCAATACTGCTCAAGGGGACATGACGATCTCCGACTACTGTGCAAAGCTCAAGTCTCTCTCAGATGCTCTTGATGATGTTGGCCAGTCGGTCACCGACGAAACCCTCGTGCTTACCTTGCTCCGTGGGCTCAACGAGCAGTACTCCCAACTATGCTCGTTCCTGCCGTTTCAAGTGTCGTTCCCGTCCTTTCTTCAGACTCGCTCCGCCCTCGTTCTTGAAGAATCCCAGAAGAAAACTAATTCTAAGAACTCTGCTTCCACCGCCTTATGGGCCAGCGGCAACAGCATCCTTCCTAGTGTCGGTGGTGAACGTGATCCGCCTCCCAATGATGGCCGCCCCTTCCCCACTGATCGACGTGGCTCCCCGTCCTTCTCCGCTGGACGCGGGGAAGCAACAACAGCAGCCGTGGCCGCGGCCGTGGTCGCCGAGACACCCCCTGGATGTACAACCCTTGGACTGGCCAGCCTACTCGTCTTCATCTCCAACAGCAGACGACAGACTCGCATCAACACTCGCAAGCATCTCCGCCGGCCTGGTCGCCTCGCCCCTGGTGCCCTTCTGCTCTTGGGGTCCTCGGTCCTCGACCCACCGTGCCCTCGCCCCAAGCCTATACGGCCTATGGTCCTGGTCATGCAGCAGCACCATCCGGCTACACCATGAGCAACCATGCAGCACCCTACAACAACTTCACTCAGCAGATCGACCCGGCTCTCATCACCGTGCTCAACAACATGCAACTTCCTGGCAACCAGGAGTAGTACATGGACTCTGGAGCATCTTCCCACATGGCATCTGACCCTGGTATACTCTCCACTTTCACCCCTTCTAATGCTCACACAGTCACCATTGGTAATGGTGCTTCCCTACCTATTTCTCATATCGGTTCTCACACTATACCCTCTCTGTCTAAACCTCTTTTTAAATCATGTCCTCGTTGTTCCTCACATAATCAAAAATCTTCTTTCGGTTCGTAAACTTACTACTGATAATTTTGTCTCTATTGAGTTTGACCCTTGGGGTTTTTCTATGAAGGCGCTTCCTACTCGGATCGAGATTCTTCGATGCAATAGCACCGGACCACTCTACTCCGTCTCCCCACCACCACCAACCGAAGCCCACATCATCACCGTCTCCCCGAACATCTGGCATTGTCGTTTGGGTCATCCTGGTCATCACACCATGAAGCGTCTCCACCACCATCAGAATATTTCGTCTCCTAGAGTTACACCATCTATATGTCATGCTTGTCAACTTGGACGTCATGTTAGATTGCCCTTTTATTCGTCCACTTCATATACTATTAAAACTTTTGCTTTACTACATTGTGATCTTTGGACATCTCCTGTACCTAGTACTTCTGGTTATCTATATTATCTAGTGATAGTTGATGATTATACTCATTATTTTTGGACGTTTCCTCTTCGTAAAAAATCAGATGTCTATGCCACATTTCTTACTTTTCATGCCTATGCCCACACTCAGTTTGACCTACCCATTGTTGCCATTCAAAGTGACAATGGTCGCGAATTCGACAATACAAAGTTAGACTCTTTCTGTGCTTCTCACGGTATCACGTTTCGTTTTTCTTGTCCCTATACCTCTCAACAAAATGACAAGGCCGAACGAGCAATTCGCACTACCAATAATGTAATTCGCACACTTCTCATTCAAGCCTCTCTCCCACCACACCCTTTTGGGCCGAAGCTCTTCACAGTGCTACCTTCCTCATCAATATTCGTCCCACTTCGTCTACCAACTTTCTCACTCCATACACTCTACTCTTAGGTACTACACCACCATACAACAGCCTCCGTGTCTTCGGTTGCCTCTGTTACCCCAATACTACCTCCACATCCGCTAACAAACTTTCTCCACGTTCCACAAAATGTGTCTTCCTTGGCTATCCCTCTCGACACAAAGGCTATCGTTGTCTTGATCTCGCCACTCGTCGTATTATTATTTCTCGCCACGTCATTTTCGACGAGTCCACCTTTCCATATGAACCAGCACCATCTCCTTCTCCACCCTGTTGCACTGAAATTTTTGGTCCGCCCATTGACCCACCCATTATGCCTCACTCTTCTCCACCGCCAGCACCCACCACACATACACCCATTATGCATGCACCCCCTAGCCACAACTCACCAACGTCAGACCCCCCTTCCCCCTCCACGCCTCCTACCACACCCCAGAAGGCTACCCCTCCCGCCACACCAGCTACTCCTCCCACAACTTCCCCACCAGCGGCACCACCTCCACCTCCAGCACCTCTTCACCGCACACGCGCCATTACCGGTCGCCTTCCACCGCCTATTGACCGTTTAAACCTTTCTGCTATGGCCTCTTCCCCTCTTCCTCATAACTATCTCATAGCCCTTCGCGGTCCCAATTGGCGCCAAGCCATGCAGGAGGAGTTCGATGCTCTTACACTCAATAAAACGTGGGTCTTGGTTCCTCCACCATATGGCGCAAATATTGTGAGTGGCAAGTGGATCTTCCGTCACAAATACAATGCCGATGGCTCTCTCTCACGTCACAAAGCTCGATGGGTTGTTCGTGGCTTCTCTCAACAACCGGGGGTTGATTTTGATGAAACATTCAGCCCTGTCGTCAAACCAGCCACCATTCGTATCGTCCTTTCTCTAGCCATCTCACAGTCTTGGCCTATACACCAACTTGATGTTAAAAATGCTTTCCTTCATGGTCATCTTAATGAGGTAGTCTACAGCCAGCAACCATCTGGTTTCATTGATCCTCGTTATCCTACTCACGTTTGTCGTCTCCTCAAATCCTTATATGGGCTCAAACAAGCCCCTCGTGCCTGGTTCCAATGCTTTGCATCCTTTGCTCGTTCTCTCGGGTTCACTGAATCTAAATCCGATGCTTCTCTCTTCATCTTCCATCAAGGTTCTTCCACAGCCTATCTTCTTCTCTATGTAGATGATATTATTCTCACTGCATCCTCTTTATCTTTCCTTACCACCATCACTAATTCCATGGCTCGTGAGTTTGCCATGAAGGATCTTGGTCCTCTTCATCATTTTCTCGGTATCTCCGTCACTCGTTCGGTTTCTGGTCTCCATCTTTCTCAACGACAATATATTCTTGACATCTTGTCTCATGCTGGCATGCGCGATTGTCACCCAGTTACTACCCCTATTGATACTAACGCCAAACTACCTTCCTCTATCGGTCCTCCGGTTCCGGATCCCTCTCTCTATCGTAGCCTTGCTGGTGCTCTCCAATATGCCACTCTCACTCACCCAGACATTTCTTATGCTGTTCAGCAAGTCTGTCTCCATGTGCATGACCCTCGTGAACCTCACTTATCTCTCATTAAACGCATCCTCCGCTATCTCAATGGCACCCTTGATCATGGTCTCTCTCTACATTGCACTTCTACACATTCTCTTACAGCCTACTCAGATGCCGATTGGGCTGGATGTCCGGATACACGTCGCTCCACCTCCGGTTTTTGCATGTACCTTGGTGATAACCTTGTCTCTTGGTCATCCAGACGACAGGCGACAGTTTCTCGATCTAGCGCAGAGGCCGAATACCGAGCCGTTGCTGAGGCAGGTAATCAAGCCGCCCAGTATTATCAGGTTTTACATGGAAGACACTTTTGTATGAGCTGCACTCTGATCTTAGGATAAATTTGTTTAGAACTTTCTATTAATTTATACATAACTTAACCACCATTGGCACTTTGTGAATTTTGACAGTGGTACTGTGATCTTAAAATTGCTTGTGGGTGCATTTCGTGATGTATACGGTGACACTTCGTGTAAATGGCACCTTCGTGTATACGGTGACACTAAATTGATTCTGTCGATGTTGTTTCAGAATAGCCTTCTTTTAGTCTGGCAAAAGGGGATTTTTCGTTTGTATATTAGCAAGGTGTCAGAAGATTCATTTCTCGACAAAAGATACAAAAAAAGGGAATGTCATACAGGGAATGGGAACATAATAAGAATGACTAATAGATTACTTTGCTTTTAGTTTAGGAGGTTTTGATGCGGTGGTCTTGATGAAACTATGTACTCATGTGGAGGAAGGTCACATCTATTGTAAGCTTGAGCATAACACAAGGTCAATGAAGTAAAATATTGTATATTTCCAGGGGAGATAGTTGCTGACTCTATTTGCCAATTATTTTGTTTGATACATAGTATTACTTTCAAAGGACCAGTTTATTTAATGTCAAATACTTAAATTACAACTAATTTCAGAATTTGAGTGTTTCTTTACATATGTTTGAAGCAACTCCGATTTGATCTATCCTTATGTTCATGTCATTCTGGTTTACTGTTGTTGGCAATTAATGCCATTCTTGCTTTCTTTAGCAACTATGATTACATGGACCAAGCACTAGGACTAAGGTCTAACTAGAGTATTCCGTGTAAAGTTTGTGGTTCGCACCTCTTTTTTTTCTTAATAGAACACCTATATTTTTTATATCTAAAGCGTTTTTGTGACTACCATGGGACTTGATTATTCAGTCTGTGTACCTCCAAGGTCAACATCTTAACATGAACCAAGCACTAGGACTGGCATGTAACTTTATACTCTGCTTACTTGTGCTATTATGTAATATTCATGTCAGTGCCTGCTAGGTACATGCTTACCTTGTGCATTTGTTGATCACGTCTTAAAATCTAGACTGTATTGTATATACTTCTAGCAAAATAAGTGGTAGGATGCTTCGATAGTCCACAATATGAATCTTTTAAATTATAACTGAGGTTCAGTACACCATATCGGTTAACCTGTGTATAAGTCTGTTGCCCTCGCACCGTCTCCTTTAACCCTGTAGCATCCTGTGGCTTTATCAAAGTTAGGCCATTAAATGGGTTTTTAACAAAACACGTTCCATTTGACTTACAAATATATCTGCAGTGACATACTATTATTAGCAGTCATCTAAATACTATACAGTTCCAGTAATAGATGAATTGGTCTATCAAATATGTGTTGCTTTATGTATTGCCTAGCCCCATTTCGATTACATTTTTCTGTTATACTAGATGTTTATTTGCCTGTTGTGATAGCATATCTGATTTTTTATATTGTTTGACATGTATCCCGTGCATAGAGTCACATGGTTGTTTCATGCGTTCGTGCTCGTCGGCGGGGCAGTGCAAGGCGTAACTACGACGCATTTCCTCGCCGGTTGGATGGCGTTCAGGCGCAACCCCGGTGCCCATTGAGTATTGCCTCGGATACAATCTCCCTTGGTGAGCTCCATCTTCCACCAGATCATCAGCTTCGGCTACTGTATGAGTGTGGTTTTCTGTAGCTCAGGCTACACGGTACCCCTTATCTTTGCCATCCATTTATGCATCAAGATCCGTTCAAACACATTTGTCTTTTTTAATTGTCTCAAACGACACAACATATGAACTTCAAATTTTGCAGAACAACAATACATTCTAACTACAATATAGGAAAAAACTTTCAGATTTTTTCATGCATTTTAAATACTTGAAATAATATATTTATTCAAAGAAAATCTCATTTTGTATATTTATATCAGACCAAAAAATCTGAATTTTTTTTCATACATTGATGTTCTAATGTTTGTTCGGTCTGCAAAGTTTGAAGTTCATATGTTGTTTCATTTTCGAGAAAAAAAAAGAGAAATCTTCTTGTTATTAGTTAGTTGAAGAGTACGGATCTCAAAGTAAGGCTGGAGGGTTGAGGATAAGAGGTTCCATGTAGCCTGAGCTACAAAGAAACTTTGTGCTACTGTATTGGACATGGTCGTGGCTATATTGATGTGGTACTCGTGTGGTTAATGCTCTATGCCCTAGTCAGGCATCGGTTCCTACTTGAGCTATATACGTAGTTGTGGATGCATGCTACTCTAGGGTTTGCAGGTTGTTGTTCATGTTTGGTTTCTATCATAGGAGTTCCTGTGATGATCTGTTTTACATGTGGATGCCCTGGTCATATAGCTATGCTCCGGGATTTACTAAATTGATCAGTAGTGTTCGTGCTAGGGCGATGATGATTAACCTGACTGAAATAGTTGTTCCTTTGAGCAATCGAGGCACCTGTGGGTATTAACTTGGATCCTCCCTCCTGCCTCGAGAATCCTTTTTGATCCTGTGATACATGTTGTTTCTGTCCTTGGATGGTAATTCTTGTTGAGTGATAACCAGTGCAGCTCCACCGTATAAACATATTGATCTGGTGATAAGATATGACGGGAGTAGGTTATATGATCGAGGAATGGGGATTCTGAGCCCACTATGCAATCAACTATGAACCCTTTTTATTCGTATTTAAAGATGTTGCTTACTTATCGAGAAAC
This sequence comes from Triticum monococcum, assembly GCA_034509565.1. NCBI lineage: Eukaryota > Viridiplantae > Streptophyta > Magnoliopsida > Poales > Poaceae > Triticum > Triticum monococcum. Next base: position 573,433,040 of record CM067843.1, read on the forward strand.
AAGAATCATGGGAGGAACCCAGCCTCCTTAGCGATTTGGGCATTCTGGCCATTGTATATTTTTTGATGTTAAATAACCTTCCCATTTTTGTTGCAGGAGATTCTAAAAAACTTAGCAATGGCGGGGCTCCTGGAGCTCAATCCTCGCCACCACCAGCAGATCATGATGATGATGCACAAGTAGATGGTCCATCCGAAGATGGCACAGCAGGTGACAACTTCACTTTGCAAGTTCTCATTTATGTTTTTCTCATAGAGTTGGACCAGTGGATCTTAGGCTATTCTTTGTTTTGGTCAACTATAGTAGCAGTTGTGTAACGGTGTCTAATTTTCATCCATGTCCTAAGGTTACTCCACAATTTTTATCATGGAACTCTTTCTGCTATGTAATCTCCAATTCCGTTTTACCTATAGGTTTGGTTGATTTCCACTTCGATTCCTAAAAAGAGCTGTACTTCTTTGAGTGGGGTGAATTCGTATATATTTTGTTGTTGTACAGTGGGGTAAGGCCCCACTGCTATTTTTATGAAAAGCGAGCCAAAACTATTTTTTCGTGAAGTGTACAGGAGGAATGTAGGTGAAATCATATTGATGCATATTCCCTTTGTTCCGACTTATGTTTGATACATACTCTATTTTAGAAAATATATAGGATATATCCAATAGGGCAAGTTTACGGTTACATTTCTCTTTACGATGCTTATATGAAGAATGTAGAGAAAAATATATTTCACATGCCATTTCAGTTTCTAAATCTTCCCTCAACCTTTAACAATTTTCATATATTTGCTTTTCCTTTTTTTATTCTAAAATGATAAGGTTTTCTTATTTCATATAACTATTAACAAAATGGTGTTCTTCCTAGAGCACCGGCAACAACCACATCATGAATGGATCGAGGGAATATTATCTGATATGTGTCACTGAAAGCGAAGGTAAAATTCCAATACAGCACCTTCATATTACCTGCTAATTCACAAGTGCATGTTCTACATAGAAATTAACTGTTCCCTCTTCATTACATATGTATATGTTCTGAATGGGTTGGCGAATATCTTGGTATATCTAGTTTCAAAGCTTCATTACATCGTAGTAGGGAAAATTGGTATGAAGATTGTGCAGCACCATGCCTTAGCGAGCTCCTTAATTTGGCTAGAACAGAGGGCTAATGTTCTTACTCATTTGCCACCTAATTTATATGGCTCTGCTATGAACCATTCCTTCTTTGGAAATAGATTGCATCACTTTATGCCACAGAAGAACAATATAAATCAGTATTTGACGAAGGCGACGCGGAGGCGGGCACGAGGAGGGGTGGCGAGCCGGCGGCGGCTGGGTTCCCCCCGATCGCCCGGATTGGGCAACACCTAATTTATATGGTAACTGATTTATATGGTACATATGGGCCCAAATATGTACAATTGGATCTGATTGTTAGATTATTCGATTTGGACATTGTAGTAGCTACCAATAGTACAATTTACTTCTTTATCCTCTTGATTTTTATGAGAAGTGCATTGTATCAAACTTAATGTGGATTGTGCTGGAATTTAGTCTATTTTTGGATCACCCAATAGCTATTTCAAAAAGTCCTAATAAATTCTAGAGGCCCACTTAGCCCATTCCTGCAAGGCAAGGGGTACTACTAAAGTTTAGTCCCATATTGCTAGTTTAGTGGGAGTTGGACAAGAGGGACATCCATGCGCGCTCCTCCTCCGCGGCCCGCCACGCCTCGTCACGACGTGCCGCGGGTTGCGGGAATGAACCGAGCCGATGTCTAAATTTTTACCACGCACGATTGGTATACGAAAGGTCACTCGGAAGATGAAAGTTTTTGCTGTAGTGGACATTGAATACGAAAGCTGCACCCTTCGGCTGCTGCATGTTCGTTTCGTCTCCCTCGTTCCCTTCAGCTCCCGGCGCAGCCTCTCGCCTCCTTCTCCTGTGCCTATAAAATGGAGGTCACTCCTCTCCAGAGAGACACACAAGAAGATCCTCTCCCTCTCGCCACAAAGTTCCTGAGCACTGCGCTACCGCTACGATCTTCTCCATCCCGACTTGCGGCGTGCACCGCAGGTCGAGACAGTAGGCCTTCGAAACAGCACCTCTTTGAGTCCTGTACGGGAGAAGGGTGATAAGGTTTTTGGGGAGCGCTCTGCGCGACTACTGGCTTCTTCATCACGGACACCGACGATCACTTGCCGGACGACGACGTCTTCCCCAACGACAACCACCTCTTCGATGATATGGCCGACGAGGATGTCAACCCCAACGCCAATACTTCTGCTGCACATCAGTATGTCTTTATGTTCTTTCTTTTTTAGTTGCTGCCACAATTTCTTGTTCTAGTATCTGTTCTAGGAATGTTCTCTTCTAGTTCATATATGCAGATGGTATTTACCTTCTCTCTGTCATATTACATGGCTTATTTTATCTCTGCTATAATAGTCATGTTTTATCTAGTATTTCTGTTGATAAAATCATATGGTAAATTGCTCATATTCCCGATAATCAAAAAACCTTATTTTAGGCAATTTACCCCAAGTGGTTTTGCTTCATCCATGAGGCCTCCTATGTTTGAGGGTGTGCACAATAAGAGGTAGCGCGTGAGAGCAGTCCTATGGTTCCAAACCATGAGTTTCTATGACGCTACTCTTGGCAAACCTAAAGGAGATTTTGATGCTCAACAGGAGCAAATTTTTCAGAAAATGGATACCTTGATTAAGGTTGCTCTCTTGAGTGTTCTTGGTGAGAACATAGTTGATGCTTATGTGTCAATTGATAATGGAGAAGATATGTGGGATACAGTCGAGGCCAAGTTTGGGGTCTCGAATGCCGGCACTGAGTTGTACATCATGGAGCAATTCTATGACTACAGGATGACTGAAGAGCGCTCCGTGGTTGAGCAAGCTCATGAGATACAGTCATTTGCTAGAGAACTTGAGAACTTCAATTGTATGCTACCGGACATGTTTGTTGCCGGAGGTATCATCACTAAGATTCCTTCTTCGTGGATGAACTTTGCTACCTTACTGAAGCATAAGAGACAGGAGTTTTTCGTTCCGGATCTCATTGGTACTCTTGACGTGGAAGAAAAGGCGAGAGCAAAGGAAACATGTGCTCGAGGTATTGAGGGAGGATCTAGTGCCAATCTGGTACAGAAGAAAAACTTCCAGTCCCACAAGTTCAAGAACAAGGGCAAGTTTGATGGTAAAGAAAAGTTTGATGGGAAGAACAAGGTTGTACAACACACAAACTTCAAGAAGAAGAATAATAAGAAGAACGGTGGCTGTCATGTATGTGGAGATCCTGATCATTGGGCTCCTAGTTGCCCTAATCGCTATGACAAGCGTCGTCTTGGGAAAGGCGGCAAGACTGCTAATGTTGTCATTGGAGACACTGACATGAAGGATGTTGGGTATGGTATATTTCCCACTATTCTTTCAGTATGTCATTCTCCTAATTGGTTGATTGACACGGGTGCTAATGTGCATGTTTGCGGTGATATTTCCATGTTTTCGTCTTATCAGACCGCAAGGACTTCTACCGCGCTGATGGGCAAAGGTTCAAGTGCTTATGTTCGTGGTGCTGGCACGGTCAATCTGAAGTTTACTTCGGGGAAGATCGTGCGGCTGAAGAACGTGCATTATGTCCCCTCCGTCAATAAAAATCTTGTTAGCGGATGTCTTCTGTGTAGAGATGGCTATAAGCTTGTCTTTCAGTCGAATAAATTTGTAATATCCAAGTATGGAACCTTTGTTGGTAAAGGCTATGAGTCAGGAGGCCTGTTCCGTTTATCCTTGTCAAATGTTTGCAACAAAGTTGTTAATCATGTTTGCAACAATAGTGAATCAAATGTGTGGCATTCACGTCTCTGTCATGTTAACTTCGGTTGCATGTCGCGACTAGCCAAATTGAACTTAATCCCTAGTTTCACCACTATCAAGGGATCTAATTGTCAAATTTGCGTACAAGCTAAGCAACCTCGTAAGTCTCAAATGACTGATGACGAGAAATCTTGCACCACTAGAGCTCATACATTCAGATCTATGTGAAATGAATGGTGTTTTGACAAAAGGTGGAAAGAAATATTTCATGACGTTAATTGATGACTCCACTAGATACTGCTGAAATCTAAGGATGAGGCTTTGAACTTTTCAAGATCTATAAAGCTGAAGTGAAAAAACAACTTGATCGTAAAATAAAGAGGCTTAGGTCCGACCATGGTGGAGAGTATTTTTCCATAGAATTTGATGCTTTTTGTGCGGAACATGGTATAATCCATGAGAGGACGCCTGCATATTCACCTCAGTCAAATGGGGCAGCCGAAAGAAAGAACCATACTCTAACTGATTTGGTTAACACCATGTTAGACACATCAGGTCTCTCCAAGGCATGGTGGGGGGAGGCGATATTGAGTGCATGTCATGTCCTAAATCGAGTTCCAAAAAAGAACAAAGAGATAAGTCCATTCGAGGAATGGGAGAAGAAAATGTTAAAACTCTCTTATCTACGAACCTGGGGTTGTTTGGCGAAAGTCAATGTGCCAATTCCAAAGAAGCGCAATCTTGAACAAAGAACTATGGATTGTGTTTTCCTGGGATTGCTTTTCATAGCATTGGATATAGATTCTTGATTACAAAATCTGAGGTATCTGACATGCATGTCGGTACAATCATGAGCCGAATGATGCGACTTTCTTTGAAGATACCTTTTCCATGAAGGATATGACTACCTCATCTAATTAGGAGATGCCTAGTTCATCGAATCAGGAATTAGTTATAATTACCAAACCTACCATTTCGATGGAACACTTTGAAAATTCTGTGGAGGAGAACAATGAAGTTCCTGCTAGGAGCAAGAGACAGAGGACTGCAAAGTCCTTTGGTGATGATTTTCTTGTGTATCTCATAGATGACACTCCCAGTTCTATTTCAGAGGCCTATGCATCTGAAGATGCTGACTACTAGAAGCAAGCGGTCCGTAGTGAGATGGATTCCATCTTGGCAAATGAAACTTGGGAGATCACTGATCGTCCTTATGCACTACTAGGGAAAACGTTATACACAGAATCTTAGCAGCAGCGCGGTTTAAAAACAGACGCTACTGCTAACTAGCAGTAGCGAGCTTAATGGAACCGCGCTACTAATAACTAGAGAGCAGTAGCTCTCTAGGTGAAACAAGCGCTACTACTATAATTGCCACGGATTTGCCCCCAGGCTAGATATAGTAGTAGCGCCCTTCCCTGGACGCGCTGCTGCTAAAGTACTTAGTAGCAGCGTGTTTCTGCAAAACTCGCTGCTGCTACTTTAGCTATGGCACATTTCCTGAAGTGCGCTACTGCTAGTTCGACTTAACCACCCGCCCGCTCAAAATTTCGCTAAGTCCTCCTTCCCCCCAACTATTCCCCTACTCCTCTGTCGCCGCCGCCCGAGCCCGAGCCTGCCCTCACCGCCGCCGCCCGAGGCCGCCGTGAACCTCACCGCCACCGCCCGCCGCCGCTCTCTGTTGGGGAACGTAGTAATTTCAAAAAAATTCCTACGCACACGCAAGATCATGGTGATGCATAGCAACGAGAGGGAAGAGTGTTGTCTACGTACCCTCGTAGACCGAAGCGGAAGCGTTGACGCAACGTAGAGGAAGTAGTCGTACGTCTTCCCGGTCCAACTGATCCAAGCACCGTTACTCCGGCACCTCCGAGTTCTTGACACACGTTCAGCTCGATGACGCTCCCCGGGCTCCGATCGAGCAAAGCTTCGGGGAGGAGTTCCGTCAGCACGACGGCGTGGTGATGATCTTGATGTTCAACCGTCGCAGGGCTTCGCCTAAGCACCGCTACAATATGACCGAGGTGGAATATGGTGGAGGGGGGCACCGCACACGGCTAAGGAACGATCACGAAGATCAACTTGTGTGTCTATGGGGTGCCCCCTGCCCCCGTATATAAAGGAGCAAGGGGGAGGCCGGCCGGCCCTTGTGGGCGCGCCAAGGAGGAGTAGGATTCCTACTCCTAGTTGGAGTAGGTTTCCACCTTTCCTAGTCCAACTAGGAGAAGGGGGGAAAGGGGGGAAGAGGGGAAGGAAGGGAGAGAGGGGCCACGACCCAAACCCCTTGTCCAATCCGGACTGGGCTTGGGAGGGGCGCGCGCCACCTCCTGGTCCTTTCCACTAAGGCCCATTAAGGCCCATTGCTTCTTCCTCGTATTCCCGTAACTCCCCGGTACCTCCGAAAATACTCGAATCACTCGGAACCTTTCCGATGTCCGAATATAGTTGTCCAATATATCGATCTTTACGTCTCGACCATTTCGAGACTCCTCGTCATGTCCCCAATCTCATCCGGGACTCCGAACTCCTTCGGTACATCAAAACTCATAAACTCATAATATAACTGTCATTGAAACCTTAAGCGTGTGGACCCTACGGGTTCGAGAACAATGTAGACATGACCGATTCACGTCTCCGGTCAATAACCAATAGCGGAACCTGGATGCTCATATTGGCTCCCACATATTCTACGAAGATCTTTATCGGTCAGACCGCATAACAACATACTTTGTTCCCTTTGTCATCGGTATGTTACTTGCCCGAGATTCGATCGTCGGTATCTCAATACCTAGTTCAATCTCGTTACCGGCAAGTCTCTTTACTCGTTTCGTAATACATCATCTCGCAACTAACTCATTAGTTGCAATGCTTGCAAGGCTTATGTGATGTGCATTACCGAGAGGGCCCAGAGATACCTCTCCGACAATCGGAGTGACAAATCCTAATCTCGAAATACGCCAACCCAACATGTACCTTTGGAGACACCTGTAGAGATCCTTTATAATCACCCAGTTACGTTGTGATGTTTGGTAGCACACAAAGTGTTCCTCCGGCAAATGGGAGTTGCATAATCTCATAGTCATGGGAACATGTATAAGTCATGAAGAAAGCAATAGCAACATACTAAACGATCGAGTGCTAAGCTAATGGAATGGGTCATGTCAATCAGATCATTCAACTAATGATGTGATCCCGTTAATCAAATAACAACTCTTTGTCCATGGTTAGGAAACATAACCATCTTTGATTAACGAGCTAGTTAATTAGAGGCATACTAATGACACTCTGTTTGTCTATGTATTCACACATGTATTATGTTTCCGGTTAATACAATTCTAGCATGAATAATAAACATTTATCATGATATAAGGAAATAAATAATAACTTTATTATTGCCTCTAGGGCATATTTCCTTCAGTCTCCCACTTGCACTAGAGTCAATAATCTAGATCACATCGCCATGTGATTTAACATCAATAGTTCACATCTTTATGTGATTGGTTCACATCTCCATGTGACTAACACCCAAAGGGTTTACTAGATTCAATAATCTAGTTCACATCGCTATGTGATTAAGACCCAAAAAGTGATCATGTTTTGCTTGTGAGAGAAGTTTAGTCAACGGGTCTGCCACATTCAGATCCGCATGTATTTTGCAAATTTCTATGTCAACAATGCTCTGCATGGAGCTACTCTAGCTAATTGCTCCCACTTTCAATATGTATCTGGATTGAGACTTAGATTCATCTGGATCAGTGTCAAAACTTGCATCGACGTAACCCTTTACGATGAACCTTTTATCACCTCCGTAATCGAGAAATATTTCCTTATTCCACTAAGGATAATTTTTACCGCTGTCCTGTGATCTACTCTTAGATCACTATTGTACTCCCTTGCTTAACACAGTGTCGGGTATACAATAGATCTGGTACACAGCATGGCATACTTTATAGAACCTATGGCTGAGGCATAGGGAATGACTTTCATTCTCTTTCTATCTTCTGCCGTGGTCGGGCTTTGAGTCTTACTCAATTTCACACCTTGTAACATAGCCAAGAACTCTTTCTTTGACCGTTCCAATTTTTGAACTACTTCAAAATATTGTCAAGGTATGTACTCATTGAAAAAAACTTATCAAGCGTCTTGATCTATCTCTATAGATCTTGATGCTTAATATGTAAGCAGCTTCACCGAGGTCTTTCCTTGAAAAACTCCTTTCAAACACTCCTTTATGCTTTGCAGAATAATTCTACATTATTTCCGATCAACAATATGTCATTCACATATACTTATCAGAAATGTTGTAGTGCTCCCACTCACTTTCTTGTAAATACAGGCTTCACCGCAAGTCTGTATAAAACTATATGCTTTGATCATCTCATCAAAGTGCATGTTCCAACTCCGAGATGCTTGCACCAGTCCATAGATGGATTGCTGGAGCTTGCACATTTTGTTAGCACCTTTAGGATTGACAAAACCTTCTGGTTGTATCATATACAACTCTTCTTTAATAAATCCATTAAGGAATGCAGTTTTGTTTATCCATTTGCCGGATTTCATAAAATGCGGCAATTGCTAACATGATTTGGACAGACTTAAGCATCTCTATGAGTGAGAAAATTTCATCATAGTCAACACCTTGAACTTTGTCAAAAACTTTTTTCGACAAGTCTAGCTTTGTAGATAGTAACACTACTATCGGCGTCCGTCTTCCTCTTGAAGATCCATTTATTTTCTATGGCTTGCCGATCATCGGGTAAATCCATCAAAGTCCATACTTTGTTCTCATACATGGATCATATCTCAGATTTCATGGCCTCAAACCATTTCGCAGAATCTGGGCTCACCATCGCTTCCTCATAGTTCGTAGGTTCGTTATGGTCAAGTAACATGACCTCCAGAATAGGATTACCGTACCACTCTGGTGCGGATCTCACTCTGGTTTACCTACGAGATTCGGTAGTAACTTGATCTGAAGTTACATGATCATCATCATTAGCTTCCTCACTAATTGGTGTAGTAGTCACAGGAACAGATTTCTGTGATGAACTATTTTCCAATAAGGGAGAAGGTACAATTACCTTATCAAGTTTTCTACTTTCCTCCCACTCACTTCTTTCGAGAGAAACTCTTTTTCTAGAAAGTATCCATTCTCAGCAACGAATGTCTTGCCTTTGGATCTGTGATAGAAGGTGTACCCAACTGTCTCCTTTGGGTATCCTATGAAGACACATTTCTCCGATTTGGGTTTGAGCTTATAATGATGAAACTTTTTCTTATAAGCATCGCAACCCCAAACTTTAAGAAACGACAACTTTGGTTTCTTGCTAAACCATAGTTCATATTGTGTCGTCTCAACGGACTTAGATGGTGCCCCTTTTTAACGTGAATGCAGCTGTCTCTAATGCATGATCCCAAAACAATATTGGTAAATCGGTAAGAAACATCATAGATTGTACTATATCCAATAAAGTATGGTTATGACGTTCGGACACACCATTATGCTGTGGTGTTCCAGGTGGCACGAATTTGTGAAACTATTCCACATTGTTTTAATTGAAGACCAAACTCGTAACTCAAATATTTGTCTCCGTGATCAGATCGTAGAAACCTTATTTTCTTGTCACGATGATTTTCCACTTCACTCTGAAATTCTTTGAACCTTTCAAATGTTTCAGACTTATGTTTCATCAAGTAGATATACCCATATCTGCTCAAATCATCTGTGAAGGTCAGAAAGTAACGATAATCGCCGCGAGCCTTAACACTCATCGGATCGCATACATCAGTATGTATTATTTCCAATAAGTTAGTTGCTCGCTCCATTGTTCCGGAGAACGGAGTCTTAGTCATCTTGCCCATGAGGCATGGTTTGCAAGCATCAAGTGATTCATAATCAAGTGATTCCAAAAGCCCATCAGCATGGAGTTTCTTCATGCGCTTTACACCAATATGACTTAAACGGCAGTGCCACAAATAAGTTGCACTATCATTATTAACTTTACATCTTTTGGTTTCAATATTATGAATATGTGCATCACTACGATCGAGATCCAACGAACTTGTTTCATTGGGTGTATGACCATCGAAGGTTTTATTCATGTAAACAGAACAACAATTATTCTCTGACTTTAATGAATAACCGTTTTGCAATAAACATGATCAAATCATATTCATGCTCAACGCAAAAACTAAATAACACTTATTTAGGTTCAACACTAATCCCGAAAGTATAGGGGAGTGTGCGATGATGATCATATCAATCTTGGAACTACTTTCAACACACATCATCACTTCACCCTTAACTAGTTTCTGTTTATTCTGCAACTCCTGTTTCGAGTTACTAATCTTAGCAACTGAACTAGTATCAAATACCTGAGGGGTTGCTATAAACACTAGTAAAGTACACATCAATAACATGTATATCAAATATACTTATGTTCACTTTGCCATCCTTCTTATCCGCCAATCACTTGGGGTAGTTCCGCTTCCAGTGACCAGTCCCTTTGTAGTAGAAGCACTTAGTCTCAGGCTTAGGACCAGACTTGGGCTTCTTCACTTGAGCAGCAACTTGCTTGCCGTTCTTCTTGAAGTTCCCCTTCTTCCCTTTGCCCTTTTCTTGAAACTAGTGGTCTTGTCTACCATCAACACTTGATGTTTTTCTTGATTTCTACCTTCGTTGATTTCAGCATTACGAAGAGCTAGGGAATTACTTTCATCATCCCTTGCATATTATAGTTCATCACGAAGTTCTACTAACTTGGTGATGGTGACTAGAGAATTCTGTTAATCACTATTTTATCTGGAAGATTAACTCCCACTTGATTCAAGCGATTGTAGTACCCAGACAATCTGAGCACATGCTCACAGCTTGAGCGATTCTCCTCCATCTTTTAGCTATAGAACTTGTTGGAGACTTCATATCTCTCAACTCGGGTATTTTCTTGAAATATTAACTTCAACTCCTGGAACATCTCATATGGTCCATGACGTTCAAAACGTCTTTGAAGTCCCGATTCTAAGCCATTAAGCATGGTGCACTAAACTATCAAGTAGTCATCATAACGTCTGCATCTGCTCCTGCAATAGGTCTGTCACCTAGCGGTGCATCAAGGACATAATTCTTCTGTGCAGCAATGAGGATAAACCTCAGATCACGGATCCAATCCGCATCATTGCTACTAACATCTTTCAACACAATTTTCTCTAGGAACATATCAAAATAAACACAGGGAAGCAACAACGCAAGCTATTGATCTACACCATGATTTGCAAAATACTACCAGGACTAAGTTCATGATAAATTTAAGTTCAATTTAATCATATTACTTAAGAACTCCCACTTAGATAGACATCCCTCTAATCCTCTAAGTGATCACGTGATCCAAATCAACTAAACCATGTTCGATCATCACGTGAGATGGAGTAGTTTCATTGGTGAACATCACTATGTTGATCATATCTACTATATGATTCACGCTCGACCTTTCGGTCTCCGTGTTCCGAGGCCATATCTGCATATGCTAGGCTCGTCAAGTTTAACCTGAGTATTCTGCGTGTGCAAAACTGGCTTGCACCCGTTGTAGATGGACGTAGAGCTTATCACACCCGATCATCACGTGGTGTCTGGGCACGACGGACTTTGGCAACGGTGCATACTCAGGGAGAACACTTCTTGATAATTAGTGAGAGATCATCTTAAAATGCTACCGTCAAACTAAGCAAAATAAGATGTATAAAAGATAAACATCATATGCAATCAAAATATGTGACATGATATGGCCATCATCATCTTGCGCCTTTGATCTCCATCTCCAAAGTACTATCATGATCTCTATCGTCACCGGCATGACACCATGATCTCCATCATCTTGATCTATATCAATGTGTCATCACACGGTCGTCTCGCCAACTATTGCTCTTGCAACTATTGCTATCGCATAGCGATAAAGTAAAGCAATTATTTGGCGCTTGCATCTTATGCAATAAAGAGACAACCATAAGGCTTTTGCCAGTTGCCGATAACTTCAACAAAACATGATCATCTCATACAACAACTTATATCTCATCATGTTTTGACCATATCACATCACAACATGCCCTACAAAAACAAGTTAGACGTCCTCTACTTTGTTGTTGCAAGTTTTACGTGGCTACTACGGGCTTAAGCAAGAACCAATCTTACCTACGCATCAAAACCACAACGATAGTTTATCAAGTTGGTGCTGTTTTAACCTTCGTAAGGACCGGGCGTAGCCACACTCGGTTCAACTAAAGTTGGAGAAACTGACACCCGCCAGCCACCTGTGTGCAAAGCACGGCGGTAGAACCAGTCTCGCGTAAGCGTACGCGTAATGTTGGTCCGGGCCGCTTCATCCAACAATACCGCTGAACCAAAGTATGACATGCTGGTAAGCAGTATGACTTATATCGCCCACAACTCACTTGTGTTCTACTCGTGCATATAACATCAAACCATAAAAAAACCTAGGCTCTGATACCACTGTTGGGGAACGTAGTAATTTCAAAAAATTTCCTACGCACACGCAAGATCATGGTCATGCATAGCAACGAGAGGGAAGAGTGTTGTCTACGTACCCTCGTAGACCGAAGCGGAAGCATTGACGCAACGTAGAGGAAGTAGTCGTACATCTTCCCGGTCCAACCGATCCAAGCACCGTTACTCCGGCACCTCCGAGTTCTTGACACACGTTCAGCTCGATGACGCTCCCCGGGCTCCTATCCAGCAAAGCTTCGGGGAGGAGTTCCGTCAGCACGACGGCGTGGTGACGATCTTGATGTTCAACCGTCGCAGGGCTTCGCCTAAGCACCGCTACAATATGACCGAGGTGGAATATGGTGGAGGGGGCACCGCACACGGCTAAGGAACGATCACGAAGATCAACTTGTGTGTCTATGGGGTGCCCCCTGCCCCCGTATATAAAGGAGCAAGGGGGAGGCCGGCCGGCCCTTGTGGGCGTGCCAAGGAGGAGTAGGATTCCTACTCCTAGTTGGAGTAGGTTTCCACCTTTCCTAGTCCAACTAGGAGAAGGGGGGAAAGGGGGGAAGAGGGGAAGGAAGGGAGAGAGGGGCCACGCCCTAAACCCCTTGTCCAATTCGGACTGGGCTTGGGAGGGGCGCGCGCCACCTCCTGGTCCTTTCCACTAAGGCCCATTAAGGCCCATTGCTTCTTCCTCGTATTCCTGTAACTCCCCGGTACCTCCAAAAATACCCGAATCACTCGGAACCTTTCCGATGTCCGAATATAGTCGTCCAATATATCGATCTTTACGTCTCGACCATTTTGAGACTCCTCGTCATGTCCCCGATCTCATCCAGGACTCCGAACTCCTTCAGTACATCAAAACTCATAAACTCATAATATAACTGTCATTGAAACCTTAAGCGTGTGGACCCTACGGGTTCGAGAACAATGTAGACATGACCGAGTCATGTCTCCGGTCAATAACCAATAGCGGAACCTGGATGCTCATATTGGCTCCCACATATTCTACGAAGATCTTTATCGGTCAGACCGCATAACAACATACTTTGTTCCCTTTGTCATCGGTATGTTACTTGCCCGAGATTCGATCGTCGGTATCTCAATACCTAGTTCAATCTCGTTACCGGCAAGTCTCTTTACTCGTTTCGTAATACATCATCTCGCAACTAACTCATTAGTTGCAATGCTTGCAAGGCTTATGTGATGTGCATTACCGAGAGGGCCCAGAGATACCTCTCCGACAATCGGAGTGACAAATCCTAATCTCGAAATACGCCAACCCAACATGTACCTTTGGAGACACCTGTAGAGCTCCTTTATGATCACCCAGTTACGTTGTGATGTTTGGTAGCACACAAAGTGTTCCTCCGGCAAATGGGAGTTGCATAATCTCATAGTCATAGGAACATGTATAAGTCATGAAGAAAGCAATAGCAACATACTAAACGATCGGGTGCTAAGCTAATGGAATGGGTCATGTAAATCATATCATTCAACTAATGATGTGATCCCGTTAATCAAATAACAACTCTTTGTCCATTGTTAGGAAACATAACCATCTTTGATTAACGAGCTAGTCAAGTAGAGGCATACTAGTGACACTCTGTTTGTCTATGTATTCACACATGTATTATGTTTCCGGTTAATACAATTCTAGCATGAATAATAAACATTTATCATGATATAAGGAAATAAATAATAACTTTATTATTGCCTCTAGGGAATATTTCCTTCACTCTCGACCTCACCGTCGCTGCCGCCTCCCCCACCCCCTCCGCTCTCGACCTCACCGTCGCCGCCGCCTCCCCCAACCCCGCCGCCGCCTCCCGATCCTGAGCCCGCCCTCGCCGCCCCTACCTCTCCGTCGCCGAGCACCTCCCCGCCACCGTCTCTCCCCTCTCTGTAAGCCCCCCACCCCTCCCCCACCGTCGTTCTCTCTGCTTAGTTAGTACTAGATGTTTTTAGTAGTAGTATATGTTAATTTAGGGTTCATAGATAATGATTTTTAGCAGTAGTAGATGTTAATTAGTAGTAGTGATGGTACTAGTTAACTATTGTATAATGTAGTTTATTTTTACTGTTTTTAGTAAGTGTTTAAAATAATTAGTAAGTAAATTAATAAACTAGTTGAACTACTTTAGTTGTAGTTGAACTAGTTTAGTAAGTAAATTAATAAACTAGTTGAACTAGTTGAATTAATAGAACTTATGTATTTTTAGTAAGATAATTAATATAACTAGTTGAACTACTTTATTTTTAGAAAGAACTAGTTTTTTCTATTTATAGTAAGCTTATATTTAGTAAGAACTAGTTGAATTAATAAAACTAGTTGAACATGTCATATTTGTTGTTATTTTTTAGTTTAAGCAATTATTCGGGATGTATTAGTGATAACTTATACGGTTTTTGCATTTGCAGAAATCAAGGAGCCCCTCCATCATCCCCACCGTCATCCCCATCACCGACCCCCTCCTACATCGAGGTGAGACTAGCCAAATATCCATGTATATCTTGTGTTGCTCAAATAGGATATGTGGTTGCCCAAGTGGCCGTTCATGTTCAGTTTACACCTCCGAGTGGCCTATGTTTTGCCGGAGTGTTGATTAATTTCCGTTTCGGCAAATTTCAGGCGCTCGATATGTCCTTTTTTAGCAAAGGTCATGCCAGATTTTTCCCTGAATTCTGGCATGACTTGTGATAGAATATGTAGGAAATATCGAGTGGCCTGGATTTTCTCCAAAAATAATGATCTAATTTAGGTTTTTTAGTACATATATTTAATTGTACAAGTTTAATCTTTGACTTATGAAGGTAGGAGATGTCGTACTCGGACGACGACAGTCTCCCGGGGGAGTGCAGCTGGTGCCACGACGATCGAGGTATGTGCGACAGGTTCGTTGAGCTGGACGAAGATCGGCGCTTCAGCATTAAGCTCGAGGAGACCTTCGATGTTGAAATGGTACGCAACAACGACAAGTGTTTTTTTTCGTAATTAAGCATGACTTCAACTATTTCAACGTCTAATTTTCATCTTTTACAATTCGACTAGCTTATCCCATGTCATGCAAGACGCTATGTCTTGGAGAGGATGGGTTTTGAAGACCATGAAAATTTTCAAACAAAGAAAATACACCTAAGGACCCATCATGATATCAATTTTGAAGTAAATCTATACAATTCTCAGAGCGTAACCCATTTTGGTTGCCAAAATTGGGAAGCACTTTGCAAAATGTATGGTTTTTATGTGGGTATGATTGTCACCATGGATCTTGGTGATCCTGACATCGAGCAAGACAATATGGACATTTGGGTCCTTGTTGATACGCTTCCGATTCTACCGCAATGTGAGTTTTTCAAACATAGTTATTAACTAATTTATATTGTTTATTTCAAAATAGTTGACAGCTTATTTCCATTGACAGCTTATTTTGAATCTTCAACGAATGTGCAGAAGATGGTAGACAAAACCCACTACACTGATGGCTCCGAATTAACTTATAAGGAGAAAAGTCATATGATTGCTTATTGTACTTATCTTGAGAATTACAATACCTATTATCGAACTCCTCTAAATTATGGTGAATACGTGCCACTTGTGCACGTGTTGAACCACGGTAACTTCTATGGAGATACCCTGATAATATTTTTTACTATTACGACATCCGTGCATCTTGTGCATACTTCTAAAACTAGTACATCATTGCTAACTACGAAGTTATTACTATGTTTTTCAACAGAAAATCCCGATGGATTGTGTGCCTCATCTGATGTATCAGAATGGTCGCCTTGCAGTTCTGAACATACAGCCAGGTCAATCTAAGGAGCTCACTTGTGCATATCAGATTTCTAAAACCGATGAACGCATGCTAATCAAACAATGGAAAAAATGTTTGGACATTCGCAAGGAGGTTCTTGATAGTAACATTAAGTGAAAGGCAAGAATTGGAGACAGGATAATCTCCATTCTCCATAACGGAGAGTCAGGGGCTATCTTGTTTTTTGCTATTTTACCTTAGAGAATATAGTAGGTCCTAAGAGAATGTAGTAGGTCCTATGAGGTACAATATGTTTATTATGTCATACAATGTGTTAGAGTTGATGATGAGGAGTACTTGTGATTACGACTAGTGACCAATTTGCTATGTGATGTCTCATTGATGAAAATGATGATCTTGAGGAGGTGTTATATGAAAATGATGTATTATGATGATAAGTTGTTAATGATATGATGATGATTATGATATTTATTATATCATTGGGTGAAAGAACCGTGGACTAGTTTCAAGTGGATGGACATCCACTTGAAACTAGTCCACGGTTCTTTCACCCTGTGATGTAATAACTCATTATGATGTAAAAACAATTTCTAAATTCCTGTTGTATGAAAACTTGTGTAAAGGTGTACGAATACAACATGAAATAAAAAAGCAATAAAATACGAAATAATAGTAGCAGCGCAGGCAGGGAGAAGCGCTACTACTAATTACCAGTAGCGCTCCTCCGAGAAGTCGCTACTACTAAGTCGATTTAGCAGTAGCGTGGGCGGAGGCACGCTACTGCTATAAGTTAGCTGTAGCGCCTTATCAGTAGCGCATCACCCCGCGCTACTCATAGGCCTAAAACCCGCGCTGCTGCTAGGCTTTTCCCTAGTAGTGATGGGTGCAAACCTATAGGATGCAAATGGGTATTCCAGAAGAAGCGTAGGCCTTATGGTGCTATCGAGAAGTACAAGGCACGGCTCGTGGCTAAGGCTTATACCAAAAGGAAGGTGAAGACTTCTTAGATACTTACTCACCTGTGGCGCGACTAACCATTATTCGAGTACTACTTTCATTACCTGCCTCACATGGTCTTCTCGTTCATCAAATGGATGTTAAGACTGCTTTTCTAAATGGAGAGCTGGATTAGGAAATTTATATGGAACAACCAGATGGGTTTGTAGTAGATGGTCAGGAAGGAAAAGTGTGCAAGTTGCTGAAGTCTTTGTATGGACTTAAGCAAGCACCCAAGCAGTGACATGAGAAGTTTCAAAGAACTTTAATAGCTACAGGCTTTGTTGTGAACGACGCTGATAAATGTGTGTACTATCACCATGGTGGGGGCGAGGGAGTTATCATGTGCTTGTATCTTGATGACATAATGATTTTTAGAACAAATCTAAATGTCATTAAGGAGGTCAAGGATTTCCTATCTCGTTGTTTTGAGATGAAGGATTTAGGAGTGGCTGATGTTATTCTGAACATCAAGTTGTTGAGGGACGATGATGGCGGGATTACATTGCTTCAATCTCACTATATGGAAAAGATCTTGAGTCGCTTTGGCTATAGTTACTACAAGCCCTCTCCAACACCATATTATGCTAGCGTACTACTTCGAAAGAATCGAAGAATTGCTAGAGACCAATTGAAATATTCTCAGATTATTGGCTCTCTTATGTATTTAGCCAGTGCTACAAGACCTGACATCTTTTTTGCTGTTAGCAAACTGAGCCGATTTGTTTCAAAATCGGAAGATGATCATTGGAAAGCTCTAGAAAGATTTATGCGTAATTTGAAAGGCACTTCGAATTATGGAATTCACTACACCGGGCACGTAAAGGTGCTTGAAGGGTATAGTGACTCGAACTAGATCTCAGACGCTGATGAGATAAAGGCCACGAGCGGATATGTATTCACTCATGTATGTGCCACTGTTTCTTGGAGGTCTTGCAAGCAAACCATCTTAATGAGGTCAAACATGGAAGCAGAGCTCACATCACTAGATACAGCTATGGTCGAAGCGGATTGGCTTCGTCGGCTCTTGAATGACTTGCCGATAGTTGAGAAACCTGTATCAGGTATCCTTATGAACTACGACAATCAAACTATGATCACGAAAGTGAGTAGCTCAAAAGATAACGTGAAGTCATCAAGACACGTTCAGAGAAGGTTAAAGTCTGTCAGAAAAATGAGAAACTACAGAGTTATTGCATTGGATTATATCCAAACGTCTAAAAATCTGGCAGATCCTTTTACTAAGGGTCTATCACGTAATGTGATAAATAATGTATCGAGGGAATGGGTATGAGACCCACAGTATGAGTTGTTCACATCGGTAACCTAATCTATGTGATCGGAAATCCCGTGAATTAGATGTGGAAGACAAGTTGTTGGTCAACTGAGAGGAGAGTATCCTTACTATTAAAAATACCAATCCATGAAGATGTAATACTCTCCTAATCTGCATGGCAGGTTGATGTATAACTTAATGTGTTCTAAGTGGCTTATTTGAGCAGAGATGTTGTCCTGCAGAACATCTATTAAAGAATGCACCTATATGAGTCTGATTGTAAAACGTCGCAATCTATGAGAGTAGGGTGCTCTCTAGTAAACTCATGAAAGGTCTCGGAGTATGACGCATAAGCTCCACCCGTGAGGAAGACCCACAGTAGCCCAATATCGGTCAAGGCTTTGTGTGAAGCTAGATTCGCAGAAAACTTGATGTTCAATGCCCAGTCCACTATTCAAGTTGCTTACTAGTGTAGTATAGAGTTCTAGGTGGAAGTTCAACTTAATAGTCTCCACTTCAGTACTGGTATATAAAATAGTGTTTTGGAACCAAAGGCAATTCTTGTGTGCCTCTGGGATCTGGTGAGGGGTTGCTGGAATTTAGTCTATTTTGGGACAGCCCAATAGCTATTTCAGAAGTTCCTAATAAATCCTAGAGGACCACTAAGACCATTCGTGCAAGGCAAGGGGTACTACTAAACTTTAGTCCCACATTGCTAGTTTAGTGGGATTTGGATCTCATTGTAATGGAGGTTATTTCCCCACATGCATGAGCATGAAAACAAGAGGGACATCCACGCACGCTCCTCCTCCGCCGCCCGCCTTGCCATGCCACGCCACGCCTTGTCACGACGTGCCGCCGGTTGCGTGTGAAAGGATCGATATGGTTGACTAGAGGGGGGGGGTGAATAGGCAACTACCAATTTTTAGCTTTTCTTTACCAAATTAAACTTTGCATCAAAGTAGGTTGTCTAGATGTGCAACTAGGTGAGCAACCTATATGATGCAACAACAACAAGCATACAAGCAAGCAAGGGAACAAACACTAAAGAGCTTGCACAAGTAAAGGTAAGAGATAACCAAGAGTGGATCCGGTGAAGACGAGGATGTGTTACCGAAGTTCCTTCCTTTTGAGGGGAAGTACGTCTCCGTTGGAGCGGTGTGGAGGCACAATGCTCCCCAAGAAGCCACTAGGGCCACCGTATTCTCCTCACGCCCTCACACAATGCGAGATGCCGTGATTCCACTATTGGTGCCCTTGAAGGCGGCGACCGAACCTTTACAAACAAGGTTGGGGCAATCTCCACAACTTAATCGGAGGCTCCCAACAAGACCACGAAGCTTCACCACAATGGAATATGGCTCCGAGGTGACCTCAACCGTCTAGGGTGCTCAAACACCCAAGAGTAACAAGATCCGCTAAGGATGAGTGGGGGAATCGAAAATCCCTTGGTGGAAGTGTAGATCGGAGCCTTCTCAACCACTCCCGAGCAAATCAACAAGTTTGATTGGCTAGGGAGATAGATCGGGCAAAATGAAGCTTGGAGTATTTAATGGAGCTTGAGCAATAAATGGAGCTTTGGGGAGGAAGAGGTGGGTGGAAAGGAAGAAGGGGGCTCCCTTTTATAGTGGGGGAAACAATCCCATTGCCCCCCACCAACCAGCCCCGCACAGGGCGGTACTACCGCTGAGAGGGGGCGGTACTACCGCCAGGGGAGCGGTACTGCCGCGCCATCCAACGGTACTGCTGCGCTGAGGAGACTAAAAGGGAAAAGCTCCAACTGCGGTACTACCGCGGTGGTAGGGCGGTACGACCGCTCCAGGAACGGTACTACCGCCACTACAACCGTGACTAGTGCCGCAAAACCCGACACGAGAAAAAGACCTCTCGAATCGAGGCGATAGGAGCCAGACTACCCAGCGGTACTACGGCGGTGGGGTCAAGGGCGGTAGTACCGCTGTGGAGCGGTACTACCGCTTGTGACCCTTCAGCCGTAGTACCGCAGACGGTGCGGTACTACCGCTGGGGCGAGAGAGAGAGGGAGAAGCGATCCCTCAAAGAGCTGAGGACCAGGCGGAGGTGCCGGGCCCCCAGCGGTACTACTGCTGTGGAGCCACGGCGGTACTACCACTATGGAGCGGTACTGCCGCTTGTGGCTTCTCAGCGGTACTACCGCTGGGTGCACGGTACTGCCGCTCAGACCCAGATGGGACAAGGAAGAGAGGAGAGATCTCTTCAATGGACAGGAAAAACTCGGAGGGTGAGAAGCTGATGTGTACGTGAAGATTCCACCCATGCAAAACCCCAGCGGACCCCCTCTTGATAGTACGGTGCCCTCTACGCAACTAGTCCACCGAGAAAGAAGCGAAAGAGCTACACCGTCTTGAAATACACTCCGAGGGGAGGAACGCGTCTCGTGCCAAGGGAGAATCTATGAATCAAACAAAGCACAAGATTAGTCCACAAACATGTTGTCATCAATCACCAAAACTACCTTGAGAGAGATATGCCGTAACAATCTCCCCCTTTTTGGTGGATTGATGACAATAAGGGATTTGCGCAAGGAAAAGAATTAAAAACGAATAAAACTAAGAACTACAAAATATAGACGGGCTCCCCTAGAATGTGTGCATCAAGATAAGGCACGACACACACATTCGGATCAACACTCCCCCTATATTTTATAGTCCAACAACACTAAGCACAAGATATATGAGAGTCGAGAATAAACAGGACAAGCATGCATCTCATAATAAACTACAGTACTCTGAATAGACATAAGTAATAAGGTAGCGATAGGGAGCATATGTCTTACACCATATGACTAGAACAGAGGTCTCACACCAAACCAACCCAAGAGAAACACACAAGAAACCACAAGACGACTCAAAGCACGACACAAGAAGCAAATCCCCACACTCTCTCCCCCTTTGGCAGCGAGACACCAAAAAGGGCAGAGAGGGACACTACGACTCCAGGTGATGGGAGAGGAAGGTCTCGAACATCACATCTCTGCATCTTCATCATGGGTTGAAAACTGCTCGGCATTGGAGTCGGTCCAGTGGCAATTCTGATGAATCCAGTCCTCCTCTTCAGTGATCTGACCCTCAGACCCACTGACAACTGTTGCTCCCAACTGACGCATGATCTCCTTGTGGCGCGTCCTGGCATGCTTCTCCGCCACATGAGTCATGTACTGACCATGGGACTCCATGCAGAAAAGCTTCTTCATCTTGCGCTTGAGCTATGTGCCCATGATGGTTCTGCACTAGAGTGGCCAAAGTCCTCCTCATGAGCATCAGTAGCAGCCTCACCCTCGGTCCCCATGGTAGCAGCAGTAGCAGACGGACCCCCTGTGGCAGCAGTAGCAGATGGACCCCCTATGTGAGGCGTTGTCCAGTTGTCCTTCTTCCTCAGATGCTTGATCTCATGAGAAACCAAGTCTCCAGTCTCTAGCAGCACTCTTGGATAAGTCTGTGCCCAGGCCCTCTCAATGAGCCTCATGATGAAGGGACCATAGATAGGACACTTGCGCTCAGACACGACAGATAGAAGTTCAGACCACATGACATGAGAGATATCCAGGCTCTCTCCAGTGCTTGCTTCCTTCTCATGCTGACAGAAAAGGAGCATGTCCACGAGGTAAGAGTGGACCATATCCAGATTCCCGATCCGAGGGAAGAGAGTCTCACGGAATATGCGATGAAGAATGTCCAGATACGGAGACAGCTCATAGGTCTTCTTCTCAGTGACAGGGTGAACCTTCACAGTGCAGTAGGGCCAAAGGGCTTGCTTGTGGGTGGATGTAGCATTGCGGTGAGGACGGAAACCGACAGGAGTCTCAAGCCCGTTATCCACCACATCAAGTAACTCCATGAACGCCCGCCACTTGACGGAAAGCCGCTTGCCATTGGTCATCCAAGTCAGAGTCCTGTCGCCATCTGTTCCAAGATGGACGGTGGCATAGAATTGAGCCACCAAATCCGCATCGAAATCCTTGTTGAACTGCATGATCCTGAGAATGTTCAGCTGAGTGCACATCTAAAGGGCTTCTCCAAATTACTCTGGGTCCTTCTCCATAGCATCAGTGTCAATGGAGCGAACATCAACAAAAAGATTCTTCTTGGCCTTGATCACATCAAAGTAGATGGCAAACTGAAAACGGTTCCAGAACGGGCGGTTGACCAAAGTGGGTTCTTGGTCCACCGCATAGGGGTTGCGACGATGCTTCTCCCAAAACTCCTTGTTTGTCATCTCAGTCACAGTCTTCCCTTTTGGCTTGTTGGCGGCTCGCTTCGACTGCTGAGGAGGTGGATGAATACTTGCAGAAGCACTTGCTAGAGGCGGTTGGGTGCTCGAGGAACCACCGGCAGGCTCTGAGGTGCGGTAGCGTTTTGAGGTGGCACGCCTGGGGTTGATACGGCGACCTTGCTGCTCGGAAAGGTCATCACCTGGAGCCAAACACAAAAAGACGCAAAACAACCAGAAGAAACGAGCATAAGCCAACAAACACAACAAAAAAGATCAAGGTAAGGCAGGAGAATGATGGAAATTAGCATGCAGCGGTAGTACCGCCCCACGCGGTAGTACCGCCCCAAAGGGAGCGGTAGTACCGCTCTAGGTCAAGCGGTAGTACCGCTCCAAAGGGAGCGGTAGTACGGCTTGAGGCGGATAAACAACAGTTTCATAGCACGTGGCGGTGAAACAGTGGTTTCCTACTACCGTGGTTAGATCCGGCACTACCGGCCTACCAAATTCAAAAATAATCCTACCAAACACTGATCTAGATTGTCTAGTTGCCTTCTCCAACCAACTCAAGCCTAGATTTAGACAAAAATCTAGAGATGCAACCACCATTGCCCCTATGAAACAAGAACTGAAAAGGAGACAAAACGAAGAAAGAACGGGGGCAATACCGGCATCCATGGCAAGAGGACATGGTGGGGATCGACTCCACCAAAGGAAATGAAGAGGGACGCCCCGGAGACGGAGATCCGCCGGAGCCCTCCCGTGGCGAGTGGAGACTGGAGAGAGAGGAAGAGAAAAGAGGGGTGAAGTGAATGGGTATGGGGGAGAAGAAACCTCCCCCTGCCCCGACTTAACCCCCTGTCCTCGTCCCCCAGTGGTAGTACCGCCCAGCACGCCACGGCAACTAAACAGACACGGCTTAGGCTCAACGAAACGACAAAAACGGCAAACAAACAAGACACACCTCTTCACAAGAGGGCGGTGGCCGAGGCCACCTATGTTTGAGTCCAAAGGTATGGCACTGCGAAGATTTTAACCTTGGGCCCATGACCAAAACTCGTCTTTTAAGCACAAGTGCCATCAACAATGGCTAAAGTGAAAGACTTGATCAATTTATGCATAATGGGGGGAGGGAGAGTTCATTGAGAGAACAACACTCCCCCTATGTCCATGCCTACACCTAAACTAGACACCAAATTGAGCGTGGTAGGGTGTGCACGGGTTCAAGCCACATTGCTCGAATCAATGATATTTAGCTCATGCCTTAACTCGCAAATCTTGCTTCATCCAAGGGCTTCATGAAAATATCTGCAAGGTTGTCATGAGTGTTGACATAGTTGAGCTCGATCTCTGCTCGCCTAATGTGATCCCGGATGAAGTGATACCGAATCTCAATATGCTTCGTCTTGAAGTGTTGCACCGGGTTGAGAGAAATCTTGATGGCACTTTCATTGTCACACCAAAGAGGCACTTTGTCACAAGTGACACCGTAATCCTTTAAAGTTTGCCTCATCCATAAGAGTTGTGCACAACAACTACCGGCCGCAACATACTCCGCTTCGGTGGACAAGAGAGACATACAACTTTGCTTTTTGGAAGACCAACTTACCAAAGAGCAACCAAGGAATTGGCACCCTCCGGAAGTGGACTTCCTATCCACTTTGTCTCCTGCCCAATCAGAATCCGAGTACCCTACAAGCTTGAAGTTTGATCCTCTTGGGTACCATAAGCCAAAGTTTGGGGTATGAGCCAAATATCGAAAGATTCATTTGACCGCCACATAGTGACTTTCCTTAGGTGCGGCTTGAAACCGTGCACAAATTCCCACACTCAACATGATGTCCGGTCTATATGCACAAAGGTAAAGCAAGGATCCAATCATGGAACGATATACCTTTTGATCCACCACTTTACCATTGGGATCTAAGTCAAGTTGGCACTTGGTGGGCATTGGAGTGGAAGCCGGCTTGACGTCACTTAGCTTGAATCTCTTGAGCATGTCTTGAGTGTATTTGGATTGATTGATGAAGGTTCCTTCTCTTCTTTGCTTCACTTCGAACCCTAGAAAGAACTTCAACTCCCCCATGGAGGACATCTCGAACTTTGAGGTCATGAGAGCGGCAAACTCCTCATTGAAAGCTTTGTTAGGAGAACCAAAGATAATATCATCAACATATAATTGGCACACAAACAACTCCCCTTTGATCTTCTTAGTAAAAAGAGTGGGGTCGATTATCCCAACTTCAAACCCACGGTCTTGTAACAACTCGGTAAGGTGGTCATACCACGCACGTGGGGCTTGTTTAAGGCCATAGAGTGCCTTATCGAGTTGATACACATGATCGGGAAAATAGGGATCCTCGAACCCGGGGGGTTGCTTGACGTACACCAATTCATTAATGGGACCATTAAGAAAAGCACTCTTCACATCCATTTGATGTAACTTAAAGTTATGATGAGAAGCATATGCAATCAACATGCGAATGGATTTAAGACGAGCAACGGGAGCAAAGGTTTCACCGTAGTCGATACCCTTGACTTGGGAGTAGCCTTGTGCTACCAAATGAGCCTTGTTGCGAATGATAATCCCATGGGCATCTTGCTTGTTCTTGAATATCCACTTGGTTCCAATGACATTGTGGTTCCCCGTTGGCCTTGGCACCAATCTCCACACTTTGTTGCGCTCGAAGTTGTTGAGTTCTTCATGCATGGCATTGAGCCAATCCGGATCTTCTAGCGCCTCATAGACCTTGAGAGGTTCCACACAAGAGACAAACGCGTGATGCTCACAATAATTTGCTAATTGTCTACGAGTGCTTACCCCCTTTCTTAAGCTTCCAAGCACATTCGTCATGAGATGATCCTTGGTGGAGAGCTTGGAAGCAACCTTGGCGGCACGACGCTCTAATTCCTCCTCGGTGGTGAGTTGAGGAGCGGTTACTTGATTATCTTGAGCATCGTCATGAACTTGTTCTTGGTCTTGAACTTGCTCGGGGGAGAGAACTTGACCTTGGGCATCACTTGGTGTGTCAACACCGTCTTGAGTATGATCTTGCCCTTGGTCTTGTTCATGAGGTTGGGGGCCTTCACTTTGTTCTTCGGAAGCGTGTGGGCCTTGGGTTGGTGACGGCTCCACTTGAGTGGAGCATTGTCCTTCTCCTTCGGCCACAAGGGGTTCCTCAATGGGTAGGATGAAACCAACACCCATTCTTCTTATGGCTTGAGGAGGAATTTCATCACCTACATCACAAGTGCCACTTTGCTCCACATGGGAGCCGTTATTCTCATCAAACTCCATGTTACACGTCTCCTCAATAAGTCCCGTGGATTTATTGAGGACACGGTAAGCATGAGAGTTTGTAGCATAACCAATGAATATGCCCTCATAAGCTCTAGCCTCAAATTTAGACAACCGAACACCTTTCTTGAGACTGAAACACTTACACCCGAATACCCGGAAGTACTTCAGATTGGGCTTGTTACCAGTGAGTATCTCATATGGAGTCTTGTTCAAGCCCTTGCGGAGGTAGAGCCGATTGGATGCATGACACGCGGTGTTGATGGCTTCGGCCCAAAAGTTGTACGGAGACTTGAACTCCGCCATCATGGTCCTTGCCGCATCCATCAACGTCTGGTTCTTCCTCTCCGCAACACCGTTTTGTTGAGGGGTGTATGGTGCGGAATATTGATGCTTGATTCCCTCATCACTAAGAAATTCATCCAAGGTGTAGTTCTTGAACTCGGTGCCGTTGTCACTTCTTATTGTCAAGATCTTTGCATTATGTCGACGTTGTGCTTCATTTGCAAAGTCAATGACGGTTTGTTGGGTCTCGCTCTTCCTCTTGAAGAAATACACCCACGTGTACCTTGAGTAGTCATCCACAATCACCAAGCAATACTTTCTACCTCCAAGACTGTCGAAGGATGGGGGCTCAAAAGGATCCATGTGAAGGAGCTCCAAGGGCCTCTTTGAATAAATGATAGTCGTGGGAGGGTGAGCCTTCTCATGTAGCTTTCCTTCGATACAAGCACTGCAAGCACGGTCTTTAACAAAACTAACATTCGTTAGTCCACGGACATGGTCCCCCTTTAGGAGACTTTGCAAAAATCTCATATTGACATGGGCTAAACGGCGATGCCAAAGCCATCCCACATCAACTTTAGCCATTAGGCATGTCGCGGTCTTAGTGGGTCGCTCCGAAAAGTTAATCACATATAGACCGTTCTCAACATGCCCAACAAAATCTACTTTAAGAGTCTTGCTCCACAAGAGGGCCACGGTATCAATGTCAAAGAAAGTGGCAAAGCCCATGATTGCAAGTTGACGAACGGAAAGTAAATTGCATGCAAGGGACTCAACAAGTATGACCTTCTCGATCGTGAGATCATGAGAGATGACCACCTTGGCAAGTCCCAATACCTTAGAGGATGAGGCGTCACCCCACTCGACATTGGTGGGCATAGATGGAACTTTGTGCACGTCCACCACCAAGTCCTTGCTTCCGGTCATATGATTTGTAGCTCCGCTATCGAGCAACCATGATCCACCACCGGAAGCAAACACCTACAAGAGATCAATGCTTGGTTTTAGGTACCCATTTTGTAATGGGTCCTTTGATGTTAGTAACAAGGGTTTTAGGAACCCCAAATAGACCATTCAATGTGCTCATGAAGAGAACCAACAAATTTGGCATAAACATGCCCATCACTAGCTCGGCATAACACATAAGAAGGATTAAAATCGCCGGCTTTGTTGGGAGAGGTGACATTTCCCTTCTTGACTTTGTTCTTCTTCTTCTCCTCGGGGACACTCTCTCCCTCCCTCACAAGGGTTTGCATGAGGGGAGGAGGTCGTTTGGTCTTGTCATTCTTCTTCTTGTTCTTGGAGTCGGGGACGTACCCAACCCCTTCCTTCGCCACACCTCCCTTTTGGTTGATCAAGAGATCGTTGAGGTTCTTCTTGCCTTGTATGCACGTCGCAAGACCTCTCTCAAGTTGCGCCTTCAACTTAGCATTTTCTTCAACAAGATTCATATGCTCACAACACGGGTTAGTAGCATTTGCATTATCAATCAAAACCATATGAGGAAAAGTTGCTTTCTCCATAGCTAGCTTCACTTGGAGTTGATCATGAGACTCCTTGAGACTAGCGTGAATACCCTTCAAGGCCTTGTGGGCCTTGTCAAGTATATCAAACTCCTCTTTGAGTCTAGCAAGATCAACCCCAAGTTTGGCCTTCTCGGAATTTAGCACATGAGAAACAACGAGGGCATGATCATAATCTTTCTCTAACTTAGCATGATCAACGTTGTGTGACTCCTCAAGAGCCAAACGAAGACCACGCTCTTCCTCAAGAGCATTGGAAAGATCCGAAATCTCATCGGCATAGTCACGACTATGCCCTTCCATCTTCGAGATGGTGTCTTCGTGAGCCTCGATCATGTCATTGGCCTCACCAAGTTGTTCCAAGAGAGCAACAAAGTGCTTCTTGGATTTTCCCTTGAGTTTGCCCATAAAGGCCTCAAACTCGTTAGCCTCCACATTAGCTCCCTCAACTTCATTAATGCTATCCGATGGGGAAGGATGATTAATGATGGTAGTTTTGATGTTGGAGGTTACCTTGTTGGTGGCTTTAGCCATGAGGCACTTGGCGGTAATGCTCTCGTTGGGTGAGTCAAAGAGAGACACTCGTGACGTTGTTGCAATGGCAATGGAGGCCATGGCAACCGACTCATCATCTTCATCATCGTCATCATCCTCATTGTACTCTTCTTGCACAACCAAGGCCTTGGGAGGAATCTTCTTGGTGAAGTTGTTCTTGTTGGGGAACGACTTGGCCTTGTCCTTTCGGATGAGTTTGCCAGCATTGCCTTCCCTCTTCTCATACGGGCATTCCGCAACGAAATGACTCACGTTGCCGCAATTGTAGCAAGTCCTTACACGTTGCTTGCCTCTTGTGCCACTCGAGTTGTTTTTGCTAAAGTTGGGCCTCGAGTTTTTCTTGCTCCAAAATTGCCTTGAAGCAAGTGCCATATGTTCATTATATGCATACTTCGTATCTTCGGGGTTGCTCTCCTCTTCTTCCTCTTCTTCTTCTTCCACGGTGAGCTTGGCCTTCAATGCAAGGTTAGGCTTCTTTGCCCGTTGAGAACGGAGCACCGCATTGTCGGCGGTCTTGTCCAAAATGTTCATGGCCACAAACTCATCCAACACTTTACTTGAGGTCAAAGTGTGGAAGTCCGGTCTTTGGCGAATGACGGAGGGCATGGCCTTGTGGTAGGGCATCATTGCCTTGAGGAATTTGCGCTTGATCCAATTGTAATCCGTGTCCTTGCTCCCGTGATCTCGTAGTGAGACCGCGAGTTTGGTGACTCTCCGATAAAGCTCACGGGGTTCTTCATCTTCCTTCATTGCAAACTCATCGGCCTCATCTTGTACCACTTCATAGTTGGAGCGTTGAATGCTTGCGCTTCCCTGGTAGAGAGACACGACACAATGCCATGCATCTTTGGCCAAGGCGAAGGGACGAAGATGAGGTAGGTCTTCGGGTGGAATTGCATCTTGAATGATGAAGAGAGCATTCTCATTGAATTGATTGTCCGCGGCTTCTCGAGGAGTGAAGTTGCTTGGATCATGTGGATAGAAACCTTCTTCAATGATTCTCCAAAGGTTAGTGTTCACATGATTTAAATGACGTTTAAAGCGGTAAACCCAAGAATCAAAATCCTCATTTTTCACAATCTTAGGAGGAGGACCGGCATGATTCAAATGAGTAGAAGGAACCGGTCCACCACAAACAAGTGGTGGTTCCACATGGGCAAAGATGCCGGTGCCATTCTTGCCACTAGAAGAAGGAGCCTTTTCACTACTAGCTTCCCCCTTGTCGGGGATAGCATCCGACACCTTGTTGGCGGGATCCCCCACTTTCAACGGTGCGGTGGATAGTTTAAGCCCCTCAAGAAATTTAGTAAACATGCTTTCAACTTCGGTCATCATGGAGGTTTTCAATGTCTCTAAGGCTACATTGAACTCCTCACGAGAGACCGAAGTTCCCCCATCGCCCGTAGACGAGATCGGATTCACACCGGAGTGTTCCTCCACACCGTCTACGGTATGAACCATACTCTTTGGACGGTAAAGTACTTAATAAAGAGACGAGGCTCTGATACCAATTGAAAGGATCGATATGGTTGACTACAGGGGGTGAATAGGCAACTACCAATTTTTAGCTTTTCTTTACCAAATTAAACTTTGCATCAAAGTAGGTTGTCTAGATGTGCAACTAGGTGAGCAACCTATATGATGCAACAACAACAAGCATACAAGCAAGCAGGGGAACAAACACTAAAGAGCTTGCACAAGTAAAGGTAAGAGATAACCAAGAGTGGATCCGATGAAGACGAGGATGTGTTACCGAAGTTCCTTCCTTTTGAGGGGAAGTAGGTCTCCGTTGGAGCGGTGTGGAGGCACAATGCTCCCCAAGAAGCCACTAGGGCCACCGTATTCTCCTCACGCCCTCACACAATGCGAGATGCCGTGATTTCACTATTGGTGCCCTTGAAGGCGGCGACCGAACCTTTACAAACAAGGTTGGGGCAATCTCCACAACTTAATCGGAGGCTCCCAACAAGACCACGAAGCTTCACCACAATGGAATATGGCTCCGAGGTGACCTCAACCGTCTAGGGTGCTCAAACACCCAAGAGTAACAAGATCCGCTAAGGATGAGTGGGGGAATTGATAATCCCTTGGTGGAAGTGTAGATCGGAGCCTTCTCAACCACTCCCGAGCAAATCAACAAGTTTGATTGGCTAGGGAGATAGATCGGGCAAAATGAAGCTTGGAGTATTTAATGGAGCTTGAGCAATAAATGGAGCTTTGGGGAGGAAGAGGTGGGTGGAAAGGAAGAAGGGGGCTCCCTTTTATAGTGGGGGCAACAATCCCATTGCCCTCCACCAACCGGCCCCGCACAGGGCGGTACTACCGCTGAGAGGGGGCAGTACTACCGCCAGGGGAGCGGTACTGCCGCGCTGAGGAGACTAAAAGGGAAAAGCTCCAACTGCGGTACTACCGCGGTGGTAGGGCGGTACTACCGCTCCAGGAACGGTACTACCGCCACTACAACCGTGACTAGTGCCGCAAAACCCGACACGAGAAAAAGACCTCTCGAATCGAGACGGTAGGAGCCAGACTGCCCAGCGGTACTACGGCAGTGGGGTCAAGGGCGGTAGTACCGCTGTGGAGCGGTACTACCGCTTGTGACCCTTCAGCGTAGTACCACAGGTGGTGCGGTACTACCGCTGGGGCGAGAGAGAGAGAGAGGGAGAAGCGATCCCTCAAAGAAGCTGAGGACCAGGCGGAGGTGCCGGGCCCCCAGCGGTACTACTGCTGTGGAGCCACGGCGGTACTACCGCTGTGGAGCGGTACTGCCGCTTGTGGCTTCTCAGCGGTACTACCGCTGGGTGCACGGTACTGCCGCTCAGACCTAGACAGGACAAGGAAGAGAGGAGAGATCTCTTCAATGGACAGGAAAAACTTGGAGGGTGAGAAGCTGATGTGTACGTGAAGATTCCACCCATGCAAAACCCCAGCGGACCCCCTCTTGATAGTACGGTGCCCTCTACGCAACTAGTCCACTGAAAAAGAAGCGAAAGAGCTACACCGTCTTGAAATACACTCCGAGGAGAGGAACGCGTCTCGTGCCAAGGGAGAATCTATGAATCAAACAAAGCACAAGATTAGTCCGCAAACATGTTGTCATCAATCACCAAAACTACCTTGAGAGAGATATACCGTAACAGCGTGAATGAGCCGAGCCGATGTCTAAAATTTTGCCACGCACGATTGGTATATGCAAGGTCACTCGGAAGCTGAAAGTTTTTGCTGTAGTGGACATACGAACGCTACACCCTTCGGCTGCTGCATGTTCGTTTCGTCTTCCTCGTTCCCTTCAGCTCCCGGCGCAGCCTCTCGCCTCCTTCTCCTACGCCTATAAAAGAGAGATCGCTCCTCTCCAAAGAGACACACCAGAAGGTCCTCTCCCTCTCGCCACAAAGTTTCCGAGCACTGCGCTACCGCTACGATCTTCTCCATCCCGGCTTGCGGCATGCACCACAGGTCGGGATAGTAGGCCTCCGAAACCACACCTCTTTGAGTCCCGTACGGGAGAAGGGTGATGATGTTTTTGGGGAGAGCTCTGCGCGACTACTGGCTTCTTCATCACGGACACCGACGATCACTTCCCGGACGACGACTTCTTCCCCGACGTAGACCACCTCTTCGACGATATGGCCGGCGAGGATGTCAATCCCAACGCCAATACTTCTGCTGCACCTCAGTATGTCTTTGTGTTCTTTTTGTTTCAATTGCTGCCACAGTTTCTTGTTCTAGTATCTGTTCTAGGAATGTTCCCTTCTAATTCATATATGCAGATACTATTTACCTTCTCTCTGCCAGATTACATGGCTTATTTTATCTCTCCTATAATAGTCATGTTTTATCTAGTATTTCTGTTAATAAAATCATATGGTAAATTGCTCATATTTCCAACAGATTGATTGTCCAGTCTTGCTTTTGGAAATATATATATTTACATTCCTCATGATCTCCGAGACGAATGGTTCTACTACAAAATACCTCATGGTTGCTTAGCATTTGGCACATGAGATTGCCTTGCCTTCTTCCATGGCTTTGACAAATGATCCTATACCAAGTAGTTGCAACAATATTGCGGTTTGTTTAAAAGCTGGGACAAAACGTTCAACCAGGCACCACGGGCCGATCTAGTAAATATTGCGTTCGGTTGCCAAGCATGCTTTGGGTGAATCACG
Organism: Triticum monococcum; assembly: GCA_034509565.1. Taxonomy (NCBI): domain Eukaryota; kingdom Viridiplantae; phylum Streptophyta; class Magnoliopsida; order Poales; family Poaceae; genus Triticum; species Triticum monococcum. The sequence goes on from CM067843.1 coordinate 573,465,498, forward strand.
AGACATCATTTTCGGATATTTGTTTATTGACTATATATATATAGTATTAGAATTAATTAGTACTCCCTCTGTAAACTAGTATAAGAACATTTAAATCACTAAAAATAGCGAAAATACAAAAGTGAACATGGGTGCGGGTGCACCCACGTGAATAGTAAATTCATAAAAAATACTAGAAAAAATAAAAAAAATCTGAAATTTTGCGGTATGAAACTTAGTCGATCATTCTACTCACGTGTGAAGTTTCATGATATATTGACACCCATGGTATTCTTAGTGAAGAAAATACAAATGCGACCATACTATTCATTAAATAATGTTTTTTAATATAGCTTCGATTAGGTTCGATTTTGTCATTTTTGACCAGATTACCACGGATGTGATTTCTTCATGAAACTTCATATGCAAGTATAGAGGTTGACTATGTATATTATAAAAATAAGTTCAGATTTTTTTGATTTTTTCTAGCATTTTTTTGAAATTACTATTCATAAAGGATGTGCGCGAACCCATGTTCACCAAATCCGCGTCCCTAAAGTAGGGAGTACAAGGTATATATGGACAAAGTGCACGAAGTGTTTGGCAATGGGCACCATCTTCCGGTGCTTGGTTGGTTCCACACCTACTCAAGAAAAGAAAATCCTTCCTCAAAAAAAAAAGAAAAAAAAGAAAATTGAATTACTCGTATATGCATGACACGCACGGTCGGTAATTGTTTTAATTTAATTTAGGATTTAGGAGACATGTCCCAATGCAAAAAAGGAAAAAAAAAGGACATGCATCATAGGTTGTGGTCGCCGGCCCTTGCGGCACTAGCCAGTAGTATAACAAACTAATGTTCTGATCCGTTCATCACTTGACTTTTTCGCCAACAAAATATAAATGGCTCCCAACCAACTAACCAACAACTCCCTCGCCGGCGAATTAACTTTTGGTTGAGATGGTTAGGTGGACAATGGTATCCCCAACCCACTAGGATTCAAATCCTGATGCTTGCATTATTTCCTGGATTTATTTCAGGATTTCCGGCGATGCGCTTTTAGTGAGAGGAGACTTTCCCGTCGACGACGAGGCGCCTACGGTGACTTCGTAAATCTCAAGATGGACAATGGTATCCCCAACCCACTAGGATTCAAATCCTGGTGCTTGCATTATTTCCTGAATTTATTTCAGGATTTCCGGCGATGCGCTTTTAGTGGGAGGAGACTTTCCCGTCGACGACGAGGCGCCTACGGTGACTTCGTAAATCTCAAGATGATGTGGCGGCTCAGTCTTTCGGAGGTGCTCATAGGGATAGGGTGTGCGTGTGTGCGTTCATAGGGGTGAGTGTATGCGCGTGTATATGAGCGCTTGTGTCTGTACTGTTGTTAAAAAAAACAACTCCCTCACCCACATCTGACTTGTTCGCGGATGCATGTACGTATATTGTAGTATATATAAAGAAACTGGGGCGCTCCAGGCTGCATGTGCCCACACAAGTAGAATCCATGGCGGCGGCGATCCCCATTCTTCTCCTCACCTTCCTCCTCGCGGCGGCAACGCCATCGGCCGGGCCTTCATACGTCATCAAGACGACGTGCGCAGCGGTGACCAATGCCACCGTGGGTACGCCCTACAGATACTGCCTCCGCACGCTCTCGGCCAACCCCGCGGCCGCCGCCGCCAAGGACGCCCGCGGGCTCGCCATCGCGGCGACCAACCTCACCGCCACCAACGTCACGTCGACGGAGCTAACCATCACCAGGCTAATCGACGCCCTCTACAACTGCCTCGCCACCTACCAAAGCATGCAAGCATCAATCGCTGGGGCGCTCCAAGACTTGAACGCCGGCCGCTTTGACGTGGCGTCGCCCAAGCTCAGGGACGCTTCGTTTCAGCCGGACTTCTGTGAACTGGCGATGATGGAAAGCGACACCGACAAGGACCCCATGTCGGACGAGAACAGTGCAAACTATTTGGTGTCCGGCATGGCGTATAACATCGCTGAACTCATCGCCCGCCATGCCGCCAAATGAAGAATTAATGCCGCACGCTGGCAGTAGTTGATTCTTGTCTTCCTTAATAATCCTTATTATTAGGTAGTACTACTCACGTTAATCATGTCTTGCGTTAACCAAGTTAATATTTCACCATTTTACTTTGTCAGTTTGCCTCATTACTTAATTATGCATCAGTCATGTTGATCGAGTGCTGTAAACGGACCATATGATCAATCGAATTGTGTTGCGATTCTTGATGTATCACCTTCATTTCTGTGGATTAAGATTTATCCAACGAAGAGACCGTTTTTGTGTTCACAAAAACTTAATGGCTTCAGCAGCCTCTCAATTCTTCTCAATAGGCATCAACCGGTCCCACTTTGCTTCAAGATGATTGTGATATTGCTCACAATCTTAAGCTTATCCTATGTTCGTCTGAACGAAAAAGCTAAAATCCTGACGGCAGGATTTCTGCAACAGATCCAAACGCATTGGATCTCATTCGTTCTAGATCCTTCGGTCGTGCGCGATCCCGTGTTTCCTTTTTTCTCCTGCAGTTTTTGCTCTCGCTCCCGATGATTTCCTTCAGTGCGATTGCTCCCGATGATTTCGCTTGGATTTTTAGAGATCGTGAACGTCATAGGCGGGGTTTGTTTCTTTTTTTTTTTGGCGCAAGGGAGGTTCAATCGGATCCCTTTTTTCTCGTATATGGGCAGCGAATTTTTGGGCGGAGGTTGATCCCGATATTTTCTCGTACGTGTGCAGCCGCGATTTTTTTATACTTTGTCTAATTCACATCTAAATGTTTTTTAAGGATGTCACATCTAAACTCCCACAAATATATATAATGCATCAACAAGAAACAAAAAAAAACTAGGATAAAAAAAACCACAAACAGAGTGGACATCAGCTTAGATGTGACATAATTATGTCACATCTAGATGTGTCTTAGACAGACCCATTTTTTTAGGCGGAGGTTGGTCCCGATCTTTTTGGGTACGTGGACAGGGAGATCAATCTCCTGATGTAAATGCCCGCGATTTGTTTTAGAATGAGCAGAAAGTTGTTTTGTAATGCAAAAATAAGATCTACGTGGGAATCGATCACCCATTCCCATGGTACAGAAATGTGGCAACTAACCAACTCACCTACTGCTTGTTTTCTAGTGACTATAGGATAATCGTACTATTTTCACTTAGTTCATCTATGCTACTAATAGACTGCCCGTGCGTTGCCATGGGTCAACAATGAATTTATACACAATGCTCCTGTTCCTCCCCGCAAACAAGCACATTGCATGCAGTGTTAAATCGCAACACAAATGCAAGCATATCCTTCTCTCTATTCTTACAAACACCACACACCCCTCTAGCCACTCTTTCCCGTTGAATTTGTCGTCCTTCACCCTCTCTCATCATTCATCCTCTCAATGTATCGCCCCTTGACCGCATGTAGCTTCCATATCGTTGTTTGTCGTCCCAAACGGTACAAAAACAACTCAATCATGTCACCTTCTTCCTGATCTATTCCTAATCCAAGTAAGCTTCATCTAATTGAATGCCTATGTTGCCATGGAAAAATAAACTTATATATGGAAACATATATCAAAATATCATTATATGTGGTGTGTACATCCCATGCCTATGATTATGTTGTGACAAACAGTTCTTGTCTATCTCTTGCTTTTCTCTAAACATGTTTCTCCATGCATGCATTTCAATTTCTGACCTAGCCAAAATATCTACTTTCATGTGCTCCTTCAACCCCACAAATATGTCTTATCCTCCCAAGAGATTCCCTTTGCATCGTTGCATTGCACATGTGATCTTTAAAAACAAGGCAAGCGAGTGGAATCGTCAACAATAGTCATCTGCATTGGGTACTCGGGAAAAAGCTACAATCCGCTTCTCTAACCAGATTTGATTTTGTCTAGGTGCACTAGTAGAAAAAGGGTCAAACGTGAGACATATTAGTCCCGGTTTGTAACAGAACCGGCACTAATGTGTCCATTAGTGCCGGTTTCAACGGCTAGGCGGGAGGAGCTCTTTAGTACCGGTTCGTGGTGAATCTTTAGCACCGGTTCGTGCCACGAACCGGTACTAAAGAGAGTGTTGGCAGGATGTTGTCAGAGTGGGGCCCCTCCAACACCTTTAGTACTGGTTCGTGGCACGAACCGGTACTAAAGGTCGTCCTATATAAACCCTTCGTCCACCCGCGCACTCTGTTCTTCCCCCTTTCCCCTCTCCCTCTCCTCTGTTCTTCCTTTCTTCCTCTCGAGTTTATCACAAATTTTGCCCAAAATTTGTCAAGATTTGCAGGCCCCCATCCATTCAAATGATCACAAAGGTTAGCAACTTTGACTTTCATCTCTCATTGCTAGATTAGCTCTTGCATTGGTTTATATAGTGATTAATTGTGGGTTTTAGTAATTTGGGAGGAATTATATGTGGTAGTATTTGATTTATATACAATTTGAGGTCAAAATAACACTTAGTTTGCATATGTACGTGTGGTTGACTTAGTGCCTTCTAAATCTCCATCGTAACCACCGTCGATCGCCTGCACCGATCCATCACCGGCACTACCTTGTGGTGAGCCTCTTGTTCATGAAATTTTATATAAAAATTTGATGTTTGTGTGATTTGGATATATAGTTACTCGTATAATTATCTTACCCGTACGTTGTTTGTTATACATAGTGCCATGGTTTTGATATCCGTCCCTGTCGGCCCTCGTCCTTGTTATGATTCGGATGTGGTATATTCTCTTTTAAAACTATTTGTTGCATTTCGTGTTTATGACATATTATGCCCATCAAGTTGACATAGATATTTTTATCTAGGAGGTATGTGAACCGGAAATTCCAACCGACCCTATTGTCGAGAGGTTAAATTTACTAGAAATAGAAAACGAGTATTTGAAAGAAAAATTGAAAAGAATTGAGGGGGAGAAGATGGAATTGGAGTTGCATCTTGCCGATGTCGTCGATGATCACAAGATCAAGATAGAGAAAATGTGCTTGAAGATTAGAAAGATTAGAAAATATGTCATTGATAGTGAGGCATGGTATCATTATGCTGTTGGATCAATTGTTACCTTAGTTGCGATCTTGATCGCATTTGTTGTTGCATTGAAATGCTTTAGCTAGAGAGTTATTTCTTTGTTGCATTTAAGTGTTGTATGAACTTTATGTATTGTATTAATTTGGTGTTCTCGGTGCTGTATATTGAAGATGAGCCGGCAATGGATGTACGATGACCGATGCTCTCCCGAGTTCATTAATGGCGTGCGTACTTTTCTGCTTGCGGCTAAGGCAAACAAGCGGGCGGATGGTTTTATGCCTTGTCCATGTATTGGCTGTAAGAATGGTCACAATTACTCTACGTCAAGAACCATTCACGTCCACCTGTTTGAGTCCGGTTTCATGCCCCACTATAATGTTTGGACCAAGCACGGAGAAAGAGGGGTTATGATGGAAGACAATAAAGAAGAAGAGGACGACGACAGCTATCCTGGCCATGGGTTCCCTGAATAAGATGATACAACAATGGGGGAAGAAGCTGAGCCGGTAATGCAGGAAGAAGCTAAGCCGGCAATGCGCGAAGAAGCTGAAGAAGAGGCATCAGATGAGCCCATTAATGATCTAGGTCAGGCCATTGCCGATGCAAAGAGAAACTGTGCAAGTGATTTGGAGAAGAAGAAGTTGCAGCGTATGTTAGAGGATCACAAGAAATTGTTGTACCCGAATTGCGAAGGTGACAAGAAAAAGTTGGGCAACATACTGGAATTGCTGCAATGAAAGGCAGAGAATGGTGTACTGACAAGGGATTTGGAAAGTTGCTGGTAATGATAAAGGATATGCTTCCAAAGGACAACGAAATACCCGAGAGTACGTACGAAGCAAAGAAGGTTGTCTTCCCTCTAGGGTTAGAGGTGCAGAAGATACATGCTATGCCCTAATGACTGCATCCTCTACTGCGGTGAGTACGAGGATTTGAACGCTTGCCCGGTATGCGGTGCATTGCGCTATAAGATCAGCCGCGATGACCCTGGTGATGTCGAGGGCGAGCGCACCAGGAAGAAGATTCCTGCCAAGGTGATGTGGTATGCTCCTATAATACCACGGTTGAAACATTTGTTCCTAAACAAAGAGCATGCCAAGGCGATGCGATGGCACAGAGAAGATCGTAAGAAAGACGGAAAGTTGAGAGTACCCGCTGACGGGTCGCGGTGGAGAAAAATCAAAAGAAAGTAAGGGAAGGAGTTTGCAGATGATGCAAGGAACGTATGGTTTGGTCTAAGCGCAGATGGCATTAATCCTTTTGGGGAGCAGAGCAGCAACCATAGCACCTGGCCTGTGACTCTATGTTTGTATAATCTTCCTCCTTGGTTGTGCATGAAGCGGAAGTTCATTATGATGCCAGTGCTCATCCAAGGCCCTAAGCAACCCGGCAACGACATTGATGTGTACCTAAGGCCATTAGTTGAAGAACTCTTACAACTGTGGAATGGAACAGGTGTACGTGCGTGGGATGAGCACAAACAGGAAGAATTTGACCTAAAGGCATTGCTATTCCTGACCATCAATGATTGGCCTGCTGTCAGTAACCTTTCAGGACAAACAAACAAGGGATACCGCACATGCACACACTGTTTGGACGATACCGACAGTATATATTTGGCTAATTGTAAGAAGAATGTGTACCTGGGACATCGTCGATTTCTTCCGAGCTGGCATCCCGTAAGAAAGAAAGGCAAGCATTTCAAAGGTGAGGCGGATCACCGGACGAAGCCTCACCACCATACTGGAGCTGATGTACATGATATGGTCAAGGATTTGAAGGTAGTCTTTGGAAAGGCTCCTGGTGGACAACCTGTTCCGAATGATGCTGACGGACGCGCACCCATGTGGAAGAAGAAATCTATATTTTGGGACCTGCCCTATTGGAAAGACCTAGAGGTCCGCTCCGCAATCGACGTGATGCACATGACGAAGAATCTTTGTGTGACCCTGCTTGGCTTCTTGGGCGTGTATGGGAAGACAAAAGATACGCCTGAGGCACGGGAGGACCAGCAACGTATGCACTGAAAAGACGGCATACATCAGGGCCATGCATGCTACGCTCTTACCAAAGAAGATAAGGAAATCTTCTTTGAATGCCTATTCAGTATTAAGGTACCGTCTGGCTTCTCGTCGAATATAAAGGGAATAATAAACATGGCAGAGAAAAAGTTGCAGAACCAAAAGTCTCATGACTGCCACGTGATTATGACGCAACTTCTTTCGGTTGCATTGAGGGGGCTTCTACCGGAAAACGTTCATTTAGCCATTGTGAAGTTATGTGCATTCCTCAATGCAATCTTTCAGAAGGTAATCGATCCAGAAATCATACCAAGGTTAGACAATGATTTGGTGCAATGTCTTGTCAGTTTCGAGTTGGTGTTCCCACCATCTTTCTTCAACATCATGACACACGTCCTAGTTCACCTATGTGAAAAGACTAACGTTTCGGGTCCTGTATTTCTACACAACATGTTCCCCTTTGAGAGGTTCATAGGAGTCTTAAAGAAATATGTTCATAACCGTGCTAGGCCAGAAGGAAGCATCTCCAAGGGCCATGAAAATGAGGAGGTCATTGAGTTTTGTATTTACTTTATTCCTGACCTTAAGCCGATTGGTGTTCCAGAATCGCGGCATAAGGGCAGACTGGATGGAAAAGACACACTAGGAGGGAAACAAATAATATGTATGGACGGACATTCTCTCACTGAAGCACACTACACAGTTCTACAGAATTCCACCTTGGTGGCTCCATATATGGACGAACACAAGAATTTTCTACACTCCAAACACCCGGAGCGGTCTGATGACTGGATTACACGTGAACAAATCAGGAGTTTCGCCAGCTGGTTGCAGACACGTACCATGCATGACGCCTCTATTGAAGTTGACATGTACTCGCTGTCCCAATTACCATCTTCGAATATAATGACTTTCAAAGGGTACGAGATAAATGTTAATACATTTTACATGATCGCCCAAGATAAGAAGAGCACCAACCAAAACAGCGGTGTCCGCTTTGATGGAGCAACCAGGACGGGAAAGGAAACATATTATGGTTATATACAGGACATATGGGAACTTGACTATGGACGTTGTTTGAAGGTCCCTTTGTTTCGTTGCAAATGGGTCAATATGACACGAGGCAGGGTAACGGAAGACCCGCAGTACGGAATGACAACAGTGGATCTCAACAATCTTGCGTATGCAGAAGAACCATTCTTCCTAGCCAATGATGTGGCACATGTTTTCTATGTGAAGGACATGTCTACCAAGCCGAGAAAAAGAAAAGGTAAGGAAGCGAATGCATCATACGATGAGCCAAAGCGGCACATAGTTCTTTCTGGGAAGAGAAACATCGTGGGAGTGGATCGCAAGACAGACATGTCAGGAGATTATGAAAAGTTTGATGAAATTGCTTCATTCACAGTGAATATTGACCAGAGCATCCCGTTAAATGATGAAAATTTTCCATGGTTACGGCGCAAATGGACACACGCGAAGAAAAAGTTTCACACCCAAAGATCTGGGATGTGATCGACTTCACTATCATCACTTTCTTCTGTGTTTCACACCCAGGAGGGAATCTCTATAATAGTTAGGGTAGTTATGTGTTTTGGCATTTGAAACATGAAGAAATTTTATGTGCAAACAAATTGTTTCATTCACTTACTGATTTTTTCAGCTAAATTGAAAAACACTTCAAATGAACTCCGAAAAGGTTGAAAGTTGGCATGGTATCATAATTTCACCCACATATCATGTGCAAAAAAGTAGAGAGGGTTACGGCAAAAACTGGATGCACTTCGTGTATAAAATGGATAATCTCTTTCAAACTATCAGGGTTTCGGACGAAAACTCATCTGTTACAAAGGCATTTCATTTTTTAAATAACCTAAGCATTACCAAATTGAATACAATGATAATACACACTAATATTAAACATAATAAAAAAGAATCACTGGAAAATGTATTTTTAAAGTTAAGTTATTCACAAACTGGTGATTCACACAAATTTCAAATAATTCAAAATTTAAACTGTTCAAATTTAAAAACTACCGGCACTAACTGAAAGTTTCTAATTTTGTGTACCTAAATCAAAAATATTCATAAAGAAACTCTAAATATAGCAAAAAACAACTAAAAATAAATAAAACAAAATAAATAAAGCAGAAAAGAAAAAACTAAATGAAAGAAAGCCCACCTTTTGGGCCACAGCGGCCTGCATAGGACTAGAAACCCAACCTGTTGTTGGGCCAGGATGCAGACCCGCAAGCCCAATAGGCCACATAGGGCAGAGTAGCAGAGATAGGCCCAGAACGCCTACTTTAGAGAGGAGCTCGAGACAGCAGCGGCGGCAGGGCTTATAATCAGGTGCGAGCGCCCTTCGGCTAGCGAGGTGGGACTAAACTTCTGCGCCCCTCGCCTGGCAGCGCCCTTCGGCTAGCGAGAATGTATGAATTGCATCAATGGTACATGAACATTACCAAGCTTTCTAATCGAGAGTCCTTTATGGTGAAAGTCGAGGAAGAACATTACTTCCATAAGAAAGCTCTGTCCGTTGAGTATTCAGAACTATTTTAGTTATTCAATTAAGAATCACTCGACAAATCTCTCGTCAGTTGCTATTGTCTGTAAGTGATTTCTTTCTATAATTTAAGTCTCAAGCTAGCTCTAGTGCTCATTGATTGATCATTAATTACCTGTAATTATATATCCTCACTATATATTCTTTTCTATGGTATTATGTAGGATGAAGATGTATGAAATGAAAAAAGGTGGACGCTATGGCATTGGGTTCATTGACCCAAATACCATTAATGAATTCACATGGAAATTGGAATACTGTAAACAAGGTGTAGAGAAAAGCATGCTAGAGCTCTTGAAGCACCTCAATAGCAATGTAGATATACTACTTCCTTACAACTTCGAGTGAGTCACACTGTCTTGTACTACAAATTCTGTTTTTGCTTACTAGCTAGATGTTAATAAGTGTATAGGGTTTAGGGTTATAGTTGATTAGTGTTATGCACATGCCCGCTTAATTTATACATGCAAACATATGCGCATGCAGCTACCACTAGATCTTGTTAGACATTAGAGTTGACGAAGGAGAAGTTGAAGTACTGGACTCACTACTTAAAAAAGATAGTGACTACAACATCGTGAAGGGGATAGTCGATAGGTAATTTCAAACATTATTAACTATATCTCGGCCTATTTAGTTCGTCATTTTCTGATATGAACAATTTTTAATAACCTCTTATTAATTTTCTTTGCCGGCGGGCAGGGCTTGGGCAAAGTACATCAAGGTGACTCCAGGAAAATGGTGAAAAAAGCTATTTTGGTATCGACCCAAGGTAAGTAATTAAGTAGTACTAGCTAGCTAGCTACCATCTCTTTAATTATTGTTTCAATACCATTAATTAATTAACATGTTTGATTAATTATTATCTGATTAAATTCTATTCTCGTAAAGGCCCTGAAGCAGACGCCGGGGACTGAAGTGTGTGCATACTACATTTGCGAGAACATTCGCATGATGGCGTCCAAAAGAACCACATCTGATAGACAGCAATGGGTACGTTTGCCAGAACACTATTCACAATCTTACATGATTGTCAATATCTAGTCACACAACTAATACACATGCATATTGATCTCCTTCTTAACAGTTCCATGACGTGCGGAAGCAACTCCTATCAGAGGGGCGCATACGAGCACTTCAAGAGGAAATAGCGGGATTTTTGTTCGACCAGGTCATAGATCCCAAAGGAGAATACTATTACCCGCTATCGCCCCCCTAAACCACTTGTCATCGTGCTCCGAAGGCACCAAGGCAACATGTAGGAGAAATTGTATGTATGCATGTGTATGTGTGAATAATTAATGATGGTTGTGAGACATTCGATTATATATATATATATATATATATATATATATATATATATATATATATATGATCGGTTCTACGAGAAAATCTATTTATATATATGCATAATGTGTACAGTATGTAGTATCGTGAAATACCGTCAAACAAAAATGAATTAAATGGAAAACACAAAATTAATGGAAAAATAAAAATTAAAACCAAAACCCCCCCAAACATTTAGTACTCGTTGGTGCTACCAACCGGTACTAATGGTCTACCAGCACCCGGGCCTGCCTCGTGCCACGTGGTTGCCCTTTAGCACTGGTTCGTGCGGAACCGGTACTAAAGAGGGGGACCTTTTATCCCCACACATTAGTGCCAGTTACAGAACCGGTACTAAAGGTCCTTACGAACCGGTGCTATAGCCCGGTTCTGCACTAGTGGTGTTACTCTTCTATATTGACGAGTTCTGTCTCTGAAGCGAATTCCAGGCTTTCTCCTGTTCAACACAAGTATTAAAATTGAGATGCAAAACTTGAAGACTTACATAATTTCAAGAACAAATCCTCTCGCCCAAATCATGGAGCTTCAAATTTTCTATCAACAAAATCATCTGAGTGAAGTGTGTTACAATGCCCGAGTGATAATGGATATCAAAATAGCAGCACCAAGGGTAGAATCAGACACATAAATTGATAGCATGAGATAGCTTAGCGTACATAAATTATTTTTCTACCCCACACAGAATATAGTAACTACTTATCTAGCATCTTTGCTTGGAACGAATCCACAATGAGCAGGGTTTATAGTCAACGCAAGATCAAACAGTTGAGAACCATATGGCCAAATCAAGCAATGCTAAAGAAATCATAGTATGACCCCTACTATGTTAGCAGCCTAGTGAAATCTTTACGTAAAGAAAGAAGCTTCTAAAAATGTGATAAGTATATACTACTTACAAGTAACACAATCGGTTGAACTAATTAATTAAAACCTTAGTTCTTAATAATTTTAGCAAAAAGGAGAAGAACATAATCCTATATGCACCATTTATATAAGAAAATTTTAGGATGATTGGCTATTCTAACAGATATGTCGTACAATCATCATACAAGCATGGGGGGGGGGGGGGGGGGGGGGGTAAAAAACGAATTGAAAGGACAAGTAAGAAACAGGCCAATCTCCTAAGATCTGCAAATGAGAAGTAACGGAACCTAGGGTTCATGTACTGACCTCCTCTATGACAAGGAACGACGTTGAGCTTTGATGATTTAAAGCAATGTTCGGGAGGTAACTGGAGCAACCATCAAACTCAGCCGTAGAAACTTGGGGATGACCATCTATCGTGCGGTTACCCCCATGATTGCCTCTCTTCCGCTACCACCAAACTGGAGCAGAGCAGTCTGTTCGTTCATTAATTTTCTTCTTAGGATCATGCAATCAGTTAAGAACCATACTAATTGATAGGGAAAGAAAAAGAAAAAGTAAGGAATCAAACATGCATTAGTGCATCACTCCAGAGCACAACATGAAGTAGACGATCTAACTTGAGGCCAAAGCAGAGCGAGGATCCTCCCAGGCTCAAAATCAGGGTGCATACCAACACCTTCATGAGTGTGTCTGTGCAGCCGCCACTCCATCTGCTGTCGCACCTGGTCGGGTTGACTTTGCCACGCAGCCGCCACTCCATCCCCTTTCATAAATGCTTGCCGTCGCGACCTCGGGTTGTTGTTGTTGTTGACTCTCCTCTCAGTCACGGCTCCCCGCGACCATGGAGCCGTCTGTTGATCTCGCCGGTCCATGGCGACTTGTTCCTCTCGAGAAACTAAAAAAATAGAGAATTTCATGCCATGCGGACTCAGAACATGAAACTTTATTGAAAGAACGGTAACACTTTCCTTCTCCACAACGCTACAACATTGTAGTATATGAAATCATCTTTGTCTCTCTTTATTTACAGAGCATTTCACCTCTGCCTCACTGGTCCTACTACTCATGATAAAGTAGATAAATAGATCAACTTACAAGTAAAAGCTCCAACGTCCAATAAAACAAGAAACAGCCGTCACGAGCAGCATATCATTTTATCATTCAGTACTTAGAATATGCAGAAAATGAGCTATTAAATTTAGTGAGTAATACCTTGAATTCTTGAAAGATCGTATGTCCATTACCGAACTAAAGTCAGCTACTTCAGTAACCTAGCAGTATTGAAATTACGTGTGCACAAAATTCAGTGAGTAATACCTTCAATTCTTGAATGAAAACATGTCCATTACCAAACTATAGTCAACCTAGTGGTGTTAAAATGACGTGTGCCCCAGCATGTCCACCTATCCAATGACAAAAAGACGACATCCAACGGTACTTCCTTGATGCTTGGGAGAAATTCCGGCCCAGAAAAGCAACTTGTAGAGTAACAAAATTACAGGCTCAGACAGTAGCTCAAGGTTTGCCATTAATATTGCCTCAAACCCCCACTCCAATGATTTGACTTCCATGTCACCCCGTGCGTTCGGTTTATTCGGGTTACATGGTTCGGTTTATATGGTTTTTTGGTTTGTACGGTATTAATAGTTCGGTAAATATGGTTTGGTTTCGGTATATACCAAATTATTTTGGTATGGTTTTGGTATATACCATAAAAATCAAAGTTGACGCGAATTTGAAAATAACGTAATAATAATTTGCAAATTTATGACTCAACACACATACTATTTTACACAAATAGTATATGACTATATATAAGTACATATGCATGCATTGATTCATCTGTTGATGGTTATGGACGTGCTTAGCATTTTAAAAAGAGAAAAATGACTATGTTACAAGAAAAATTTACATGCTTAGTAGTGAATTTGACTCATGTACAAGAAAAATGACAACTTGTATGGTTGTTCATCTCAAGAAATATAAATTTATTTTTTACTTCGGTTTATTCGGTTAACCGTTCGATTTGCCGGTATATACCATAAAAACCAAAGTTCAAATCGGTATGAAAAGTTCATACCATATCGAAACGACAAACCATAAAAACCATAAAATCGGTTCGGTTTGGTTTATTTTTAGTATGGTTTTTCGGTTCGGTTTTCAAATGCACAGAGTGACTTCCATGCACAAATATGGCGTCATAACCCAGTGACGCTCTCTAAAACTCAAATTCTTTTTCAGAGAACTCAAATTCACCTCTGTACATGTTAGTCAGGCAAAAAACGAATTGTTGAACAACTACAATATATAATTTTGGTAAGGAATGTACCTCTGGCCACCGTGTTGCTGAAATTAATCTTCCTTCAGCTAGCGGTGCTATGTCCCATTCGTCGTACTTGAAACCGAATTAGCTACTCTGCATTGCCAAAATAGAGAGTCTAAAAGTCACCATACCACAACATGAATCATAATCTTCAGTTTATAGAGTACAACATCAAAAGACATGTTGAGGCCCTGTTTGGTTGGTCTTGTTCTAAGCTCCGACTGCGTGTCACCAGCCTGGGCATGACGCTGGTGCTCTTTCTGACCGACGCCGAGCTGCTCGCCGGCGAGGTCCGCTCCTTCACGGCGCGTAAAGTGCATAGGACTCAGTGTGGCTGCAGCACAAAGTTGATTAAGTGCATTACGGTTAGAAATTCAACTTTTTGTAAAAAAAAAGTTAGAAATCTAACTTGAATGAATTGGTAAACCGGGCCAAGTGAAACCTTTGCCTGTAGTACAAGAAGGAAATCAGGGAGTGAGATTGGTTAGCATGCATATGAACTCTTTCTTTCTTATACTTATATCATGGAAGCCACCGGTGTTTCCAACGGGGCTGCCCCATGTAGATTCCCAGCCGGCGCGGTACTCTTGGTAGGAAGACTAGCCATAATGGGTAGTAACATAGAGTAGTAACATGCCAATGTTACCACTCTATGTTACTACCTCTATAGTGGGGAGTAACATATGTGTAGTAACATGTAACACTTCATTTATTAGGCTATAAACTCATTTTGCTTTGTTATGTGTGATGTTACTCATACTAGTGGTAACTAGCTATGTTACCGCATGCCTCTCTTTCTTCATTTATTGCTTGCCACATCATCTACTTTATCTAGATATGTGTGATGTTACTATCTATGTTACTCCCACTGTGGGTAGTCGAAGAAACTTGGTCCTCCTCGGTAGCAGACTTGCGTGGATTTGGGGATCCATGCATCCTCGCTATTTCCCCGGAGATGCTGGCGAGTGCGCACGAGACAAGGAGCAGCATCTTGGCCTTGTCCGACGACATGACGGGACCGCTGGAGTTGGATTCTCTGAGGACGGTGCTCTTCCCGACCGACGCCGAGCTGCTCGCCAGCGAGGGCTGCTCCTTCACGGGCGTCCTCTCCTCGAAGTTGAGCACGATGGGCGCCATGGGCTACGCGAGCACCCCGGCACCACCGACACCGCTACGGTTCTTGCGCCCCCAGGCCCCTCCGTGGCGCAGCGGACATGTTGGCGAGCGGGCTAGGAAGGCAGTTGATTGATTTTTATTTGGAGAAGGAAGGTTCAGATACATATCTGTCAATTAGTCAATTGGATTTTTCCTAAAAATGCATTATTTGTTTCCTTAAAAATCTATTATTTGTTTTTCTGAAGCAAATTGCATTGATAAGAGGGATCGATTGATTTTTGTAAGCTAGGATAGTTATATCTGTGATCTTTTATATGTTAGGAAAGTGTTGGTTTACAACGAAAGAGTGGAGAAAGTGGTGGGACGGAAAAAACCGTGGATACTATTCTACCAACTCGGACATTAGGAGTAGAGATTAGGATTTGGAATTGATTTTCATAAAACTAAATTTTATTAATTGGTAACGTGCTATCGGTTCTTGCCCGTTTATAACGTGTCAAGTTAGGAAACTTCGGAAAAGTTAGGAAAGTTTTTATTGTGAGGGTAAAAAAATCAACATGAGGAGATATGATGATGGGATGTGAGACGAAAATAAACCGGACGAAAATAAACCAGACGAAAATAAACCATGGATGCAATCCAATCAATTCAAACATTAGGAGTAGGGATAATAGTCAACCTTCGTTCAACGAAAATTTATCACGTGGTTTCTCTGACTTGTTCGATGCTGATAATTTTGTAGTTAAGTTGTAGCCCGCGGAATAGTTATCAAGTTCCTAAAGCTACAGTTATCATCATTGTTTTATATAGTTATTAGCACGCTCATGTAATAGTTACCAAACTATTTATGTTCAAGCTATCTAGCTGCTCATCTTGTGGTTACCAGAGGTTGATCCCGATATTTTCTCGTGGGCAGCAGCGATTTTTTTTGGCAGAGGTTGATCCCGATCTTTTCGGGTACGTGGACAGGGAGATCAATCTTCTATTTCCGTTGATAACTTACTTAGCCCAAACATGATAACTTTTGACCTCAAAAAAAGTCATGGCAACATACCAAATTGGGATCAAGTTTCGAAGATCTTGCCGTGGCGGATTTCTTTTTGTGAAAATACATTTTGAGTCGGGCAGATGGTTTGAGTTACAAAACAATACAAAGTTTCGAAATAGGGAGAATCTATGGTGACATTGGGCTTTCTACCCTTTTAGTGCATTTGTATGTGGGGAGAAAATTGGAGGAAATTATTTTCATGTCCAGAATTCGCCTATGCAAGCGCCATGGTAACTTATGTGCCATAGACATGATAACTTGCATACCTTAGGCATGATAACTTTTTTACCTAAAAACAAGTCATCGGAACATATCAACATGGGATCTAATTCCAAAAATTTCATCGTGACGGTTCTTTAATATGAAAATAATTTTTCAATTCGACCGACGGTTTGAGCTGTAAAACATTTTTTATTTTGAATTCCTTTGAAATCTTTGCTGATGTCATCAATCTTGTTTTATATGCATGCATGTATGCAAGACTTAGATATGAATTGGAAACTAGCTCGCATGTTGCTTTCGCACTGACGCTCTCGCTTCTAAAATCGTTCGGAGCTATTGTTATATTATAAAATCGCTCTTGCTTGAAGATAAATTAGTTTCCATAAAAGTGTGTTGTTCCATTTTAGAGGTGCCAAGAATGAAGCAACACATTATGCTGATATTCTTACTTGTCCTACTGGTTCTCTTTCTATGAGATGTCTAGGTTTACATATTGCTGAAAAAAGAACAAGAAACAAACATTGGGAGAATTCTGAGGATAAAATGGAAAAGAAATGTAGTAGCTCCAGTCAATGGGAGTAGGGTTACTTTAATACAATATTCCCTGAATGGTATCCCTAACTTGATGATGTCCTTCTATGGACTCATTCTGGAGGTTAATAAAAAGATCGAATTTTTTATAGCCAGGATTTTATGGCAGGAAGAATCCAGTAAAAAAAGTATCGCTTGTCTACTGAGAGATTCAATATTTTGGATTCATTTTTCCTCACTCTATCAATTCACCATTGGAAATGGCTGGAAAGTGAGGTTTTGGGAAGACTGGTCGGCAGGAGACAAATCCCTCGAAGCTAACTTCCTAATTTAAATAAAATTTACAAGAGACCTCTGGGGTGAATCTACGGAGCTTTGGACTCGTATTAAGGAGGTGATTAGGGGGTAGAACTCTCTAACATGAATCATACTATCAAATGGACACTAACCAAAAATGGAATATATTCAGTTAAATCCCACTATAGCTTTTTGAGGATGTAATTTCCTTTCCTCATAAACTTCTTTGGAAAAATAAGATTCCTCCACGGGTTAGAAACTTTTTCTGTCTAGTTCTTAGAAATAACATCTTATATCTTATATTTTATATTTACTAATTGGAGGCACCATATCAAGCACCACGTTAATCCTTAGAATTAAGGAATTTTGACCGTTTGATTAATATATAATATATCCATAGCCATTAGATAAAAAGTAAGACGTGATGTCTCATACTAGCACGTATGGAAGTCTTACTCCATTGGGACTCTCACCGTTTCCTTTGAAAAAACTAAATCTTTCTTTAAGACACAAAAATCTGAGAACTATATTTTCAGAACTCTTTATCTGATTGACCCAAACGCACGCATGTTACGTGAGAAAAGTGTAAGCTAAGACCTCCTATAAATCAATTTATGAATAACCAATGGATCTTAATTTTATGACTATGATTAAACGATATGTGGAAGTATATTGGATCATGCCTAGCAGTCAATATACATTTAGAATTATTGATCCAATCGTCCCTAAAGAGTCCATGCATGTTTGCCTAAACAAAATAAGAGTCCATGTATGTTAAGTGAAAAAACCTGTACACTCAGACCAACTAACACGCTACATCTTTTATAAAAAAAACTAATAAGCTACAGTTTTCCCCTGGAAACATACTAATCAATTTACTCGTGCATGCATGGTTGACGCAGCCGGCAATATACTATCTTTCCCATGTTAAAAATCTGTGTACAGTACCTAGGTGTGTTGTACATATATCTAGGTATGATAGATAATTATTCTCTTCCCACAAAAAAAGAATTGATTGTTCTCTTCCACAAAAATATGTACACGGTTTAAAAAAAAAGGGCACACAATCACAGTGCGTGTAAGCTGCATACTATATCAGTCATGATAATAAAAACACATTTATCTATTCTCTCAAGTTTGTATATATATCTTATGCGCTTAGTGTTTTCAAAAAATATAAATAATTAAGCGAAGCAAAATTCTAAATCTATCTAGAAATATATGTAATAATTAAATACAAGATTCGAAGAAAACTGTAAACTTCTAAAGGGGTGCAAGTGCGTTTGAAAATCACGGAGTTTAGATGTGAATGTGTGCATTTTTATTTGAGGGATTGAATATGTGCGTTTTAAGTTCAATAAATAAGATATTTAATTATTATGCAAAAGAAGACAAATTATGATCAATAAATAATGTTAGTTCATAGTAATTAAAACAAGGAATGTGTTCAGGCCCAAAAAAAATTACGGCATAGGTGTCTCTAGATAAAGCTATAGATCATAAGCTAGAGTACTAGTTAGTTGTCACCGGTCAAAGAAAGGTATGTCATTACTTTTCTTGATGACTCAATTCAGATGTCGGAACCATATTCTAAACTCAAATAGATTTCAAAAATATGAGAAATGTTACACCTCCAATGTATTTCATCTATACTATGTACTAGCCCGTGCGGATGCACGGGTTGACGGCTAGTCCTGACTAAAGATAATCTGATCAGGTAAATTAGCTTGTCCTTTTGTGGCGAAGATAACTCAAATCGTCACCTTTTCCTACACTTTTTCTATAGCTTTGATGCTTATGAACATAATGGAATGTGTTATTAACCTTTTAAATGTACCTGATAAAATGCAAGCTCTTTTTGACAACTAGATTGTCATGTTTAACTCGCATGAAAAGCAGATAATAATGGCAGGAGTGTATGTTGTTTTTTGGACAATACATAAATTAAGGAAGTTTGTGGTGTTTGATAATCCTACAATCAATGATCCTTGTGTCCCTGTTAATATGATAGCGAGATTGCTTAACGATTGGACTATTTTACAATTTTTTTAGGGAAATCAAGAATTGCTGAAGTGGGGAGTAGGAATGTTCGAACTAATAGCCAGTGAGGTATTCCGTGCGATCCATGGCTGGCGAGTTGGATTGAACAGGATCAAGCAACGGTGGAAGTGTGAAATATCTTTTGTAGATGATCTAGTGTTCTAGGTCTTTTGGTCTTACGTTCGATCATAGACTAGAATAGTTTTCTGCTAGTACTAACTGGTGTCTTTTAGAGGTGGGGTGTCCGGATAGCCGGACTATAATCTTTGGCCGGACTCCTGGACTATGAAGATACAAGATTGAAGACTTCGTCCCGTGTCTGGATGGGACTTTCCTTGGCGTGGAAGGCAAGCTTGGCGATTTGGATATGAAGATCTCCTTCCGTTGTAACTGACTCTGTGTAACCCTAGCCCTCTCCGGTGTCTATATAAACCGGAGAGCTTTAGTCCGTAGGACGGACAACAATCATACCATAGGCTAGCTTCTAGGGTTTAGCCTCTTTGATCTCGTGGTAGATCTACTCTTGTACTACCCATATCATCAATATTAATCAAGCAGGAGTAGGGTTTTACCTCCATCGAGAGGGCCCGAACCTGGGTAAAGACATCGTGTCCCTTGTCTCCTGTTACCATCCACCTAGACGCACAGTTCGGGCCCCCCTACCCGAGATCCGCCGGTTTTGACACCGACATTGGTGCTTTCATTGAGAGTTCCTCTGTGTGGTCACTTTTGGGCCCGATGGCTCCTCCGATCATCAACGGCGATGCGATCCAGGGTGAGACTTTTCTTCCCGGACAGATCTTCGTATTCGGTGGCTTTGCACTGCGGGCCAATTCGCTTGGCCATCTGGAGCAGATTGAAAGCTACGCCCCTGGCCATCAGGTCAGATTTGGAAGCTTGAACTACACGGCTGACATCCGCGGAGACTTGATCTTCGACGGATTCGAGCCGCAGTCGGGCGCGCCGCACTGTCACGAAGGGCATGATCTAGCTCTGCCACCGAACAGTGCCCTGGAGGCCGCACCCGTGTCTGCTCCGACCCTTAGCTCGGAGCCAACTGCGCCAATCGAGAACGGGTGGCTGGACACCGCCTCGGGGGCTGCAATCTCTACGGTGGTCGAGCCGAACACCAGCCTTATCCTCTGCGAAGCCCGTGACTCCAAGGTGCCGGACTCCTCTCCGGACTCCGAGCCCTCCACGTCCTTGCCAATCAAATCCGATTAGGCGCCAATCATGGAATTCACCACCGCAGATATCTTTCAACACTCGCCCTTCGGCGATATTCTGAATTCACTAAGGTCTCTCTCTTTGTCAGGAGAGTCCTGGCCGGATTATGGCCAACAGGATTGGGATGCGGACGACGAAGAAATTCGATGCCCACCCACTACCCACTTTGTAGCCACTGTCGATGATTTAACCGACATGCTAGACTTCGACTCCGAAGACATCGATGGTATGGACGACGATGTAGTAGATGAACAGGAACCAGCGCCTATAGGGCACAGGAAAGCCACCTCGTCATATGACATATATATGGTGGATACACCCAAAAAAGGCAATGGCGATGGAACAACGGGGGATGACCCCTCCAAGAAGCAACCCAAGCGCCGGCATCAGCGGCGCCGCTCTAAGTCCCGCCAAAGCAAAAACGGTGATACCGGCACGGGAGATAATAACACCCCGGATAGTGCCGAAGACAACTCCCTCCAGCAAGACTCAGCGCATGAGGATGGAGAAGCCAGCCCTCCTGAGAGGGCAGCAGACAGAGAGGAGGAAGATGATAATTACATGCCTCCCTCCGAAGACGAGGCAAGCCACGGCGACGACGAATTTGTCGGGCCTGAGGATCCCGCCTAACAAGAGCGCTTTAAGCGCAGGCTTATGGCCACGACGAGCAGCCTTAAGAAAAACAGCAACAACTTAGAGCTGATCAAGATTTGCTAGCCGACAGATGGACTGAAGTCCTTGCGGCCGAAGAGTATGAACTCGAACGCCCCTCCAAGAGTTACCCAAAGCGCAGGCTGCTACCCCGATTAGAGGAGGAAGCACCTAAACCTACATCACCAGCGCATGACGCGGCCGATCGGCCACCTCGTGGCCACGACAGAGAGGCCTCACGGCCCTCCGCTCAAGCCGGACCCCAGCGTCGCTCAAAAAATACCAAGGCGCGGGGAAACGCGCTCGACCTGCGCGATATGTTGGAGGACAAGGCAAGGCAAACAAGATCGATCTACGGATCGCGTGGGCGCCCCACGACTCGAGACAATAACTGTCACTCCGGATACAGCAAATCCGGTCTGGCCGAACACAGCAGACAAAGCTCATTTGAGCTACGTTGTGATATAGCCCAGTACAGAGGCGCCACACACCCACTATGCTTCACAGATGAAGTAATGGATCATCAAATCCCCGAGGGTTTCAAACCCGTGAACATCGAATCATATGATGGCACAACAGATCCTGCGGTATGGATCGAGGATTATCTCCTTCATATCCACATGGCCCGTGGCGATGATCTACACGCCATCAAATACCTCCCACTCAAGCTTAAAGGACCAGCTCGGCATTGGCTTAATAGCTTGCCAGCAGAATCAATTGGTTGTTGGGAGGACCTGGAAGCCACATTCCTCGACAATTTCCAGGGCACCTATGTGCGACCACCAGACGCCGATGACCTAAGCCACATAATTCAGCAGCCAGAGGAATCAGCCAGACCATTCTGGACACGGTTCCTAACCAAGAAAAACCAAATCGTCGACTGTCTGGATGAGGAGACATCCGTGACGAGTGGCTAGCCCGGCACCCAGGACAGAAAAAGCCGAAATCCATGGCAGCCCTCACGACGCTCATGACCCGCTTTTGCGCAGGAGAAGACAATTGACTAGCTCGTAGTAACAACATGACCAAGAGCCCTGGTAATTCGGATACCAAGGACAGCAATGGCAGGTCGCGACGCAACAAGCACAAGCGCCACATTAACGACGACAGTGCTGAGGATACGACAGTTAATGCCGGATTCAGAGGCTCTAAACCCGGTCAGCGGAAAAAGCCATTCAAGAGAAATGCTCCGGGCCCGTCCAGTTTGGACCGAATACTCGATCGCTCGTGCCAGATACACGGCACCCCCAAAAAACCAGCCAATCGCACCAACAGGGATTGTTGGGTGTACTAGCAGGCAGGCAAGTTACATGCCAAAAATAGAGACAAGGGGCTGCATAGCGATGACGTGGAGGAGCCCCAGCCGCCGAACAATTGTGGACAGAAGGGTTTCCCCCCACAAGTGCGGACGGTGAACATGATATACGCAACCCACATCCCCAAAAGGGAGTGGAAGCGTGCACTCAAGGACGTATATGCGTTGGAGCCAGTCGCCCCTAAGTTCAATCCATGGTCCTCTTGCCCGATCACTTTTGATCGAAGGGACCACCCCACTAGCATCCGCCATGGCGAATTTGCCGCACTGGTTCTAGACCCAATCATCGACGGGTTTCACCTAACCAGAGTCCTTATGGACGGCGGCAGTAGCCTGAACCTGCTTTACCAGGATATAGTGCGGAAAATGGGCATAGATCCCTCAAGGATTAAACCTACAAAAACGACCTTTAAAGCGTCATACCAGGTGTAGAGGCCAACTGTACAGGCTCAGTTACCCTTGAAGTGGTCTTCGGATCCCCGGATAATTTCCGAAGCGAGGAGTTAATCTTCGACATAGTCCCGTTCCGCAGCGGCTATCATGCACTGCTCGGACGAACCGCATTTGCAAAGTTCAATGCGGTTCTGCACTATGCATACCTCAAGCTCAAGATGCCAGGCCCTCGAGGAGTCATTACGGTCAATGGAAACACCGAACGCTCTCTCCGAACGGAGGAGCATACGGCGGCACTAGCAGCGGAAGTACAGAGCAGCCTCTCAAGGCAATTCTCCGGTCCGGCTTTTAAACATCCGGACACCGTCAAGCGCGCTCGGAGTAACCTGCAACAAGACCGCCTGGCACGTTCCGAGCAAGCGTAGCAATACGGCCCCGACCCCAGCCTTCGCGAAACCGCGAAATCAGTACTATGCGTACATAACTACGCTCTGAAAATTCCATGGGCACAGGGGGAGGGGCTCAACCGCACTAGGGGCTCCCGATTTCTTCATTTTTTCTTACTTTCAAGAGTCCATCATCCGGAAGGCCTGTCCGGCAGTACAACCGCCGAACACACGATGCAACAACCCAGGCGGAAGGAAGCCACATTGAATTCTCATGTGGTCTCTATAACAAGCAAAATACCCGTCTTACATACCATTCCGCAGCCTGCCCCTGGAGGGGACATGTCAAATAGTCCCTCTTATGCTTACCGCACTATTTGTATCGTTCTGCTTTCGCAGCAGCCGTTTAAAATAAACAATGCTTAGCTTCATCTTATTATTGCATTCTCTATTTATTTCTTTTTAATATATATGTTCAGTTATGACATTTAGCACCCGTACACCTTGGTACGGCCAATACGCCAGGGGCTCAAGCACCCCATAATACGGCGTGAGAAGTCCGAACACTTTCACAAGTGCGGCCCTCCGAACTTATAGCATTATATGCATCAGCTCCGAATCATGTCTTTGGTCAATAGTTGGGTTTGCCCGGCTCCCATGTTTTGGTACCTTACGTTCCGCTATATCGGCTAAGGTAGCGCTGGGAGAACTACTGCGATTGTGCCCCAGTTGAGCTGGGCCTAAGCACCTCATTAGAGAAAGCTAAAACTGACTGTCATGATAGGGCAAGAGCTGGTCGCTGTTCGGGAAGGTTTCGAGTCCCTAAAGACTTATGCCGCTTAGAGCGAGGAACCGACTTTGTCCGGCCTAGGCGTGTATAGCGTCCCGAACTCGGTCTTCCGAATACTAGGGGCTTCACCAAAATTTAAAATTATAGAATTCTATGGCTAAGTGAGAGTGATAACGCATTATAGTCCGATTGCCTTGTTCGTTGTGCTGAGTACCTCCCTCGAAGGACCCAAGAATGGGAAAAAGAGTGCTTAGGTTTATCCTGAACACCCCAACACTCGTGACATGGGGGCAGAAGCCGACGACTTGCTATCTCTCAAATTTAATAAACAGCCGCACAGAAGGTAATATTTTAAATTAAACAAGCGTTGCATAGCGCATACGAACAAGTTTTCAGCGCACAGGATAAAATGAACAAGTTTCACTCAAAAGTTACATCTTTCGAGCATTCATCCGCCACAAGGCGGGCACCCTTCAGGACGCCCTCGTAATACATCTCGGGGTGGCGATGCTACTTGCCCTGCGGCGGCCCGTCCTTCACAAGCTTCACGGCATCCAATTTGCCCCATTGCACCTTAGCACGGGTAAGGGCCCTACGGGCACCCTCGATGCAGACGGAGCGCTTGACGACTTCAAGCCTCGGACAGGCGTCCACCAGCCGCCTCACCAGCCCAAAGTAGCTCCCAGGCAGGGCCTCTCCAAGCCACAGCCGAACTAGAAAGCCCTTCAGGGGCTGTTCGGCCACCTTGTTGAGGTCGACCAGTTGCTTCAACTGGTCGCTCAAAGGCACCGGGTGTCCGGCCTCAGTGTACCGAGACCAGAACACCTTCTTCGTTGAGCTGCCCTCCTCGGCTCGATAGAAGGCGGCGGCATCGGACACGCTGCAGGGCAAATATGCGAATGCTCTTGGAGAGCTCCGGACTCGGGTAAGTAACAAGTAATTCACCTTCACGTGCCTGCTTCGCATAAAGAATGCCTTACCGGCCGCTATCTTTTTCATCGCCTCAACCTCCTGGAGGGCCTTCTGGGCTTTGGCCTTGGCAGACTTGGCATCTTCAAGGGCCGCCGCGAGCTCGGACTCCCGCGACTTCGAGTCAAGCTCCAAACTCTTATGGTTTTTTCATGAGAGCCTGGAGCTCTTGCTGCACCTCACCAAGCCGCGCCTCCTGTTTCTCCCGCTCGGTGCGCTCCATAGCCGCCCTCTTTTCGGCCTCGGACAGCGCTTGCCTAAGGGTCGCCACCTCAGTGGTGGCCCCTATGAAACCAATAGTGATCCTGTCATTATTTGCAACTGCATCTTTTTATATTTTACTCCACAATGTATTACTTACCTTCTTTTTCTCCGAGCTCCTTCTTGGCGAGGCCGAGCTCCTGCTCGGACCGCTCAAGGCACTGCTTCAGCGCATCCACCTCCGCAGTCAGTGCGGCGGATGCTAGCAGCGAAGCCTGCATACGCATATTGACTTAATTTTGTTAGACTCCTGCGAATGTTATTAGATCCTCTATTCGGCTTTTCTTTCCGAACGCCAAACAGAGCATCAGGGGCTACTGTCTATGCGGTAATATTTTTACATATTTTTTACATACCTCAAAGCCTGTCAGCAGGCTGGCGCAGGCTTCGGTCAGCCCGCTCTTGGCGGACTGAACCTTCTGAATCACGGCACTCATAATAGTGCGGTGCTCCTCATCGATGGAGGCGCCATTAAGCACCTCTAGCAAGTTATCCGGTGACTCCGGTTGGGTGGAGGTCACCGGCGTCGTAGGCTTGCCCTTCTTCTTAGGCGGGCACCTGCCGGACTCCGAAACCTTTGAAGGTTCCGGAGCGGTGTCCGGCCCAGGGCCGGACTTGGAGCCCTTGGGGTTTTTGTCCCCTGGGCACCTGGAGTCCGGGAGGTCGCCTTGCGGCGCCTCCAGGACCAACTCCTCCTGGCCTGGAGCGTCCTGGGACAACACCTCGGCATCATCCGTAGGGTGAGGGGAGGAGGCGGTCGGAAGTGAAGTACTGTTCACATCCGACGAATCCAGGGAACCGCTCGTTGACACGTCGAGCCGGTCTTTGGGCGGACTGCATAATTATATGCGGCGTCAGGAAAAGCTATTCAAAAGGAACGCCATGAGTCATTCTGGTATCCGAACACTTACGATTTTGCCAGGGGCTTGGCCCTGTGCGGCCACTCCTCTTCGCCGTCGCCGGCGTTGGTGGAGCAGTCCGGAGGGAGGGTCCTTCCCTTCTTGGACCCTCCGGCCTCCCCAGCTGGGGCGGCCTTCCTTTTATATCCTCCCCCCTCTGTTGGGGGAGAGACCTCTTCTTCCTCCTCCTCGTCTTCGCGGGAGGAGTGCGTCTCGGAGTCGTCGGACGATGAATCCGACACCACCAGGCGCCGGGGATTCTTTCGAGTTCCCGTGGCCTTCTTCTTGGTTTTCTTCTCCGGTACCACGTAGGGTGCCGAAACCAGCAGCCCCGTCAAGCGGGCGTCCGCTGGGTCTTCGGGCAAAGGAGCCAGATCGTTGATCTGTCCGGACGTCTCCTGCCAATCCTATCAAAGGTAAGGGAGCTTAGATCACGCATAGAGTCAAACTATGAAAGATAAATATCCTATAAGAGGTAAAAACAGCTTACCGCGCTGGCTTGACGCTGGGCGCTAAATCCGCGATGCTCGGTAGCGGATGCGGGAGCTTCGGCACCCTTGAAGAGCACCTTCCAGGCATCTTCGTACGTTGTGTCGAAGAGCCTGCTCAGAGTTTGGTGCTGGGCCGGATAGAAATCCCACAAGCTGAAAGCCCGTTGTTGGCACGGGAGTATCTGGCGGATGAGCATGACCTGGACTACATTGACAAGTTTGAGCTTCTTGTTCACCAGGGTTTGGATGCAAGTTTGGAGTCTGGTCAGCTCTCCTTTTTTCCCCACGGCAGGCCCTTCTCTTTCCAGGAGGTGAGCCATGTGGGGATTCCGGATCGGAACTCGGGGGCTGCGACCCATGCAGGGTCGCGCGGGTCGGTGATGTAGAACCATCCCGATTACCACCCCTTTATGGTCTCTATGAAAGAACCCTCGAGCCATAGGACGTTGGGCATCTTGCCCACCATGGCACCTCCGCACTCTGCTTGGCAGCCGCGCACTACCTTTGGCTTGACGTTAAAGGTCTTCAGCCATAAACTGAAGTGGGGTGGGATGCAGAGGAAGGCCTCGCACACGACGATAAACGCCGAGATGTTGAGGATGAAGTTCGGGGCCAGATCGTGGAAATCCAGGCCGTAGTAGAAGATGATCCCCCGGACAAATGGATGGAGCGGAAAGCCCAGTCTGTGGAGGAAGTGGGTGAGGAACACCACCCTCTCATGGGGCCTAGGGGTGGGGATGAGCTGCCCCTCATCGGGGAGCCGGTGCGCGATGTCGTCGGGCAGGTATCCGGCTCTCCTTAGCTTTTTGACGTCTCCCTCCATAACGGAGGAGACCATCCACTTGCCTCCCGCTCCGGACATGGCTGGAGAAGGTTGAGGTGGGGGAATGCGGACTTGGGCGCTAGATCTCGAGTACGCGGAAATGGATGAGCAAAGGAGAAAGAAGGGGTAGGTGAAAAGGTGGATCCTTATCCCCTTATTTGGGCGGACGAAACTGCGAGCCCCACCAGCCTCGTAAAACTCGCTTATCTCCCAAGCGCCGTAATCAATGGCGCGGTTGGGTTATCCACACCCGTATTGATGAGAATCCCGGAATAAGAGGACACGATCTCTGCTTTGACAAGACGTGCCAAGGAAACCGCCTCGCTAAACGCGCTGAGGTGTGACAGTAAAACGATTCGAATAAAGACTTGGCCGTGGCGTGATGTCACACTACGGAATACGTCAGCAGATTAGATTTGTGTAAATACTATTCTCTCTATGGCAATATGTGGAACTTATTTTGCAGAGCCGGACACTATCCTTGTGTTCAAAATCTTCTACAAAGTATTCGGAGGAGGAACCCGCCTTGCAATGCCGAAGACATTTTGCGCACTGGACTCGTCGTCATTGAAGCCTGGTTCAGGGGCTACTGAGGGAGCCCTGAATTAGGGGGTTTCTGGATAGCCGGACTATAACCTTTGGCCGGACTCCTGGACTATGAAGATACAAGATTGAAGACTCCGTCCCGTGTCCGAATGGGACTTTCCTTGGCGTGGAAGGCAAGCTTGGCGATTTGGATATGAAGATCTCCTTCTGTTGTAACCGACTCTGTGTAACCCTAGCCCTCTCCGGTGTCTATATAAACCGGAGAGCTTTAGTCCATAGGACGAACAACAATCATACCATAGGCTAGCTTCTAGGGTTTAGCCTCTCTGATCTCATGGTAGATCTACTCTTGTACTACCCATATCATCAATATTAATCAAGCAGGATTAGGGTTTTACCTCCATCGAGAAGGCCCGAACCTGGGTAAAAACATCGTGTCCCTTGTCCCTTGTCTCCTGTTACCATCCGCCTAGATGCACAGTTCGGGACCCCCTACCCGAGATCCGCCGGTTTTGACACCGACATGGGGTAAGCATTGCTACCTGAATGTTTACCTGTGTGTGTGACAGTGTCCCAAACTAAGGAGTCCTAAACTGTATGGCCCACAATCCATGGGCCGGGATTTTGGCCTTCCTATCATCAAAAGGAATGACTACCAAAGCAGCGGACCCCGGCATGATCAAGACGGAAACCTCCGAAGACTTCTCTATAGCCAACGTAATGATAATCGACCATGTGTACAACCTAGGTAATCATGGTTCATATATAAGCTGAGGGGTTTAGTCTATAGAGGCATGACTAACAGCCTTAGCATTTAGAACATAATCATACGATCTCGAGGTAGATCATCTTGTACTTTGTACTCCATCAAATCAATATAATCAAAGCAGGATGTAGGGTATTACTTCTTCGAGAGTGCCCGAACCAGGGTAAATAATGTGTCCCTTCACAGCCTGTTACTATTGTTCCTAGATCCACAGCTCGAGACCCCCTACCCAAGATACACCGTTTTTAGCACCGACATTGGTGTACCATATAGGTCGCGTTGTGTGGTCAAAAGGGTCATTGGCTCTTCTTCAGATCAACAGTGACATCGGTTATGACGACATCTTTGTCCCCTACCAAATTTTCACGTTCGGCAGCATCATCCTCCAACCCGACCCGGCCGGCCACCTCGGCTGTGTCGAAAGCTTCAGCCAAGATCAAATCATCAGATTTGGATGTTTGGAGTATACCGCTGACTCCCATGGCAATATCGCTCTCTCTAGCTCGAGGCCAGATTGGCTAGAGGACCCCACAGACACCGTGATCTTAATCCAGGATCCGACCTCAGATCCGAACCTCTGGTCAGGTCTTACCTGGGAACCAACTTCGAGATTAGATATGATCACTTCGTCGTCAGACCAAGCCTTGGCATTAGTTTATAAATGATCTGAGATTGTGTCACACAACCTGTTGAGCATACTGCAGGTTAGCCCTGCCTACCTTCAAGAGATGGACCCAACTGACTGCTACTTCTTGAGCTTGTGTTGTTTTTTCCCTTGAATAGGAAAGGGTGATTGTCGGTGCCAAAACCGGCAGATCACGGGTAGGGGGTCCTGAACTGTGCGTCTAGGATCGATGGTTACAGGAGACAGGGGACAAGATGTTTACCCAGGTTCGGGCCCTCTCTATGGAGGTAATACCCTACTTCCTACTTGATTGATCTTGATGAATATGAGCAATACAAGAGTTGATCTACCACGAGATCGTAATGTCTAAACACTAGAAGCCTAGCATGTATGATTATGGTAATGAGTATATCCTTTCCGGACTACACCCTCCGACTTATATTGACACCGGGGGGATCTAGGGTTACATAGAGTCGGTCACATAAGAAGGAATCTTCATAGTTGGTCGCCAAGCTTGGCTTCCATGCCAAGGAGAGTACAACCCGGACAGGGATACAGTCTTCGGCCTTCGTGTCTTCACAGTCCATCAGTCCGGCCCATGAATAACAAGTCGGACGCCCGAGGACCCCTTAGTCCAGGACTCCCTTAGTAGCCCCTGAACCTGGCTTCAATGACGAGGAGTCCG
This sequence comes from Triticum monococcum, assembly GCA_034509565.1. Classification (NCBI taxonomy): domain Eukaryota; kingdom Viridiplantae; phylum Streptophyta; class Magnoliopsida; order Poales; family Poaceae; genus Triticum; species Triticum monococcum. Next base: position 573,495,744 of record CM067843.1, read on the forward strand.
GCGCGCAGATTGTCTTCGGCATTGCAAGGCAGGTTCCCCTTTCCGAACTCCAAGATAGCATGCAGATGTAATGATTGTATCTGGACCTGTATACACAACTGCAGAGGATATAATATTTCACGAGTCCAATCTGCTGACAACTTTTGGGCAATATGACATCACGCCTGCTCGGCCATTATTTTCGAACCGTTAGCTAGCTTGTCGCCCCACGTCTCGAGACGTGGTTTTATTGGCATGTCTTATCCAAGCGGAGATCGTGTCTCCCCCTTTTTAAGGGATTCTTATCAACCCGGACGTGGGTAACCTAACCGTCGCTTGGGTACAACTCCTTGCGAATAGGCAAGTTTTGAGGCCCAGGAGGAGACGTTCGATATTCGCAACCTTTATATTGGGGTACAGACCTGTCTTTTTCTTTCACGCTTGCTTCTTCCTCAACCCTTGCTACCCCGAGTTCCAACACCCGGGTTTCAGTCGCCACAAGCTCCAATCATGTTCGGATCCAGCCGTCAAGGCCATTGGGTGGCTTCTTCTGTCATGGAGGGAGATATTGCAAAGTTTCGGGCGGCGAGGTATCTGACCGCGGAAATCCTTCATCGGCTTCCTGCTGAGGGGCAGGTTATTCCTGAAGGAAATATGCCCTAGAGGCAATAATAAAGTTATTATTTATTTCCTCATATCATGATAAATGTTTATTATTCATGCTAGAATTGTATTAACCGGAAACGTAATACATGTGTGAACACATAGACAAACATAGTGTCACTAGTAAGTCTCTACTTGACTAGCTCGTTAATCAAATATGGTTGAGTTTCCTAGCCACGGACATGAGTTGTCATTTGATTAACGGGATCACATCATTAGGAGAATGATGTGATTGACTTGACCCATTCCGTTAGCTTAGCACTTGATCGTTTAGTATGTTGCTATTGCTTTCTTCATGACTTATACATGTTCCCATGACTATGAGATTATGCAACTCCCGTTTACCGGAGGAACACTTTGTGTTCTACCAAATGTCACAACGTAACTGGGTGATTATAAAGGTGCTCTACAGGTGTCTCCAAAGGTACTTGTTGAGTTGGCGTATTTCGAGATTAGGATTTGTCACTCCAATTGTCGGAGAGGTATCTCCGGGCCGTCTCGGTAATGCACATCACTATAATCCTTGCAAGCAATGTGACTAATGAGTTAGTTGCGGGATGATGCATTACGGAACGAGTAAAGAGACTTGCCGGTAACGAGATTGAACTAGGTATTGAGATACCGACGATCGAATCTCGAGCAAGTAACATACCGATGACAAAGGGAACAACGTATGTTGTTATGCGGTTTGACCGATAAATATCTTCGTAGAATATGTAGGAGCCAGTGTGAGCATCCAGGTTCCACTATTGGTTATTGACCGGAGACATGTCTTGGTCATGTCTACATAGTTCTTGAACCCGTAGGGTCCGCACACTTAACGTTCTATGATGATTTGTATTATGACTTATGTTATTTGATGTACCGAAGATAGTTCGGAGTCCCGGATGAGATCAGGGACATGACGAGGAGTCTCGAAATGGTCGAGACGCAAAGATCGATATATTGGACGAGTATATTCGGACATCAGAAAGGTTCTTGGTGATTCGGGTATTTTTCAGAGTACCGGAGAGTTACGGGAATTCGTATTGGGCCTTAATGAGCCATACGGGAAAGGAGAAAAAGGCTTCAAAGGGTGGCCGGACCCCTCCCCATGGACTGGTCTGAATTGGACTAGGGAGGGGGCGCCCCCTTCCTTCCTTCTCCTTTTTCCTTCCCTTCTTCTACTCCAACAAGGAAAGGAGGAGTCCTACTCCCGGTGGGAGTAGGACTCCCCCCTTGGCGCGCCCTCCTCCTGGCCGGCCGCCTTCCCCCCTTGCTCCTTTATATACGGGGGCAGGGGGCACCTCTAGACACACAAGTTGATCTATTGATCTCTCCCAGCCGTGTGCGGTGCCCCCTCCACCATATTCCACCTCGGTCATATCGTAGCGGTGCTTAGGCGAAGCCCTGCGTCGGTAGCAATATCATCACCGTCATCACGCTGTCGTGCTGACGGAACTCTCCCGTGAAGATCTGCTCGATCGGAGTTCGCGGGACGTCATCGAGCTGAATGTGTGCTGGACTCGGAGGTGCCGTACGTTCGGTACTTGGATCGGTCGAATCGTGAAGACGTACGACTACATCAACCGCGTTGTGCTAACGCTTCCGCTTTCGGTCTACGAGGGTACATGACAACACTCTCCCCTCTTGTTGCTAAGCATCACCATGATCCTGTGTGTGCGTAGGAAAATTTTGAAATTACTACGTTCCCCAACAATTCCCACCCCCAGATCCAGCGAGAGGGTCGTGTTCGTGTCCCACTTCCACCGCGGGTTAGGGTTTGCACTTAATCCCTTCGTCCGAGGGCTCATGTTCTATTATGGGCTAGATTTTCACGATCTGGCCCTAGACTCTATTCTTCTTATCTTGGCATTTATCGTCACGTGCGAAGCCTTCCTGCGAACTCCTCTTCACTTCGGCTTGTGGCTTAAGACCTTCGATGTGAAGCCGCAAGCGACAGAGGGGGAGCAGGTAGAGTGCGGTGGTGCCATAGTGAGCAAGCTTACTAGCGCTGTCTGGCTAAAAGGATCCTTTGCCAAATCTTTCGATTTATGGCAGCAGGGGTGGTTCTATATCACTGAGCCCCGTGGCTCCAAGTGGGCAGCTGTGCCCGCATTTTGATCCAGCCCCCCAATTCAGCTTGCATCGTGGATTAATAAGGGGTTGGACTGGGGATCAACGGACGAGGTGTGGGCCTTACAAAATTGCATTCGAAGCCTCATTGAGAGGGACATCAATATCGTCAACGTTGTTCAAGTAATGCTAGTCCGTCGGACCCTGGCGTGTCAGCGACGGCCTCTCCGCATGTGGGAGTTCAACCCAGAAGCGCCGCAGACTCTTCAACACTTCTTCGGCACTATGCACGAAGGAATGTGGAGATTAGTTTTTGGGAAATGAAAGCAATGGACAGACACCATCGAAGATATCGGCCTAGACTGTAACCATCCGGACACCCCGGTAAGTACCCGTTCGAAGAACACCTCATAATCAGATACCCAGTGGTAAGACACTGACTGAATCATCCTTTTTCAGGGCTAGATAAAGAAAGTGGAACATATTAGGTGTCCGGCTCCCCTTCCCGAAGACTCAGCTAATCCGGTGTTAACAAGGATGCTGGCCTCGGCACCATACCAGGCGCCGGCAAGGGAGGGTAAAGAGGAGAGTGAGAAGACCCGAGATGACCTTTGTTCTAGAGGTCAGTCAGATACTGAGTCCGGAGAAATCGACTTTTCCTCGCTTGAAGACAGAGTAGAAAGAGGACCCAGTATACCTTCTCCGAGTAGGAGGAAAAGGGCCGCCTCCGAAGGTTGGGAGGGGCGGTCACCTAAGAGGGGCAAGATGCTACCGTTGAGCGTCTTGGGTTTGGAAAGCGACGCCGTTGAACAGCTCCAACAAGGGAACAAGCCCTCGGCCAAACCGTAAGTGAATCCGGAGTACTTTGATAGCATCCCACTCCTTTTCCGTTACCGAAGATATAGGTGACGCGTCTGTGCCTTTTTACAGGTCGGCACAGAGTTTTTCTGGGCAATCCTCTTCTTTGGGAGGTCTCCTCCCAGAGATGATGGAGAGCGAGACGCCTCCCCCAACCTCCTCGCCCAATAAGGCGGATGACTCTGAAGTGTCATCACGGAGGGTTTTTCTTGATCAACAAGCTACGCAGGGGATAAAAGGGGCAGTACCCGAAGGTGGATCTCCGACCGTCCGGGATTGTGGGGCTGATAATAAAGGCCCGGGATTGTTTGGCTCGCAGCTGACGGTGATTCTGGAGACGGGTGAACCGATTCCTTCAAAGGATGGTTGTGCTCCTAGAGCGGCTTCCGGAGACTCGGAGGCTCCGGATATATTGCGGGACATGTTGCAAAAAGCATCTGTCTCAGGGGAACAACATACCTTGATGGGTACAGTGGTTGAGAAGATTTTGTCCGTGAAGAGCGGATTGAATGAAGCCTTCATGAGCTTGCTAAAAGGCTTCGAGGTTTGTGATATAATGTTTTCAGCTATGTTTTATTTGCAAAGATGCACCTGTGTATAGGTAGTAGCCCTTGAGACTCGGGTTGGCTTCCACTGGGAAGCGAACGGAGGATAAAAAAAGAGTACTCAAGGACTGATATGATGAACTTGAACACATGCTGTTTCCCCCTTAGCTACTTCCCAGACTATGGATATTGCCAACCTGCAGTGGAAGCTTGATGTAGCAGGGGATTACCTTGCATTGATCACAATATGTGTCTTGACGAGTCACAAGGTATGTATTCGGGGCAATCCCCATACATTTTTTGTGGTATAAGCATGATGCTAAAATCTGTATGCTGGAATATGCGTGGCTGCAGATGGTGCTGCCGCCATTGAAGTTCTTCGAGCGGAGCTAGCCTGGGCCTAGGAGCAGGCCCAGTGTAGCAATGCGGCTGCCGAAAAGGCATCGGCTGAGTTAAAAGCCGAACAAGCTGCATGGCGCCAAGACGAGGAGAAGATATCCACAATGGCGCTCGAAGTCGAGAATGCTACTGGCCGCTGTGAATTTCTAGAGAAGGAGAATAAAGCCTTAACGGCTGAACTGGACAAGGCCTTACAAGAGGCGAGAGAAGCGCGGTCAGAATCCAGAGCAACCCGTGAGGAGATCCGGCAAGCTAGGGAGATTGCGGCTGGTAAGCCCTTTCTACTGCAAACTAAGTTCGGTGATCCGAACTATGCTCAGCTTAACCAAGTGTGGAGTTATCCGGACGAGTTCTTAGACTTGCCGAAGAGTTCTTACGATGCGGCGCAGTATTACCAAGCGCGAGATGGGTATGCAACGAAGACGCTTTTCTGGTCGCAGTTTGGCGCATCAAAGCGCCTTTTGTTGCTGAGTGAACAGATGTCCCAATGGGACGAACTTCATAGGATATTCGGCGCTGCCATGAAGAACGTCATAATCCGGTTGTGGCCAACCGAGCATGTTCCGAATAGCTATTTCAGTTTGGTGCAAAGGCTTGTTGACGTGGTGCCGTGTATCGATGCTGTGAAGCGGTCAACGTGCATTGAGGGTGCACGGATGGCTTTTGCCTGAACAAGACATTCTGGGGGAAGATGAAGGCCATCGATGTTGCGATGAAGAGTCCACCCAAAGGCAAGGACCGTCCTGAACTGGAGCATTATTTTGAAGACGTCCTGGAGGCCGCCCGCTTGGTAGAGGGTCAGTGCTCGAAATACATAAAGTACGAGTGAGGTGTATGAGGATTGTGAAAGATAATTTTATAATTAATCTTTTTTTATGTTCTGCTCAAAAGCTTGTATACCTCCTGTGCGGCCGTTTTAATATAATCTGAAAGTTTTCCAATCGTCGGCTTCAGCCCCCTCGTAGGAAGTACGAGGGTGTTCGGAAAAGCATTTAATCACTCTTTATCCAACGTCTTGGTCAATGAAGGAGGTGATAATGCAGCGAACCAGGCAATCGGACTATAGGGTATTAACACTTTCACTTAGCCATAGGAGTTTTATGGTGGGACTACGACATAGCCCCTAGTATGTGTGTGGCGTATTATAATACGATGCTTTACATGTTTGATCTGAAAAAGACCCCTCGTGTGACACGGAGAATCGCTAAAGATTCGAATAAGTCGTCAAGTGGTTTACCAGCTCTCGCCGCATCATGACAGTCGGTTTTCGGCTTTCTCTACTGAGGTACTTGACCAGATGAACCGGAAGCACAATCGCAGTAGTTCTCCCTTTACTACCCTAACCGATGGAGCGGAACGTAGGGTAGCAAGCATAGGAGCCGGGCAACCCAACTATTGACCCAAGACAATGATTCGGAGCGGATGCATATAAGGCCAAACTTGCGACGCCGAAGTACGCTATAGAGCTGTTCGGACTTTTGCTGGCAACTCATTTGTTCCCATACCGAGCCCCTGGCGGGTTATGCCGAGGTATATCTGTGAAACAACCATGGGAGCCATATTCATTGGCGAAACAACGTGGATGATTAATTTAGATACTGTTTACTGGCACCTAAGCGATACGCCAATGATTACTTTATATATATAAAGACCGCAACCCTGGCTATTTGACATGCTCGGGGTCGGAGGCAGAGGAAGAGGCGTAGTACAGGATCGAAATAAAGAGTGCGGTCTTCAAAAAGTTATTTTGGACCTCCTGTCGCACGTCAGCGCCGCCTTTCCTCAGCGAGGGGAATCCTTGATGGAAGTAGCCCCTTAGGTGAGTGTACGGATCCGAACTCCGATAGAGTCAGTTTTAGATGTTTGTCCTATTCGTCACCTGTTTTTAAGAGATAGTGAAGGAAAATAAAAAAGAGAATAGAGAAAAAATGTTATGGGGATGCTTGCAGGCTTGTCCGTAGTGTGCTTCCACCAATGCCCATGGTATCTTGAGTGCATAGTGATGTATGGGCGGTACAAATTTTGCAGGTGTACGAGGTGGGCGGCGAAAGCCGGACTACTATTTCCGCTCCAAGAGTATTCAACCCTCGGGTGGGAATTGCTTCTGACCCCTGGTATTTCCTTGGTGAACCTCTCCGTCGTCCCTGTTACCTGGCGGCCTTCTCCCCTTGTGTTCGGCGTTAAGCTTGTCGGCCTGCTTAAAGACCCAACAGTTTCTGTTGGTATGATTAGTTGGTTTATCGGGGTGGCCGTGAATCTGGCAGGGTCGGTCCAATATCCTCTCTAGGTTGGATGGTTCATCTCAGACTTCTTCCATTGACCAGGCTTGGGATTGCTGAATCCGGCGTTGACAGCTGTGTCGCGTGATCCTTCATTATCATTGCGACTGTTGTGTTTGCTTCGTCGTGGCTTGCCCTTGTCATCTCGGATTTCGGAAGTGCCCGGGTCGCTGGCGCTGTTGCTTCCATGGGCAAGCCAGCTGTCTTCTCCCACGCAAAAGCAGGTCATTAGAGCAGTAAGGGCTATCATGGATTTAGGTCCTTCTTGACTGAGGTGGCGTGCAAGCCATTCGTCCCGGACGTTGTGTCTGAAGGCCGCGAGGGCTTCCGCGTCTAGACAGTTGACGATTTGGTTTGTTTTAACTAAGAACCGGGTCGAGAGCTTCCTGGCTGACTCTCCGGGCTGCTGGACAATGTGACTTAGGTCATCGGCATCCGGTGGCCGGACATATGTTCCTTGGAAGTTGTCAAGGAAGGCTTCTTCCAAGTCTTCCCAGCTGCCTATGGAATTTTCAGGCAGGCTATTTAACCAGTGCCGAGCTGGCCCTTTTAGCTTTAGTGGGAGGTATTTAATGGCGTGGAGGTCGTCTCTGTGGGCCATATGGATGTGGAGGATAAAATCTTCTATCCATACCGCGGGATTGGTTGTTCCGTCATATGATTCAATATTGATGGGTTTGAATCCTTCAGGGAATTCATGATCCATTACTTCATCAGTGAAGCAAAGAGGGTGTGCGGCGCCTCTATGTTGGGCCACACTGCGACGTAACTCCGAAGGAGCCCGTTTGCAATTTTCGGCTCGGGCGTGGCTGGGTTTGTCACGTCCGAATAGGTAGCACTCGTTGCATGTCGAGGCATGCCCTTGCGATCCGTAGATCGATCTTGCGGGTCCTGCTCTACTGTCTGAGTCCCGTCGGAGGTCGTCTGTACAACCATGTGATGTGTTATTCTTGTCTTTATGGCGAGGTGGGGCGGTCTGGTATTCGGCTTGAGTTGCCTCTTTATCCGGACAGAGTTGTCGGTAGCCTGCCGCATTGTGTGATGATGGTACGGGATCCAATGCCTCGTCATCGAACTGAGGTTGCTTTTGGCTGGGCCACTAAGGCCGTATCCTTCGGCGGCCAGGACTTCGGTCCATCTGTCGTTGAGTAGGTCTTGGTCAGCTTGAAGCTGTTGCTGCTTCTTTTTCAGGCTCCTCGCAGTAGCTATTAGCCTGCGCTTGAAGCGCTCCTACTCGAGGGGTTCTTTGGGTACGATGAGGTCTTCGTCATCGAGGCTTACCTCATCTTTGAAGGGGGGAAGGTAGTTGTTGTCCTCCGAATTGTCGCTGGGCAGGGCCTGTTCATCGGGGCTGGCTTGCCCGTTTTCTTGTTCCTCCTGTTCGGATCTTGCTCCAACAGGGTCTTTATTGTTTTCGGCGTCGTCCGGAGTACTATTTTCTCCGGTGCCGGCGTTGCTGCGATGTGACTTAGAGCGGTGTTTAGGGTGCCGGTACTTAGACTGTGCCTCAGGAGGTTTATTCTCAACTGGATCTTCTTTGTCATCATCGCCAGCTTTTTTAGGTGTATAAACCATGTACACATCGTACGAAGGAGTGGCCGTCCCATGTCCAGTGCATGGCGGGTCTTGGCCTTGCTCCTTGCCGGCATCGTCGTCTATACCGTCGATGTCTTCGGAGCCATAATCAAGCATGTTGGTTAAGTCCTCGACAGTGGCTATGAAGTGGGTGGCGGGTGGGAAGCGAAATTCTCCATTATCAGCCTCTAGCTCAAACCGGACATAGTTCGGCTGCGATTCTCCCGCCAAGGACATGTTCTTTAATGAATTTAGCACATCACCGAAGGGCGAGTGTTGGAGGATATCTGCGGCGCCGAACTCGAAGGTCGATGACCGATCCAGCTCCGAGCCTGCAAGCATGCGTGGTTCGGAACTTATAGCCATAAATGAGTTCAGAATTCCGTTGATGCAAATATCGCAAGGTGCCGAGTCTGCGTGCGGCTCTAACGCCGTGGACTCTATGGCCTCGGATGGTGCAATCTGCTCTGGATCTAGCAGTTACAGGAACCATCTCCTGAATATGGTCCGATGACAGATTTAAGTCATGTTCATCATAGCGAGGGGAGCGATCTCCATGGTCTCAAATCCGTTGAATATCAAGTCTCCATGGATATCTGCGACATAGTTCAAGCTTCTGAATCTGACCCGGTGGCCAGGGGCGTAGCTATCGATCTGCTCCAGATGGCCAAGCGAGTTGGCCCGTAATACGAAGCCGCCGAATACGAAAATTTGTCTGGGGAGGAAGGTTTCTCCTTGGACAGCGTCACTATCGATGATTGAAGGGGCCATCGAACCTTTCGTTGATGGCACAGTGGAACTCTCAATGAAAGCACCAATGTCGGTGTCAAAACGGGTAGATCTCGGGTAGGGGGTCCCGAACTGTGCGTCTAGGATCGATGGTTATAGGAGACAGGGGACAAGATGTTTACCCAGGTTCGGGCCCTCTCTATGGAGGCAATACCCTACTTCCTGCTTGATTGATCTTGATGAATATGAGTATTACAAGAGTTGATCTACGACGAGATCGTAATGGCTAAACCCTAGAAGCCTAGCCTGTATGATTATGGTAATGAGTATATCCTTTCCGGACTACATCCTCCGGTTTATATAGACACCGGGGGGGGGGGGGGATCTAGGATTACATAGAGTCGGTTACTTAAGAAGGAATCTTCATAGTTGGTCGCCAAGCTTGGCTTCCACGCCAAGGAGAGTCCAATCCGGACACGGGTACAGTCTTCGGCTTTCGTATCTTCACAGCCCATCAGTCTGGCCCATGGATAACAGGCCAGACGCCCGAGGACCCCTTAGTCCAGGACTCCCTCAGTGATGCGGCAAAGTACACATAAGTATTTCCCTCAGTTAAGAACCAAGGTACCAATCCAGTAGGAGGAACACACAAGTCACCAATGGTTGCACCTAGACAAACAAACAAATACTTGCATCCAACGCGATAAAAGGGGTTGTCAATCCCTTCACGGTTACTTGCAAGGATGAGATCTGATAGTGATATATATAAAAGATAATGCAGATTAAAATAAAAGTAAATACATTGGAGTAAGGTATTTTTGTATTTTTGCTTTTATAGGTCTGAAAATAATATGATAAAAGTGTTGGGGAACGTAGTAATTTCAAAAAAATTCCTACCATCACGCAATATCTTTCCAGGAGATGCATAGCAACGAGACAGGAGAGTGTGTCCATGAACCCTCATAGACCGAAAGCGGAAGCGTTTTATCAATGCAGTCGATGTAGTCGTATGTCTTCACGATCCGACCGATCCAAGTACCGAACGCACGACACCTCCGAGTTCAGCACACGTTCAGCTCAATGACGTCCCTCATACTCTTGATCCAGTTGAGGCCGAGGGAGAGTTTCGTCAGCCTGACAGCGTGGTGACGGTGACGATGAAGTTACCGACGCAGGGCTTCGCCTAAGCACTACAACAATATGACCGAGGTGTGTAACTGTGGAAGGGGGCACCGCACACGGCTAAAAGAACAACTTGTGTGTTCTAGGTTTCCTCGTTGCCCCTATATATAGAGGAGGAGAGGAGGAGGAGGGCCGGCAAACAAGGGGCGTGCCCAAGGGGGGAGTCCTACTGCAAGTAGGACTAGGCTCCCTCCTTTCCTAGTCCAACAAGGAGAAGAAGGATGGAGAGGGAGGAGAGAGGAAAGGGGGGCCGGCCCCCCTAGTCCAATTCGGTTTGGGCTAGGGGTGGCGCGCGCCACTCCTTGGCCTGCCTCCGCTCTTCCACCACTAGGCTCATGAGGCCCAATACTTCCTCCGGTGAATTCCCGTAACTCCCCGGTACTCCGAAAAATACCCGAATCACTCGAAACCCTTCCGATGTCCAAATATAGCCTTCCAATATATGAATCTTTACGTCTTGACCATTTCGAGACTCCTAGTCATGTCCATGATCTCATCCGGGACTCTGAAGAAACTTCGGTCATCAAATCACATAATTCTTTAATACAAATCGTCATCGGACGTTAAGCGTGCGGACCCTACGGATTCGAGAACTATGTAGACATGACCGAGACACTTCTCCGATCAATAACCAATAGCAAAACATGGATGCTCATATTGGCTCCCACATATTCTACGAAGATCTTTATCGGTCAAACCACATAACAACATACGTTGTTCCCTTTGTCATCGGTATGTTACTTGCCCGGGATTCGATCATCGGTATCCTCATACCTAGTTCAATCTCGTTACCGGCAAGTGTCTTTACTCGTTTTGTAATACTACATCCCACAACTAAATCATTAGTCGCATTGCTTGCAAGGCTTATAGTGATGAGTATTACCGAGAGGGCCCAGAAACACGGAGTGACAAATCCTAATCTCGATTCATGCCAACCTAACAAACACCATTGGAGACACTTGTAGAGCATCTTTATAATCACCCATTTATGTTGTGACGTTTGATTGCACACAAAGCGTTCCTCTGGATATTCGGGAGTTGCACAATCTCATAGTCTGAGGAACATGTATAAGTCATGAAGAAAGCAGTAGCAATAAAAATGTAACGATCATAATGCTAAGCTAACAAATGGGTCTAGTCCATCACATCATTCTCCTAATGATGTGATCCCGTTCATCAAATGACAACACATGTCTATGGCTAGGAAACATAACCATCTTTGATAAACGAGCTAGTCATGTAGAGGCATACTAGGGACACTTTGTTTTGTCTATATATTCACACATGTACTAAGTTTCCGGTTAATACAATTCTAGCATGAATAATAAACAATTATCATGAATTAAGGAAATAAATAATAACTTTATTATTGCCTCTAGAACATATTTCCTTCAGTCTCCCACTTGCACTAGAGTCAATAATCTAGACTACAACGTAATGATTCTAACACCCATGGAGTCTTGGTGTTGATCATGTTTTGCTCGTGGAAGAGGCTTAGTCAACGGGCCTGTGACATTCAGATACGTATGTATCTTGCAAATCTCTATGTCCCCTTCCGACACTTGATGACAGAAGGAATTGAAGTGTCTCTTGATGTGCTTGGTTCTGGATTCGTTTGCCAAGGCAATTGCACCAGTATTGTCACAAAAGATTTTCATTGGACCCGATGCACTAGGTATGACACCTAGATCAGATATGAACTCCTTCATACAGACTCCTTCATTTTCTTCTTCTGAAGCGGCTATGTACTCCGCTTCACACATAGATCCCGGCACGATGCTTTGCTTGGAACTGCACCAACTGACAGCTCCACCATTCAACAAAAATACGTATCCATTTTGCGACTTAGAGTCATCCGGATCAGTGTCAAAGCTTGCATCGATGTAACCATTTACGACGAGCTCTTTGTCACCCCCCATAAACAAGAAACATATGCTTAGTCCTTTTCAGGTATTTCATGATGTTCTTGATCGCTATCCAGTGATCCGCTCCTGGATTACTTTGGTACCTCCCTGCTAGACTTATAGCAAGGCACACATCAGGTCTGGTACACAGCATAGCATACATGATAGAACCTATGGCTGAAGCATAGGGAATGACTTTCATTTTCTCTCTATCTTCTGCAGTGGTCGGGCATTGAGTCTGACTCAATTTCACACCTTGTAACACAAACAAAAACCCTTTCTTTGACTGATCCATTTTGAACTTCTTCAAAACTTTATCAAGGTATGTGCTTTGTGAAAGTCCAATTAAGCGTCTTGATCTATCTCTACAGATCTTGATGCCCAATATATAAGTAGCTTCACCGAGGTATTCCATTGAAAAACTTTTATTCAAGTATCCCTTTATGCTATCCAGAAATTCTATATCATTTCCAATCAACAATATGTCGTCCACATATAATATTAGAAATGCTACAGAGCTCCCACTCACTTTCTTATAAATACAGGCTTCTCCAAAAGTCTGTATAAAACCATATGCTTTGATCACACTATCAAAACATTTATTCCAACTCCGAGAGGCTTGCACCAGTCCATAAATGAATCGCTGGAGCTTGCACACTTTGTCAGCACCCTTTGGATCAACAAAACCTTCCGAATCGCTACGGGTGAGAAAGTCTCATCGTAGTCAACTCCTTGAACTTATCAAAAACCGTTCGCAACAAGTCGAGCTTTGTAGACAGTAACATTACCGTCAGCGTCGGTCTTCTTCTTGAAGATCCATTTATTCTCTATGGCTTGCCGATCATCGGGCAAGTCAACCAAAGTCCACACTTTGTTCTCATACATAGATCCCATCTCAGATTTCATGGCCTCAAGCCATTTTGCGGAATCTGGGCTCATCATCACTTCCTCATAGTTCGTAGGTTCATCATGGTTAAGTAACATGATTTCCAAAACAGGATTACCGTACCACTCTGGTGCGGATCTTACTTTGATTGACCTACGAGGTTCGGTAGTAACTTGATCAGAAGTTTCATGATCATTATCATTAGCTTCCTCACTTACTGGTGTAGGAATCACTGGAACTGATTTCTGTGATGAACTACTTTCCAATAAGGGAGCAGGTACTGTTACCTCATCAAGTTCTACTTTCCTCCCACTCACTTCTTTCGAGAGAAACTCCTTCTCTAGAAAGGATCCGTTCTTAGCAACGAATATCTTGCCTTTGGATCTGTGATAGAAGGTGTACCCAACAGTCTCCTTTGGGTATCCTATGAAGACACATTTCTCTGATTTGGGTTCGAGCTGATCAGGTTGAACCTTTTTCACATAAGCATCGCAGCCGCAAACTTTAAGAAATGGCAGCTAAGGTTTCTTGCTAAACCACAGTTCATATGGTGTCGTCTCAACTGATTTAGATGGTGCACTATTTAACGTGAATGCAGCCGTCTCTAAAGCATAACCCCAAAACGATAGTGGTAAATCGGTAAGAGACATCATAGATCGCATCATATCTAATAAAGTACGGTTAGGACGTTCGGACACACCATTATGCTGTGGTGTTCCAGGTGACGTGAATTACGAAACTATTCCACAATTTTCAAATGAATACCAAACTCATAACTCAAATATTCACGTCCACGATCAGATCGTAGAAACTTTATTTTCTTGTTACGATGATTTTCCACTTCACTCTGAAATTCTTTGAACTTTTCAAATGTTTCAGACTTATGCTTCAGCAATTAGATATACCCATATCTGCTCAAATCATCTGTGAAGGTCAGAAAATAACGATACCCGCCGCGAGCCTCAACACTCGTTGGACCACATACATGAGCATGTACAATTTCCAATAAGTCAGTTGCTCACTCCATTGTTCCGGAGAACGGAGTTTTAGTCATCTTGCCCATGAGGCATGTGTGACGCCCGGGTAATCAAGCTACAGTAAACCTTTGCTATTAATGCCATGTCACCTCGATTAGAGTTGCTAACCTCGTGTTAGATCAAAATGTTTCGAAATCAAAATTTGAATTTTAGGCAAACAACAAAAGCTAAAATGTTGATCATGTGGCCAATAATCCCTAACAAGTTTTGATGGTGGAACCAACCTTTTACAAAGTGTTTAAATGCCCTGAACTAATTAAAAACAGTGGCCAAAATAATAATTTAATTGTTTTTGAAAATATAAAAATATTAAACTAAATAATTTTATGTCCAAACTAGGTTTGGCAGTGGCCTATTTTGATAATACTAATTTAGGTGCTAACTTTTTTTAGGAACAATTTAGGGGCTAACTTGGTATTTTAAAGAAACTAAACTAACAAAAGTAAATTAAAAGAAAACAGAAAGGAAATAAGAGAGAGAGAGAGAGAGAGAACCCCCTGGCCATCTGGGCCTCGGCCCAGCAGGCCGACGGGCCGCCAGGCCGGCCCACCCCGGTCCCCCTTGTTCCCCCATGTGACCAAACCCTAAACCGCTACCCCCACTCCACACGCACTCCCCCACTTCCCCGATCCCCCTTCTGGATCGGGGCAATGACCCTGGCGGCGACCCCGACCACCGTCGCCCTCGCTGCCTCGACATGCCGGACCCCATCACCGGAACGCCACCGTCCTCCTCAACCTCCTCCTCGCGGCCCGCTTCTCCTCCCCTTTCCTGGATCTGGAAGGGCCCGACGCCGCCCCCCGGACCCCATCGCCGAAACCACGCCGCTCGCCTCTCCGTCGTCGACGCGTCCGCGTCCACCTCACCGTCGGCCTTCCTCCCCACCGCGCATCGTCCCCGTCGTCCAGCCTGACCCCCGCTGCCATTTACCCTACGGCCCCGCCATGAGCGCCCTCCTCTCCCCTCTTCCCCTATCATCGCGCGCCCGAGGCCGTGCTCGCTCGTGGCCTCCCCGCGCTCGTCGCGCCTCCCCTGGATGGCCATCACGCTCGACCACGCGCTGCACGCTCGCCGCACGCGCACCGTGCCCTTCGCCCGCAACCGCACATGGAGATTGCTCCGCCGTGGCCTCCCCCCCCCCCCCGCCCGCCGCTGCACCCGCCTCCACCTGGCCGTGCCGGCTCCGCCCGGCCACGCCCGCGCTCTGCCGGAGCGCGCTGGCACCCGTGCCCACCAACCTCCTTGTGCGCACTCGCTCCCCTCATTCTGCCCCCGTCGTCCCGCTGCGCCCGTCGCCGCCTGCACGTGTGGCCACTATGCTTCGCCCGTCCGCCCCGCCCGCCTGCACCACGCTGCTGCTCGCCGGCGCATGCGCCCACGGCTCCAGTCCCCTCTGCCTTGTTCCGGCCGGCGCTCATGCGGCCCCTGGCCGCCAGCGCCATGATAACCCACAAGTATAGGGGATCGCAACAGTTTTCGAGGGTAGAGTATTCAACCCAAATTTGTTGATTCGACACAAGGGGAGCCAAAGAATATTCTCAAGTATTAGCAGCTGACTTGTCAATTCAACCACACCCGGAAACTTAATATCTGCAGCAAAGTGTTTAGTAGCAAAGTAATATGACAGTGGTGGTAACGGTAACAAAAGTAAAGACAACAAAAGTAATGTTTTTGGTATTTTTGTAGTGATTGTAATAGTAGCAACGGAAAAGTAAATAAGCGTAAACCAGTATATGGAAAACTCGTAGGCACCGGATCAATGATGGATAATTATGCTGGATGTGGTTCATCATGTAACAGTCATAACATAGGGTGACACAGAACTAGCTCCAGTTCATCAATATAATGTAGGCATGTATTCCGTAAATAGTCATACGTGCTTATGGAAAAGAACTTGCATGACATATTTTGTCCTACCCTCCCGTGGCAGCGGGGTCCTATTGGAAACTTAGGGATATTAAGGCCTCCTTTTAATAGAGAACCGGAACAAAGCATTAACACATAGTGAATACATGAACTCCTCAAACTATGGTCATCACCGGGAGTGGTCCTGATTATTGTCACTTCGGGGTTGCCGGATCATAACACATAGTAGGTGACTATAGACTTGCAAAATAGGATCTAGAACTCACATATATTCATGAAAACATAATAGGTTCAGATCTGAAATCATGGCACTCGGGCCCTAGTGACAAGCATTAAGCATAGCAAAGTCATAGCAACATCAATCTCAGAACATAGTGGATACTAGGGATCAAACCCTAACAAAACTAACTCGATTACATGATAAATCTCATCCAACCCATCACCATCCAGCAAGCCTACGATGCAATTACTCACGCACGGTGGTGAGGATCATGAAATTGGTGATGGAGGATGGTTGATGATGACGACGGCGACGAATCCCCCTCTTCGGAGCCCCGAACGGACTCCAGATCAGCCCTCCCAAGAGAGATTAGGGCTTGGCGGCGGCTCCGTATTGTAAAACGCGATGGAACTTTCTCTCTGATTTTTTTCTCCCCGAAAGCCAATATATGGAGTTGGAGTTGGCATCGAAGGGCATCCAGGGGGCCCACGAGGTAGGGGGCGCGCCCAGGGGGGAGGGGCGCGCCCCCCACCCTCGTTGACAGGGTGTGGGCCCCCTGGTCTTCATCTTTGGCAAGGATTTTTTATTATTTATTCTAAGATATTCCGTGGAGTGTCAGGTCATTCCGACAACTTTTGTTTTTTGCACATAAAACAACACCATGGCAATTCTGCTGAAAACAGCGTCAGTCTGGGTTAGTTCCATTGAAATCATACAAGTTAGAGTCCAAAACAAGGGCAAAAGTGTTTGGAAAAGTAGATACGACGGAGACGTATCAACTCCCCCAAGCTTAAACCCTTGCTTGTCCTCAAGCAATTCAGTTGACAAACTGAAAGAGAAAAATAAAAACTTTTACAAACTCTGTTTGATCTTGTTGTTGTAAACATGAAAAGCCAGCATTCAAGTTTCAGCACTTATTATGAACTGACCATACTCACAATAACACGTAGGTCTCACAATTACTCATATCAATAGCATAATCAGCTAGCGAGCCGTAATAATAAAACTCGGATGACAACACTTTCTCAAAATAATCATAACATGATATAACAAAATGGTATCTCGCTAGCCCTTTCTGAGACTACAAAACATAAATGCAGAGCACCTTTAAAGATCAAGGACTGACTAAACATTGTAATTCATGGTAAAAGAGATCCAGTCAAGTCATACCCAATAATGACCAATCATAATGAATGTAAACGACAGTGTGCTCTCCAGCGGGTGCTTTTTAATAAGAAGGGTGATGACTCAACATAAAAGTAAATAGATAGGCCCTTCGCAGAGGAAAGCAGGGATTTGTAGAGGTGCCAGAGCTCGATTTTTGAAATAGAGATAAATAATATTTTGAGCGGCATACTTTCACTGTCAATGCAACAACTATGAGATGGCTGTATCTTCCATACTACATGCATTATAGGCAGTTCCCGAATAGAATGGTAAAGGTTTATACTCCCCCTCCTCCACAAGCATCAATCCATGGCTTGCTCGAAACAACGAGTGCCTCCAACATTCAACGGGTCCCAGGGGGAGTTTTGTTTAATTATTTTGATTTTCTTTGATCTTTTTGGATCATGGGACTGGGCATCCCGGTTACCGGCCCTTTCTCGTGAATGAGGAGCGGAGTACACTCCTCTTGAGAATAACCCACCTAGCATGGAAGATATAGGCAACCATAGTTGCACATGAGCTGCTCGAGCATACAAATCATTTGAAGGTTTGGAGTTTGGCACATACAAATTTACTTGGAACGACAGGTAGATACTGCATATAGGAAGGTATAGTGGACTCATATGGAACAACTTCGGGGTTTAAGGAGTTTGGATGCACAAGCAGTATTCCCGCTTAGTACAGGTGAAGGCTAGCAAAAGACTGGGAAGCGACCAACTAAGAGAGCGACAACAGTCGTAAACATGCATTAAAATTAATTCACACCGAATATAAGTATGAGTAGGATATAATCCACCATGAACATAAATATCATGAAGGCGATGTTGATTTGATTCAACTACATGCGTGAACATGTGCCAAGTCGAGTCACTCAATTCATTTAAAGAAGGATACCATCCTATCATACCACATCATAATCATCTCAATAGCATGTTGGCACGCAAGGTTAACCATTATAACTCATAGCTAATCAAGCATGGCACAAGCAACTATAATCTCTAAATGTTATTGCAAATATGTTTACTTCATAATAGCTGAATCAGGAACGATGAATCATCATATTTACAGAAACAAGAGAGGTCGAGTTCATACCGCTTTTCTCATCCCAATGAGTCCATCATATATCATCATTATTGCCTTTCACTTGCACGACTGAACGATGTGTATAATAATAAGAGTGCACGTGCATTGGACTAAGCTGGAATCTGCAAGCATTCAACTCAAGAGAGAAGACAAGTAATATGGGCTCTAAGTTAAATAAACAATCATGCATATAAGAGCCACTAAGCATTTTCAATATAGTCTTCTCGACCCCCAAAGAAAGGAAAAGAAGAATAAAAACTATTTACACGGGAAAGCTCCCAACAAGCAAAAGAAGGACGGGAAATATTTTTGGGTTTTCTTTTTAATTCTACTACAAGCATGGAAAGTAGACTAACTAATTTTTTTGTTTTTTTCTTAAGGTTTATCAAACACACAAGAAGAAAGCTAGAAAAATAAATTTAAACTAACATGGATATTACAATGAAAGAGTATGAGCACCGACATCTAGCAATGAGTGTGTGTGAACATGAATGTAATGTCGGTGGGAAATACGTACTCCCCCAAGCTTAGGCTTTTGGCCTAAGTTGGTCTATTGCCAGGGATAACCTGGTTGATATCCGTAGGTGAAGCTGGGGTCGTACTGCGATGCAGCGGCTACCGCCTGCTGAGCAACAGCACGGCGTCGGGCTGCTTCCACTCCCCTATCGTACTCATCTGCCTCCTCTCTGGTAATAATATATCTTCCTCTCGCCTGAAAATCAAAGAAGGTAGGAGCAGGAAGAGCAACACGGACCACATGCCGTCTGTCAAAGATTAGTCGATACTGGTAAGGTGTTCTAGTCCTCTCAATGAACTGGTGGGAAAACATAGGATCAAGATCTAAATAAGAAGTGGGCAACTCCACATCACCCTCACGAATGTGTACATCAAGAAAATTAGCTAAGCGGGTTGCATAAATTCCTCCAAAGAAATCTCCGTTACGTCTATTAAGATGCAACCTACGAGCTGCAATGGCTCCCATATGATAAGCTTCGTCCCCTAACACAGCACTTCTGAGAATGCTGAGATTAGGGGCACACATGTGACATGCTTCATCCTTAGCAGTTATACATCTACCAATGAAAAGAGAAAAATAATGTATAGCAGGAAAGTGAATGCTCCCTATAGTGGCCTGTGCTATATCTCTAAATTCCCCCACAGTTATTCTAGCAAGAAAATCTCTATATTCAGATTTAGGGGGATCCCTGATACTACCCCAAGATGGAAGTTTGCATGCACGAGTGAAATCCTCTAAGTCCATGGTATAAGAATTGTCATAAAGGTCAAACATGACTGAAGGAGAATTACGCAAAGATGAATAATCAAACCTCCCCACAAATGAACTTGTGAGATAACGTACTGGGGGCATTTATCAGCTTCAAAGTCCTCAAGACCGGCATTACACACATATGCGTAAAATTCTTCTTTAATTCCCACTTGATTCATAAAATTTTCCGAAGGCCATTCACAGGGCCTCACGAGCGCGTCTCTTGGTGGTTCCTCGTCACCATCACGCATTGCAAGTCTGGGACCTTGCTTCCTTGAAGAACCACCTTGGAACATCCTCCTAAGCATATTGTTTTCTCTGAAAATAATTCTGAAATTTTTGGTAACTTCAAACAAAAGTGAACCAACTTCAATAAGATTGATAGCAACTAATCATACAAGTGCCTAGAGCATATATCAAGCATTAGAACTACTTGGAACCATATAAATTTGACATGCAAACTCAAGAACATGGTCACCTATGCAGCACAAATTTGCAATGAATAAAGCACTAGAACAAAAACTAATTGGACCAATGGAGGAGTCACATACCAAGGAACAATCTCCCCAAGCAGTTTTGCGAGAGGTGCTTTGAGCAAGGAGATCGAAAATCACAGCAAAAGTTGCTGGAACACGAGCTTGAGTTGGTTTTTCGGGTTTATGCGAGGCAGAGGAAGAAGATGGGTGCAGGGATAAGTGGAGGAGGGCCACCATGGGCCCACAAGATAGGGGGCGCCCAGGGGGGTAGGGCGCGCCCTCCACCCTCATGACCAGGTGGCAGCTCCCACCGCGGTAATTTTTGCACTAAAAATCCTTAAATAATCCCGAAAAAATCATATTAAATTGGCATGGCATTCTGAGGACTTTTATTTTTGGGATATTTTTATATTGCACGGATAAGTCAGGAAACAGAAAGAAAAAAATACTATTTTACTTTATTTCTACAAAAGAACAGAAAATATAAAGAGGGTACAGAAGGTTGTGCTTCTAGTTTCATCCATCTCATGCTCATCAAAAAGAATCCACTAACAA
Source organism: Triticum monococcum (assembly GCA_034509565.1). Lineage (NCBI taxonomy): Eukaryota > Viridiplantae > Streptophyta > Magnoliopsida > Poales > Poaceae > Triticum > Triticum monococcum. The sequence goes on from CM067843.1 coordinate 573,516,469, forward strand.
CGTTGATCAAGTCTTGTTAACAAACTCATTCCGATAATCATGGAACTGAAGAAATTTCGAATAACACTATGTTACCTCAACGGGGATAGGATATCCCCAACAATAAGTATATCATATTTCTTTTTTACAGTAGGAAGAGGAAATTCAAAACCTCCAAATATAATCGATGGAATTTTTCCAATAGAGTTGATACTATAAACTTGAGGTTGTTTCCTCGGAAAGTGCACCATATGCTCATTACCATTAACATGAAAAGTGACATTGCCTTTGTTGCAATCAATAACAGCCCCTGCAGTACTAAGGAAAGGTCTTCCAAGAATAATAGACATACTATCATCCTCGGGAATATCAAGAATAACAAAGTCCGTTAAAATAGTAACGTTTGCAACCACAACATGCACATCCTCACAAATACCAACAGGTATAGCAGTTGATTTATCAGCCATTTGCAAAGATATTTCAGTAGGTGTCAACTTATTCAAGTCAAGTCTACGATATAAAGAGAGAGGCATAACACTAACACCGGCTCCAAGATCACATAAAGCAGTTTTAACATAATTTCTTTTAATGGAGCATGGTATAGTAGGTACTCCTGGATCTCCAAGTTTCTTTGGTATTCCACCCTTAAAAGTGTAATTAGCAAGCATGGTGGAAATTTCAGCCTCCGGTATCTTTCTTTTATTAGTAATGATATCCTTCATATACTTAGCATAAGGATTTGTTTTGAGCAAATCAGTCAATCGCATACGCAAAAAGATAGGTCTAATCATTTCAGCAAAGCGCTCAAAATCCTCATCATCCTTTTTCTTGGATGGTTTCAGAGGAAAAGGCATGGGTTTCTGAACCCATGGTTCTCTTTCTTTACCATGTTTCCGAGCAACGAAGTCTCTTTTATCATAACGTTGATTCTTTGACTATGGGTTATCAAGATCAACAGCAGGTTCAACTTCTACATCATTATCATTACTTGGTTGAGCATCATCATGAACATCATAATTAACATCTTCACCAGGTTCATGTTCATTACCAGATTGTGTTTCAGCATCAGACATAGAGATATCATTTGGATTATCAGGTGGTTCAGCAATAGGTTCACTAGAAGTTTGCACAGTTCTATCATTTTTCTTTTTCTTCCTTTTAGAAGAACTAGGTGCATCAATATTATTTCTTTGAGAATCTTGATCGATTCTCTTAGGGTGGCCTTCAGGATACAAAGGTTCCCGAGTCATTCTACTAGTTCTAGTAGCCACTCTAAGAGCATAATCATTTTTCTTACTATTCATTTCATCAAGCATTTATTTCTGAGCTTTAAGTACTTGTTCTACTTGAGTGGTAACCATAGAAGCATGTTTGCTAACAAGTTTAAGTTCACCTCTAATATTATCCATATAATCACTCAAGCGTTTAATCATAAAGGTATTCTGCTTTAATTGTCTACCAAAATAAGCATTAAAGTCATCTTGCTTAAACATAAAGTCATCAAACTCATCCAAGCACTGACTAGCAATTTTAGTAGGAGGGACTTCAACTTTATCATATCTATAGAGAGAATTTACCTTTACTACCTGTGTCGGGATATCGGAAGGTTCTTCAGTAAATAAGTAACTGAGATCATATACTTCTTCAACAGGAGGTAAATTAAGACCATGTATTTCTTCAATAGGAGGTAAATTCTTAACATCTTCAGCTTTAATACCTTTTTCTTTCATAGATATCTTTGCCTCTTGCATATCTTCGGGACTGAGAAATAGAACACCTCTCTCCTTCGGAGTTGGTTTAGGAATAGGCTCAGTAATTGGTTCAGGAGCTGGCTCAGGAGTTGGCTCAGGAGGTGCCCAATTATTTTCATTTGCCAACGTATTATTCAATAAAATTTCAGCGTCATCTGGTGTTCTTTCCCTGAAAACAGAACCAGCACAACTATCCAGGTAATCTCTAGAAGCATCAGTTAGTCCATTATAAAAGATATCAAATATTTCAGGTTTCTTAAGAGGATGATCAGGCAAAGCATTAAGTAACTTGAGAAGCCTCCCCCAAGCTTGTGGGAGACTCTCTTCTTCAATTTGCACAAAATTGTATATTTCCCTCAAAGCAGCTTGTTTCTTATGAGCAGGGAAATATTTAGCAGAGAAGTAATAAATCATATCCTGGGGACTTTGCACACAGGCAGGATCAAGAGAATTAAACCATTTCTTAGCATCACCCTTTAATGAGAACGGAAATATTTTGAGTATATAAAAGTGGCGCGATCTCAGATTATTAGTAAACAGGGCAGCTATTTCATCTAACTTACGAAGATGTGCCACAACAGTTTCAGATTCATAGCCATAAAAAGGATCAGATTCAACCAAAGTAATTATATCTGGATCAACAGTAATATCATAATAATCCTGATCAGGAACATAGATAGGTGAAGTAGCAAAAGCAGGGTCGGGTCTCATCCTACCTCTAAAAGATTCCTTACTCCACTTAATTAGTAACCTCTTACGTTCAGGTTTATCCGGACAAGCAAGAATAGCTTCATAAGATTCATTATTAAAAAGATAACCCTCAGGAATAACAGGCATAGGTTCATCATCACTAACATCATCGTGTTCAGGTTCACTAATTTCTCTTTCTCTAGACTTAGAAATTTGCTCATCTAGAAATTCACCAAGTGGCACAGTAGTATCAAGCATAGAAGTAGTTTCATCATAAGTATCATGCATAGCAGAAGTGGCATCATCAATAACATGTGACATATCAGAATTCATAGCAGTAGTAGGTTTAGGTGTCGCTAGCTTACTCATAACAGAAGGTGAATCAAGTGCAGAGCTAGATGGCAGTTCCTTACCTCCCCTCGTAGTTGAGGGATAAATTTTTGTTTTAGCGTCTTTCAAGTTCTTCATAGTGTCCAACAAATATAAATCCCAAGTGACTCAAAGAATAGAGCTATGCTCCCCGGCAACGGCGCTAGAAAAAGGTCTTGATAACCCACAAGTATAGGTGTCAAAACCGGCGGATCTCAGGTAGGGGGTCCCGAACTGTGCGTCTAGGCCGGATGGTAACAGGAGACAAGGGACACGATGTTTTTACCCAGGTTCGGGCCCTCTCGATGGAGGTAAAACCCTACTCCTGCTTGATTAATATTGATGATATGGGTAGTACAAGAGTAGATCTACCACGAGATCAAGGAGGCTAAACCCTAGAAGCTAGCCTATGGTATGATTGTTGTATGATGATGTTGTCCTACGGACTAAAACCCTTCGGTTTATATAGACACCGGATAGGGTTAGGGTTACACAGAGTCGGTTACAATGGTAGGAGATCTTGAATATCCGCATCGCCAAGCTTGCCTTCCACGCCAAGGAAAGTCCCATCCGAACACGGGACGAAGTCTTCAATCTTGTATCTTCATAGTCCTGGAGTCCGGGTGAAGGTATAGTCCGGCTACCCGAATACCCCCTAATCCAGGACTCCCTCAGTAGCCCCTGAACCAAGCTTCAATGACGACGAGTCCGGCGCGCAGATTGTCTTCGGCATTGCAAGGCGGGTTCCTCCTCCAAGTTCTTCAAGAATATTTTAAACACTAAGGATAGTGTTCGGCTCTGCAAAACAAGTTTCCACATATTGCCATAGAGAGAATAATATTAACACAAATCAAATCTGCTGACGTACTTCGCAGTGTGTCATCACACTACGGCCAAGTCTTTTACTCGAATCGTTTTTACTTTTCCACCTCAGCACGCTTTGCGAGGCGGTTTCCTTGGCACGTCTTGTCAAAGCAGAGATCGTGTCCCCTTTTTACGGGATTCTCATCAATATGGACGTGGGTAATCCAATCGTTCCCGTTAGCACGTTTCCTCGATTAAAGGTGAGTCCCAAACGGTTACGGGGAGGGCTCTTGGTATTCAACCTCTTATAAAGAGACCAAGGCCTTACTCCTTTTTCCAATCTCAAACGAGTTCGCCCGTCGCCTCGATTTCCAACACCCTAGGCTCCAGATTCCAGGCACATCGGACTTTTGACAATGTCCGACTCTGACCTTCAAGGCCGATGGACGCCGGAGGAGGACGTGCTAAAGCTGAGAGAGGCTAAGTTCTTGACCGGCGAAATTTCGCATAGGTTGCCTGCTCAAGGGCAGGCCATTCCCAGCCCCCAGCCCGTTGAGAGCGTGGTGTTCATGTCTCACTTCCTTCGAGGGTTAGGCTTCCCAATGGATCCCTTTGTGAGGGGGCTGCTATTTTATTACGGGCTGGAATTCCATGACTTAGCTCCGGAGTCCATTCTCCATATCTCCTCATTCATTGTTGTGTGTGAAGCGTTCCTCTGTGTTACCCCTCACTTCGGATTATGGCTCAAGACCTTTAAAGTGGAGCCGAAGATGATCGAGGGACGGCACACAGAGTGCGGAGGCGCAATTATAAGCAAGAATGCTGATGCTCCATGGCCCGAGGGCTCTTTTCAAGAGGAGCTTGGCTTGTGGCAACGAGAGTGGTTCTATATCACCGCTCCCAGGGGCACCAAGTGGGTGGTGCCTCCTGCCTTTCGCTCGGGTCCCCCACCATGGCTAGCATCATGGGTCAACAAAGGATTAGATTGGGGGTTACCCAAAGACGTGCCCTTGCTGCAGGGCCGCATTAGGGATCTCTTAGAAGGAGACCTCAGCCTGGTCAAGGTGACGCAGGTCATGCTGATTCGCCGAATATTGCCCGGCAAACATCGCTCCCTTCGCATGTGCGAGTTTAATCCAGAGGGACCGCGAGCTCTCCAACATTTCATGGGTGCAACGCCCATGGAGATGTATAAACTATTCTTCGGATCACCAGCAATGTGTCCGGATTTGACCGAGGACGCAGGCCTAAGCTGCAATCGCCCGGATACTCAAGTAAGTAACCTTGTGCCCGGACCTGCTATCCGTATAATTGTCATAGACTTGCCCCTAAAAGAGTTGTCCTTTTAAACAGGAGTGGATAGCGAAGGCAAAGCTGATCAGGTGTCTGGCTCCCCTTCCCGAAACCAGGCCGGATCGCATGCTTGTCAGGATGTTGAAGATAATGCCTTTGGAGGGAAGTAAGGGGGAGAACAAGGAAACTATGGCCTCCACGAAGGAGGCTGAGAAGAGGGCCGCCTCTGACGACTAGGAGACCATGGCCTCGAAGCGGGGGGAAAAATCCTCATCAGAGGGTCCGACGCCGGGGAGTTCCTTGGCCGAACTACGCCCTCAAAGGGATCAGCCCTCCAGCGAGCCGTAAGTAGAGAAAGACTTTCCTTTTGAGGGATGAAAGAAATCCTTGATTTATATCTGAGAAGATTAACCGAAATTTTACCTTGTAGCTTGGACCTCAGCCCTTCTCAGCAGAGCTCGTCTTCGGGGGATCTTCTTCCAGAGATGATGGAGAGCAGGACGCCTCCCCCTGCCGTACCGCCTAGCGAGACGGGCGACCCTGGGGTGTCGTCGTGAAGGGTTTCTCCGAATCCGGCAAGGGCGGAAGATAGCTGTGTGGCCCCCCAAGGTTCTCCGCGTCCGGCCTTCAAAAGAGGCCATAGGACAAGTTCGGCACCGTCTGGTGCTTGGTCGGAGGAGCTAAAGATTCTGCTGGGGCGATCTTCTATCTTAGAGGAGCACCATGCATTGATGAGCACGGTGATTGAAAGGATTTCATCCACAGAAAGCGGATTGCATGAGGCCGTCAAAAGTTTACTGACGGGTTTTGAGGTACGTTAGATAATGTACACTTATGTCAGTTGCACATAAGTAAGATGTGCCCTGTGTGGATAGTAGCCCCTGAGACTCTACGCGTTGTCAAGAAATGACGGCACGCAGAGGATCATAATCCCAGGTCTAAGGTGTTGCCTTTAAATGTTGGTGGTGAGGTGTCCGGAATCGAGCCGAACTGATGATTTTGCCGAACTAAAGCGGCAACTGGACGTGGCAGATGCCGACATCGCGCTTGTCAACAAGCGGCTTGATGAGGCTCAAGGTATGTAATTCCTCGGGCGGCATCAGGTAAGAGGAGCTTCATGCCAATGTCTTACAATGTGTGTGCTTGACGCAGATGGTGCGGCCGCCGTGGAGAGTCTTAGGGGCAGAACTTGCTCGAGCTAAGGAACAAGCCAGAAAAAGCGATGCGGCTGCCGAGAAAGCCCTTGAAGAGCTGAGAGCCGAACAGGCTTCTCATTGCCGAAGCAAGGAGGAGATGGCCGTGAAGTTAAAGAGCGCTGCAGACCGTGGCAAACTTTTTGAGAAAGAAGACCGGGCAAAACAGACGGACTTAGAGAGGGCTGTTGCTGATGCCAAGGATGCTCGCTCTGCGATGAGAGCTGCGAAGGAGGAGCTACGTCAGGCTGAACAGATTGCGGCTGGAAAGCCCTTTATGCTACGGAGGAAGTTTTGTGATCCGAAGTTTGCTCCGTTGGACCGGATGTGGAGTGTGGAGGACACCTATCTGGATTTGGCAGCAAGTGCTGCTGATGCGACCGAACACTTTCGAGATCAAAAAGATCACGAAGTGGAAAAGCTTTTCTGGTTGCAGTTCCACAATCCAGAGCGTCCACTGGAAGTGGACGATCGTTTGGCTCAATGGGCCGAACTGAATAGGTTGTCCGGACTCGCCATGAAGTACGACATGGGTCATCTGTGGCCGGGGAGATCGGAGCCGAAGAGTTATTTCAGCTTGGTGCAACAATTCCTTGACGCGGTGCCGCGTATCAATGCGATGAAGAGGTCAGCATGCATAGAGGGTGCACGGATGGCTCTTGCCCGTGTCAAGACATACAGGGCAGAGATGGAGACCACCATTGTTGCATCTCGAGATTTGGACGAAAGCCGAGTACCCTCCGAGCACTATTTTCAGGAAGTCCTTGAAGGCGCTCATGTAATAGAGACGCAGTGCTCGAAGGATGCTATTTTATGATAGCATATGTAATTATAAAGCAATATTTTGATAAATTGTAGTGGCCTTTTAAACTTGTGCCTTCAAGTATTGGGAACACCTCCTGTGCGGCTGTTTTAAGATATATATATATATACAAAATCTAAAAGATGGCAGTCGTTGGCTTCAGCCCCCACGCACATAGTGCGGGGGTGCTCGCAGAAGACGCATTTTCACACTTAATCCAACGTCTTGGTCCTACAAAGGAGGTGATAGCGCAGCGGGCTAGGCAACCAGACTATAATGCTTTAACACTTTCACTTTGCCATAGGAGCTTGACAGTGGGACTATTTAGGTAGCCCTTTGGTGGCGACTGCGCTCGCCCGGGCTCTGGGTGCGTATGTGCCTAGCTAGGAAACGGCCCTTCGTTAAAGCGGAGGAATCCTATAAATTCCGATAGGTCATCGAGTGGCTGACCAGTCTCACGCTACATCATGAGAGTCAGTTTTCGGCTTTTCCTACTGAGGTGCTCGCCCGGCCTAACCGGGGCACAATCGCAGTAGTTCTCCTGGTGCTACCTTAGCCGATAGAGGGGAACGTAAGATAGCCGAACTCAGGAGCCGGGCAACCCAACATTTGACCAAAGACATGATTCGGAGCTGATGCATATAATGCCAAAACTCGTGACGCCGAACACTCCCTAAGGTGTTCGGTCTTTATGAGTGCGGGCGAAACAAGACTCTTTATTAAAAAGCCCCTAGTGTCCAGGTACGCGCAAAAATTCTGATGTGGCCACATGCCAAGACGCCAGCCTCCTCCTTGGTTATATCAGAGAAAACCAGGGGATATGTAGCAACAAGAGACAGTAAAAAAGGTTTACGCAGGGTCTTAATCTAAAAAGAATCCTTAGGACGGGTCCCTACTGCACGTCTGCGCCTGTGTCTCCGTTGTGCTGTATCCTGGACGGGCGCCGCGCGATGTTCATCTGTAAAGGAGAGGAACTGAGTTGAAAATGGGTCGTGCTGAACAAAAGTTTAAAATTAACAAAGTATAAAGTAGAATGTATAAAATTGAGCTTTATTGCCTCTTATTGTATATGTACGGAGCCCCTAGTGCGGGGGTATATGGCCACTAAGCCAGCATCAATGATAATTTTGTACCGAACTCGTCTATGCGCGTTCGTGGTCTTTAATGACCTATTCCGAAGTTATTTGTCCGGTGAAGCGATTTTACTGTGGGGTTGTCAAAGCGGCCGCACAGTCCTCTGCTTGGGGGAGGCACACTTCAATGCTTCCCTTCAAACAGATGATGCCTCGTGGACCGAGCATCTTAAGCGTTAGAGATGCATAATGCGGTATTGCATTAAAGCGGGCGAAAGCTTCGCCTCCCAGCAGTGCTTGATAGCGACTTGAGAATGGGACGATGTGGAAAGTCAGCTTTTCACGGCGGAAGTTATCGGTAGAGCCGAATATAACTTCGAGCCGGAGAAAACCCATGCAATGGGTGTCCGGACCAGGCATTACCCCTTGAAAGGAGGTATTGCTGCGGCGGATTCTTGCTGGGTCTATCCCCATGTTATGGATTGTGTCCTGATATATCAGGTTTAGTCCACTACCTCCGTCCATAAGGACATTTGAAAGCTGGAGTCCGCCAATTATTGGATCGAGTACCAAGGCAGTCCAGCCTGCGTTCCTTATACTTCTAGAATAATCCATCTGATCGAAGATGATTGGTTTTGACAACCAGTGGCGGGACCCCTTTGGGATAGGTCGTGTGGTGCGTACCTTTATGGGTGCTGCACGTTTTGTTATGTGAAGTAAGTTTACTGTTTTTACTTCTTGTGGGAATTTCTTTTGTTTCCTGGTGCTCTGCTTTTGGGGTTTGTCCTCGTCTTCACTTGGTGTGTCGAACCCCTTGTGTTTGGCGTTGAGTCTACCGGATTGTTTGAAAACCCAACAATATCTGTGGCTATGGTTAGCAGGCTTCCCGGGTGTACTGTGTATTTGACATATCCTGTCCAGGATTTTGTTTAAGTTGGATGGATCATACCTGTTATCCTGGAGGGGCGGCTTTGTCTGATTCTGTCATGAGCTTTTGAATCCGGCGTTGACTGTCGTGCTCTTCGGACTTTTTTCCTTAGTCTGGCGACGGTCCTTGTTGCGTCGCGGTTTTCCGTTTCCATCCCTGGTTTCGGATGTACTTGGGTCGCTGGGGCTGCATCTTGCCAACCAGCTGTCCTCTCCGGCACAAAAGCGGGTCATCAGGCTTGTTAGTGCGGCCATTGTTCTTGGCTTTCCTTGGCCGAGGTGTCTGGTGAGCCATTCATCTTGGACGTTATGCCTGAAAGCTGCTAAGGCTTCGGCGTCCGGACAGTCAACTATCTGATTCTTTTTAGTGAGGAATCTATTCCAGAATTGCCAAGCTGATTCTCCGGGCTGTTGAGTTATGTGACTAAGATCGTCTGCATCCGGAGGGCGGACATAGGTCCCTTGAAGATTTGCTCGGAAAGCATCCTCGAGCTCTTCCCAACTTCCAATTGTGTTTTCAGGAAGGCTTTTAAGCCAATGCAGGGCTGGCCCTTTAAGCTTAAGGGGTAAATATTTTATGGCGTGGAGATCATCTCCTCTAGCCATATGTATGTGGAGGATATAATCCTTGATCCAGACTCCAGGGTCTGTTGTTCCATCATATGCCTCTATGTTTACGGGTTTGAATCCCTCTGGAAATTCATAGTCCAGGACCTCGTCGGTGAAACATAGGGGGTGTGCGGCGCCCCTGTATTTGGGTGTGCCGGATTCTGATAATGGCTTTATTGTATTGCTTACGAGAGCTTGCTTTCTTGGCCCGTAAATGGACCTGACTGGGCCATGATGCGAATCCTTAAGTGGGTCGCATGCCGACCTAAGTGCGGCGCCGCTTGCCGCTTTATGCTGGCCATGGGGTCGTCTATCCGACCGTCTGGCTTTCTTATTTTTTGAATGCGAGGGCTCTAGGGCCTCTTCGTCGAATTCAGGCAGTAGCTTTCTCTTCGGATAGCTTTTAGTGCGGCGACTGTCGCCGTATTTATCTGCGGTATTGATTACTTTGCTCCATCTGATCCTGAGTGCATGTTCCGCTGTTTTTAGCTTCCACTTCTGCTTTTTCAGGCTGCGTGCTGTTGCAATGAGCCTCTTGTGGAGATTCTTCTGATTCGTGGGTTTATCCGTCGTAAGGTCGTCCGGACTGCCATTTTCGCCGGGGGAGGGATGTTCGGTTTCTCTCTCCGTGTTGCCCTGTTCGGACGGTTGCTCTAAGGCCTGCTCATCGTCTACCGGCTCATCCTGCTCTATGGCTGGGTCTTTATCGAGGCGGGGTATGGGTCGGCATTTACGCCGACGCTTTGATTGCTTTTCGGGGGGTCGGTCCCCCGTTCCATCCCCTTTTTCCTCATTGTCACTTCCTTTAGGCATATCCACCATGTACACATCGTGAGATGAGGTGGCTGTCCAATGCCCTATGGGCGTTGGTTCATCTGTATCTCCTGCATCGTCGTCCATGCTTTCGATGTCTGCGGAGTCGAAGTTGAGCATGTCGTTTAAATTGTCGACAGTGGCTACCGAGTGGGTGGTGGGTGGGCTTTGAATTTCTTCATCGTCCGTATCCCATCCTTGCTGACCGCAGTCCGGCCAGGGCTCTCCTGATAAAGAGAGAGACTTTAGAGAATTCAGGATGTCGCCGAAGGGTGAGTGCTGAAAGATGTCCTCGGCGGTGAACTCCATTATCGGCGCCCAATCGGATTCGATCGGTAAGGGTGCGGGGGATTCGGAGCTCGGAGAGGAATCCAGCTCCTCGGAGTCACGGGCCATGCGGAACGCGGGGCTGATGTTCGGCTCGGTCGCCTTTGAGATCGCAGCCCCCGAGGTGACGTCCAACCGCTCATCCTCGATTGGCGCAATAGGCTCCGAACAATGGGTCGGAACCGGTACTTGTGCGGCCTCCAGGGCACTGTTCGGCGGCAGAGCTAGATCATGCCTCTCGAGAGGGTGCGGTGCGCTTAGCTGTGGCTCGAATCCGCTGAAGATCAAATCCCCGCGGATGTCAGCCGTGTAGTTTAAGCTTCCAAACCTGACCTGATGGCCAGGGGCGTAGCTTTCGATCTGCTCCAGGTGGCCAAGCGAATTGGCCCGCAGTGCGAAGCCGCCGAAGACGAAGATCTGTCTGGGGAGAAATGTCTCACCTTGGACTGCATCGTCATTGATGATCAAAGGAGCCATCGGGCCTAAAAGTGATGACACAGAGGAACTCTAAATGAAAGCACCAATGTCGGTGTCAAAACCGGCAGATCTCGGGTAGGGGGTCCCGAACAGTGCGTCTAGGCCGGATGGTAACAGGAGACAAGGGACACGATGTTTTTACCCAGGTTTGGGCCCTTTCGATGGAGGTAAAACCCTACTCCTGCATGATTAATATTGATGATATGGGTAGTACAAGAGTAGATCTAGCACGAGATCAAGGAGGCTAAACCCTAGAAGCTAGCCTATGGTATGATTGTTGTATGATGATGTTGTCCTACGGACTAAAACCCTCCGATTTATATAGACATCGGATAGGGTTAGGGTTACATAGAGTCGGTTACAATGGTAGGAGATCTTGAATATCCGCATCGCCAAGCTTGCCTTCCACGCCAAGGAAAGTCCCATCCGGACACGGGACGAAGTCTTCAATCTTGTATCTTCATAGTCCTGGAGTCCGGCTGAAGGTATAGTCCGGCTACCCGAACACCCCCTAATCCAGGACTCCCTCAATAGGGGATCGCAACAGTTTTCGAGGGTAGAGTATTCAATCCAAATTTGTTGATTCGACACAAGGGGAGCCAAAGAATATTCTCAAGTATTAGCAGCTGAGTTGTCAATTCAACCACACCTGGAAACTTAATATCTGCAGCAAAGTGTTTAGTAGCAAAGTAATATGACAGTGGTGGTAACGGTAACAAAAGTAAAGACAGCAAAAGTAATGTTTTTGGTATTTTTGTAGTGATTGTAACTGTAGCAACGGAAAAGTAAATAAGCGTAAACCAGTATATGGAGAACTCGTAGGCACCGGATCAATGATGGATAATTATGCCGGATGTGGTTCATCATGTAACAGTCATAACATAGGGTGACACAGAACTAGCTCCAGTTCATCAATATAATGTAGGCATGTATTCCGTAAATAGTCATACGTGCTTATGGAAAAGAACTTGCATGACATCTTTTGTCCTACCCTCCCGTGGCAGCGGGGTCCTATTGGAAACTAAGGGATATTAAGGCCTCCTTTTAATAGAGAACCGGAACAAAGCATTAACACATAGTGAATACATGAACTCCTCAAACTATGGTCATCACCGGGAGTGGTCCCGATTATTGTCACTTCGGGGTTGCCGGATCATAAAACATAGTAGGTGACTATAGACTTGCAAGATAGGATCTAGAACTCACATATATTCATGAAAACATAATAGGTTCAGATCTGAAATCATGGCACTCGGGCCCTAGTGACAAGCATTAAGCATAGCAAAGTCATAGCAACATCAATCTCAGAACATAGTGGATACTAGGGATCAAACCCTAACAAAACTAACTCGATTACATGATAAATCTCATCCAACCCATCACCGTCTAGCAAGCCTATGATGCAATTGCTCACGCACGGCGGTGAGCATCATGAAATTGGTGATGGAGGATGGTTGATGATGATGACGGCGACGAATCCCCTTCTCCGGAGCCCCGAACGGACTCCAGATCAGCCCTCCCGAGAGAGATTAGGGCTTGGCGGCGGCTCCGTATCGTAAAACACGATGAAATTTCTCTCTGATTTTTTTCTCCCCGAAAGCCAATATATGGAGTTGGAGTTGGTGTCGGAGGGCATCCAGGGGGCCCACGAAGTAGGGGGGCGCGCCCAGGGGGGAGGGGCGCGCCCCTCACCCTCGTGGACAGGGTGTGGGCCCCTTGGTCTTCATCTTTGGCGAGGATTTTTTATTATTTATTCTAAGATATTCCGTGGAGTTTCAGGTCATTCCTCAAACATTTGTTTTCTGCACATAAAACAACACCATGGCAATTCTGCTGAAAACAGCGTCAGTCCGGGTTAGTTCCATTCAAATCATACAAGTTAGAGTCCAAAACAAGGGCAAAAGTGTTTGGAAAAGTAGATCCGACGGAGACGTATGACGCCCCGCGCCCGGCTCTGCCGCGTCACCTGGGCGGGTTACGCCCGCACCCCGGGGCTCTGCCCCGTTTCGCCACGCCCCGCTAAGGCGTATGGGCCACTGCCTAGTAGGCCCCACCGGCCCCTTTTCAAAAAAAGATTTAAAAAAATATATATAAATAATAATAATTAAAAATTAATTAATCAATCAACTTAATTAATCCTGTTAATTAACCTAATTAACTTGATTAGTTAATTAAATCTGTTAATTAGTTGTTAGTCTATGACAGAACGGTCCCACACGTCAGGGTTGACTTTGGTCAACTTAGTTGGCTGCTGATGTCATGATGACATCATGCTGATGCAATAACCCCCATTTTTAGATTCAATAGTAATGTCAAAATATTGCTAAAACTTTAATAATTCATAGAATAATAACCGTAGCTCAGATGGAAAAACTTTATACATGAAAGTTGCTCAGAACGACGAGACGAATCCGAATACGCTGTCCGTTCGTCCGCCACGCGTCCCTAGCATAGCAAACACGCAACTTTTCCCCTCCATCTCATCTGTCTGAAAATGTGAAACACCAGGGATACTTTCCTGCAGGTTGTTTCCCCCTTTGCCGGTATCACCTCTTACCGCGTTAGGACACATCTAACACCGAGTATTGCCATGTTACGCTTTGTGATGCTTTGATTGCTGTATTATTTATTGTGTTCCCCCTCCATACCTCTTTCCGATAGACCCCGAGACCGCTGCCGGTACCCCTGTGATCCACTACATCGACGACGACCCCTCCTTGCCAGAGCAACCAGGCAAGCCCCCCCCCTTGATCACTAGATATCGCCTATTCTTCTCTATACTACTTGCATTAGAGTAGTGTAGTGTTGGAAATATGCCCTAGAGGCAATAATAAAATGGTTATTATTGTATTTCCTTGTTCATCATAATTGTCTATTGTTCATGTTATAATTGTATTAACTGGAAACCGTAATAGATGTGTGAATACATAGACCACAACATGTCCCTAGTGAGCCTCTAGTTTACTAGCTCGTTGATCAATAGATGGTTATGGTTTCCTGACCATGGACATTAGATGTCATTGATAACGGGATCACATCATTAGGAGAATGATGTGATGGACAAGACCCAATCCTAAGCCTAGCACAATATCATGTAGTTCATTTACTAAAAGCTTTTCTAATGTCAAGTATCATTTACTTAGACCATGAGATTGTGCAACTCCCGGATATCGTAGGAATGCTTTGGGTGTACCAAACGTCACAACGTAACTGGGTGGCTATAAAGGTGCACTACAGGCATCTCCGACAGTGTCTATTGGGTTGGTACGAATCGAGACTGGGATTTGTCACTCCGTATGACGGAGAGGTATCTCTGGGCCCACTCGGTAATGCATCATCATAATGAGCTCAATGTGACTAAGCAGTTAGTCACGGGATCATGCATTACGGAACGAGTAAAGTGACTTGCCAGTAACGAGATTAAATGAGGTATTGGGATACCGATGATCGAATCTCGGGCAAGTAACATACCGATTGACAAAGGGAATTGAATACGGGATTGATCGAATCCCCGACATCGTGGTTCATCCGATGAGATCATCGTGGAACATGTGGGAGCCAATATGGGTATCCAGATCCCGCTATTGGTTATTGGCCGGAGAGGTGTCTTGGTCATGTCTGCATGGTTCCCGAACCCGTAGGGTCTACACACTTAAGGTTCGGTGACGCTAGAGTTGTTATGGGAAATAGTATGTGGTTACCGAAGGTAGCTCGGAGTCCCAGATGAGGTCTCGGACGTCACGAGGATTTCCGGAATGGTCCGGCGGTGAAGATTGATATATTGGACGAAGGATATTGGAGTTTGGAAGTGTTCTGGGGGTACCAGGCTATGGCCAGCATGACCGGAAGGTGTTTCGGGAGCCCTGGCAAGTGTTGGAGGGCATCATGGGCTAAAGGGGAAGGGGCAAACCAGTCCAATAAGGGGTGGTGTGCCCCCCACACCCTTTCCCACGTTAATTGGGGAGGTGGGGCGCCTCCACCTGCTTGGCTTGGGGGGCTACTCTCCCTAGGATTTTCCCTAGGGAGATCCAATCTGCTTGGCCGCCGCCCCCTAGGGGAAACCCTAGGGGGCCTCCCCCTCTCCCCTTGCTCCTATATATAGTGGAGCACTACTAGGGAAAACCTTATACACAGAATCTTACCAGTAGTGATGGTTAAAAACATGCGCTACTGCTAATTACTAGTAGCGCGGGTTATAGCCCACGCTACTACTAAGTTGATAGTAGTAGCGCGGGTTTTTAACCCTCGCTAGGTAGTAGCGCGGGTTTTTAACCCTCGCTACTACTAAGTACGAGGTAGATGAAGTCGCCGTATCCTCGGCCGAATCCCCATCTCCTCCCCCAAATCCCTCCTCTCTTCCGCCACTCTCTCCTCTCACTTTTCATATGCTCTCACACGGACCTCTTGCCCATGCGCACCTCCTCCTCCATGGCGTCGAAAGAGGCCGCCGCCTCGCGCCACCGGCGTCTAGGAGCTCGCCGGTCTTCCACCGATGTCTAGGAGGCCGCCGCCCCACGCCACCACACCGGAGCACCTCACCACCGGTGACTAGTTCCACTGCTCCCTCCATTATATTCCTCTCTCCCTCGGTTTTCCTTTTCTCTCTCTCCCTCTAGTTTGACTCACCCTCCCATGTCCATGCCCGTGCAGGTCATCGCCATGGACGAGCAGGAGCTATCTGGCATGGTCGGGAGGAGGAGCCCCATGCTGCAGCCTGGCTCTTCCATAGAAACAGGCTCTCTCCAACAGCCACCACCGAATCTGGTCTGCTGCTGTCCGTTCATGCCTTCGCCGACCCCAACCGTCGCTAGATCGAAGCACTGCTGCCATTGACAACACGCACGGGATCGAGATTATTTGTTTTTGAAAGTAATAGCAGTAGCACGGGGTATAAGACCCACTACAGATAATTAGTTGTAGCGCTGTCTGCAATGCACGCTACAGCTAACCATGTATAGCAATAGCGTGTGTCAACACGCGCTACTGCTACGAGTTAGCTGTGGCGCCATATCAGTAGCGCGGGAACCCGCGCTACCGATAGACCCAAAACCCGCCCTGCTGCTAGGCTTTTCCCTAGTAGTGGAGGGGTGGGAGGGCAGCCGCACCTCTTCCCTGGCGCAGCCCTCCCTCCTCCTACACCTCCTCCTCCTCCATAGTGCTTGCCGAAGCCCTGCTGGAGAACCACGAGCTCCATCGCCACCATGCCGTCGTGATGCTGGAGTTCTCCCTCAACTTCTCCTCTCCCCTTGCTGGATCAAGAAGGAGGAGACGTCCCCGGGCTGTACGTGTGTTGAACATAGAGGCGCCGTCCGTTCGGCGCTAGATCGGATCTTCCGCGGTTTGAATCGCCGCGAGTACGGCTCCATCAACCGCATTCTTGTAACGCTTACGCTTAGCGATCTTCAAGGGTATGAAGATGCACTTCCTCTCTCTCGTTGCTAGCATCCCTAGATTGATCTTGGTGACACATAGGAATTTTTTTGAATTATTGCTACGTTCCCCAACAGTGGCATCATGAGCTAGGTCTATGCGTAGATTCTATGCACGAGTAGAACACAAAGTAGTTGTGGGCAATGATTTGTTCAATTTGCTTACCGCTACTAGTCTTATCTTGATTCGGCGGCATTGTGGGATGAAGCGGCCCGGACCAACCTTACACGTACACTTACGTGAGACAGGTTCCACTGAAAGACATGCACTTGATGCATAAGGTGGCTAGCGGGTGTCTGCCTCTCCCACTTTAGTCAGATCGGATTCGATGAAGAGGGTCCTTATGAAGGGTAAATAGCAATTGGCATATCACTGTTGTGGCTTTTGCATAGGTAAGAAACGTTCTTGCTAGAAACCCATAGCAGCCACGTAAAACATGCAACAACAATTAGAGGACGTCTAACTTGTTTTTGCAGGGTATGCTATGTGATGTGATATGGCCAAAAGGATGTGATGAATTATATATATATATATATGTGTGTGTGTGTGTGTGTGTGTGTGTTTGTATGTGTGTGTGTGTGATGTATGAGATTGATCATGTTCTTGTAATAGGAATCACTACTTGCATGTCGATGAGTATGACAACCGGCAGGAGCCATAGGAGTTGTCTTAATTTATTGTATGACATGCGTGTCAATGAAAAACGCCATGTAATTACTTTAGTTTATTGCTAACCGTTAGCCATAGTAGTAGAAGTAATAGTTGGCCAGACAACTTCATGAAGACACAATGATGGAGATCATGGTGTCATGCCGGTGACGAAGGTGATCATGCCGCGCCTCGAAGATGGAGATCAAAGACGCAAGATGATATTGGCCATATCATGTCACTTTATGATTTGCATGTGATGTTTGTCATGTTTACACCTTATTTGCTTAGAACGACGGTAGCATAAATAAGATGAACCCTCACTAAAATTTCAAGAGATGTGTTCCCCCTAACCGTGCACCGCTGCGAAGGTTCGTTGTTTCGAAGCACCACGTGATGATCGGGTGTGATAGATTCTGACGTTCGCATACAACGGGTGTAAGCCAGATTTACACATGCAAAACACTTAGGTTGACTTGACGATCCTAGCATGTACAGACATGGCCTCGAAACACAAGAGACCGAAAGGTCAAACATGAGTCGTATAGTAGATACGATCAACATGAAGATGTTCACCGATGATGTCTCACGTGATGATCGGACACGGCCTAGTTGACTCGGATCATGTATCACTTAGATGACTAGAGGGATGTCTATCTAAGTGGGAGTTCATTAAATAATCAGATGAACTTAATTATCATGAACATAGTCAAAAGGTCTTTGCAAATTATGTCATAGCTTACGCTTTAGTTCTACTGTTTAAGATATGATCCTAGAGAAAATTTAGTTGAAAGTTGATAGTAGAAATTATACGGACTGGGTCTGTAAACTTAGGATTATCCTCGTTGCTGCACAGAAGGCTTATGTCCATAATGCACCGCTCGGTGTGCTGAACCTCGAGCGTCGTCTATTGATGTTGCGAACATCTGACATACACGTTTTTGATGAGTACGTGATAGTTCAGTGCATAATGCTAACGGTTTAGAATTGAGGCGCCAAAGACGTTTTGAAACGTCGCAGAACATATGAGATGTTCCAAAGACTGAAATTGGGATTTCAGACTAGTGCCTACGTCAAGAGGTTTGAGACCTATGACAAGTTTCTTAAGCCTGCAAAATAAGGGAGAAAAGCTCAATCGTTGAGCATGTGCTCAGATTGTCTGAGTACTACAATCGCTTGAATCGAGTGGGAGTTAATCTTCTAGATGAGATAGTGATGGTTCTCCATAGTCACTGCCACCAAGCTATTAGAGCTTCGTGATGAACTATAACATATCAGAGATAGACATGATGATCCTTGAGCAATTCATGATGTTTGACACTGCGAAAGTAGAAAACAAGTAGGAGCATCAATTGTTGATGGTTAGTAAAACCACTAGTTTCAAGAAGGGCAAGGGAAAGAAGGGATACTTCATGAAACGGCAAATCAGTTGCTGCTCCAGTGAGGAAACCCAAGGTTGAACCCAAACCCGAGACTAAGTGCTTCTGTAATGAGGGGAACGGTCACTGAAGCGGAACTACCCTAGATACTTGGTAGATGAGAAGGCTGGCAAGGTCGACAGAAGTATTTTGGATATACGTTATATTAACGTGTACTTTACTAGTACTCCTAGTAGCACTAGGGTAATAAATACCGGTTCGGTTGCTAAGTGTTAATAACTCGAAATAAAAGGCTATGGAGACTAGCTAAAGGTGAGATGACGATATGTTGGAAGTGTTTCCAAGGTTGATGTGATCAAACATCGCACGCTCCCTCTACCATCGAGATTAGTGTTAAACCTAAATAATTGTTCTTTGGTGTTTGCGTTGAGCATAGACATGATTGGATTATGTTTATCGCAATACGGTTATTCATTTAAGGAGAATAATGGTTACTCTATTTATTTGAATAATACCTTCAATGGTCTTGCACCTAAAATGAATGGTTTATTGAATCTCGATCCTAGTGATACACATGTTCATGCCAAAAGATATAAGATAGTAATGATAGTACCACATACTTGTGGCACTGCCATTTGAGTCATATTGGTATAAAACGCATGAAGAAGCTCCATGTTGATGGATCTTTGTACTCACTCGTGTTTGAAAAGATTGAGACATGCGAACCATGTCTATTGGTATATATGCATGAAGAAAGTCCATGCAGATGGATCGTTTGGATTCACTTGATTTTGAATCACTTGAGACATGCAAATCATACCACATGGGCAACATGACTGAAAGGCCTCGTTTTCAGTAAGATGGAATAAGAAAGCAACTTGTTGGAAGTAATACATTTGATGTGTGCAGTCCAATGAGTGCTGAGGCACATAGTGGATATCGTTATGTTCTTACTTCACAGATGATTTTAGTAGGTGCTGAGTATATTTACTTGTTGAAACACAAGTCTAAATTATTGAAAGGTTCAAGTAATTTCAGAGTGAAGTTGAAGATCGTCGTGACAAGAGGATAAAATGTCTATGATATGATCATAGAGATGAATATCTGAGTTACGAGTTTGGCACACAATTAAGACATTGTGGAAATTGTTTCACAACTAATACTGCCTGGAACACCATAGTGTGATGGTGTGTCCGAACATCATAGCTGCACCCTATTGGATGTGGTGCATACCATGATGTCTCTTATCGAATTACCACTACCGTCTATGGGTTAGGCATTAGAGACAACCGCATTCACTTTATATAGGGCACCACGTAATTCTGTTGAGATGACACCGTATGAACTATGGTTTAGAGAAACCTAAGTTGTCATTTCTTAAAAGTTTGGGGTTGCGATGCTTATGTGAAAAGGTTTAGCCTGATAAGCTCAAACCCAAAGCGGATAAATGCATCTTCATAGGACACTCAAAACATTTGGGTATACCTCCTATTTCGGATCCGGAAGCAAAAGTGATTGTTTCTAGAAACGGGCCCTTTCTCGAGGAAAAGTTTCTCTTGAAAGAATTGAGTGGGAGGATGGTGGAAACTTGATGAGGTTATTGAACCGTCACTTCAACTAGTGTGTAGCAGGGCACAAGAAATTGTTCCTGTGACACCTACACCAATTGAAGTGGAAGCTTATGATAGTGATCATGAAACTTCGGATCAAGTCACTACCAAACCTCGTAGGTCGACAAGGATGAATACTAGTTCAGAGTGGTATGTAATCCTGTCTTGGAAGTCATGTTGCTAGATAACAATGAACCTACGAGCTATGGAGAAGCGATGGTGGGCCCGGATTCCGACAAATGGCTCGAGGCCATAAAATCCGAGAGGATCCATGTGTGAAAACAAAGTATAGACTTTGGAAGAACTACTTGATGGTCGTAAGGCTATTGGCTACAGATGGATTTTAAAAGGAAGACAGACAATGATGGTAAGTATCACCATTAAGAAAGCTCGACTTGTCATTAAGATGTTTTCCGACAAGTTCAAGGAGTTGACTACGGTGAGACTTTCTCACTCGTAGCGATGCTCAGAGTCTGTTGGAATTGTATTAGCAGTTACTGCATTATTTATGAAATCTTGCAGATAGGATGTCAAAACATTGTTTCCTTGACAATTTTCTTGAGGAAAGGTTGTATGTGATACAACCAGAAGGTTTATCAATCCTAAAAGATGCTAACAAGTATGCAAAGCTCCAGCAATCCTTCTAAGGACTGGAGTAAGCATCTCAGAGTTTGAATATACGCTTTGCTGAGATGATCAAAGATTTTGGGTTTATACAAAGTTTATGAGAAACTTGTATTTCCAAAGAAGTGAGTGGGAGCACTATAGAATTTCTGATGAGTATATGTTGTTGACATATTGTTGATCAGAAATGATGTAGAATTTCTGGAAAGCATATAGGGTTATTTGAAAAGTGTTTTTTCAATGGAAAACCTGGATTAAGCTACTTGAACATTGAGCATCAAGATCTATAAGGATAGATCGAAAAAACCGCTTAATAGTACTTTCAAATGAATACATATCGTGACAAGATTTTGAAGGAGTTCAAATAGATCAGCAAAGAAGGAGTTCTTGGCTGTGTTATAAGGTGTGAGCATTGAGTAAGACTCAAGATCTGACCAGGGCAGAAGAGAGAGAAAGGACGAAGGTCGTCCCCTATGCTTTAGACGTAGGCTCTACAGTATGCTATGCTGTGTACCGCACCTGAAGTGTGCCTTGCCATGAGTCAATCAAGGGGTACAAGTGTGATCCAGGAATGGATCACATGACAACAGTCAAACTTATCCTTAGTAACTAGTGGACTAAGGAATTTTCTCGATTATGGAGGTGGTAAAAGAGTTCGTCGTAAAGGGTTACGTCGACGCAAACTTTGACACTAATCCGGATGACTCGGAGTAGTAAACCGGATTCGTATAGTAGAGCAGTTATTTGGAATAGCTCCAAGTAGCGCATGGTAGCTGCATCTACAAGATGACATAGAGATTTGTAAAGCACACACGGATCTGAAAGGTTCAGACCCGTTGACTAATAACCTCTCTCACAAGCGAGATATGATCAAACCCCATGGGTCTTGGATTCATTACAATCACATAGTGATGTGAACTAGATTATTGACTCTAGTGCAAGTGGGAGACTGTTGGAAATATGCCCTAGAGGCAATAATAAAATGGTTATTATTGTATTTCCTTGTTCTTGATAATTGTCTATTGTTCATGCTATAATTGTATTAACTAGAAACCGTAATACATGTGTGAATACATAGACCACAACATGTCCCTAGTGAGCCTCTCGTTGACTAGCTCGTTGATCAATAGATGGTTATGGTTTCCTGACCATGGACATTAGATGTCATAGATAATGGGATCACATCATTAGGAAAATGATGTGATGGACAAGACCCAATCCTAAGCATAGCACAAGATTGTGTAGTTCATTTGCTAAAAGCTTTTCTAATGTGAAGTATCATTTCCTTAGACCATGAGATTGTGCAACTCATGGATACCGTAGGAATGATTTGGGTGTACCAAATGTCACAACGTAACTGGGTGGCTATAAAGGTGCACTACAGGTATCTCCGAAAGTGTTTGTTGGGTTGGTACGAATCGAGACTGGGATTTGTCACTTCGTATGACGGGGAGGTATCTCTGGGCCCACTCGGTAATGCATCATCATAATGAGCTCAATGTGACTAAGCAGTTAGTCACGGGATCATGCGTTACGGAACGAGTAAAGTGACTTGCCGGTAACGAGGTTAAACGAGGTATTGGGATACCGACGATCGAATCTCGGGCAAGTAACATACCGATTGACAAAGGGAATTGAATACGAGATTGATCGAATCCCCAACATCGTGGTTCATCCGATGAGATCATCGTAGAACATGTGGAAGCCAATATGGGTATCCAGATCCCAGTATTGGTTATTGGCCGGAGAGGTGTCTCGGTCATGTGTGCATGGTTCCCTAACCCGTAGGGTCTACACACTTAAGGTTCGGTGACGCTAGAGTTGTTATGGGAAATAGTATGTGGTTACCGATGGTAGTTTGGAGTCCCGGATGAGATCCCGGACGTCACGAGGAGTTCCGGAATGGTCCGGCGGTGAAGATTGATATATTGGACGAAGGGTATTGGAGTCCGGAAGTGTTCTGGGGTTACCAGGCTATGGCCAGCATGACCGAAAGGTGTTTTGGGAGCCCTGGCAAGTGTTGGAGGGCCTCATGGGCCAAAGGGTAAGGGGCTAACCAGTTCACTAAGGGGTGGTGCACCCCCCACACCCTTTCCCACATTAATTGGGGAGGTGGGGCGCCTCCACCTAGCTTGGGAGGCAAGCCTCCACCTGCTTGGCTTGGGGGGCAAGTATGCCTAGGATTTTCCCTAGGGGGCCTCCCCCTCTCCCCTTGCCCCTATATATAGTGGAGGGGTCGGAGGGCAGCCGCACCTCTTCCCTGGCGCAGCCCTCCCTCCTCCTACACCTCCTCCTCCTCCATAGTGCTTGGCGAAGCCCTGCTGGAGAACCACGAGCTCCATCGCCACCATGTCATCGTGCTGCTGCAGTTCTCCCTCAACGTCTCCTCTCCCCTTGCTGGATCAAGAAGGTGGAGACGTCCCCGGGCTGTACGCGTGTTGAACACGGAGGCGCCGTCCGTTCGGCGCTAGATCGGATCTTCTACGGTTTGAATCGCCGCGAGTACGACTCCATCAACCGCGTTCTTGTAACGCTTCCGCTTAGCGATCTTCAAGGGTATGAAGATGCACTTTCTCTCCCTCATTACTAGCATCTCCTAGATTGATCTTGGTGACATGTAGGAAATTTTTTGAATTATTGCTACGTTCCCCAACATGTAGCATGTTACTGCTTTTGGTTAATCCTATTCTGCTGCATAGCCTGTCATTTTTGCTATAGTTGTTACCTTTACCT
The DNA here is from genome assembly GCA_034509565.1 of Triticum monococcum. Taxonomy (NCBI): domain Eukaryota; kingdom Viridiplantae; phylum Streptophyta; class Magnoliopsida; order Poales; family Poaceae; genus Triticum; species Triticum monococcum. Next base: position 573,540,000 of record CM067843.1, read on the forward strand.
GCAATCCTACCTGCTTAGTATAGGATGCTAGTATTCCATCAGTGGCCCTACATTCTTGTCCGTCTGCCATGCTATACTATCTGGTCGTGATCACTCGGGAGGTGATCACGGATATATATACTATATAATTATACATGATACATGTGGTGACTAAAGTCAGGTCTGCTCGAAGAGTACCCGCAAGTGATTCACGGATTGGGGGCCAAAAGGACCTTTGTCCCAACGGCCCTCTGTGTGGATCTTTGTGGCGGAGCGACAGGGCAGGTTGATACCACCTAGGAGAGAGGTGGGCCTGGCCCTGGTTGGCGTCCGCGGTTATTTCAAAATAACACTCTTACGAGTTCTGGGTATTTGATCTGAGTCTAGCCATTTGGTCTATACGCACTAACTCGCTACGCGAGAACAGTTATGGGCACTCGACGTCGTGGTATCACCCGAAGCCTTCGTGACGTCAGCGACTGAGCGGCGCGCGCTGGATTGGAATGTAAGCCTGCTCTTGTATTAAGGGGGCTAGTTCTGCTCCCGGCCGCCCACGCAATGTGCAAGTGTGCTATGGGCGATGGGCCCAGACCCCTGTGCGCTTAGGATTAGACCGGCATGCTGACCTCTCTATTGTGCCTAGGTGGGGCTGCAATGTGTTGATCTTCCGAGGCCGTGCATGACCCAGGAAAGTGTGTCCGGCCAAATGGGATCAAGCGTGTTGGGTTATGTGGTGCACCCCTGCAGGGAAGTTTAATCTATTCGAATAGCTGTGATCTTCGGTAACAGGACGACCCAGAGTTGTACCTTGACCTTATGACAACTAGAACCGGATACTTAATAAAACACACGCTTCCTAGTGCCAGATACAACCCGGTGATCGCTCTCTAACAGGGCGACGAGGAGGGGATCGCCGGGTAGGATTATGCTGTGCGATGCTACTTGGTGAACTTCAATCTACTCTCTTGCATTTTGGCGATCCTCGAAATTTCACGCAACTCAAGGACCCTCGGAGAGAGTTGGAGATTTCGTCATTTTTCATATTTGAGTTTTCTCAAATTTTGAAAAAAAGAGGATCATTGGTTTTGTCGGAGTTTATTTGCCTTTTTATTGGATAAGGAAAAATGCGCGTTTTAAAAGTTTGCATTTTAGGCCCGGAGAAAAGTTCATTTTGTTCGACTCATTTTTAGGAGTCGGGGAAAATTTACTTTATTAGATTTGGAGTTCGTTTAGATCTCTTTTTGTTTTTTTTTCCGAGCACGGAACCGTTTTAGAAAAAAAAAACAGCTCCAGCGACTTGGGCCAAAGGCCCAAGCCACCGAGCCAGCCGGCCAGGCGCCAGAGGCCAGCGCCCGTGCGAGCGCCCCAGGCCAGGAGAGGCCGCCGCCGCCGCCGTTTCCTTTTAGGAAGTCCTACTAGGACTTTTGTCCTACTTCCGTATATTCCTTTTCTTTTTCTAGATCTTTTTCTTCCCTCTTTTCTTTCCTATTCCTAGTCCAATTCCTTGTCCTCTACTCCAAGTAAATCCTCTCCCTCCCCAATATAAATACTCCCACACCCCCCCTCTAAATCATCATCAAACCAAAGCCTAGAGCTCCACCACACCCCGCGCCCCACACCCCGCGCCGCCCTAGTGCCCCACCGCCGCCGCGCCACCCCACCACCCCGCGCCGCTGCCGCACCTTGCCACCGCCGCCGCACCTTGCCCACGCCACCGGAGTTCCTTGCCGGAGACCTCGCCGGAGGTAGCACCGCGCTACATCTATTCTTTTCATCGGATCGTTTTCTTCTACTCGTTCCGATTCTTCTTTTCCGATTCGTTTTTCTCTCCGGTTCTTCGCGAAACCGTTCCGGTTTTCTAGATCGGTTTTACGATCGGTTTTCTTCTCCGAAACCCTAGATCGGATTCGTTTTCTTTTCCGATTTAGTTGCTCGAGACCGTTCGCCGGACCGTTCGTCCTAACGAACGTGATCACCGGATTCTTCTAGGTTGACGAATGTCCGTTCGTTCAACCGTTCTTTTTTTCCTCTCGTCGGATTTATTCCGCGATCGCGATCTCAGATCCGATCTTCTTTCTAGTCTATCTTCTCGCTCATTTATCGGAATCAGGTGATTCAAGCGCCTGGAGTTTCGTTTCGAAACCGCCGTTCCGACTAATCAACTCTAACTAAGTTTTTGCTATGGTAAAATTTGACCTAGTTTCAACTTGCTAGAATCGAGTTGTTTTCTTCCGCCGTTTGTTTTTGGTTTCTTTGTTCGGTTCTTTCTTTCTTTGCAACCGGAGTTCTTAAGTTGAACTATATGGTTCGATCTCTAGTTCGAGTTTTACCTGTGCATTAGATGAGTACTTATTGTATGCTTGTTGTTTGTCTGTGATAGATTACCCGGATTGCGCCGCTTGTTACTTCGAATCTCTAGGACTCGCGGATCATCAACAAGGCAAGTAACACTTTGATCATACCTTTTCTACAACCCAGTTTTATTTCATTAGATTTATCCTCACACAGTGCATGATTAGGATCTAATTAAATTGTGGGATGGGAAGTAGATGAGGTAGTACCTATTACCTGTTTATTATGAAACCTTTGGGAGTTACTTCTACGTTTGCTTATTATGCCATGCTATGCTAGTAGACGTGGATTGGGTGAGTGATATCCATGATAGATGTGAGATTGATAATTTTAATGGTTTATCTAAGGTGGCAACTTAAACACACATCTGGGTGGATTGAGGCACCTGATGTCTATCAGGACTTGCCTATTTTTTTTGGACCGCCACCCAGGCTCAAAGGGATCATAAGATCTTTCATGCTAAATACTTACATGTGCAGCCACAAGCCATTATGGGCTCTGGCATAGTTGACTAAGTCGTGCGAACTCTTACAGGGTAGACTAGCAGATGTAGGGGAAAGTAGGTGTACCGGTCTATCCAACGTAAGGTGCTAGCGCTTCTGAAAAACTATGTCTCGGTCATCCGTTTCTCAACCACCATGTAGTGCGAGAAATCCAACGGAGGAGATCGAGTCTTGTGGGGAAAAGTGCACAAACCTTTGCAGAGTGTAACAAACTAATCATGATTAGCCGTGTTCCCGGTTATGGACAATCTTGAGTATCTAGTACTTGAATATCATGTGAATCTCAACATGTTACCTCTAATTAATATTGTTGGGTTATAATGACTATTTTTAATTGGGATTGAGAATGCTGTCAACCATTCTCAATGTTTCACAACCACCATGATAGTTAAATAAATGTATTCCTTTTGCAGTAGGGAAAAACTGGCTTTACGCAAAACAATAACCATAGAGCTTTCCACCAGCCAAATATGCATATAGTATAGCTGTTTCATTCCATCTTACTCTATGTGTTACCTTGCCAGCATATTCCACGTGCTGACCCATTTCGGGCTGCAACGTTAATGTTGCAGACTTTTCAGACGATGATTGAGGTGTTTTTAGGTCGTGGTTCTATACTTAGTGATGCCGTTGGAGTTGATGGACCCATTTATCTTCCAAGTCTTCCGCTGTTATCGACACTAGATGGCCTTAAGCCATATTTATGTAATAAGTTCTCTTCGGAGACATCGTTGTAATAAGTGTGTGATTGCCACTCTGCTATAAATCCTTCGAAGTACTGTGTGGTGTCAGCATTACTGATCCAGGGATGACACCTGAGCACAGAGATCAGACCGTTTGAGGTTTGGTCGCTACAGAGATGGTATCAGAGCACACGCTGACTATAGGACACGACCACTAAGTTAAAGCCATAAATCACTATTCTCTCCTCATTTTCTAACTCCTCATCTTTTCTACTCTTTAGGATTAAGGACGCGAAGATTAAGTACGCTCAACCGGATGAAGGCACACCTTTTGGATTTCACTTGAAGGAAGTCACCAAGTACCTAAACATTGGATTACCAAGCTTCACGGGAACCTTCAACGCCACTTTGCCTGAAGAGGAGCGCTGGAAGATTCAAGCCCACGTTTCGGGAAGGACATTCGCGCCAATCACGAAGCCCATAGATAGTGTTTTCAATGCACCAACTTGGAGTCTAGGAAAGAGCATGGCAGCCCATATCACCATAGGACGCATTGGAGAAGTTTATCAAGAAGACCTCAAGGACACTATCTACCAGATTTGCGGACGCCGAGATGAACAATGGGATTTAGTCACCACCAAGAAGGATAAATCCATTGCAGCATTCATCCAGGAGTTAAACCAGCACATTCAACGCCACGAGAACCAGATGTGCAATGATATGATGGAGCTGAAGAATGCGAAGACAAGGATCATCGAGCTAGAAGGAGAACTGAAGGCTACACGCAAGGACTACATGGACGAGATCGTAGCTCTAGCAAGACACAACTGCGATCTTAAGCAAGAGATTGAAGAACTCAAGAGGAAGTTAGCATCCAAGGAGGAGGACGAGTACGTCGCATTCCCAGACAACTACATCATCATCGACGACACCGATTCGGATCCAAGTGAACCCGACTTTGACGACGAAGCCGGAGCGGACATCATGGAGTCTTCCGTCGGTTCAAATTTCTAGATGACCACCAAATATTAGTAGTATTTTCCCCCATGTAAACACTATAGTTCGAGCACTTTTGCGATAGATAGATCGATTGTAAGCCCTTGTTTGATTGAATGAAGTGATTTTGCGTGAATTTACTCATGTGCATTGGGGTAGTGTTTTCTCTTTAGACCTCATTCTATTCTTATTTCTCATCTTTTCTAAACCCTCAAATGCCTCCGAGATGTGACCCCGGGTTACCATTAAGGATTGGTAACTATGTTTTTCCCTCAGACCTAATAGTATTGGAATCTCAAGGATTGGATGTAATCCTCGGTATGGATTGGTTGTCGATGTATGGAGGAAACATCGACTGTGCTAGTAAGTCAATTTTGCTTACAACGCCGGAAGGAAGAAGGATCAAGTATGTATCCCGGCATGTGCCAAATAGGACACAAGTGAATTGCCTGACAGGAGTAGTGCAGGAGGAAGTACCAGTGGTAAAGGATTTTTCTGTTGTATTTCCGGAAGAGTTGCCAGGCATGCCACCGGATAGAGACATTGAGTTTTTGATTGAGTTATTGCCAGGCACTGGGCCAATATCAAAGAGACCATACTGGATGCCAGCAAAGGATTTGGTAGAAATTAAGAATCAGATTAAGGTGTTATTGGAGAAAGGTTACATTCGCCCAAGTTCTTCGCCTTGGGGATCACCCGTACTTCTAGTGGAGAAGAAGGATGGATCATTAAGGATGGTTGTTGATTACCGTGGATTGAATGAAGTAACCATCAAGAACAAGTACCCACTGCCAATGATTAATGATCTGTTTGATCGATTGCAAGGAGCTAAAGTGTTTTCCAAGATCGATTTGCGATCAGGGTACCACCAGTTGAAGATTCGGGAACAGGATATTCCTAAGACAGCTTTCACCACGAGATATGGACTGTATGAGTATACCGTTATGTCATTTGGATTAACTAACGCGCCTGCCTATTTTATGAACATGATGAACAAGGTGTTTATGGAGTTTTTGGATAAGTTCGTCGTAGTGTTCATTGATGATATCCTGGTTTATTCGAAGAATGAAGAAGAGCATAAGGAACATTTGCGTTTGGTATTGGAGAAGCTATGGGAACATCAGTTATATGCCAAATTTAGCAAATGTGAGTTTTGGTTGAAGGAAGTAGGATTCCTCGGACACGTGATATCTGGAGAAGGGATAGCAGTTGACCCCGCAAAGGTTGAGACCGTAACCGAATGGGAAGCACCAACGACAGTTGGAGAGATCCGGAGTTTTCTTGGACTCGCAGGATACTACCAGAGATTCATTGAGAATTTTTCAAAGATTGCGAAGCCAATAACGGAGTTGTTGAAGAAGGATACCAAGTTCAAATGGACTGAGGAGTGTGAGGCTAGTTTCCAGGAGTTGAAGAAACGATTGGTTACCTCACCATTGTTGATTTTGCCAGATCAGACCAAGGATTATGAGGTATATTGCGACGCTTCACGTCGAGGACTTGGAGCAGTGCTTATGCAGGAAGGGAGAGTTGTTTCGTATGCTTCACGACAACTGAAACCTCATGAGTTGAATTATGCCACCCATGATTTGGAGTTAGCAGCCGTAGTGTATGCATTGAAGACATGGAGACATTTCCTCATTGGAAATCATTGTGAGGTGTACACGGATCACAAGAGTTTGAAGTACATTTTCACGCAGAAGGAGTTGAATCTCAGACAAAGGAGATGGTTGGAGCTCATCAAGGATTATGATATGAGATTGCATTACCATCCCGGTAAAGCTAATGTAGTAGCTGATGCATTGAGCCGCAAGAGCCACGTCAATACGTTGATGACGGGAGAAATACCCAAGGAGTTAGCAGAACACCTTCGTGAACTAAGTTTACAGATAGTTCCGAAAGGCTATGTGGCAGCATTGGAGATTCAGTCAACATTGATGGATAAAATCAGAGAAGCTCAGTAATCTGACAGGGAAATTGCTGCTATAAAGGAGAAATTAAGCAAAGGAAAAGCAAAGGGATTTCGTGAGGATGATCACGATATCCTATGGTTTGAGGACCGTGTTTACGTGCCAAATGACCCGGAGATCAGGAAGTTGATTCTACAAGAGGCACATGATTCACCCTATTCGATTCACCCAGGAAATGCCAAGATGTATTTGGATTTGAAGGAGACATTCTGGTGGACTGGAATGAAGAAGGATATTGCAGCATATATAGCAGTTTGTGACATATGTCATAGAGTGAAGGCAGAACATCAGAAGCCAGCAGGATTGTTGCAACCATTGCCGATACCCGAATGGAAGTGGTATAAGATAGGCATGGATTTTATCACAGGACTGCCCAGGACGAAAGCAGGATATGACTCGATATGGGTAGTAGTTGATCGTTTGACGAAGGTAGCACATTACATTCCAGTCAAGACCACTTACACCAGTGCTAAGTTGGCAAAGATATACATGACTAGGGTCATTTGTTTGCATGGAGTTCCGAGGAGTATTGTATCAGACGGAGGAACCCAATTTACCTCAAAGTTTTGGAATCAGTTGCATGAGACTTTAGGAACCAGGCTAGAGTTCAGCACTGCTTTTCATCCACAGACAGATGGACAGACCGAGAGAATCAATCAGATTTTGGAAGTTATGCTAAGAGCTTGTGCACTAGATTATGGATCTAGTTGGGACGATAATTTGCCGTATGCGGAGTTTTCGTATAACAACAGTTACCAAACCAGTTTGAAGATGGCATCTTTCGAAGCTTTATACGGAAGGAGGTGCAGGACACCGTTGTCATGGGACGAAGTTGGAGACCGTCAATTCTTTGGACCAGATTTGATTAAGGAGTCTGAACGGAAAGTTAAGTTGATTCGCGATAGGCTCAAGGTAGCCCAGTCCTTGGATCATTGGTTTTGTCGGAGTTTATTTGCCTTTTTATTGGATAGGGAAAAATGCGCGTTTTAAAAGTTTGCATTTTAGGCCCGGAGAAAAGTTCATTTTGTTCGACTCATTTTTAGGAGTCGGGGAAAATTTACTTTATTAGATTTGGAGTTCGTTTAGATCTCTTTTTGTTTTTTTTCCGAGCGCGGAACCGTTTAAGAAAAAAAATAGCTCCAGCGACTTGGGCCAAAGGCCCAAGCCACCGAGCCAGCCGGCCAGGCGCCAGAGGCCAGCGCCCGCGCGAGCGCCCCAGGCCAGGAGAGGCCGCCGCCGCCAACGTTTCCTTTTAGGAAGTCCTAGTAGAACTTTTGTCCTACTTCCGTATATTCCTTTTCTTTTCTAGATCTTTTCCTTCCCTCTTTTCTTTCCTATTCCTAGTCCAATTCCTTGTCCTCTACTCCAAGTAAATCCTCCCCCTCCCCAATATAAATACTCCCACACCCCCCCTCTAAATCATCATCAAACCAAAGCCACCCCGAGCCCCACACCCCGCGCCGCCCTAGTGCCCCACCGCCGCCGTGCCATCCCACCACCCCGCGCCGCCGTGTGCCCGCGCCGCCGCCGCACCTTGCCACCGCCGCCGCACCTTGCCCACCCCGCCGGAGTTCCTCGCCGGAGACCTCGCCGGAGGTAGCACCGCGCTACATGTATTCTTTTCATCGGATCGTTTTCTTCTAATCGTTTCGATTCTTCTTTTCCGATTAGTTTTTCTCTCCGGTTCTTCGCAAAACCATTCCGGTTTTCTAGATCGGTTTTGCGATCGGTTTTCTTCTCCGAAACCCTAGATCGGATTCGTTTTATTTTCCGATTTAGTTGCTCGAGACCGTTCGCCGGACCGTTCGTCCTAACGAACGTGATCACCGGATTCTTCTAGGTTAATGAACGTTTGTTCGTTCAACCGTTCTTTTTTTCCTCTCGTCAGATTTATTCCGCGATCGCGATCTCAGATCCGATCTTCTTTCTAGTCTATCTTCTCGCTCGTTTATCGGAATCAGGTGATTCAAGCGCCTGGAGTTTCGTTTCGAAACCGCCGTTCCGACTAATCAACTCTAACTAAGTTTTTGCTATGGTAAAATTTAACCTAGTTTCAACTTGCTAGAACCGAGTTGTTTTCTTCCGCCGTTTGTTTTCGGTTTCTTTGTTCGGTTCTTTCTTTCATTGCAACCGGAGTTCTTAAGTTGAACTATCTGGTTCGATCTCTTGTTCGTGTTTTACCTGTGCATTAGATGAGTACTTATTGTATGCTTGTTGCTTGTCTGTGATAGATTACCCGGATTGCGCCGCTTGTTACTTCGAATCTCTAGGACTCGCGGATCATCAGCAAGGCAAGTAACACTTTGATCATACCTTTTCTACAACCTAGTTTTATTGCATTAGATCCATCCTCACACAGTGCATGATTAGGATCTAATTAAATTGTGGGATGGGAAGTAGATGAGGTAGTACCTATTACCTGTTTATTATGAAACCTTTGGGAGTTACTTCTACGTTTGCTTATTATGCCATGCTATGCTAGTAGACGTGGATTGGGTGAGTGATATCCATGACAGAAGTGAGATTGATAATTTTAATGGTTTATCTAAGGTGGCAACTTAAACACACATCTGGGTGGATTGAGGCACCTGATGTCTATCAGGACTTGCCTGTTTTTCTTTGGACCGCCACCCAGGCTCAAAGGGATCATAAGATCTTTCATGCTAAATACTTACGTGTGCAGCCACAAGCCATTATGGGCTCTGGCATAGTTGACTAAGTCGTGCGAACTCTTACAAGGTAGACTAGCAGATGTAGGGGAAAGTAGGTGTACTGGTCTATCCAACGTAAGGTGCTAGCGCTTCTGAAAAACTATGTCTCGGTCATCTGTTTCTCAAACACCATGTAGTGCGAGAAATCCAACGGAGGAGATCGAGTCTTGTGGGGAAAAGTGCGCAAACCTGTGCAGAGTGTAACAAACTAATCATGATTAGCCGTGTCCCCGGTTATGGACAATCTTGAGTATCTAGTACTTGAATATCATGTGAATCTCAACATGTTACCTCTAATTAATATTGTTGGATTATAATGACTATTTTTAATTGGGATTGAGAATGCTGTCAACCATTCTCAATATTTCACAACCACCATGATAGTTAAATAAATTTATTCCTTTTGCAGTAGGGAAAAACTGGCTTTACGCAAAACAGTAACCATAGAGCTTTCCACCAGCCAAATATGCATATAGTATAGCTGTTTCATTCCATCTTTCTCTATGTGTTACCTTGCCAGCATATTCCATGTGCTGACCCGTTTCGGGCTGCAACGTTAATGTTGCAGACTTTTCAGACGAGGATTGAGGTGTTTTTAGGTCGTGGTTCTATACTCAGTGATGCCGTTGGAGTTGATGGACCCATTTATCTTCCAAGTCTTCCGCTGTTATCGACACTAGATGGCCTTATGACATATTTATGTAATAAGTTCTCTTCGGAGACATCGTTGTAATAAGTGTGTGATTGCCACTCTGCTATAAATCCTTCGAAGTACTGTGTGGTGTCAGCATTACTGATCCAGGGATGACACCGGAGCACAGAGATCAGACCGTTTGAGGTTTGGTCGCTACAGTTGCGTTCCATATGTCTAGCAATATTCATTAATATCCCTTGTCATCATAATTTTCAGCCTTTGATTTTATATGTGGTGAATGCTCGCAATCCTCAGTCGAAATCCTAGAATTCATCCTTCCAGCTCAGACGTCATTTTGAACAGGAGCTGGTTCTCGACCAATCAAATTGCCGTCGATTGTACCCCTAAGGCTATTCAACTTATCCATCCCTAATCAGAGCATTGCTTCTGATCCGTTGTCTTGGAATTCATAAATCCTTTGCACTTGAGCTTTGCGTTAGTCAGTTGTTTCTATAATCTGATGCACTTGCATTCCTTCTTCCTTTGATAGAGTACCGATACTCACATCAGCTCCGTTGTAGACCACAAACCCATGTTGGACTATTATCTGATAGTATCCTTCATATTCAATAATCTTGTGAGCCTTTCCTTGCGGTATATAATGCCTTTGGTAATTTGTATTCTTTGCTTGGATAACCATACTCTACTTTCGAGCTTCTATTATTTACTCCGAAGTTTGTGGTATATGTTCCTAAGTTGCCCCGATGGGTTGAACCTACGCCTTCCCAAATCCGTGAGAACCCGAATGATTTCACGGGTCATACTTATATGGTATTGCACCTGGTAAAAACTTTCAACAACTAATGCCATTTTGGAAATACGAGAGGTGAATGGAAGGTTATGCATTGAAGAAGTGGGAGTTGACCTTGAACCTTTGTGTTCATGCCCATGGACACGAAGTAGATCCTGTTATGGAAGCTTCTTATAATAATAACTATTTCCATGAAATAATATCCTTTGGTAGCGGTGAATCGATCCTTTGCAAATCGTGGTTCCGACCATGTTCTCCTTTAAATACCATTTCCTGTGCAAGTTTAAGCACTTGTCTTCTATAGAGAAATACCCTAGTCCAACCTCTACTTTGATCTGTCGTCGAGTATTACCACCTGGTATCTCGAGGATATCATGCCATTGCTCTACATCTTATAAACTTTTGATGAAGTACTACCTTACCTTGTCTTTGTCACTTCATGGGTTCTGGGTTGTTTGTCGACCGAGGACACCGATAAGGGAATCAATTCCGCACTCTGATTCAATAACTCTAAGCAACCTTCGTTGCTTATGAGTTTATTAATCCTTTAAGTTATTCCTAGCCTTATAGGCTATATCATGATCGTGCAACATTTTAACTGTGCTATCTGGTCCTTATTTCCAAAGCACAATTTTTGACGATGAGCTAAGCTTACGTCGACTTCCTCATCATATCATTTCGCCTTGAACAACAAGCTTGATTCCGAGTTTGTGTCGTATCCATGGTTTCAATAACTCTTTTCTCCATCCTTCCTTTTTGCTTGATGTCGTCGATGAGCGATTATAGCTTCATGAAACCTCTCGACAAATGTGTCATGATCATCATCAACATTCCGAGCTCCTCAAGGATATCAATTGAATTCATGATGAGAAATACCATCCTTGCCCTCGATGGATTGTGTTATCATCGACCATTTTATTGCCTTCCGTTCAACACAAACTTGTTCATGTTTCTTCTAGTACCTTGAGTTCCTTTTCTATCCCGCTGGTATTATGTTCTACCTTGAAGTATTACTGTCTATTATGTCAAGGATGTTGTGAGAATTTCTCCACCTCTTAAGAATACTTGGTATAGTGATACTACTCATAAGCACCTTTCTTTCTTGGACCTCGTATTGCCTAACCGTGAATATCAACAAGTCGACGATGTTGCTTGTATTTTGTAACTCAAGCAACCCTATTGCTTTGAAGTTAATGGCCGACAGTTCATCCTCAGACTATTGGTTATTGAATCTCTGTTATAACATTGATCATGCTACATAAGCCCATATTTCGGGTGCACCTTTCAACCAATGTTTAATTGTGGATGTTTTCCTTGAACATACATCATTATATCATCTGATCTGACAATTGTTATCTCCTTATTCACATAATTGAGGAAATCCATCTTGTTGGAAATCTTGATGAATTGTCGCTGAGGCCATCAGCCACCTCCTCATCTTCTCCTTGGTTTAATGATGAACTCTTGTTCTGGAACTCGCTTCCATAGTTCAATTCCCGAGAATCTTACATTGTCTTCTCGACAATTTGTGTTGCACCTTTCTTCTCAGGCATCCTAACTCTGAGTTATCCTGACACCACTCAGATCTGAATCTCGGTCAGATATGATGGTTGGAACATATTTCCAAGAGTTATAACATTGGTCTTTATGTGACCCGGTAAGGTGATGTCCTACCTAGCACACCTGGCTGGAGGACCTATTGATGTTGTTTTAATCTTTTTCTACGTTAGACATTCTTCCATGAGGAAATTGTAAGACTTATTCTATAAGTTGGTCCTGATGGATACTTTGTCTGCCCAAAGTATGACTTTTGCTTGAAGACCATGTCAATGCTATCTCGAAGCTTGTCTGTGGTACTCTGATCTTCAATAAAGAGCATTTGAAGACCAATGCTAAATTTTCTTTGTCCATTATCCAAACACCGTTTTTTGGGTTATGTCATGAAATTCCTGTCCCCTTACCTAAATGGTTTTCTGCTTTCTATCCTGTCATGGATATCATGGTCTGCTTGTCCTTGTGAAGGATATATCCCTGAAATCACCTTTTCCTTTCCATTGTTTCGTTTAACCTTACCGGTGATCAATATGATCTAAGCAGTATTATTCTCCTGCTTAGGTAAGCACCTCGTTGAACCACTCTGTCAGTAAGACCCTGTTAATATTGTTGATGACATTCCGGTAGCCACCGATGGACGAGAACTTTGCCTATTGGTCCGCCTCATTCAGCGAGCAAGAAAATGGTTCTTGGCGAGGGACGTTGTTGCCGACATAATCGACAGGATCCCCTCTGACATGCCTTGCATACATGATCACGCAAGATGTCACCGCTCCTTTTACTTTTTACCCACATGGTGGGCCCATAACCCAAAGTTCCACAGGATCGAAACCTGACTCTCATGTGCACCCCCTGTTCCCAAAGTTATTCCTCGCGCGTGACCTCATATGCAATTCACGGACCACCGTCCTAGTGATCTTTTATGGCAACAGACGCAATGCTCAATCTCGTTGCTCTAGACCCCTTTTGCAGGTTGTTTCAGACATCGAACGATTGCCTATCCGTTTGAAACATCTCATGGTACCTTCTTACTTTGCTCTTGATAACTTCTTAAGTTTCAATTCGAGAGATACTTATGCTTCTTCCCCTGAGTTAACCGTCTGATGCTCAATTTTGTTAGAATCTGTCCTTATATAGTTTTCCCCCTCTTATCCTTTCATAAGTCCGGTGAAGATCCTGAAGGAAGGACGACAACTTCATCATGATGCCCTGAAACAGACAAATGAAGACATCAACATAATGGGTCAGCCTCTTCTAGAAGAGCAACCAAGACCGAGAACACTCGCTAGAATTTCATAACCAGAACTTTCCCCCTTACTCCCGTCTTAAATCTCGGGACGAGATTTCTTATAGTGGAGGAGAATGTTGACGCCCGGGGAATCAAGCTACAGTAAACCTTTGCTAGTGATGCCACGTCACCTCGATTAGAGTTGCTAACCTCGCGTTAGATCAAAACATTTCGAAATCAAAATTTGAATTTTAGGAAAACAACAAAAGTTTTGAAACATTAAAGCTAAAATTTTCATCATGTGGCCAATAATCCCTAACTAGTTTTGATGGTGGAACCAACCTTTTACAAAGTGTTTAAATGCCCTAAACTAATTAAAAATCGTAGCCAAAATAATAATTTAATTGTTTTTGAAAATATAAAATTATTAAACTAAATAATTTTATGTCCAAACTAGGTTTGGCAGTGGCCTATTTTGATAATACTAATTTAGGTGCTAACTTGGTATTTTAAAGAAACTAAACTAACAAAAGTAAATTAAAAGAAAACAGAAAGGAAATAAGAGAGAGAAAGAACCCCTGGCTATCTGGGCCTCGGCCCAGCAGGCCGACGGGCCGCCAGGCCGGCCCACCCCGGTCCCCCCTTATTCCCCCATGTGACCAAACCCTAAACCGCTACCCCCACTCCCCACACACTCCCCCACTCCCCCGATCCCCCTTCTGGATCGGGGCAATGACCCCGGCGGCGACCCCAACCACCGTCGCCCTCGCTGCCTCGACATGCCGGACCCCATCACCGGAACGCCGCCGTCCTCCTCAACCTCCTCCTCGCGGCCCCGTTCTCCTCCCCTTTCCCGGATCTAGAAGGGCCCGACGCCGCGCCCCCCGGATCCCATCGCCGGAACCATGCCGCTCGCCTCTCCGTCATCGACACGTCCACGTCCACCTCACCGTCGGCCTGCCTCCCCACCGCGTGTCGTCCCCGTCGCCCACCCCGACCCCCGCTGCCATTTACCCTACGGCCCCGCCGTGAGCGCCCTCCTCTCCTCTTCCCCTGTCACCGCGCGCCCGAGGCCGTGCTCGCTTGTGGCCTCCCCGCGCTCGTCGCGCCTCCCTGGATGGCCATCGCGCTCGACCACACGCTGCACGCTCGCCGCACGCGCATCGCGACCTCCGCCCGCAACCGCGCCCGGAGCTTGCTCCGCTGATGTCTACTACACAACCTTCTTCTTGTAGACGTTGTTGGGCCTCCAAGTGCAGAGGTTTGTAGGACAGTAGCAAATTTCCCTCAAGTGGATGACCTAAGGTTTATTAATCCGTGGGAGGCGTGGGATGAAGATGGTCTCTCTTAAGCAACCCTGCAACCAAATAACAAAGAGTCTCTTGTGTCCCCAACACACCCAATACAATGATAAATTGTATAGGTGCACTAGTTCGGCGAAGAGATGGTAATACAAGTGCAATATGGAAGGTAGATATAGGTTTTTGTAAACTGAAAATATAAAAACCGCAAGGTAGCAAGCGGTAAAAGTGAGCGTAAATGGTATTGCAATGATAGGAAACAAGGCCTAGGGTTCATACTTTCACTAGTGCAAGTCCTCTCAACAATAATAACATAATTGGATCATATAACTATCCCTCAACATGCAACAAAGAGTCACTCCAAAGTCACTACTAGCGGAGAACAAATGAAGAGATTATGGTAGGGTACGGAACCACCTCAAAGTTATTCTTTCCAATCAATCCGTTGGGCTATTCCTATAAGTGTCACAAACAGCCCTAGAGTTCGTACTAGAATAACACATTAAGACATAAATCAACCAAAACCATAATGTCACATAGATACTCCGTTGTTACCTCAAGTATCCGTGGGCATGATTATACGATATGCATCACACAATCTCAATTCATCTACTCAATCCAACACATAGAACCTCAAAGAGTGCCCCAAAGTTTCTACCAGAGAATCATGATGAAAACGTGTGCCAACCCCTATGCATAGGTTCATGGGCGGAACCCGCAAGTTGGTCACCAAAACATACATCAAGTGGCACATGATATCCCATTGTCACCACAGATAATCACGGCAAGACATACATCAAGTGTTCTCAAATCTTTAAACACTTAATCCGATAGCATAACTTCAAGGGGAAAACTCAATCCATTACAAGAGAGAAGAGGGGGAGAAGAAACACATGACCCAACTATAATAGCAAAGCTCGCGATACATCAAGATCGTGCCAAATCAAGAACACGAGAGAGAGAGAGAGAGAGAGAGAGATCAAACACATAGCTACTGGTACATACCCTCAGCCCCGAGGGAGAACTACTCCCTCCTCGTCATAGAGAGCGCCGGGATGATGAAGATGGCCACCGGTGAGGGTTCCCCCCTCCGGCAGGGTGCCGGAACAGGGTCCCGGTTGACTTTTGGTGGCTACAGAGGCTTGCGGCGGCGGAACTCCCGATCTATCTTCTGTTTTGGAAGTCTTACGATATGTAGGTATATATGGGGTGCAAGGGGTACGTCGGTGGAGCTGCGGGGGCCCCACGAGGCAGTGGGGCGTGCCCTAGGGGGGTGGGCGCGCCCCCACCCTCGTGGCCAGCTCCCGTATCTTCTGACATAGAGTCCAAGTCCATCAGGTGGGTTTCCTTCCAAAAATAACGTCTCTAGTTGATTTCGTTCCGTTTCGACTCCGTTTGATATTCCTTTTCCTCGAAACACTGAAATAAGCATAAAACAGCAAATCTGGGCTGGGCCTCCGGTTAATAGGTTAGTCCCAAAAATAATATAAAAGTGGATAAGAAAACCCAATATTGCCTAAAACAGTAGATAATATAGCATGGAGCAATCAAAAATTATAGATACGTTGGAGACGTATCATCCGTCGTGGCCTCCCCCCCCCCCCGCCGCTGCACCCGCCTCCACCTGGCCGCGCCGGCTCCGCCCGGCCGCGCCCGCACTCTGCCGGAGCGTGCTAGCACCCGCGCCCGCCAACCTCCCTGTGGGCACTCGCTCCCCTCGTCCTGCCCCCGCGGTCCCGCTGCGCCCGTCACCGCCTGCACGTGTGGCCACTATGCCTCGCCCGTTCGCCCCACCCGCCTGCGCAGCGCTGTCGCTCGCCGGCGCACGCGCCCACGGCTCCGGTCCCCTCCGCCCTGTTCCGACAGGCGCTCATGCGGCCCCTGGCCACCGGCGCCCCGCGCTCGGCTCTGCCGCGTCACCTGGGCGGGTTACGCCCGCACCCTGGGGCTCTGCCCCGTTTCACCATGCCCCGCTAAGGCGTATGGGCCACTGCCCAGTAGGCCCCACCAGCCACCTAATTAATCCTGTTAATTAACCTAATTAACTTGATTAGTTAATTAAAACTGTTAATTAGTTGTTAGTCTATGACAGAACGGTCCCACACGTTAGGGTTGACTTTGGTCAACTCAGTTGGCAACTGACGTCATGATGACGTCATGCTGATGCAATAACCCCCATTTTTAGATTTAATAGTAATGTCAAAATATTGCTAAAACTTTAATAATTCGTAGAATAATAACCGTAGCTCAGATGGAAAAATTTTATACATGAAAGTTGCTCAAAACGATGAGACGAATCCGAATAGGCAGTCCGTTCGTCCGCCACGCGTCCCGAGCATAGCAAACATGCAACTTTTCCCCTCCGTCTCATATGTCTAAAAATGTGAAACACCGGGGATACTTTCCCGGATGTTTCCCCCCTTTGCCGGTATCACCTCTTACCGCGTTAGGACACTCTAGCACCGCGTATTGCCATGTTACTCTTTGTGATGTTTTGATTGCTCTATTATTTATTGTGTTCCCCCTCCGTACCTCTTTCCGATAGACCCCGAGACCGCTGCCGGTACCCCTGTGATCCACTACATCGATGACAACCCCTCCTTGCCAGAGCAACCAGGCAAGCCCCCCCCCTTGATCACCAGATATCGCCTATTCTTCTCTATACTTCATGCATTAGAATAGTGTAGCATGTTACTGCTTTCGGTTAATCCTATTCTGCGGCATAGCCTGTCATTGTTGCTATAGTTGTTACCTTTACCTGCAATCCTACCTGCTTAGTATAGGATGCTAGTATTCCATCAGTGGCCCTACATTCTTGTCCGTCTGCCATGCTATACTATCGGGCCGTGGTCACTCGGGAGGTGATCACGGATATATACTATATAAGTATACATGATACATGTGGTGACTAAAGTCGGGTCTGCTCGAAGAGTACCTGCGAGTGATTCACGGATTGGGGGCCGAAAGGTCCTTTGTCCCAACGGCCCTCTGTGTGGATCTTTGTGGCGGAGCGACAGGGCAGGTTGAGACCAGTTAGGAGAGAGGTGGGCCTGGCTCTGGTTGGCATCCACGGTTATTTCAAAATAACACGCTTACGAGTTCTGGGTATTTGATCTGAGTCGAGCCATTTGGTCTATACGCACTAACCAGCTACGCGGGAACAGTTATGGGCACTCGGCGCCGTGGTATCAGCCGAAGACTTCGTGACGTCAGCGACTGAGCGGCATGCGCTGGATTGGAACGTAAGCCTGCTCTTGTATTAAGGGGGCTAGTTCTGCTTCCGGCCGCCCATGCAACGTGCAGGTGTGCTATGGGCGATGGGCCCAGACCCCTGTGCGCTTAGGATTAGACCGACGTGCTAACCTCTCTGTTGTGCCTAGGTGGGGCTGCGACGTGTTGATCTTCCGAGGCCGGGCATGACCCAGGAAAGTGTGTCCGGCCAAATGGGATCAAGCCTGTTGGGTTATGTGGTGCACCCCTGCAGGGAAGTTTAATCTATTCGAATAGCCGTGATCTTCGGTAACAGGACGACCCGGAGTTGTACCTTGATCTTATGACAACTAGAACCGAATACTTAATAAAACACACCCTTCCAAGTGCCAGATACAACCCGGTGATCTCTCTAACAGGGCGACGAGGAGGGGATCGCCGGGTAAGATTATGCTATGCGATGCTACTTGGTGAACTTCAATCTACTCTCTCCTACATGCTGCAAGATGGAGATGGCCAGAAGTGTAGTCTTCCACAGGGTTAGCTATCCCCCTCTTATTCTGGCTTTCTCCAGTTCAGTCCACTGATATGGCTCCTTTACACATATACCCATGCATATGTAGTGTAGATCCTTGCTTGCGAGTACTTTGGATGAGTACTCACGGTTGCTTTTCTCCCTTTCCATTCTACCTGGTTGTCGCAACCAGTTGCTGGAGCCTAGGAGCCAGACGCCATCGTCGACGACGACTCTTACTATACTGGAGGTGCCTACTACTACGTGCAAGCCGCTGACGATGACCAGGAGTAGTTTAGGAGGATCCCAGGCAGGAGGCCTGCGTCTCTTTCGATCTGTATCCCAGTTTGTGCTAGACTTCTTAAGGCAAACTTATTTAACTTATGTCTGAACTCAGATATTGTTGCTTCCGCTGACTCATCTGTGATCGAGCACTTGTATTCGAGCCCTCGAGGCCCCTGGCTTGTAATATGATGCTTGTATGACTTATTTTATTTGTAGAGTTGTGTTGTGATATCTTTCCGTGAGTCCCAGATCTTGATCATACACGTTTGCGTGTATGATTGGTGTACGATTGAATCGGGGGCGTCACAACATGGTTCGCAAGCATCAAGTGATTCATAATCAAGTGATTCCAAAAGCCCATCAGCATGGAGTTTCTTCATGCGCTTTACACCAATATGACCCAAACGGCAGTGCCATAAATAAGTTGCACTATTATTATTAACTTTGCATCTTTTGGTTTCAATACTATGAATATGTGTATCACTACTATCGAGATTTAGTAAATATAGACCTCTCATCAAGGGTGCATGACCATAAAAGATGTTACTCATATAAATAAAACAACCATTATGCTCTAATTTAAATGAATAACCATCTCGCATCAAAAAAATCCAGATATACTGTTCATTCTCAACGCTGGCACCAAATAACAATTATTCAGGTCTAAAACTAATCCTGATGGTAGATGTAGATGTAGCGTGCTGACGGCGATCACATCGACTTTGGAACCATTTCCCACGCGCATCATCACCTTGTCCTTAGCTAATCTTGGTTTAATTCGTAGCCCCTGATTTGAGTTGCAAATATGAGCAACAGAACTAGTATCAAATACCTAGGTGCTACTACCAGTATTAGTAAGGTACACATCAATAACATGTATATCAATATACCTTTCACTTTGCCATCCTTCTTATCTGCCAAAAACTTGGGCAGTTCCGCTTCCAGTGACCAGTCCCTTTGCAGTAGAAGCACTCAGTCTCAGGCTTAGGTCCAAACTTGGGCTTCTTCACTTGAGCAGCAACTTTCTTGCCGTTCTTCTTGAACTTCCCCTTCTTCCCTTTGCCCTTTTTCTTGAAACTAGTGGTCTTGTTGACCATCAACACTTGATGCTCCTTCTAGATTTCTACCTCTGCAGCCTTTAGCATCGCGAAGAGCTCGGGAATAGAATTTTCCATCCCTTGCATATTATAGTTCATCACAAAGCCTTTATAGCTTAGTGGCAATGATTGAAGAACTCTGTCAATGACACAATCATCTGGAAGATTAACTCCCAGCTGTATCAAGTGATTATTGTACCTAGACATTCTGAGTATGTGTTCATTGACAGAACTATTCTCCTCCATCTTGCAGCTATAGAACTTGTTGGAGACTTCATATCTCCCGACTCGGGCATTTGCTTGAAATACTAACTTCAACTCCTGGAACATCTCATATGCTCCATGTGAAGGAAATATGCCCTAGAGGCAATAATAAAGTTATTATTTATTTCCTTATATCATGATAAATGTTTATTATTCATGCTAGAATTGTATTAACCAGAAAAATAATACTTGTGTGAATACATAGACAAACAGAGTGTCACTAGTATGCCTCTACTTGACTAGCTCGTTGATCAAAGATGGTTATGTTTCCTAGCCATAGACATGAGTTGTTATTTGATTAACGGGATCACATCATTAGGAGAATGATGTGATTGACTTGACCCATTCCGTTAGCTTAGCACTCGATCGTTTAGTATATTGCTAATGCTTTCTTCATGACTTATACATGTTCCCATGACTATGAGATTATGCAACTCCCGTTTACCAAACGTCACAACGTAACTGGGTGATTATGAAGGTGCTCTATAGGTGTGTCCGAAGGTACTTGTTGGGTTGGCGTATTTCGAGATTAGGATTTGTCACTCCGATTGTCGGAGAGGTATCTCCGAGCCCTCTCGGTAATGCACATCACATAAGCCTTGCAAGCATTGCAACTAATGAGTTAGTTGCGAGATGATGTATTACGGAATGAGTAAAGAGACTTGCCGGTAACGAGATTGAACTAGGTATTGAGATACCGACGATCGAATCTTGGGCAAGTAACATACCGATGACAAAGGGAACAATGTATGTTGTTATGCGGTCTGACCGATAAAGATCTTCGTAGAGTATGTGGGATCCAATATGAGCATCCAGGTTCCGCTATTGGTTATTGACGGGAGACGTGTCTCGGTCATGTCTACATAGTTCTTGAACTCGTAGGGTCCGCACGCTTAAAGTTCGGTGACGATCGTATTTAGGGTTTTTGTGTTTTGATGTACCGAAGGTTGTTTGGAGTCCCGGATGTGATCACGGACATGACGAGGAGTCTCGAAATGGTCGATACATAAAGATTGATATATTGGAAACCTATGTTTGGATATCGGAAGTGATCCGGGTGAAATCGGGATTTCACCGGAGTACCGGGGGGTTACCGAAAGCCCCCCGGGGGTTAGTGGGCCTACATGGGCCCTAAGGGAGAAGAGGAGGGCCGGCTAGAGCAGGCTACGCGCCCCCTCCCCCTAGTCTGAATAGGACAAGGAGAGGGGGGTGGCGCCCCGCCTTCCCTCTCTTTCCCCCTTCCCCAGTCCTATTCCAACTAGGAGAGGGGGGAATCCTACTCCCGGTGGGAGTAGAACTCCTCCAGGCGCACCCCTAGGGCCGGCCGCACCTCCCCCCTCCCTCCTTTATATACGGGGGCAAGGGGCACCCCAAGACACACAAGTTGATCTTCGTGATCGTTCCTTAGCCGTGTGCAGTGCCCCCCTCCACCGTATTCCACCTCGGTCATATCATAGCGGTGCTTAGGCGAAGCCCTGCGTCAGTAGCAACATCATCACCATCATCACGCCATCGTGCTGACGAAACTCTCCCTCAACACTCGGCTGGATCGAAGTTCGAGGGACGTCATCGAGCTAAACGTGTGCAGAACTCGGAGGTGCCGTGCGTTCGGTACTTGGATCGGTCGGATCGGGAAGACGTACGACTACTTCCTCTATGTTGTGTCAACGCTTCCGTTGCTGGTCTATGAGGGCACATAGACAACACTCTCCCCTCTCGTTGTTGTGCATCACCATGATCTTGCGTGTGCGTAGGAATTTTTTTGAAATTACTACGTTCCCCAACAGTGGCATCAGAGCCTGGTTTTATGCGTTGATGTTATGCACGAGTAGAACACAAGTGAGTTGTGGGCGATACAAGTCATACTGCTTACCAGCATGTCATACTTTCGTTCGGCGGTATTGTGAGATGAAGCGGCCCAGACCGACATTACGCGTACGCTTACGCAAGACTGGTTTCACCTTTGCAAGCACTCATTGCTTAGAGGTGACCGGCGGGTGTCTTTCTCTCTCACTTTAGTCGAACCGAGTGTGGCTACGCCCGGTCCTTGCGAAGGTTAAAACAACACTAACTTGACGAACTATCGTTGTGGTTTTGATGCGTAGGTAAGAATGGTTCTTGCTCAGCCCTAGCAGCCACGTAAAACTTGCAACAAGAAAGTAGAGGACGTCTAACTTGTTTTTGCAGGACATGTTGTGATGTGATATGGTCAAGACATGATGCTATATTTTATTGTATGAGATGATCATGTTTTGTAACCGAGTTATTGGCAACTGGCAGGAGCCATATGGTTGTCACTTTATTGTATGCAATGCAATCGCCCTGTAATGCTTTACTTTATCACTAAGCGGTAGCGATAGTCGTAGAATCATAAGATTGGCGAGACGACAACGATGCTACGATGGAGATCAAGGTGTTGCGCCGGTGACGATGGTGATCATGATGGTGCTTCGGAGATGGAGATCACAAGCACAAGATGATGATGGCCATATCATATCACTTATATTGATTGCATGTGAGGTTTATCTTTTTATGCATCTTATCTTGCTTTGATTGACGGTAGCATTATAAGATGATCTCTCACCAAATTATCAAGATAAGTGTTCTCCCTGAGTATGCACCGTTACAAAAGTTCTTCGTGCTGAGAAACCACGTGATGATCGGGTGTGACAGGCTCTACGTTCAAATACAACGGGTGTAAAACAGTTGCACATGCGGAATACTCAGGTTAAACATGAAGAGCCTAGCATATAACAGATATGGCCTCAGAACACGGAGACCGAAAGGTCGACCGTGAATCATATAGTAGATATGATGTCACCGCCACAGAATTGTTTGCAATTAGTGGCACAAGCATCCATGCATCTAGTCTAAATTACTTCTTTAGTTTGAAATGGGGGATAATAAACCCTAACAGCAAATTAAATTCAACCAGGTTCAAACTTAAATCTTTTCAATGATCCCAAGATGCCCTTTAGAAATGTTCATCATTTTTGAATTGGTCCAGCACCTCTGATAAAAATGATGCACATATTTCTAGGCCATTCTGGATTTTTGAATTAAGTCATATTGTATTTGCATTTGGGCATTTAAATGATATAAAATATTTCAATTGCTCAAATAATCTTAAACTAAAATGTTTACTGTTGGATATATTCTAAACAGTAGCCATGATTAGTTTCATGATTTTTGGGAACGTTCTGGTATTTTTAATAAAGCCCAGAAGTTACAGATAAATAGAAAAGAGAAAGAATTAGAAAAGAGAGAGAGAGAGAAAAGAGCTCACCTAGCCCACCTGGCGGCCCAACTGTGCAGCCCAGCCCAGCACCGCAGCCCCCTCTATCGTCTTTCTCCTCACGCTAGTAGGCAGGGCGCGTGGTCGCCGCGCGCGCGCCAGCTCCTGCTCCCACCGCGACGCCCCGGCTCTTCTGGATGTGCCACGGAGACTCCCCGCTCCTCTCTCACTCCCTCTCGTTCCTTCCCCTCCTCTCCCTCGCTCTCTCTCATCGCACCCGAGCGTTACCCTCGCCCTCCCCACCGAGCCATGCTTCGCCGGAGGCCCTGCATCGCCGCCATCGGGTCGTCTTCAACCTCGGTACCCGCCGGACTCCGTTCATCGATTCGCCTCGCTCCGGTCGCCCCCGAGCCCACTGATCTGCTCATCGACCTCCCTGTGAGCGTCGCCGCTTTTCCCCTCTTCTTTCCCACACGTTTGCACCATCTAGGCCATAGTTCCACCATGGCCGAAGCTCGCCTCCGCTCGAGCTTGTCGCCAGCGTCGCTTCGGCGACCATTTGGTCATCCCGTGCTACCCAACATACTTGCCGCATCGCCTTGTGCCTCGCTAGCGCCTCAGTTTCAGCGTTTGCACGCCGCAGCCCTAACCCCGTACATGGCCGAACTCCGGCCGCCGCCTTGGAGCTCGCCGTCGTTGGCTCCGGCCACCATAGGCCCGGCCTCCACCCCCACTAGATGCGCGCCTGGAACAGCTCTCCAATGAGCCCAAGAACGGCCTCGCCCGTGCCCTATGGGCGTTTTCCGAGCCGTGCCACCGTCTCGGGCCTCGCCGGTGTCGAGTCGCCTGTGGGTTTGACCCTGCTGACTGTTGACTGGGTGGGCCCAGTTTGACCCCCTGGGTCATTGATGTGTGGGCCCCAAGCCACTAAATAAACTAGGAGTAGTATTAGTTTAACACTAACTAACTTTAGTTAGTTAACTAACTACTGACCAGTGGGTCCCACTGGTTAGGTTTGACCTGGACCGTGTCTGTTGACCAGATAACGTCAGCATGATGCAAGGCTGACACAGTAAATGTTTTTCTGTATTTTAAATAAATCTAAATCATTTATTTATTTCTAGAAAATGTCCTAAGCTTCTAAAATTCATAGTAATTCAACCGTAACTCCAAATCAAATAAATTATATATGAAAAATTATTAGAAAAATTCAAGGAATCTGTTCATTGCATTTGCATGCATATTTGAACGACCTAGGGTTGTTGTACATGGCAATTTGCATAATTGACATTTAAATAAGCACATATGGAGTTTGAATTTGAACCCTTGGTTCAAACCAACTTCATTAATATGGTTGCTAGTTGCATTAGCTCAATCCACATCATATTGCCATGACATTATCATGCATCATAATTGTTGCATTGCATTGATTGTGTTCCTCTTTGTTTGCCGGTAATTGCCCCCTCTCGATAGACGTGGTTCCAACGATGAGTTCGATGACACCGATGAAGAGCTATACTATCTTCAGAAGTGCCAGGCAAGCAAAACCCCCTTGTTCATTCCGATACAATCCCACACTCTCGCCCCTGCTCTATTTTACTGCATTAGGACAACAACGATTCATCTGTTACTTGCTGTGGTAGTTGAACCCCTTATCCTCTACATGACCTGTCATTGTCACAGTAAATAGATGAAACCCACTAGCATGAGTAGGAGTTGTTTGAGCCCTGATGAGCCTACTCATTCATGCTTGTTTTGTCATGCCTGCTATTGCTTAGAGTTGTGTTAGGTCAGTTTCATCGGGAATGAATTGGAATGGTGATGAACATGTCCTACTGTGTGTGAGCTAAGTGTGTGAACACGATTTGGTAAAGGTAGCGGTGAGAGGCCATGTAGGAGTACATGGTGGGTTGTCTCATTGAAGCCGTCCTCAGGAACTGAGTTCCGTGTTTGTGATCCATGAAACAATTATGTGGCGACCCGACCCGAATGGATAAAGTCTACAGTGCTCCGGTGTCATCCCTGGATCAGTAATGCTGACACCACACAGTACTTCGAAGGATTTATATCAGAGTGGCAATCACACACTTATTACATCGGTGTCTCAAAGAGAACTTATTACAATAATATGGCTTAAGGCCATCTAATAACGATAACAGCGGAAGACTTGGAAGATAAATGGGTCCATCAACTCCAACGGCATCACTGAGTATAGAACCACGACCTAAAAGCACCTTAATCGTCGTCTAAAAAGTCTGCAACATTAACGTTGCAGCCCGAAGCGGGTCAGCACATGGAATATGCTGGCAAAGTAACACATAGAGAATGATGGAATGAAACAGCTATACTATATGCATATTTGGCTGGTGGAAAGCTCTATGGTTACTGTTTTGCGTAAAGCCAATTTTTCCCTACTACAAAGGAATAAATTTATTTAACTATCATGGTGGTAGTTAAACATTGAGAATGGTTGACAACATTCTCAATCCCAATTAAAAGTAATCATTAAAACCCAACAATATTAATTAGAAGTAACATGATGAGATTCACATGATATTCAAGTACTAGATACTCAAGATTGTCCATAACCGGGGACATGGCTAATCATGATTAGTTTATTACACTCTGCAGAGATTTGCGCACTTTTCCCCACAAGACTCGATCGCCTCCGTTGGATTTCTCGCACTACTGGTGTTTGAGAAACGGATGACCGAGACACAGTCTTTCAGAAGCACTAGCACCTTACGATGGATAGACCGGTACACCTACTTTCCCCTACATCTGCTAGTCTACCCTGTAAGAGTTTGCACGACTTAGTCAGCTATGCCAGAGCCCATAATGGCTTGTGGCTGCACACGTAAGTATTTAGCATGAAAGATCTTATGATCCCTTTGAGCCTGGGTGGCAGTCCAAAGAAAAACAGCAAGTCCTAATAGACATCAGGTGCCTCAATCCACCCAGATGTGTGTTTAAGTTGCCACCTTAGATAAACCATTAAAATTATCATTCTCACATTTGTCATGGATATCACTCACCCAATCCACGTCTACTAGCATAGCATGGCATAATAAGCAAACGTAGAAGTAACTCCCAAGGGTTTGATAATAAACAGGTAATAGGTACTACCTCATCTACTTCCCATCCCACAATTTAATTAGATCCTAATCATGCAATGTGTGAGGATGGATCTAATGCAATAAAACTGGGTTGTAGAAAAGATATGATCAAAGTGTTACTTGCCTTGCTGATGATCCGCGAGTCCTAGAGATTCGAAGTAACAGGCGGCGCAACCCGGGTAATCTACCGCAGACAAACAACAAGCATACAATAAGTACTCATCTAATGCACAAGTAAAACTCGAACAAAAGATCGAACCAGAAAGTTCAACTTAAGAACTCCGGTTGTAAAGAAAGAAAAGAACCGAACAAAGAAACCGAAAACAAACGGAGGAAAACAACTCGGTTCTAGCAAGTTGAATCTAGGTCAAATTTTACCATAGCAAAACTTAGTTAAAGTTGATTAGTCGGAACGGGGGTTTCGAAACGAAACTCCAGGCGCTTGAATCACCTGATTCCGATAAACGAGCGAGAAGATAGACTAGAACGAAGATCGGATCTGAGATCGCGATCGCGGAATAAATCCGACGGGAAGAAAAAGAAAAATGGTTGAACGAACGGACGTTCGTTAACCTAGAAGAATCTGGTGATCACGTTCGTTAGGACGAACGGTCCGGCGAACGGTCTCGGGCAACTAAATCGGTAAAAGAAGACGGATCCGATCTAGGGTTTCGAGAAAAGAAAACCAAACGAAAAACCGATCTACAAAACCGGAACGGTTTCGCGAAGAACCGGAGAGAAAAACAAATCGAAGAAGAAGAATTGGAATGATTAGAAGTAAACGATCCGATGAAAAGAAGAGATGCAGCGCGGGGCTACCTCCGGTGAGGTCTCCGGACAGGGCTCCGGCGGCGTGGGCGTGGGGCGACAGCGGCAAGGTGCGGCGGCGACGGTGGTGATGATGGGCGGCGGCGGCGGTGGGGCACTAGGGCGGCGTGGCGCGGGTGTGGGGCGGCGCGGGTGACGCAGGGCACGGCGCGGGGTGAGGCGCGGTGTGTGGTGGAGCTCTAGGCTTTGGGTTTGATGATTTAGAGGGGGGGTGTGGGGGTATTTATATTGGGGAGGGGGAGGGTTTGCTTGGAGTAGAGGACAAGGAATAAGAGTAGGAATTGGAAAGAAAAAGAGGGAAGGAAAGATCTAGAAAAAAACGAAAGTAGGACAAGAGTCCTACTAGGAATCCACAAAGGGCGGCGGCGGCGGCGGCCTCCTGCGCCTGGGGCGCTCGCGCGGCGCGGCGCTGGCGCTGGCGCCTGGCCCTGCCGGCTGGGCCTTTGGCCCAGGGGCGCGCGGGACTTTTTTTTAAATGGTTCCGCACTCGGGAAAAAAACAGAAAAACAATTCTACCGGACTCCAAAACTAATAAAGTAAATTTTCCCCGACTCCTAAAAATGAGTCGAACAAAATGAACTTTTCTCCGGGCCTGAAATGCAAGTTTTGAAAACACGCATTTTTCCCTATCCAAACAAAAAGCAAATAAACTCCGAATAAATCCAATGATCCTTTCTTCAAAATTTGAGAAGAACTCAAATATGAAAAAGACGAAATCTCCAACTCTCTCTGAGGGTCCTTGAGTTGCGTGAAATTTCTAGGATCGACAAAATGCAAGAAAATATGATATGCATGATGATCTAGTGTATAACAATTCCGAATTGAAAATTTGGGATGTTACAAACCTACCCCCCTTAAGATGAATCTCGCCCTCGAGATTCGGGTTGGCTAGAAAATAGGTGAGGGTGGTCCTTGAGCAAATCTTCTTCTCTCTCCTAGGTGGCTTCATCCTCTGAGTGGTGGTTCCACTGAACTTTGCAAAACTTGATAACCTTGCTGCGGGTAACTCTGCTGGCATACTCGAGAATCTTAACTGGTTTCTCTTCATACGTTAAGTCGTCCTTCAACTGAATTGCTTCAAGCGGCACTGTATCTCTTAACGGTACCTCCGCCATCTCGGCGTGATATTTCTTCAGCTGAGAAACATGGAATACATCATGAACTCCTGATAGTCCCTCTGGTAATTCCAACTTGTACGCGACTTCTCCCATACGTTGCAAGATCTTATATGGTCCAACGAAACGCGGTGCTAACTTTCCCTTAACTCCAAAGCGCTTAACTCCTCGAAGTGGGGATACTCGGAGATACACTCCGCCTCCGGTTTCGTAAACTGTCTCCTTGCGTTTAGAATCTGCGTAGCTCTTCTGCCTGGACTGGGCTACCTTGATCCTATCGCGAATCAACTTCACCTTCTGTTCAGACTCCTTAATCAAATCTGGTCCAAACAACTGACGATCTCCAACTTCGTCTCATGACAACGGTGTCCTGAACCTCCTTCCGTATAAAGCTTCGAAAGGTGCCATCTTCAAACTGGTTTGGTAACTGTTGTTATAAGAAAACTCCGCATACGGCAAATTATCGTCCCAACTAGATCCATAATCTAGTGCACAAGCTCTCAGCATATCTTCCAAAATCTGATTGACTCTCTCGGTCTGTCCATCTGTCTGCGGATGAAAAGCGGTGCTGAACTCTAGCATAGTTCCCAAAGTTTCATGCAACTGATTCCAAAACTTTGAGGTAAATTGAGTTCCTCTATCTGATACAATACTCCTCGGAACTCCATGCAAACAAATGATCCTAGTCATGTATATCTTTGCCAACTTAGCACTGGTGTAAGTGGTCTTAACTGGCATGAAATGTGCTACCTTCGTCAAATGATCAACTACTACCCATATCGAGTCATATCCTGCCTTCGTCCTGGGTAGTCATGTGATAAAATCTATGCCTATCTTATCCCACTTCCATTCGGGTATCAGTAATGGCTGCAACAATTCGGCTGGCTTCTGATGCTCTGCCTTCACTCTATGACATACATCACAAACTCCTACATATGCTGCAATATCCTTCTTCATTCCGGTCCACCAGAATGTTTCCTTCAAATCCAAATACATCTTAGTATTTCCTGGGTGAATCGAATAGGGTGAATCATGTGCCTCTTGTAGAATCAACTTCCTGATCTCCGGGTTATTTGGCACATAAACATGGTCCTCAAACCATAGGGTATCGTGCTCATC
The DNA here is from genome assembly GCA_034509565.1 of Triticum monococcum. Classification (NCBI taxonomy): domain Eukaryota; kingdom Viridiplantae; phylum Streptophyta; class Magnoliopsida; order Poales; family Poaceae; genus Triticum; species Triticum monococcum. The sequence goes on from CM067843.1 coordinate 573,569,505, forward strand.
CTCATGAAATCCCTTTACTTTTCCTTTGCTTAGTTTCTCCTTTATAGAAGCAATCTCCTTGTCAGATTTCTGAGCCTCTCTGATTTTATCCATCAATGTTGACTGAATCTCCCATGCTGCCACATAGCCTTTCGGAACTATCTCTAAACTTAGTTCATGAAGGTTTTCTGCTAACTCCTTGGGTATTTCCTTTGTCATTAATGTATTGACATGGCTCTTACGGCTCAATGCGTCAGCTACTACATTAGCTTTTCCAGGATGGTAATGCAATCTCATATCGTAATCCTTGATGAGCTCCAACCATCTCCTTTGTCTGATTTTCAACTCCTTCTGCGTGAAAATGTACTTCAAACTTTTGTGATCCGTGTACACCTCACAATGATTTCCAATGAGGAAATGTCTCCATGTCTTCAATGCATGCACTACGGCTGCTAACGCCAAATCATGGGTGGCATAATTCAATTCATGAGGTTTCAGTTGTCGTGAAGCATACGAAACAACTCTCCCTTCCTGCATAAGCACTGCTCCAAGTCCTCGACGTGAAGCATCGCAATACACCTCATAATCCTTGGTCTTGTAACATCCCAAATTTTCAATTTGGAATGTTATACATAGATCATATGCATATCATATTTTTCTTGCATTTTGGTTGATCCTAGAAATTTCACGCAACTCAAGGACCCTCGGAGAGAGTTGCAGATTTCGTTATTTTCATATTTGAGAGTTTTCTCGAATTGAAAAGAGGATCCTTTGATTTATTTATTTTTCTTCAACTATTTTTCCGATGTCAAATTATGAGAGAGGGAATAATATGACTTTCCCAAAAGTTAGGAAAAATGAAGATTTAATAAATAGATCAATTTTGTTTTCCGGTGTTTGTTTGCGATTTGCTTGGATAGGGAAAAATGCGCGTTTTCAAAAATTGCATTTTAGGTCCGGAGAAAAGTTCATTTTGTTCGGCTCATTTTTAGGATTTTGGAGTCCGTTTAGTTTAGTTTTCTTTTGTTTTCTGCGCGCGAGAACCGTTTAAAAAAAAGAAGAAAAAAACTGGACCAAGGCCGGCCAGGCCAAGGCCCAGCCGGGCCAAAGGCCACCGCCCCAGGGAGCCGCGCGCGCCTAGCGCTGGCGCAGGAGGCCGCCGCCTCTTGCCTCGCCTCTAGTCCGTTTTGGACTAGGGTTAGCCCCTCGCCTTTCCTTCTTTCGTTTTTCCTAGTCCTACTCCGTTTATTCTTTCCTATTCCTAGTCTATTTCTTGTCCCCCTCCTCACCCCTCCCCAATATAAATACCCAAGCACCACACATCAAATCCAAAGCTCCAAGCCCCAAGCCTAGAGCTCCACCACACCGCGCCGCGCCGCACCTTGCCGCACCACCCGCGCCGCGCCGCACCACCCCACCGCCGCCGCACCTTACCGCTGCCCTACGCCCACGCCGCCGGAGTTCCTCGCCGGAGACTTCGCCGGAGGTAGCCCGCGCTACATCTATTCTAATCATTGGATCGTTTTCTTCTAATCGTTCCGATTCTTTTTCTCCGATTCGTTTTTCTTCGCGAAACCGTTCCGGTTTTCTACATCGGTTTTACGATCGGTTTTCTTCTCCGAAACCCTAGATCGGATTCGTTTTCTTCTCCGATTTAGTTGCCCGAGACCGTTAGCCGGACTGTTCATCCTAACGAATGTGATCACCGTATTATTCTTCTAGGTTGACAAACGTCCGTTCCTTCAACTGTTCTTTTTTTTTTCTTTCTTCTCGCCGGATTTATTCCGCGATCGCGATCTCAGATCCGATTTTCTTTTTAGTCTATCTTCTCGCTCGTTTATCGGAATCAGGTGATTCAAGCGCCTGGAGTTTCGTTTCGAAACCGCCGTTCTGTCTAATCAACTTTAACTAAGTTTTGTTATGGTAAAATTTGACCTAGTTTCAACTTGCTAGAACCGAGTTGTTTTCCGCCGTCTGTTTTCGGTTTCTTTGTTCGGTTCTTTCTTTCTTCGCAACCGGAGTTCTTAAGTTGAACTATCTGGTTTGATCTTTTGTTCGAGTTTTACCTGTGCATTAGATGAGTACTTATTGTATGCTTGTTGTTTGTCTGCGATAGATTACCCGGATTGCGCCGCTTGTTACTTCGAATCTCTAGGACTCGCGCATCATCAGCAAGGCAAGTAACACTTTGATCATACCTTTTCTACAACCCAGTTTTATTGCATTAGATCCATCCTCACAAATTGCATGATTAGGATCTAATTAAATTGTGGGATGGGAAGTAGATGAGGTAGTACCTATTACCTGTTTATTTTGAAACCTTTGGGAGTTACTTCTATGTTTGCTTATTATGCCATGGTAGGCTAGTAGACGTGGATTGGGTGAGTGATATCCATGACAGATGTGAGATTGATAATTTGAATGGTTTATCTAAGGTGGCAACTTAAACACACATCTGGGTGGATTGAGGCACCTGATGTCTATCAGGACTTGCCTGTTTTTTTGGACCGCCACCCAGGCTCAAAGGGGTCATAAGATCTTTCATGCTAGAAACTTACGTGTGCAGCCACAAGCCATTATGGGCTCTGGAATAGTTGACTAAGTCGTGCAAACTCTTACAGGGTAGACTAGCAGATGTAGGGGAAAGTAGGTGTACCAGTCTATCCAAACGTAAGGTGCTAGCGCTTCTGAAAGACTGTGTCTCGGTCATCCGTTTCTCAAACACCAGTAGTGCGAGAAAACCAACGGAGGCGATCGAGTCTTGTGGGGAAAAGTGCGCAAACCTCTGCAGAGTATAACAAACTAATCATGATTAGCCGTGTCCCCGGTTATGGACAATCTGGAGTATCTAGTACTTGAATATCATGTGAATCTCATCATGTTACTTCTAATTAATATTGTTGGGTTTTAACTGTTCACTTTTAATTGGGATTGAGAATGCTGTCGACCATTCTCAATGTTTAACAACCACCATGATAGTTAAATAAATTTATTCCTTTGTAGTAGGGAAAAATTGCTTTACGCAAAACAGTAACCATAGAGCTTTCCACCAGCCAAATATGCGTATAGTATAGCTCTTTCATTCCATTACTCTCTATGTGTTACCTTGCCAGCATATTCCATGTGCTGACCCGTTTCGGGCTGCAACGTTAATGTAGCAGACTTTTCAGACAACGATTGAGGTGTTTTTAGGTCGTGGTTCTATACTCAGTGTGATGCCGCTGGAGTTGATGGACCCATTTATCTTCCAAGTCTTCCGCTGTTATCGACACTAGATGGCCTTAAGCCATATTATTGTAATAAGTTCTCTTCGGAGACATCGATGTAATAAGTGTGTGATTGCCACTCTGCTATAAATCCTTCGAAGTACTGTGTGGTGTCAGCATTACTGATCCAGGGATGACACCGGAGCACAGAGATCAGACTGTTTGAGGTCTGGTCGCTACAGAGGTGGTATCAGAGCATACGCTGACTGTAGGACACGACCACTAAGTTAAAGCCATAGATCACTATTCTCTTCTCATTTTATAACTCCTCATCTTTTCTACTCTTTAGGACGAAGGACGCGAAGATTAAGTACGCTCAACCGGATGAAGGCACACCTTTTGGATTTCACTTGAAGGAAGTCACCAAGTACCTAAACATTGGACTACCAAGTTTCACCGGGACTTTCAACGCCACTTTGCCTAAAGAGGAGCGCTGGAAGATTTAAGCTCACGTTCCGGGAAGGACTTTCGCGCCAATCACGAAGCCCATAGATAGTGTTTTCAATGCACCAACTTGGAGTCTAGGAAAGAGCATGGCAGCCCATATCACCATAGGACGCATTGGAGAAGTTTATCAAGAAGACCTCAAGGACTCTATCTATCAGATTTGCGGACGCCGAGACGAACAATGGGATTTAATCAGCACCAAGAAGGATAAATCCATTGCAGCATTCATCCAGGAGTTAAACCAGCACATTCGACGCCACGAGAACCAGATGTGCAATAATATGATGGAGTTGAAGAATGCAAAGACAAGGATCATCGAGCTTGAAGGAGAACTGAAGGCTACACACAAGGACTACATGGACGAGATCGTAGCTCTAGCAAGACACAACGGCGATCTTAAGCAAGAGATTGAAGAACTCAAGAGGGATTTAGCATCCAAGGAGGAAGACGAGTACGTCGCATGCCCGGATAACTACATCATCATCGACGACACCGATTCGGATCCGAGTGAACCCGAATTTGAAGACGAAGCTGGAGCGGATATCATGGAGTCTTCCACCGGTTCAAATTTTTAGATGACCACCAAATATTAGTAGTATTTCCCCCCATGTAAACACTATAGTTCAAGCACTTTTGCGATAGCTAGATGATTGTATGCCCTTGTTTGATTGAATGAAGTGATTTTGTGTGAATTTGCTCATGTGCATTGGGGTAGTGTTTTCTCTTTAGACCTCATTCTATTCTTATTTCTCTTCTTTTCTAAACCTTCAGATGCCTCCGAGACGTGACACTGGATTTCCACCGAAGCTCACTCAGTTGATCCAGCAACAGAATCAGTTGATGCAGATGTTAGTCCAGAATCAGCAGAACAACAACAACAACCCACCACCACCCCCACCCCCTGTTGACCACTTAGCCCGTTTCCTTAGGCTAAATCCGCCGGTGTTTTCCAGTAGCATCGAGCCGATAGTAGAAGACGATTGGCTCCGCAAGATAGGAAGGGAGTTGACCACTGCAGGATGCACGGATGGTGAGAAAGTGAAGTTTGCCGCACATCAGCTTGAAGGACCCGCGGCAGCATGGTGGGAGAATTTCACAGCCACTTTCCCAGTTGACACCGTCACATGGGATCAGTTTCAGCAAGCTTTTCACACTGCACATGTTTCAGCAGGAGCCATGGCCATGAAGAAGCGTGAGTTTCGCAACTTACGCCAAGGAGGAAGGACAGTTGGCCGGTACTTTAACGACTTCAGCAAACTAGCACGTTATGCCCCAGATGACGTTGCTACGGATGCAGCTAAGCAGGAGAAGTTTCTGGAAGGGTTGAATGATGAGTTAAGCATGCAGTTGATGGTAGCGAGTTTCAGAAACTACCAGGAGTTGGTAGATCGTGCCATCATGATTGAAGGGAAGCAGCAGCAGATTGAGAACCGCAATAGGAAGTATGGACAGTGGAAGCATAACTCTGGAGCCCAACAGAAGCCCCGTTTTACCTCTAAATCGGGATTTCAGTTTCAGCATACCCATGGAGGAAGTAGTTCGCACAACCACAATGGCCACAAGAATGGTAATGGGAATGGAGGAGGCAACGGTCAGAACCGGACCACCCCATCAACCCCATCCAAGAGAGACCTGAGTCAAGTCACCTGTTTCAAGTGTTCCAAGACCGGACATTATGCCAATGAATGTCCTGAAGGCCAGAATGGAAATGGCAATGGAAGCTCAGGGAAGAAGCCGAACCCTTTCAATAGGGGACAGGTGAACCACGTTAGCGTGGAGGAGATTGAAGATCAGCCTGATGCGGTGATCGGTCAGTTTCTGGTTAAGTCATTTACCACACTCGTTCTTTTCGATATTGGTGCATCGCATTCATACATATCAAGGGGATTTGTGGAAAAATATAGCCTGCCCACTAGGATTCTTAAAACACCTATGCTAGTAAGTTCGCCAGGAGCAGAGTACATGGCCAGTCAAGGATGTTTTCAAGTGCCATTAAGCACAGGAAGGCATGTTTTCCCAACGGATTTGATTATTCTCGAATCCCAAGGTTTGGATGTAATCCTCGGTATGGATTTGTTGTCGAAGTATGGAGGAAACATCGATTGTGCTAGTAAGTCGATTTTGCTTACCACGCCGGAAGGAAGAAGGATCAAGTATGTATCCCGGCATGTGCCAAATAGGACACAAGTAAATTGCCTGATAGGAGTTGTGCAAGAGGAAGTACCAGTGGTAAAGGATTTTCCTGATGTATTTCCTGAAGAGTTGCCAGGCATGCCACCGGATAGAGACATTGAGTTTCTGATTGAGTTATTGCCAGGCACTAGGCCAATATCAAAGAGACCATACCGGATGCCAGCAAAGTATTTGGTGGAAATTAAGAATCATATTAAGGAGTTATTGGAGAAAGGTTACATTCGCCCAACTTCTTCACCTTGGGGATCACCCGTACTTCCAGTGGAGAAGAAGGATGGATCATTAAGGATGGTTGTTGATTATTGAGGATTGAATGAAGTAACCATCAAGAACAAGTACCCACTGCAAATGATCAATGATCTGTTTGATCGTTTGCAAGGAGCTAAAGTGTTTTCCAAGATCGATTTGCGATCAGGGTACCACCAGTTGAAGATTCGAGAGCAGGACATACCTAAGACAGCATTCACCACGAGATATGGATTGTATGAGTATACCGTTATGTCATTTGGATTGACTAACGCGCCTGCCTATTTTCTGAACATGATGAACAAAGTGTTTATGGAGTTTTTAGATAAGTTTGTCGTAGTGTTCATTGATGATATCCTGGTTTATCTGAAGAATGAAGAAGAGCATAAGGAACATTTGCGGTTGGTATTGGAGAAGCTAAGGGAACATCAGTTATATGCCAAATTTAGCAAATGTGAGTTTTGGTTGAAGGAAGTTGGATTTCTTGGACACGTTATATCCGGAGAAGGGATAGCAGTTGACCATAAAGGTTGAGACCGTAACCAAATGGGAAGCACCAACGACAGTTGGAGAGATCCGGAGTTTTCTTGGACTCGCAGGATATTACCGGAGATTCATTGAGAACTTTTCAAAGATTGCAAAGCCTATGACAGAGTTGTTGAAGAAGGATACTAAGTTCAAATGGACTGAGGAGTGTGAGGCTAGTTTCCAGGAGTTGAAGAAACGATTGGTTACCTCACCAGTATTGATTTTGCCAGATCAGACCGAGGATTATGAGGTATATTGCGACGCTTCACGTCGAGGACTTGGAGAAGTGCTTATGCAGGAAGGGAGAGTTGTTTCGTATGCTTCACGACAACTGAAGCCTCATGAGTTGAATTACGCCACATATGACTTGGAGTTAGCAGCTATGGTGCATGCATTGAAGACAAGGAGACATTTCCTCATTGGAAATCATTGTGAGGTGTACACGGATCACAAGAGTTTGAAGTACATTTTCACGCAAAAGGAGTTGAACCTCAGACAAAGGAGATGGTTGGAGCTCATCAAGGATTATGATATGAGACTGCATTACCATCCTGGTAAAGCTAATGTAGTAGCTGATGCATTGAGCCGTAAGAGCCATGTCAATACGTTAATGACGGGAGAAATACCCAAGGAGTTAGTAGAAAACCTTCGTGAACTAAGTTTAAGGATAGTTCCGAAAGGCTATGTAGCAGCATTGGAGATTCAGTCAACACTGATGGATAAAATCAGAAAGGCTCAGAAATCTGACAAGGAGATTGCTGCTTTAAAGGAGAAACTAAGCAAAGGAAAAGCAAAAGGATTTCGTGAGGATGAGCACGATACCCTATGGTTTGAGGACCGTGTTTATGTGCCAAATGACCCAGAGATCAGGGAGTTGATTTTGCAAGAGGCACACGATTCACCATATTCAATTCACCCAGGAATACCAAGATGTATTTGGATTTAAAGGAAACATTCTGGTGGACCGGAATGAAGAAGGACATTGCAGCCTATGTAGCAGTTTGTGACGTCTGTCATAGAGTGAAGGCAGAGCATCAGAAGCCAGCCGGATTGTTGCAGCCATTGCCGATACACGAATGGAAGTGGGATAAGATAGGCATGGATTTTATCACAGGACTACCCAGGATGAAAGCAGGCTATGACTCGATATGGGTAGTAGTTGATTGTTTGACGAAGGTAGCACATTTCATTCCAGTCAAGACCACTTACACCAGTGCTAAGTTGGCAAAGATATACATGACTAGGATCATTTGCTTGCATGGAGTTCCAAGGAGTATTGTATCAGACAGAGGAACCCAATTTACCTCAAAGTTTTGGAATCAGTTGCATGAAAATTTGGGAACTAGGCTAGAGTTCAGCACCGCTTTTCATCCGCAGACAGATGGACAGACCGAGAGAGTCAATCAGATTTTGGAAGATATGCTGAGAGCTTGTGCACTGGATTATGGATCTAGTTGGGACGATAACTTGCCGTATGCGGAGTTTTCTTATAACAACAGTTACCAAACTAGTTTGAAGATGGCACCTTTCGAAGCTTTGTACGGAAGGATATGCAGGACACCGTTGTCATGGAACGAAGTTGGAGACCATCAATTCTTTGGACCAGATTTGATTAAGGAGTCTGAACGGAAAGTTAAGTTGATACGCGATAGGCTCAAGATAGCCCAGTCCAGGCAGAAGAGCTACGCAGATGCTAAACGCAAGGATACAGTTTACGAAACCGGAGACAGAGTGTATCTCCGAGTATCCCCACTTCGAGGAGTTAAGCGCTTTGGAGTTAAGGGAAAGTTAGCACCGCATTTCGTTGGACCATATAAAATTTTGCAACGTATGGGAGAAGTCGCGTATAAGTTAGAATTACCAGAGGGATTGTCAGGAGTTCATGACATATTCCATGTTTCTCAGCTGAAGAAATATCACGCTGAGATGGCCGAGGTACCGTTAAGAGATACAGTGCCGCTAGAAGCGATTCAGTTGAAGGACGACTTAACGTATGAAGAGAAACCAGTCAAGATTCTCGAGTTTGCCAGCAGAGTAACCCGCAGCAAGGTTATCAAGTTTTGCGAAGTTCAGTGGAACCACCACTCAGAGGATGAAGCCACCTGGGAGAGAGAAGAAGATTTGCTCAAGGACCACCCTCGCCTATTTTCTAGCCAACCCGAATCTCGAGGGCGAGATTCATCTTAAGGGGGGTAGGTTTGTAACATCCCAAATTTTCAATTTGGAATGTTATACATAGATCATATGCATATCATATTTTTCTTGCATTTTGGTTGATCCTAGAAATTTCACGCAACTCAAGGACCCTCAGAGAGAGTTGGAGATTTCGTTATTTTCATATTTGAGAGTTTTCTCGAATTGAAAAGAGGATCCTTTGATTTATTTATTTTATCTTCAACTATTTTTCCGATGTCAAATTATGAGAGAGGGAATAATATGACTTTCCCAAAAGTTAGGAAAAATAAAGATTTAATAAATAGATCAATTTTGTTTTCCGGTGTTTGTTTGCGATTTGTTTGGATAGGGAAAAATGCGCGTTTTCAAAAATTGCATTTTAGGTCCGGAGAAAAGTTCTTTTTGTTCGGCTCATTTTTAGGAGTCGGGGAAAATTTACTTTTAGAATTTTGGAGTCCGTTTAGTTTAGTTTTCTTTTGTTTTCTGCGCGCGAGAACCGTTTAAAAAAAGAAAAAAAAAGAAAAAAAACTAGACCAAGGCCGGCCAGGCCAAGGCCCAGCCGGGCCAAAGGCCACCGCCCCAGGGAGTCGCGCGCGCCTAGCGCTGGCGCAGGAGGCCGCCGCCTCTTGCCTCGCCTCTAGTCCGTTTTGGACTAGGGTTAGCCCCTCGCCTTTCCTTCTTTCGTTTTTCCTAGTCCTACTCCGTTTATTCTTTCCTATTCCTAGTCTATTTCTTGTCCCCTACCCCAAGTCTCCTCACCCCTCCCCAATATAAATACCCAAGCACCCCCCCTCTAAACACATCAAATCCAAAGCTCCAAGCCCCAAGCCTAGAGCTCCACCACACCGCGCCGCGCCGCACCTTGCCGCACCACCCCACCGCCGCCGCACCTTACCGCCGCCCTACGCCCACGCCGCCGGAGTTCCTCGCCGGAGACTTCGCCGAAGGTAGCCCGCGCTACATCTATTCTTCTCATCGGATCGTTTTCTTCTAATCGTTCCGATTCTTTTTCTCCGATTCGTTTTTCTTCGCGAAACCGTTCCGGTTTTCTACATCGGTTTTACGATCGGTTTTCTTCTCCGAAACCCTAGATCGGATTCGTTTTCTTCTCCGATTTAGTTGCCCGAGACCGTTAGCCGGACCGTTCGTCCTAACGAACGTGATCACCGGATTATTCTTCTAGGTTGACGAACGTCCGTTCGTTCAACCGTTCTTTTTTTTTCTTTCTTCTCGCCGGATTTATTCCGCGATCGCGATCTTAGATCCGATTTTCTTTTTAGTCTATCTTCTCGCTCGTTTATCGGAATCAGGTGATTCAAGCGCCTGGAGTTTCGTTTCGAAACCACCGTTCCGTCTAATCAACTTTAACTAAGTTTTGCTACGGTAAAATTTGACCTAGTTTCAACTTGCTAGAACCGAGTTGTTTTCCGCCGTCTGTTTTCGGTTTCTTTGTTCGGTTCTTTCTTTCTTCGCAACCGGAGTTCTTAAGTTGAACTATCTGGTTCGATCTTTTGTTCGAGTTTTACCTGTGCATTAGATGAGTACTTATTGTATGCTTGTTGTTTGTCTGCGATAGATTACCCGGATTGCGCCGGTTGTTACTTCGAATCTCTAGGACTCGCGGATCATCAGCAAGGCAAGTAACACTTTGATCATACCTTTTCTACAACCCAGTTTTATTGCATTAGATCCATCCTCACACATTGCATGATTAGGATCTAATTAAATTGTGGGATGGGAAGTAGATGAGGTAGTACCTATTACCTGTTTATTTTGAAACCTTTGGGAGTTACTTCTACGTTTGCTTATTATGCCATGCTAGGCTAGTAGACGTGGATTGGGTGAGTGATATCCATGACAGATGTGAGATTGATAATTTGAATGGTTTATCTAAGGTGGCAACTTAAACACACATCTGGGTGGATTGAGGCACCTGATGTCTATCAGGACTTGCCTGTTTTTTTTGGACCGCCACCCAGGCTCAAAGGGATCATAAGATCTTTCATGCTAGAAACTTACGTGTGCAGCCACAAGCCATTATGGGCTCTGGCATAGTTGACTAAGTCGTGCGAACTCTTACAGGGTAGACTAGCAGATGTAGGGGAAAGTAGGTGTACCAGTCTATCCAAACGTAAGGTGCTAGCGCTTCTGAAAGACTGTGTCTCGGTCATCCGTTTCTCAAACACTAGTAGTGCGAGAAAACCAACGGAGGCGATCGAGTCTTGTGCGGAAAAGTGCGCAAACCTCTGCAGAGTATAACAAACTAATCATGATTAGCTGTGTCCCCGGTTATGGACAATCTGGAGTATCTAGTACTTGAATATCATGTGAATCTCATCATGTTACTTCTAATTAATATTGTTGGGTTTTAACTGTTCACTTTTAATTGGGATTGAGAATGCTGTCAACCATTCTCAATGTTTAACAACCACCATGATAGTTAAATAAATTTATTCCTTTGTAGTAGGGAAAAATTGGCTTTACGCAAAACAGTAACCATAGAGCTTTCCACCAGCCAAATATGCATATAGTATAGCTGTTTCATTCCATTACTCTCTATGTGTTACCTTGCCAGCATATTCCATGTGCTGACCCGTTTCGGGCTGCAACGTTAATGTTGCAGACTTTTCAGACGACGATTGAGGTGTTTTTAGGTCATGGTTCTATACTCAGTGATGCCGCTGGAGTTGATGGACCCATTTATCTTCCAAGTCTTTCGCTGTTATCGACACTAGATGGCCTTAAGCCATATTATTGTAATAAGTTCTCTTCGGAGACATCGATGTAATAAGTGTGTGATTGCCACTCTGCTATAAATCCTTCGAAGTACTGTGTGGTGTCAGCATTACTGATCCAGGGATGACACCGGAGCACAGAGATCAGACTGTTTGAGGTCTGGTCGCTACAGGTCTAATCTGGCAAAATCCACACTGGTGAGGTAACCAATCGTTTGTTCAACTCCTGGAAACTAGCCTCACACTCCTCAGTCCAATTGAACTTGGTATCCTTCTTCAACAACTCCGTCAAAGGCTTTGCAATCTTTGAAAAGTTCTCAATGAATCTCCGGTAGTATCCTGCGAGTCCAAGAAAACTCCGGATCTCTCCAACTGTCGTTGGTGCTTCCCATTCGGGTACGGTCTCAACCTTTGTGGGGTCAACTGCCATCCCTTCTCCGAATATAACGTGTCCGAGGAATCCTACTTCCTTCAACCAAAACTCACATTTGCTAAATTTGGCATATAACTGATGTTCCCTTAGTTTCTACAAAACCAAACGCAAATGTTCCTTATGCTCTTCTTCATTCTTTGAATAAACCAGGATATCATCAATGAACACTACGATGAACTTATCCAAAAACTCCATAAACACTTTGTTCATCGGGTTCATAAAATAGGCAGGTGCATTAGTCAATCCAAATGACATAACGGTATACTCATACATTCCATATCTTGCGGTGAATGCTGTCTTAGGTATGTCCTGCTCTCGAATCTTCAACTGGTGGTACCCTGATCGCAAATCGATCTTGGAAAACACTTTAGCTCCTTGCAAACACTCAAACAGATCATTAATCATTGGCAGTGGGTACATGTTCTTGATGGTTACTTCATTCAATCCTCGATAATCAACAACCATCCTTAATGATCCATCCTTCTTCTCCACTAGAAGTACGGGTGATCCCCAAGGCGAAGAACTTGGGCGAATGTAACCTTTCTCCAATAACTCCTTAATCTGATTCTTAATTTCTACCAAATCCTTTGCAGGCATCCGGTACGGTCTCTTTGATATTGGGCCTGTACCTGGCAATAACTCAATCAAAAACTCAATGTCTCTATCCGGTGGCATGCCTGGCAACTCCTGAAGAAATACATCAGGAAAATCCTTTACCACTCGTACTTCCTCCTACACAACTCCTGTTAGGCAATTTACTTGGGTCCTATTTGGCACATGCCGGGATACATACTTGATCCTTCTTCCTTCTGGCGTTGTAAGCAAAATTGTCTTACTGGCACAATCGATGTTTCCTCCATACATCGGCAGCCAATCCATACCAAGAATTACATCCAGACCTTGGGATTCCAATACTATTAGGTCTGAGGGAAAACATAGTTAAATGGTAAATCCGGGGTCACGTCTCAGAGGCATCTGAGGGTTTAGAAAAGACGAGAGATAGGAATAGAATGAGGTCTAAAGAGAAAACACTACCCCAATGCACATGAGCAAATTCACACAAAATCACTTCATTCAATCAAACAAGGGCTTACAATCGATCTAACTATCGCAAAGGTGCTCGAACTATAGTGTTTACATGGGGGAAATACTACTAATATTTGGTGGTCATCTAGAAATTTGAACCGGTGGAAGACTCCATGATGTCCGCTCCAGCTTCGTCTTCAAAGTTGAGTTCACTTGGATCCGAATCGGTGTCGTCGATGATGATGTAGTTGTCCGGACATGCGACGTACAGGTCTTCCTTCCTGGATGCTAACTCCCTCTTGAGTTCTTCAATCTCTTGCTTAAGATCGCAGTTGTGTCTTGCTAGAGCTACGATCTCGTCCATGTAGTCCTTGCGTGTAGCCTTCAGTTCTCCTTCTAGCTCGATGATCCTAGCCTTCGCATTCTTCAACTCCATCATATCATTGCACATCTGGTTCTCGTGGCGTCGAATGTGCTGGTGTAACTCCTGGATGAATGCCGCAATGGATCTATCCTTCTTGGTGGTGAGTAACTCCCATTGTTCATCTCGGCGTCCGCAAATCTGGTAGATAGTATCCTTGAGGTCTTCTTGATAAACTTCTCCAATGCGTCCTATGGTGATATGGGCTGCCATGCTCCTTCCTAGACTCCAAGTTGGTCCATTAAAAACACTATCTAGGGGCTTGGTGATTGGCACGAATGTCCTTCCCGGAATGTGAGCTTGAATCTTCCAGCGCTCCTCTTCAGGCAAAGTGGCGTTGAAAGTTCCGGTGAAGCTTGGTAATCCAATGTTCAGGTACTTGGTGACTTCCTTCAAGTGAAATCCAAAAGGTGTGCCTTCATCCGGTTGAGTGTACTTAATCTTCGCGTCCTTCATCCTAAAAGAGTAGAAAAGATGAGGAGTTAGAAAATGAGGAGAGAGTAGTGATTTATGGCTTTAACTTAGTGGTCGTGTCCTATAGTCAGCGTGTGCTCTGATACCATCTCTATGGCGACCCGACCCGAATGGATAAAGTCTACAGTGCTCCGGTGTCATCCCTGGATCAGTAATGCTGACACCACACAGTACTTCGAAGGATTTATATCACAGTGGCAATCACACACTTATTACATCGGTGTCTCAAAGAGAACTTATTAAAATAATATGGCTTAAGGCCATCTAATAACGATAACAACGGAAGACTTGGAAGATAAATGGGTCCATCAACTCCAACGACATCACTGAGTATAGAACCACGACCTAAAAGCACCTTAATCATCGTCTGAAAAGTCTGCAACATTAACGTTGCAGCCCGAAATGGGTCAGCACATGGAATATGCTGGCAAAGTAACTGTGATGCCCAGATAATCGAGCTACAGTAAACCTCTGCTAATGGTGCCACGTCACCTCGGTTACTGTTGATAAACTCGAGTTAGTTCAAAAACGATTCAAATTTAAAAATTAAAATATAGGCAAACAGTAAAATTTTCAAATATCAAAACTAAAATGTTCGGGTTGTGTCAAATAAATCGTAAGTAATTATGGCGGAGAAACCAAACTTCGATAAAATGTTTAAAGGCTCTAAAACAATTAAAACAATAATGAGAACAATTAAAAAAATGCCTATCGAATTTATAAAATGCTAAAACTATTTTATTATGGGTTAAGAATTAATCTTACAGTAGTTTGTTGATTAATACAAATTTGGGCACTGGTGGTAACTTTGTAAAACTAAAAATAGAAAAGAAAATTAAATAATAACAGAAAACAAAACAACAACAAAAAAAGAAAGAAGGGGGGGGAAACCCCCTGCCCCCTGGGCTTCGGCCCGGCAGGCCGCAAGCCCCCCCCCCTCCTTGGGCCACAGCCCACCTGACCCAGTCGGCCTCCCCCAGTCCTCCTTATCCACTCCCCCTCCCGAACCCTAACCCCCACTCACCCCCACTCGCCCCCCCACGCCGCCACTCCCCTCGCTCCCCCACTCCCCGATCCCCTCTGGATCGGGGCGACGACCGCGGCGCCCGGCGCCCCGCTACCTACCCCGCCGCCCCGGCGACGCCAGGCGCTCGCTGGACCTCGTCGGCGCTGCCCCATCGTCTCTTCCCCGCCGGACCCCCTCGAGCTACGACGCCGCCACCATGACGCCGCCTTGCCGGAACACGCCCTCGCCGGACCGCTCCGCCGACGTCCTCGACCTCCTCCTCGTCCCCCGTTGCCCCGTCCCCTACGGCCCTAGTGAGCAGCGCCTCCCTCCCTTCCCTTCTCTGTCGCCGGCGCCGTTTCCCCCCCACCACGCAGCACCCGCGTGCCGGAGCTCACGCTCCAGGCCGCCCTCGCCACACCGCACCACGCCCGCACGTCCCGGTCCTCCTCCTCCTCGTCCCGCAGCTCCGTCCGGCGCTCGCGCTGCTGCCGCTGCCCACCACGGCCTCGCCCCGGCGCACGCCTCCTCCCCTACTGCTGCAGCTGCTTGCCCGCAAGCCCCCCCCCTCCTTGGGCCACAGCCCACCTGACCCAGTCGGCCTCCCCCAGTCCTCCTTATCCACTCCCCCTCCCGAACCCTAACCCCCACTCACCCCCACTCGCCCCCCCACTCACCCCCACTCGCCCCCCCAGGCCGTCACTCCCCTCGCTCCCCCACTCCCCGATCCCCTCTGGATCGGGGCGACGACCGCGGCGCCCGGCGCCCCGCTACCTACCCCGCCACCCCGGCGATGCCAGGCGCTCGCTGGACCTCGTCGGCGCCGCCCCATCGTCTCTTCCCCGCCGGACCCCCTCGAGCTACGACGCCGCCACCACGACGCCGCCTTGCCGGAACACGCCCTCGCCGGACCGCTCCGCCGTCATCCTCGACCTCCTCCTCGTCCCCCGTTGCCCCGTCCCCTATGGCCCCAGTGAGCAGCGCCTCCCTCCCTTCCCTTCTCTGTCGCCGGCGCCGTTTCCCCCCACCACGCAGCGCCCGCGTGCCGGAGCTCACGCTCCGGGCCGCCCTCGCCACACCGCACCATGCCCGCACGTCCCGGTCCTCCTCCTCCCCGTCCCGCAGCTCCGTCCGGCGCTCGCGCTGCTGCCGCTGCCCACCACGGCCTCGCCCCGGCGCACGCCTCCTCCCCTGCTGCTGCAGCTGCTTGCCCGCGCCGTCGCCTGGGCCGTGCCGCCAGCGCCACCGGCGCGGCGGCGCCGCGCCGTGCGTGCCCTGCAGCGCCCCCCCCGCCACCATTGTTGCTTCGCTGCGCCGACCGCCCCCTCCTCGCCGGCCCCGCTGCACCGCCCCGCCCTCCTCCGGTCACCGGAGCCAGGCCGCGCGCCCGCCCCTTCGCCCACTGGCTGCAGCGCCCGCACGGGCGCCCCACGCCTGCTAGCTGGTAGCCCGCGCCCGCTAAGGCCCCAGGGGCCTATGACAAAGGGGGCCCACCCCACAGAATGTTTTAATTAAAAAAAGAATAAAAAATATAATAATTAATTAATTAATTAATTAATTAATTAAGTTAATTAATTAATTATAATTAAATTAACCTAATCACTAATTAATCTAATTAAATGTTAGTTAATTAAAACAGAGTATGACGAACGGGACCCACACGTCAGTTGACCAGTCAACGCCTCTGTTGACTGCTGACGTCATGCTGACGTCAGCATGCACTGTTCTGGATAATGTTTAATTAAATTAATTAAATAAATCCTAAAATAATTTAAATCTTTTAAAAATTAATAGAAAATAAACCGTAGCTCAGATGGAAAAACTTTGTACATGAAAGTTGCTCAGAACGACGAGACGAATCTGGATACGCGGCCTGTTCGTTCGTCACGCATCCCTAGCATAGCAAACTCGCAACTTTCCCCCTCCGGCTCCTCTGCCCAAAAACGCGAAACACCGGGGATACTTTCCCGGATGTCATCCCCCTTCACCGGTATCACCTACTACCGCGTTAGGGTACCTCTAACGCCGTTACTTGTCATGTCATGCATCACTATGCCTATGCTTCCTATTATATTTATTGTTTCTTCCCCCTCTTCTCTCGCTAGACACCGAGACCGACGCCGCTGCTACCCAGTACGACTACGGAGTTGATGACCCCTCTCTCTTGCCAGAGCAACCAGGCAAGCCCCCCCCCCCTTGATCACCAGATATCGCCTACTCTCCTCTATACTTCTTGCAATAGAGTAGTGTAGCATGTTACTGCTTCCCGTTAATCCTATACTGATGCATAGCCTGTCCTTGCTACTGATGTTGTTACCTTTACCTGCAAACCTAATGCTTAGTATAGGATGCTAGTTTATCATCAGTGGCCCTACATTCTTGTCCGTCTGCCATGCTATACTATCGGGCCGTGATCACTCGGGAGGTGATCACGGGTATGTACTATATACTTTATACATGATACATGTGGTGACTAAAGACGGGTAGGCTCGTAGGAGCACCCGCGAGTGGATCTTTGAGGCGGAGCGACAGGGCAGGTTCCGACCACCTAGGAGAGAGGTGGGCCTGGCCCTGGTCGGTGTTCGCGGATACTTAACACGCTTAATGAGATCTGGGTATTTGATCTGAGTCTGGCCATTTGGTCTATACGCACTAACCATCTACGTGGGAGCAGTTATGGGTATCCCGGCGTCGTGGTATCAGCCGAAGCCTTCGTGACGTCAGCGACTGAGTGGCGCGCGCCGGATTGGACTAGAAAGCCACTAGGCTAGGTCTGCTTCCGGCCGCGTACGCAACGTGCAGGTGTGCAAAGGGCGATGGGCCCAGACCCCTGCGCCATAGGATTTAGACCGGCGTGCTGACCTCTCTGTTGTGCCTAGGTAGGGCTGCGACGTGTTGATCTTCCGAGGCCGGGCATGACCCAGAAAAGTGTGTCCGGCCAAATGGGATCGAGCGTGTTGGGGTATGTGGTGCACCCCTGCAGGGAAGTTTATCTATTCGAATAGCCGTGTCCCTCGGTAAAAGGACGACCCGGAGTTGTATCTTGACCTTATGACAACTAGAACCGGATACTTAATAAAACACACCCTTCCAAGTACCAGATACAACCGGTGATCGCTCTCTCACAGGGCGACGAGGAGAGGATCATCGGGTAGGGTTATGCTATACGATGCTACTTGGAGGACTTCAGTCTACTCTCTTCTACATGCTGCAAGACGGAGGCTGCCAGAAGCGTAGTCTTCGACAGGATTAGTTATCCCCCTCTTATTCTGGCATTCTGCAGTTCAGTCCACATATGATACCCTTATTCCATTTGATACCCATGCATATGTAGTATAGCTCCTTGCTTGCGAGTACTTTGGATGAGTACTCACGGTTGCTTTCTCCCTCTTTTCCCTCTATCCCTTCTACCTGGTTGTCGCAACCAGATGTTGGAGCCCAGGAGTCAGACGCCACCGTCGACGACGACTCCTACTACACCGGAGGTGCCTACTACTACGTGCTGCCCGCTGACGACGACCAGGAGTAGTTAGGAGGATCCCAGGCAGGAGGCCTGCGCCTCTTTCAATCTGTATCCCAGTTTGTGCTAGCCTTCTTAAGGCATACTTGTTTAACTTATGTCTGTACTCAGATATTGTTGCTTCCGCTGACTCGTCTATGATCGAGCTCTTGTATTCTAGCCTTCGAGGCCCCTGGCTTGTAATATGATGCTTGTATGACTTATTTTATTTGTAGAGTTGTGTTGTGATATCTTCCCGTGAGTCCCTGATCTTGATCATACACATTTGCGTGTATGATTAGTGTACGATTGAATCGGGGGAGTCACAAGTTGGTATCAGAGCCGACTGCCTGTAGGAATCCCCTTTCCAAACTCCTTGGCCGAAGTTGAGTCTAGTCGATGAAAACTGTTTTACTAACATGGCTGTGTGGCCCATGGGCCCACGTCGCCATTTGGGTGGTATTAGGATCTTTTACTCCTCGATCATTACTCTGGGGCTCTGATCTCTCTTCTATTCGGGTTAAAATGAATTTACTAACTTTGGCTCTAGGATCTCGTAAATACTTTCTCTCGGAGAGACCCTTCATTCCAGATGATGTCCTGCTTCACCAGAAGATTCCGAAGATACACTTTTGCTATTCCTCTCGAGACTTTGTGCCCACCACTTTTGCTATTCCCGACCACCGATAAATCCTTATGGATAACTACTTACACTTGCCATTCATACGTTCATCCCCCATTGATCTTGTTATTACAAGATACCCCGGAGTCTTCTCTATTGTTCCGAGAATACTTTGTGCCTACTGCCTAGCAGTTCCTTGCCACATGAATACCCCTTCAATTAAATCCTCGCACTTGTCGAGTATCCACTCATCCCCAGTTGTTCATGTGTTTCACAATGGTCTTCGAAATACTATTCGATCCTCCAAAAATCCTTAGTAGCTTATTGCGCTGCAATACTTGCCTGCTTGCATTATGGATGCTATCCATATGTCTGGCAATATTCGTTAGTATCCTTAGGCATCGTCTTTTGATCCTATTGATTCAACTTGAGTGCGAATGCACGCAATCATCAGTTGATCCATTTAAATTATCTTTCCGGCCCAGACGTTATTTTAAAACATGAGTTGGATCTCGACCAATCAAATTGCTGTCGATTGTACCCTTAAGGCTATTCAACTTATCCATCCCTGATCAGAGCATTGCTTCTGATCCCTTGTCTTGGAATTGATAATTCTTTGCATTTGAGCCTTGAATTAGTTAGTTGTTTCTAAAGTTTGATCTCCTTGCATTGTTTCTCCCTCTGGTTGAGTACCGATGCTCACACCAGATCCCTTGAGGACCACCAGATCATTTGCTGGATTTTATCCGACAGCGTCCTTCATATTCAATAAGTCTGTGAGCCTTTCCTCGGATTCATAATACCTTTGGTAAATTGTATCCTCTGCTTTCTCAAACATGCTCTACTATCGAGCTGGTGTTATTTATTCTTGAAACTTGTGGTATATGTTTCTAAGAAGCCCCTATGGGTTGAACATATGCCTTCTCTAAACTGTGTGAACTCGAAAGCTTTCACGAGTCATACACCTCTGGTATTTTGCCAGATTAAATTTCAAACACTACAACTTCTTCGAAAGTGAGAAGTGAATGAAAGGTTATGCATTGGAGAAGTGGGAGTCGACCTTGGACTTGTGTTCATGCCCATGGACACGATGTAGATCTTATCGTTAAAGCTTCTCTTAAATTAAATTATTCCTTTGGTATAAGTTCATCTTATATCTGGGATCTAACCTTTTGCAATCGTGGTTCCGACCATGTTCTCCTTTAAATACCATTTCGCGTGCAAGTTTAAGCGCTTGTCTTTTGTAGAGCAATACCCCAGGCCAACCTCTACTTTGACCTGTCATCGAGTATTACCCCCCTCTGGTATCTCGAGATTATCTCGGAACTGCATAACTTCTTATGAGTTCTTCTTTAGGTATTATTTGACTTTCGCTGCATCATCATTTGACTTGATGTCATCGCCAACCGATTACATCTTCATGAAATTTCTCGACAAATGTGTCGTGGTCATCATCAACATCCTGAGCTCTTCCAAGATATATATCGTCTTCTTGATGAGAAATACCATCCTCGCCCCTCAATGGTTTGTATTATCACTGACCACTTTATTGCCTTCCGTTCAACACAAACTTATTCGTGTTTTGTGTTATACCTTGAGATCCTTGCTATCCAGCATTTGTTCTTCTTTACCTTGGAATGTTACCACCTTTTATGTCAAGAATGTCGTGGTAATTTTACCACCTCTTGAGAATTCTTGATATAGTAATATCTCTCGCCTTTTGCGTTCATTTCTTGGTCTCCGTGTTGTTTCTAACCGGAATACCGATAAATGGTCTGTGCTGTGTAAATTCTAAACTTCTAGCAACCTTATTGCTTGAAGTTATTGGTCTACAGTTTCATTCTAAGTCTATTGATTATTGAATCATCATTCAAACATTGATCGTACTACCTAGTCCAGATTCCTGGGTGCACCCTTCTATCATTGTTCAGTAGTGTATGTTTCCCTCGAGCATACATCATTATGACATTTGATCCGACAAAGGATATTTCCTTGTTCACATAATTGTGGAAATCAATCCTTTGGAAATCTCGATGATTTGTTGCTGAGCCTATCAGCCACCTCCTCATCCTCTCCTTGGTTTACTGATGACCTCTTGTTTCAGAGCTCACTTACATAGATCACTTCTGAAAATCTCACAATGTCATCTCGTCAAATTGTGCTGCACCTTTTCTTCTCAGGCATCCCGAGTCTGAGGTATCCTGACACCAATCAAATCTGAATCTCGGTCAGATATGATGGTTGGAACATATTTCCAAGAGTTATAACGTTGGTCTTTATATGACCCGGTAAGGTGGTATCATACCTATCCCACCTGGCAGGAGGCCCTATTGTTATAGTTCCCTATTAGCAATGTTATCCATTCTTCCATGAGGAAACTGTAAGACTTATTCCGTAAGTTGTTCCTGATGGGTCCTTTGTGTATTCAAAGTACGACCTTTGCTTGAAGACCATGTCAATGCTATCTCAAAGCATGTCTATGGTACTCCGATTTTCAACAGGAACATTTGAAGCCCAATGTTAAATGTTTCCTGCTCAATTATCCAAACACCGCTGTATGGGTAATGTCTTGAAAATTTCTCTCCCGTTACCTAAAGAGTTTTCTACATTATATCCTTACATGGATATCATGCTCTGCTTGTCCTTGGGGAGGATATACCCTTGAAATATGTGTTTAATTACATTCTCCTTTCCATTGTTCTGTTTAAACTTATTGAGGTTTATATGATCTAAGCAGTAATATGTCACTGCTTTTATAAGCACCTCAGTGTACAACTCTGTCAGTAAGACCCTGTTACTATTGTTGTTGACATTCCGGTAACCACCGACGGACGATAAACTTTGCCTAATGGTCCGCCTCATTCAACGAGCAGGAAAATGTTTCTCTTCGTCCCTCGCCCTTGGTACCAACGTTGTTGCCGACATAACTGACATGGTACTCTCTGACATGCCTTGCTATCATGACCGAGCAAGATGTCACCGCTCCTCCTACTTTTAACCCACATGGTGGGCCCATAACCCACAGTTCCACAGGATCGAAACCTAACTCTCCTGTACATCCCTGTTTCGAAGTTATCCCTTGCTCTTCATTTCGTATGTAATTTGCGAGCCACCTTCCTAGTGATCAATTCAGGTATCGGACGTAATACTTTCCCATCGCTCTGAACCCCTGTCACATTTCGTTTCAGGCAACTAACAGTTGCCTATCCACTTGAAACTCCTTAATTCACCTTCTTAATTTACTCTTGATGACTTTCTTGAATTTCAACTCGAGAGGTGACTCTATACCTCGTTCACTGAGATAGCCCTAAGTACCTAACATGTATTGAGCTTCGTACTTCACGAGTTTTCCCCCTTATATTTTTTGTAAGTACGATGGGGTTCCCAAAGGAAGGACAACAGCTTCCTCATGATGCATTGATGTAGAGAAATGAAGACATCAACGCTATGGATCAACCTCTTCAAGAAGGGCAACCAAGACCGAGAAGACACGTTAGAATTTCGTAACCAGAACTTCCCCCTACTCCCCTCTTAAATCTCGGGACGAGATTTCTTGTAGTGGAGGAGATTTGTGACGCCCAGATAATCGAGCTACAGTAAACCTCTGCTAATGGTGCCACGCCACCTCGGTTACTGTTGATAAACTCGAGTTAGTCAAAAACGATTCAAATTTAAAAATTAAAATATAGGAAAACAGTAAAATTTTCAAATATCAAAACTAAAATGTTCGGGTTGTGTCAAATAAATCGTAAGTAATTATGGCGGAGAAACCAAACTTCGATAAAATGTTTAAAGGCTCTAAAACAATTAAAACAATAATGAGAACAATTAAACAAATGCCTATCGAATTTATAAAATGCTAAAACTATTTTATTATGGGTTAAGAATTAATCTTACAGTAGTTTGTTGATTAATACAAATTTGGCCACTAGTGGTAACTTTGTAAAACTAAAAATAGAAAAGAAAATTAAATAATAACAGAAAACAAAACAACAACAAAAAGAAGGGGGGGGGGGAACCCCCTGCCCCCTGGGCTTCGGCCCGGCAGGCCGCAAGCCCCCCCTCCTTGGGCCACAGCCCACCTGACCCAGCCGGCCTCCCCCAGTCCTGCTTATCCACTCCCCCCTCCCGAACCCTAACCCCCACTCACCCCCACTCGCCCCCCCAGGCCGTCACTCCCCTCGCTCCCCCACTCCCCGATCCCCTCTGGATCGGGGCGACGACCGCGGCGCCCGGCGCCCCGCTACCTACCCCGCCACCCCGGCGATGCCAGGCGCTCGCTGGACCTCGTCGGCGCCGCCCCATCGTCTCTTCCCCGCCGGACCCCCTCGAGCTACGACGCCGCCACCACGACGCCGCCTTGCCGGAACACGCCCTCGCCGGACCGCTCCGCCGTCATCCTCGACCTCCTCCTCGTCCCCCGTTGCCCCGTCCCCTATGGCCCCAGTGAGCAGCGCCTCCCTCCCTTCCCTTCTCTGTCGCCGGCGCCGTTTCCCCCCACCACGCAGCGCCCGCGTGCCGGAGCTCACGCTCCGGGCCGCCCTCGCCACACCGCACCATGCCCGCACGTCCCGGTCCTCCTCCTCCCCGTCCCGCAGCTCCGTCCGGCGCTCGCGCTGCTGCCGCTGCCCACCACGGCCTCGCCCCGGCGCACGCCTCCTCCCCTGCTGCTGCAGCTGCTTGCCCGCGCCGTCGCCTGGGCCGTGCCGCCAGCGCCACCGGCGCGGCGGCGCCGCGCCGCGCGTGCCCTGCAGCGCCCCCCCGCCACCATTGTTGCTTCGCTGCGCCGACCGCCCCCTCCTCGCCGGCCCCGCTGCACCGCCCCGCCCTCCTCCGGTCACCGGAGCCAGGCCGCGCGCCCGCCCCTTCGCCCACTGGCTGTAGCGCCCGCACGGGCGCCCCATGCCTGCTAGCCGGTAGCCCGCGCCCGCTAAGGCCCCAAGGGCCTATGATAAAGGGGGCCCACCCCACAGAACGTTTTAATTAAAAAAAGAATAAAAAAATATAATAATAATATTAATTAATTAATTAATTAAGGAATTAATTAAGTTAATTAATTATAATTAAATTAACCTAATCACTAATTAATCTAATTAAATGTTAGTTAATTAAAACAGAGTATGACGAACGGGACCCACACGTCAGTTGACCAGTCAACGCCTCTGTTGACTGCTGACGTCATGCTGACGTCATGCTGACGTCAGCATGCACTGTTCTGGATAATGTTTAATTAAATTAATTAAATAAATCCTAAAATAATTTAAATCTTTTAAAAATTAATAGAAAATAAACCGTAGCTCAGATGGAAAAACTTTGTACATGAAAGTTGCTCAGAACGACGAGACGAATCTGGATACGCGGCCTGTTCATTCGTCACGCATCCCTAGCATAGCAAACTCGCAACTTTCCCCCTCCGGCTCCTCTGCCCGAAAACGAGAAACACCGGGGATACTTTCCTGGATGTCATCCCCCTTCACCGGTATCACCTACTACCGTGTTAGGGCACCTCTAACGCCGTTACTTGTCATGTCATGCATCACTATGCCTATGCTTGCTATTATATTTATTGTTTCTTCCCCCTCTTCTCTCGCTAGACACCGAGACCGACGCCGCTGCTACCCAGTACGACTACGGAGTTGACGACCCCTCTCTCTTGCCAGAGAAACCAGGCAAGCCCCCCCCCCTTGATCACTAGATATTGCCTACTCTCCTCTATACTTCTTGCAATAGAGTAGTGTAGCATGTTACTTCTTCCCGTTAATCCTATACTGATGCATAGCCTGTCCTTGCTACTGCTGTTGTTACCTTTACCTGCAAACCTAATGCTTAGTATAGGATGCTAGTTTATCATCAGTGGCCCTACATTCTTGTCCGTCTGCCATGCTATACTATCGGGCCGTGATCACTCGGGAGGTGATCACGGGTATGTACTATATACTTTATACATGATACATGTGGTGACTAAAGACGGGTAGGCTCGTAGGAGCACCCGCGAGTGGATCTTTGAGGCGGAGCGACAGGGCAGGTTCCGACCACCTAGGAGAGAGGTGGGCCTGGCCCTGGTCGGTGTTCGCGGATACTTAACACGCTTAACGAGATCTGGGTATTTGATCTGAGTCTGGCCATTTGGTCTATACGCACTAACCATCTACGTGGGAGCAGTTATGGGTATCCCGGCGTCGTGGTATCAGCCGAAGCCTTCGTGACGTCAGCGACTGAGTGGCGCGCGCCGGATTGGACTGGAAAGCCACTAGGCTAGGTCTGCTTCCGGCCGCGTACGCAACGTGCAGGTGTGCAAAGGGCGATGGGCCCAGACCCCTGCGCCATAGGATTTAGACCGGCGTGCTGACCTCTCTGTTGTGCCTAGGTAAGGCTGCGACGTGTTGATCTTCCGAGGCCGGGCATGACCCAGAAAAGTGTGTCCGGCCAAATGGGATCGAGCGTGTTGGGGTATGTGGTGCACCCCTGCAGGGAAGTTTATCTATTCGAATAGCCGTGTCCCTCGGTAAAAGGACGACCCGGAGTTGTACCTTGACCTTATGACAACTAGAACCTGATACTTAATAAAACACACCCTTCCAAGTACCAGATACAACCGGTGATCTCTCTCTCACAGGGCGACAAGGAGAGTATCATCGGGTAGGGTTATGCTATACGATGCTACTTGGAGGACTTCAGTCTACTCTCTTCTACATGCTGCAAGACGGAGGCTGCCAGAAGCGTAGTCTTCGACAAGATTAGTTATCCCCCTCTTATTCTGGCATTCTGCAGTTCAGTCCACATATGATATCCTTATTCCATTTGATACCCATGCATATGTAGTATAGCTCCTTGCTTGCGAGTACTTTGGATGAGTACTCACGGTTGCTTTCTCCCTCTTTTCCCTCTATCCCTTCTACCTGGTTGTCGCAACTAGATGTTGGATCCCAGGAGTCAGACGCCACCGTCGACGACGACTCCTACTACACCGGAGGTGCCTACTACTACGTGCTGCCCGCTGACGACGACCAGGAGTAGTTAGGAGGATCCCAGGCAGGAGGCCTGCGCCTCTTTCGATCTGTATCCCAGTTTGTGCTAGCCTTCTTAAGGCAAACTTGTTTAACTTATTTCTGTACTCAGATATTGTTGCTTCCGCTGACTCGTCTATGATCGAGCTCTTGTATTCTAGCCTTCGAGGCCCCTGGCTTGTAATATGATGCTTGTATGACTTATTTTATTTGTAGAGTTGTGTTGTGATATCTTCCCGTGAGTCCCTGATCTTGATCGTACACATTTGCGTGTATGATTAGTGTACGATTGAATCGGGGGCGTCACAGTAACACATAGAGAATGATGGAATGAAACAACTATACTATATGCATATTTGGCTGGTGGAAAGCTCTATGGTTACTGTTTTGCATAAAGCCAATTTTTCCCTACTGCAAAGGAATAAATTTATTTAACTATCATGGTGGTTGTTAAACATTGAGAATGGTTGACAGCATTCTCAATCCCAATTAAAAGTAATCATTAAAACCCAACAATATTAATTAGAAGTAACATGATGAGATTCACATGATATTCAAGTACTAGATACTCAAGATTGTCCATAACCGGGGACACGGCTAATCATGATTAGTTTATTACACTCTACAGAGGTTTGCGCACTTTTCCCCACAAGACTCGATTGCCTCCGTTGGATTTCTCGCACTACTCGTGTTTGAGAAACAGATGACCGAGACACAGTCTATCAGAAGCACTAGCACCTTACGATGGATAGAACGGTACACCTACTTTCCCCTACACCTGCTAGTCTACCCTGTAAGAGTTCGCACGACTTAGTCAACTATGCCAGAGCCCATAATGGCTTGTGGCTGCACACGTAAGTATTTAGCATGAAAGATCTTATGATCCCTTTGAGCTTGGGTGGCGGTCCAAAGAAAAACAGGCAAGTCCTGATAGACATCAGGTGCCTCAATCCACCCAGATGTGTGTTTAAGTTGCCACCTTAGATAAACCATTAAAATTATCATTCTCACATCTGTCATGGATATCACTCACCCAATCCACGTCTACTAGCATAGCATGGCATAATAAGCAAACGTAGAAGTAACTCCCAAGGGTTTTATAATAAACAGGTAATAGGTACTACCTCATCTACTTCCCATCCCACAATTTAATTAGATCCTAATCATGCAATGTGTGAGGATGGATCTAATGCAATAAAACTGGGTTGTAGAAAAGGTATGATCAAAGTGTTACTTGCCTTCCTGATGATCCGCGAGTCCTAGAGATTCAAAGTAACAGGCGGCGCAACCCGGGTAATCTATCGCAGACAAACAACAAGTATACAATAAGTACTCATCTAATGCACAAGTAAACCTCGAACAAAAGATCGAACCAGAAAGTTCAACTTAAGAACTCCGGTTGCAAAGAAAGAAAAGAACCGAACAAAGAAACCGAAAACAAACGGAGGAAAACAACTCGGTTCTAGCAAGTTGAATCTAGTTCAAATTTTACCATAGCAAAACTTAGTTAAAGTTAATTAGTCGGAACGGCGGTTTCGAAACGAAACTCCAGGCGCTTGAATCACCTGATTCCGATAAACGAGCAAGAAGATAGACTCGAACGAAGATCGGATCTGAGATCACGATCGCGGAATAAATCCGACGAGAAGAAAAACAAAAACGGTTGAATGAACGGACGTTCGTTATCCTAGAAGAATCTGGTGATCACGTTCGTTAGGACGAACGGTCCGGCGAATGGTCTCGGGCAACTAAATCGGAAAAAGAAGACGGATCCGATCTAGGGTTTCGAGAAAAGAAAACCGAACAAAAAACCGATCTACAAAACCGGAACGGTTTCGCAAAGAACCGGAGAGAAAAATGAATCAGAGAAGAAGAATCGGAACGATTAGAAGTAAACAATCCGATGAAAAGAAGAGATGCGGCGTGGGGCTACCTCCGGTGAGGTCTCCGGCGAGGGCTCCGGCGGCGTGGGCGTGGGGCGGCGGCGGCAAGGTGCGGCGACGGCGGTGGTGATGATGGGCGGCGGCGGCGGTGGGGCACTAGGGCCACGCGGCGCGGGTGACGCAGGGCGCGGCGCGGGGTGAGGCGCGGTGTGTGGTGGAGCTCTAGGCTTTGGGTTTGATGATTTAGAGGGGGGGTGTGGGGGTATTTATATTGGGGAGGGGGAGGGTTTGCTTGGAGTAGAGGACAAGGAATAAGAGTAGGGATTGGAAAGAAAAAGAGGGAAGGAAAGATCTAGAAAAAAACGAAAGTAGGACAAGAGTCCTACTAGGAATCCACAAAGGGCGGCGGCGGCGGCCTCCTGCGCCTGGGGCGCTCGCACGGCGCGGCGCCTGGCCCGGCCGGCTGGGCCTTTGGCCCAGGGGCACGCGGGACTTTTTTTTAAATGGTTCCGCGCTCGGGAAAAAAACAGAAAAACAATTCTACCGGACTCCAAAACTAATAAAGTAAATTTTCCCCGACTCCTAAAAATGAGTCGAACAAAATGAACTTTTCTCCGGGCCTAAAATGCAAGTTTTGAAAACACGCATTTTTCCCTATACAAACAAAAAGCAAATAAACTCCGACAAAATCCAATGATCCTTTCTTCAAAATTTGAGAAGAACTCAAATATGAAAAAGACGAAATCTCCAACTCACTCCGAGGGTCCTTGAATTGCGTGAAATTTCTAGGATCGACAAAATGCAAGAAAATATGATATGCATGATGATCTAGTGTATAACATTCCAAATTGAAAATTTGGGATGTTACAAGTTACTACCACACATTGGGATCCTTAATTGACTCTCTCGGCTTCTTAATCACCCTTGTCCTCTGTCCAGGAGTTGCAAGTAGTTTCTGGTGTTTGTAGTATGCTGGAGGCCGTGGGCAGCACGGACCGGAGGGGTGGGCTGTGATGCGGTAGGCACGTGGCCAGGCATGCCGGGCGCCCGTTTGGTGTCTCGGAACCCTGTACACATCGTTCGGGGCCGTATGTGGAAACCTCAGCCGGACACCCTGTGGATTGAACCTGAATAGGCAATAAACCTGGACTAGAGACTTGAGTGTTTAGGTAGGCCGTGGCCGACACCCTCGCTGGGCTTCCGCTTGAAGGTTGCCGAGTACATGTCGTGTAAACGGCGATAAGTGGTGAGAGCGTGTGTGAAGAACTACACCCCTGTAGGGTTAACATCATCTATTCGAATAGCCGTGTCCGCGGTAAAGGACTTCTGGGTTGCCTATAACAGTTCATAGACAAGTGAAAGTGGATACTCTAAAATACGCAAGATAAGCGTGAGTG
Organism: Triticum monococcum; assembly: GCA_034509565.1. NCBI lineage: Eukaryota > Viridiplantae > Streptophyta > Magnoliopsida > Poales > Poaceae > Triticum > Triticum monococcum. The sequence goes on from CM067843.1 coordinate 573,598,842, forward strand.
CTATGGATGGCCTTCTCGTAGGGAGACGGGAGTGGATCCATAGTGGTGTATTGATATGGTGAATATGTGGACTCGTGTGCGCCACCTCAAAAGAGTTACTTGCAGTCGTAGTTCAGGTTAGCCACTGAGTCAAAGCTGGCTTGCTGCAATTAAACTCCACCACCCCCTTTGTTGATACCGATGCATATGTAGATAGTTCTGATGTAAGTCTTGCTAGGTACATTTGTACTGACGTTTTCCTATTTTATGTTTTGCAGAGAGATGTCGGTCTCGCTAGTAGTCCCGTGTGGACTTCGACGTTTAGCTTGATACCTCAGCTACGATCTTGTACCTCAGCAGGATCTGGTAGATAGTCAGGGTACTCAGCCTTTTTCATTTGTAGATGTCTGTACTCAGACATGTTAAGCTTCCGCATGTGCTTTGACTTGTATGCTCTGAAAGTTGGGTCATGAGACCCATGTTTGTAATATCTCGCTCCTCGGAGCCTATTGAATAAATACCCTTGAGTCGTAGAGTCTTGTTGTGATGCCATGTTGTATTTGCACATATCGAGCATATTGTGTGTATGATTGAAATGCTTGGTATGTGTGGGATCCGACATCCTAGTTGTTTATCCTTGGTAGCCTCTCTTATGGGGAAATGTAGTCTTGTGCTTCCATGAGCCATAGTAGTCCGCTACAGCCCAGTTCACCAGAGTCCTGCTAGCCCAGCACTACTGCTCCGGAACACTTGACTGGCCGGCATGTGATTCACTTTGTTCCTGTGTCTGTCCCTTCAGGGAAATGTCACGCGGTGACATCCGGAGTCCTGCCTAGCCTGCTACAGCCCGGTTCACCAGAGTCCTGTTAGCCCAGCGCTACAGCCCGGATTCTTACGCTGCTGACCGACATGCTCGATGTTGATTCATGTATGCCTGTCCCCGTAAGTTAGTGCCACTTTGGGTTCAAGACTAGTGATGTCGGCCCGGGTTCTCTGTTATACGGATGCTAGCAACACTATCATATACGTGAGCCAAAAGGCGCAAACGGTCCCGGGCCATGGTAAGGCGACACCCGTGGGAATACAGTGCGTGAGGCCGCAAAGTGATATGAGGTGTTACCGGCTAGATCGATGTGACTTGGAATCGGGGTCCTGACAGCTTTGGTATCAAAGCCTGACTGCCTGTAGGTTTACCGAGCCAAACTGGTCGAAGTTGAGTCTAGAAATGCTTTAGTTATGTAAGGGAATTGATTGTGGAAGGGAACGTAAGGCTCTTTTTACTCCTTTACCTTATGCCTTCTGATCTGAGTCAACCTCTTCTTTTCTGCGGGGATTAAGAACTAGGCTTCTCATCTTTCTATCATGATCACGTGTTACTAATCTGTAGACTTATAAGATTGATGGTTTCAAGCCCAGTTCAGTTCCTACTACTTCTGTGTGTTGACAGTTGATCTTAGACCCTTGATTTTGTGATGTTAAGTGGTTATGCTACCATTTTGCAGGATGTCTCAAATATTTTTGAGCATTTACAGCCGTTATGATGTCCGAGTAATCCCAGGTTTCTGAATAGCCTGATGCGTTTGCAAATCCCTTCTTTCCGATCCCGATATCCTTTTGGGCCAGATTAACCACACTAATTGCTGAGTTGAGGTACTCCATTGCCTCGACATACATGTTGGAGCTATTACTATGACCCTAGGTGTTCTAGAGAACCACCCAGTAATCTAGCCATGTTTTGTGTTCCCAGTGTGATGATTCTACCCATCTTTCTCGAAAGCATCCCGTGATGCCATTTAGTTAGTAGGCATTCTATTCCTAGGTTTTTGAACCAAGATTCACTCTACTCGTTCATGTTGATAGTGTTTGCTAGTTCCTTTAGCATATTAGTAACCTTGCGATAGTCCTCGAGGTCCATGGTATTTCCTTCTTCCAAATACCATGAACTGCTTATGGCAGAAGTTCTTTTGAACCAAAAGATCACAAACAAAGTGCTCTTGATGAGTTCTCCATTCTATAATGTGAATCTGCCAGTTCTACCTTCCTGCATGGGTTATCCGGAAGAAATGTTGAGCTTTGCTCGACGTACTAATCTATGCATCCACAACTCAGAAAGATATATGTTCATTCGAGTTGTTCCTCCTCCGTTGTTTTCTGACCCTCATCTATCAATTGATAGTCATGACTAGTTGTGCATTCGTGTTCATCGATGCCTATTATTCTTGTGGTTCGTCAAGCCATCCTATTCAGAATGACTAGGAAAAACAAACTCCAGTACCTCATCCATATCCAGGATTGGGTCAAAGTAGTTGTACTCCTCAGATCAAATTGCAATTCCAGCTTTTGTTCTGTTCTACCTTGGAGTGTTACCGTCTTAACGTCAAGAGTGTCATGAGAATTGCCCCACCTCTTATGAATTCTTGACGGAGTGATACTTCTCGCCATCATTATTCATTCTTCGGTCCCATGTTGTTGCAACCGGAATACCAACAAGTGAACCGTGATGTGTGAAATCAATACTCCTAGAAACTAGTTGCTTGGTAGTAAATGGACAATATTCTCATTCTTAGCGTGTTGGTTATTAAATCATCATCCTAAGATTGATCGTGCTACCTAGTCCTTATTTCTGGTGCACCCTTCGATCAATGATTTAGGATTGTGTCAATCCCTCACTCTTTTGATCATATCATCTTGCCCTGAAAAGCAAGGTTGTTCTCGAGCTTATTAACATATCGGTGGTTCATGATTTTTCGAATATCTTCTCGGAAGTATTACCAGGTTGTCCCCTGACTGTTATGTTGAGCTCGTGATCAAGTTCGTTTCTTGTGAACCACCCTTTCTCCAAGAATCTGTGTTGGATACCCCTGAGCTAGTTGGTTGAGCTAAACAACAACTTGGAGAGTTGGAAGATAAAAGCTTAATCCACTTAGTTCATCACTAAGGGATATCCTTGTCTGTATGTGTTGAAGAAAGATGATATCTCCACCAATTGGTCCTCGTGATCAGTTGTTGGATCTATTGCCTTGTCAAAACATTGACTTGAGTATGGGCTATCATCAAGTCAAATCAGAACCAGCGATGTTCGTAATGTGGTCTCACTCGTGGTTGATCCCTCGAGCATACATCATTACATCTTTTGGTCTGATCAATGCTATCACTGTGTTCACATGATGGTGGAAGTCCAGTGATATGGAAATTCCGATGAGGTGTTGTTGAGCCATCAGCAGCATTTTGTCTCCTCCATGATTCATGTTGAACATCAAGCTAGTGTTGGAAATTTTGTAAGCATTGCCTTCGTGTTCCGCTTATGAGGTATTTGGTGAAAGAAGTGACTTTCTCCAAGTTCGCGTGCACTAGGTGTAAGTTGCCGCCATGAATTTCAGAAAGGTTTGTTTTGTTTCCCCTGGAATCATCCCAAATCAGTCATGCATACATGCAAAGTATTCTATGGTTTGGTAGATTAATTACCTCCACTCCACATGTATTCCCTAGCACACCAAGCCACTGATTGATTTGTTCAAGGAAAAGGAGTTGCTGTGCGAATACTAGTTCATGCACAAGGACTTCGATATCCTCAATGATGGTTCCCCACCTGAACTCGGTAGTGTTTTGTTGTAAGACTTCTATATGGTCATGCTTGTCTTGGGCAACGTGTTCACATGTATGTAGCAGAACCAGCTCATGTTTTGGAGCATGCTATCGTAGTTCATTCTCCGAGAATCTCGCAACGCCATCTCGTCGATTTGTGTTGCAAACCTTTATTTTTCTTTCTAGACTTGATGAGTCTGGAATATCCTGTTACCAACTAGATCTGAATCTCAGGTAGATATGATGGTTGGAACTTTTCCAAGATCTGTTATGTAGGTCCCGACAAGGTTGATGTTCTGGCCGACACACCTAGCTAGAAGATCTATCATTGTAGTATCTTGATTGAGCTATTTGACCATCTTCTCCATGAGGATCTCGTGCGACTTATTCTAGAAGTTGCTCCCTTGGGATCCTTGTGCTCTCGGTTTCCTCGGATATGCTAAAACCATTCAAACAGTGGAATCACACTCTACTGTTGAGTGTATCCCCAGTTACTAGAATCATTCCCAACATTTGCATTTTGTTCCCAGCTTGCACTGCCATTGTGCCATCCCCTATGGACTACCTTTCTCAGTAATTACTGATTAGGATCATCTTCAAAGTGGTCCTACCACAGATCCCATCCATTTCCGATGATAACCAAAATCATCCATTGCGTTGTGTTCAACAAGGTAGTCCACATCACCCATCCTAGTCCGGGTATGTCATCCCTTCATACTCCGCCAAACGATTGTTGTGGTTTGCCTTCGGCTGGTATAAAGAGTGTCAATGATCTCTGAATCAAAAGTAATTCTTTTTGCCACTTAAGGGAATATTCTTGCGAGTCACCTTCCTTAATGTGTCTCGTTGTGGTATCATGGCAACCCAACTCCTCGCTACGTTGACACCGTTCACCACCCTCCTAGGTGTGGGAATTCCGCTACTTGTTTAAACCTTGTCATATGCTCATTTCCATCATTCTTGACGTGTGTATCGTGTCTCATCTCGACAGATGTCGCTATGTCTCGTTCTGTGAGTTGATCGTCGGTTGCTCGATCTTCGAGAAGATCGATTCTTCGAGAGTTCCTTTTCCTCCCGTTATCGTGTTGGATGGAGTTCTCAGAGCAAGACATCGGGACAAAGATGGTGATCGTGTCAACATTCCTATGAAGTGCAACCTGGATCGTGAAGGCCGTGTTAGCTTGTGCCCCCCTCTGTCTTCTTACCTCACGACTTGAATCTCGGGACGAGATTCTTGTTTAGTGGGGGTGAGTTGTCACAGCCCTAGAATTGTTTGCAATTAGTGGCACAAGCATCCATGCATCTAGTCTAAATTACTTCTTTAGTTTGAAATGGGGGATAATAAACCCTAACAGCAAATGACATTCAACCAGGTTCAAACTTAAATCTTTTCAATGATCCCAAGATGCCCTTTAGAAATGTTCATCTTTTTGAATTGGTCCAACACCTCTGACAAAAATGATGCACATATTTCTAGGCCATTCTGGATTTCTGAATTAAGTCATATTGTATTTGCATTTGGGCATTTAAATGAAATAAAATATTTTAAATGCTCAAATAATCTTAAACTAAAATGTTTACCATTGGATATATTCTAATTAGTAGCCATGATTAGTCTCATGATTTTTCAACACATTCTGGTATTTTTAATAAAGCCCAGAAGTTATAGATAAATAGAAAACAGAAAGAATTAGAAAAGAGAGAGAGAGAGAGAAGAGCTCACCTAGCCCACATGGCGGCCCAACTGTGCAGCCCAGCCCAGCACCGCAGCCCCCTCTGTCGTCTTCCTCCTCACGCCAGTAGGCAGGGCGCGTGGTCGCCGCGCGCGCGCCAGCTCCTTCTTCCACCACGACGCCCCGCCTCTTTTGGATGTGCCACGGAGACGCCCCGCTCCTCTCTCACTCTCTCTCGTTCCTTCCCCTCCTCTCCCTCGCTCTCTCTCACCGCGCCCGAGCACTACCCTCGCCCTCCCCACCGAGCCACGCTTCGCCGGAGGCCCTGCATCGCTGCCATCGGGTCATCTTCAACCTCGGTACCCGCCGGACGCCGTTCATCGATTTGCCTCGCTCTGGTCGCCCCCGAGCCCACTGATCTGCTCATCGACCTCCCTGTGAGCTCCGCCAATTTTCCCCTCTTCTTTCCCACACGTTTGCACCCTCTAGGCCATAGTTCCACCATGGTCGAAGCTCGCCTCTGCTCGAGCTTGTCGCCGGCGTCGCTCCGGCGACCATTTGGTCATCCCGTGCTACCCAACATGCTTGCCGCATCGCGTAGTGCCTCGCTAGCGCCTCAATTTCCACGTTTGCACGCCGCAGCCCCAACCCCGCACATGGCCGAACTCCGGCCACCGCCTTGGAGCTCACCGTCGTCGGCTCCGGCCACCATAGGCCTGGCCTCCACCCCCACCAGATGCGCGTCTGCAAGAGCTATTGAACGAGCCCAAGAACGGCCTCGCCCGTCCCCTGTGGGCATTTTTCAAGCCGCGCCACCGTCTCGGGGCTCGCCGGCGTCGAGTCGCCGGTGGGTTTGACCCTGCTGATCGTTGACCGGGTGGGCTCAGTTTGACCCCCTGGGTCACTGACATGTGGGCCCCAGGCTACTAACTAAACTAGGATTAGTATTAGTTTAACACTAACTAACTTTAGTTAGTTAACTAACTACTGACCAGTGGGTCCCATTGGTCAGGTTTGACCTGGACCACGTCTGTTGACCAGATGACATCAGTATGACGCAAGGCTGACACAGTAAACACTTTTGTGTATTTTAAATAAATCTAAATGATTTATTTATTTCCAGAAAATGTCCTAAACTTCTAAAATTCAGAGTAATTCAACCGTAACTCCAAATCAAATAAATTATATATGAAAAATTATCAGAAAAATTCAAGTACTCTGTTCATGGCATTTGCATGCATGTTTGAACAACCTAGGGTTGCTGTACATGGCAATTTGCATAATTGACATTTAAATAAGCACATATGGAGTTTGAATTTGAACCCTTGGTTCAAACCAACTTCATTTAATATGGTTGCTAGTTGCATTAGCTCAATCCACAGCATATTGCCATGACATTATCATGCATCATAATTGTTGCATTGCATTGATTGTGTTCCTCTTTGTTTGTCGGTAATTGCCCCCTCTCGATAGACGTGGTTCCGACGATGAGTTCGATGACACCGATGAAGAGCTATACTATCTTCAGAAGTGCCAGGCAAACAAAACCCCCTTGTTCATTCCGATACAATCCCACACTCTCGCCCGTGCTCTACTTTACTGCATTAGGACAACAACGATTCATCTGTTACTTGCCGCGGTAGTTGAACCCCTTATCCTCTGCATGACCTGTCATTGTCACAGTAAATAGATGAAACCCACTAGCATGAGTAGGAGTTGTTTGAGCCCTGATGTGCCTACTCATTCATGCTTGTTTTGTCGTGCCTGCTATTGCTTAGAGTTGTGTCTGGTCTGATTCATCGGGAATGAATTGGAATGGTGATGAACATGTCCTACTGTGTGTGAGCTAAGTGTGTGAACACTATTTGGTAAAGGTAGCGGTGAGAGGCCATGTAGGAGTACATGGTGGGTTGTCTCATTGAAGCCGTCCTCAGGAACTGAGTTCTATGTTTGCGATCCATGAAACAGTTACTACCACACATTGGGATCCTTAATTGACTCTCTCGGCTTCTTACTCACCCTTGTACTATGTCCAGGAGTTGCAAGTAGTTTCTGGTGTTTGTAGTATGCTGGAGGCCGTGGGCAGCGCTGACCGGAGGGGTGGGCTGTGATGTGGTAGGCACGTGGCCGGGCATGCCGGGCGCCTATTTGGTGTCTCGGAACCCTGTACACATTGTTCGGGGCCTTATGTGGAAACCTCAGCCAGACTCCCTGTGGATGGAACCTGAATAGGCGATAAACCTGGACTAGAGACTTGAGTGTTTAGGTAGGCCGTGGCCGACACCCTCGTTGGGCTTCCGCTTGAAGGTTGCCGAGTACATGTCGTGTAAACGGCGATAAGTGGTGAGAGCATGTGTGAAGAAGTACACCCCTGCAGGGTTAACATCATCTATTCGAATAGCCGTGTCCACGGTAAAGACTTCTAGGTTGCCTATAATAGTTCATAGACAAGTGAAAGTGGATACTCTAAAATACGCAAGATAAGCGTGAGTGCTATGGATGGCCTTCTCATAGGGAGACGGGAGTGGATCCATAGTGGTGTACTGATATGGTGAATATGTGGACTCGTGTGCGCCACCTCAAAAGAGTTACTTGCAGTCGTAGTTCAGGTTAGCCACTGAGTCAAAGCTGGCTTGCTGCAGTTAAACTCCACCACCCCCTTTGTTGGTACCGAGCATATGTAGATAGTTCTGACGTAAGTCTTGATGTGTACATTTGTACTCACGTTTGCCTATTTTATGTTTTGCAGAGAGATGTCAGTCTCGCTAGTAGTCCCGTGTGGACTTCGACGTTTAGCTTGATACCTCAGCTACGATCTTGTACCTCGGCAGGATCTGGTAGATAGTCAGGGTTCTCAGCCTTTTTCATTTGTAGATGTCTATACTCAGACATGTTAAGCTTCTGCATGTGCTTTGACTTGTATGCTCTGAATGTTGGGTCATGAGACCCATGTTTGTAATATCTCGCTCCTCGGAGCCTATTGAATAAATACCCTTGAGTCGTAGAGTCTTGTTGTGATGCCATGTTGTATTTGCACATATCGAGCATATTGTGTGTATGATTGAAATGCTTGGTATGTGTGGGATCCGACATCCTAGTTGTTTATCCATGGTAGCCTCTCTTATGGGGAAATGTAGTCTTGTGCTTCCATGAGCCATAGTAGTCCGCTACAACCCGGTTCACCGGAGTCCTGCTAGCCCAGCACTACTGCTCCGGAACACTTGACTGGCCGGCATGTGATTCACTTCGTTCCTGTGTCTGTCCCTTCAGGGAAATGTCACGCGGTGACATTCGGAGTCCTGCCTAGCCTGCTACAGCCCGGTTCACCAGAGTCCTGTTAGCCCAGCGCTACAGCCCGGATTCGCACGCTGCTGACCGACATGCTCGATGTTGATTCATGTATGCCTGTCCCGTAAGTTAGTGCCACTTTGGGTTCACGACTAGTGATGTCGGTCCGGGTTCTCTGTTATATGGATGCTAGCACCACTATCATATACGTGAGCCAAAAGGCGCAAACGGTCCCGGGCCATGGTAAGGCGACACCCGTGGGAATACCGTGCGTGAGGCCGCAAAGTGATATGAGGTGTTACCGGCTAGATCGATGTGACTTGGAATCGGGGTCCTGACATATGATCAACATAATGATGTTCACCATTGAAACTACTGCATCTCACGTGATGATTGGACATGGTTTAGTTGATTTGGATCACGTGATCACTTAGAGGATTAGAGGGATGTCTTTCTAAGTGGGAGTTCTTAAGTAATATGATTAATTGAACTTAAATTTATCATGAACTTAGTACCTGATAGTATCTTGCTTGTCTATGTTGTTGTAGATATATCGCTCGTGCTGTTGTTCCATTGAATTTTAATGCGTTCCTTGAGAAAGCTAAGTTGAAAGATGATGGTAGCAATTACACGGACTGGGTCCATAACTTGAGGATTATCCTCATTGCTGCACAAAAGAATTACGTCCTGGAAGCACCGCTAGAGAACAAACCTGCTGCAGGGGCTGAACCAGATGTTTTGAACATCTGGCAAAGCAAAGTTGATGACTACTCAATAGTTCAGTGTGACATGCTTTATGGCTTAGAACCGGGACTTCAACGACATTTTGAACGTCATGGAGCATATGAGATGTTCCAAAAGTTGAAGTTACTATTTCAAGCAAATGCCCGGATTGAGAGATATGAAGTCTCCAATAAGTTCTATAGCTGAAAGATGGAGGAGAATAGTTCTGTCAGTGAGCATATACTCAAGATGTCTAGGTATAATAATCACTTGATTCAAGTGGGAGTTAATCTTCCGGATGATAGCGTCATTGACAGAATTCTCCAATCACTACCACCAAGCTACAAGAGCTTCGTGATGAACTATAATATGCAAGGGATGGATAAGACAATTCCCGAGCTCTTCGCGATGCTAAAGGCTGCGGAGGTAGAAATCAAAAAGGAGCATCAAGTGTTGATGGTTAACAACACCACCAGTTTCAAGAAGGGTAAAGGGAATAAGAAGGGGAACTTCAAGAAGAACAGCAAGCAAGTTGCTGCTCAGGAGAAGAAACCCAAGTCTGGACCTAAGCCTGAGACTGAGTGTTTCTACTGCAAGCAGGCTGGTCACTGGAAGCTGAACTGCCCCAAGTATTTGGCGGATAAGAAGGATGGCGAGGTGAACAAAGGTATATGTGATATACATGTTATTGATGTGTACCTTACTAATGCTCGCAGTAGCACCTAGGTATTTGATACTGGTTCTGTTGCTAATATTTGCAACTCGAAACAGGGGCTACGGATCAAGCGAAGATTGGCTAAGGACGAAGTGACGATGCGCGTGGGAAATGGTTCCAAAGTCGATGTGATCGCAGTCGGCACACTACCTCTACATCTACCTTCGGGATTAGTATTAGACCTAAATAATTGTTATTTGGTGCCAGCATTGAGAAGGAACATTATATCTGGATCTTGTTTGATGCGAGACGGTTATTCATTTAAATCAAAGAATAATGGTCGTTCTGTTTATATGAGTAATATCTTTTATGGTCATGCACCCTTGAAGAGTGGTCTGTTCATATTAAATCTTGATAGTGACGATACACATATTCATAATATTGAAGCTAAAAGATGTAGAGTTGATAATGATAATGCTACTTATTTGTGGCACTGTCGTTTAGGTCATATCGGTGTAAGCGCATGAAGAAACTCCGTACTGATGGACTTTTGGAATCACTTGATTATGAATCACTTGGTACTTGCGAACCGTGCCTCATGGGCAAGATGACTAAAACGCCGTTCTCCAGAACTATGGAGTGAGCAACTGATCTGTTGGAAATCATACATACTGATGTATGTGGTCCAATGAATGTTGAGGCTCGCGGCGGGTATCGTTATTTTCTCACCTTCATAGATGATTTGAGCAGATATGGGTATATCTACTTAATGAAGCATAAGTCTGAAACATTTGAAAAGTTCAAAGAATTTCAGAGTGAAGTGGAAAATCATCGTAACAAGAAGATAAAGTTTCTATGATCTGATCGTGGAGGAGAATATTTGAGTTACGAGTTTGGTCTTCATTTGAAGCACTGCGGAATAGTTTCGCAACTCACGCCACCCAGAACACCACAGCGTAATGGTGTGTCCGAATGTCATAATCGTACTTTATTAGATATGGTGCGATCTATGATGTCTCTTACTGATTTACCGATATCATTTTGCGGTTATGCTTTAGAGACGACCGCATTCACGTTAAATAGGGCACCATCTAAATCCGTTGAGACGACGCCTTATGAACTCTGGTTTGGCAAGAAACCAAAGTTGTCGTTTCTTAAAGTTTGGGGCTGCGATGCTTATGTGAAAAAGCTTCAACTTGATAAGCTCGAACCCAAATCGGAGAAATGTGTCTTCATACGATACCCAAAGGAAACTTTTGGGTACACCTTCTATCACAGATCCGAAGGCAAGATTTTTGTTGCTAAATTTGGATCCTTTCTAGAGAAGGAGTTTCTCTCGAAAGAAGTGAGTGGGAGGAAAGTAGAACTTGATGAGGTAACGGTACCTGCTCCCTTATTGGAAAATAGTTCTTCACAGAAACCGGTTCCTGTGACGACTACACCAATTAGTGAGGAAGTTAATGATGATGATCATGAAACTTTAGATCAAGTTGTTACTGAACCTCGTAGATCAACCAGAGTAAGATCCGCACCAGAGTGGTACGGTAATCCAGTTCTGGAAGTTATGTTACTAGACCATGACGAACTTATGAACTATGAAGAAACGATGGTGAGCCCAAATTCCGCAAAATGGCTTGAAGCCATGAAATCTGAGATGGGATCCATGTATGAGAACAAAGTATGGACTTTGGTTGACTTGCCCGATGATCGGCAAGCCATTGAGAATAAATGGATCTTAAAGAAGAAGACTGACACTGACGGTAATGTTACTGTCAATAAAAATCGACTTATCGCAAAAGGTTTTCGACAAGTTCAAGGGATTGACTATGATGAGACCCTCTCACCCGTAGCGATGCTTAAGTCTGTCCGAATCATGTTAGCAATTGCTGCATTTTATGATTATGAAATTTGGCAAATGGATGTCAAAACTGCATTCCTGGATGGATTTCTGGAAGAAGAGTTGTATATGATGCAACCAGAAGGTTTTGTCGATCCAAAGGGTGCTAACAAAGTGTGCAAGCTCCAGCGGTCCATTTATGGACTGGTGCAAGCCTCTCAGAGTTGGAATAAACGCTTTGATTGTGTGATCAAAGTATTTGGATTTATACAGACTATTGGAGAAGCCTGTATTTACAAGAAAGTGAGTGGGAGCTCTGTAGCATTTCTGATATTATATGCAGATGACATATTACTAATTGGAAATGATATAGAATTTCTGGATAGCATAAAGATATATTTAAACAAGAGTTTTTCTATGAAAGATCTTGGTGAAGCTGCTTATATATTGGGCATCAAGGTCTATAGAGATAGATCAAGACGCTTAATTGGACTTTCACAAAGCACATACATTGACAAAGTTTTGAAGAAGTTCAAAATGGATCAAGCAAAGAAAGGGTTCTTGCCTGTGTTACAAGGTGTGAAGTTAAGTAAGACTCAATGCCCGACCACTTTAGAGGATAGAGAGAAAATGAAAAATGTTCCCTATGCTTCAGCCATGGGCTCTATCATGTATGAAGTGCTGTGTACCAGACCAGATGTCTGTCTTGCTATTAGTTTAGCAGGAAGGTACCAAAGTAATCCAGAAGTGGATCACTGGACATCAATGAAGAACATCCCGAAGTACCTGAAAAGGACAAAGGATATGTTTCTCGTTTATGGAGGTGACAGAGAACTCATCGTAAATGGTTACGTCGATGCAAGCTTTGACACTGATCCGGACGATTCTAAATCGCAAACCGGATACGTGTTTACATTGAACGGTGGAGCTGTCAGTTGGTGCAGTTCTAAACAAAGCGTCGTGGCGGGATCTACGTGTGAAGCGGAGTACATAGCTGCTTCGGAAGCAGCAAATGAAGGAGTCTGGATGAAGGAGTTCATATCCGATCTAGGTGTCATACCTAGTGCATCGGGTCCAATGAAAATCTTTTGTGACAATACTGGTGCAATTGCCTTGGCGAATGAATCTAGATTTCACAAGAGAACCAAGCACATCAACAGACGCTTCAACTCCATCCGGGATTTAGTCCAGGTGGGAGACATCGAGATTTGCAAGATACATACGGATCTGAATGTTGCAGACCCGTTGACTAAGCCTCTTCCACGAGCAAAACATGATCAACACCAAGACTCCATGGGTGTTAGAATCATTACTATGTAATCTAGATTATTGACTCTAGTGCAAGTGGGAGACTGAAGGAAATATGCCCTAGAGGCAATAATAGAGTGATTATTTATATTTCCTTATATCATGATAAATGTTTATTATTCATGCTAGAATTGTATTAACCGGAAACTTGATACATGTGTGGATACATAGACAAAACAATGTGTCACTAGTATGCCTCTACTTGACTAGCTCGTTGATCAAAGATGGTTATGTTTCCTAGCCATAGACATGAGTTGTCATTTGATTAATGGGATCACATCATTAGAGAATGATGTGATTGACTTGACCCATTCCGTTAGCTTAGCACTTGATCGTTTAGTATGTTGCTATTGCTTTCTTCATGACTTATACATGTTCCTATGACTATGAGATTATGCAACTCCCGTTTACCGGAGGAACACTTTGTGCGCTACCAAATGTCACAACGTAACTGGGTGATTATAAAGGTTCTCTACAGGTATCTCCGAAGGTACATGTTGGGTTGGCGTATTTTGAGATTAGGATTTGTCATTCCAATTGTCGGAGAGGTATCTCTGGGCCCACTCGGTAATGCACATCACTATAAGCCTTGCAAGCATTGTAACTAATGAGTTAGTTGTGGGATGATGTATTACGGAACGAGTAAAGAGACTTGCCGGTAACGATATTGAACTAGGTATTGAGATACCGACGATCGAATCTTGGGCAAGTAACATACCACTACTAGGAAAAGGCCTACTAATGGCGCACCAGTTTTGCCTACTAATGGCGCACTACTGGTGCGCCATTAGTACCACGTCTGCGCCGACCATTTGGGATAGATCGCGTATGTTTGGGTGGGTGGGTGGAATTGAATCAGAATCCTCACCCGATCCGAGGCTCAGTGGCCAAGGAGTTTCCAAACTCGAAAGCTTGGATTCTTGAACGTTTTCTGTTAAATCTAGCCCGCTGCCTGATTCTGGGTTCAGGCTTTGAGTGACGTCCTCCCCTCCGCGGGTATCCAGTTTGGGGGTCGGAAATCCGGACGTAGCTAGTCCTTAAGATAGATGGAGTTTTGCCGCATTGTTCTATCACCACTGTAACATGGTGGGTGACCTGGGGAGAGTTAATTTCTCTTAGATCGGGTTTAGGCCCAATCTGATCGTAATCTGTAGCGACTCCCAGGGCAGCAATACGATCCAAGAGCTCGTTCAGGGAAGAGAGCTCCATTGGATCTAACTGCTCGGCGAGTTCTGAGTTGATGTGAAGATTTCTTTCGATGACCCGAGAAGTCATCGTCGGCGCAGCGGCCGAACATGCGATCATAAGAAAACCACCTAGCCGGAGAGTTTGGCCGATAGCCAGAGCTCCCTCAGTGATAGTGCCGTCTTTAAAGACGGGACGAGACATCCTTCCTTGTGGCGACGGCACAACGGAACTCTCAATGAAAGAACCAATGTCGGTGTCAAAACCGGCGGATCTCGGGTAGGGGGTCCTGAACTGTGCGTCCAGGCCAGATGGTAACAGGAGGCAAGGGACACGAAGTTTTACCCAGGTTCGGGCCCTCTTGATGGAGGTAAAACCCTATGTCCTGCTTGATTAATATTGAAGATATGGGTGTTACAAGAGTATATCTACCACGAGATCAGAGAGGCTAAACCCTAGAAGCTAGCCTATGGTATGATTGTATGTTGTGATTGTTGTCCTACGGACTAAAGCCCTCCGGTTTATATAGACACCGGAGAGGGTTAGGGTTACACAAGGTCGGTTACAAAGGAGGAGATATCCATATACGTATTGCCTAGCTTGCCTTCCATGCCAAGTACAGTCCCATCCAGACACGAGACGAAGTCTTCAATCTTGTATCTTCATAGTCTATCAGTCCGGCCAATGGAGATAGTCCGGCTGTTCGGAGACCCCCTAATCTAGGACTCCCTCACCTGCATTATATGCGTGGGGGCTGAAGCCGATGACTGCAATCTTTCAGGTTATATACATGTATACATAAACGGCCGCACAGGAGGCATCACAATACTTTCGGGCAAAAGTATAAATACATCCTTGATAAATTCAATAAATCATTGTTTTTACAATGAGAATACATGTCACTCAAACATGACATTCTTCGAGCACTGGGCCTCTATCCTACGAGCGCCCTCAAGAACTTCTTCAAAATAGTGCTCGGCAGCCACTCGGCCTATGGCCGAACACTGCGCCGCGACAGTGGTGGCATCCATTTCTGCCCAGTATGTTTTCACACAGGCAAGGGCCATCCGCGAGCCTTCTATGCACGCCGACCTCTTCATCGCATTAATGCGCGACACCGCACCAAGGAACTGCTGCACCAAGCTAAAATAGCTGTTTGGCTTTGGCCTTTTCGGCCACAGATGATCCATGACAGACCTCATGGCGAGTCCGGACAATCTATTGAGTTCGGCCCATTCGGCAAGCTGATCAGTGAATGGAAGCAGACGCTCTGGAACACTAAATTGCGACCAGAACGGTTTGTCCACTTCACGATCTGTCTGATCTCGGAAGTATTCGGCCGCATCGACAGCGCTCGCCACTAGGTCCAGATATGCGTCGGCCGAACTCCACAGCCGATTCAGAGGGGCATACCGCGCATCGCCAAACGTCCTCTGCAGCATAAAGGGCTTCCCAGCCACAATGTCCTCGGCTTCACGTAGTTCCTCCTTCTTCGCTCTCATTGCAGAGCGGGTGTCCTTGGTCGCCATTGTGGCCTTTTCAAGGTCCGTAGCCTTCGCCCGGTTTTCTTCTTCAAGAGATTGGCAGCGATCGGCAGTGTATTTTAACTTCTCAGCCATTTTGGCCATTTTCACTTTGCTCTCGCTATGAACGGCCTTCTCGGCTTTCAACTCTCCGGCCGCCTTCAAAGCAGCCGAATTACTACTCCTTGCTTGCTCATTGGCTCAGGCAAGCTCTGCCCGCAGGGCCTCCATGGTGGCAGCTCCATCTGTAGTCACAACATATTAAAGATACTGGCATTACGCTGCTCTTACTATGTGACATTCACTACAAATATCACCTACCCTGTGCCTCGTCAAGCCACTTGTCAACAAGCTCGATGTCGGCATCCGCCGCATCCAGTCGTCGTTCTAGTTCGGCAACTCCATCAGTCCGGCTAGTCACCGGAGCTTCAGACACCTGCACATAATGGCAGTCTGGTTATTACCAGGGACTACGATCCTCTATTCGCCGCCGTTCTCGACGACAACCAGAGTCTCAGGGGCTACTATCTATACAGGGTGCACCTAAAAATGTGTGGATGCATTCACGTACCTCAAAGCCCGTCAGTAGACTCATAAAGGTTTCATGCAACCCGCTTTCGGTGGATGAAATCCTTTCAATCACCGTACCCATCAATGTATGGTGCTCTTCTGAGAAGTGGATCACCCTAGCAGATCCCTCAGTGCGTCCGACCGCATACCAGACGGTGCCGGATTCTTTTGTTTGCTCCTTTCAAGAGCCGGATACTGAGGGCTTCGGATGACCACGGGATTACCTTCTGGCCTTCCCGGATCCAGAGAAACTCTCAGTGATGACACTTCAAGGTCGCCCGCTTCTTGAGCCAGGGAGTTCGGGGGAGGCGTTTCGCTCTCCATCATCTTCGGAAGAAAATCCCCTGAAGACGAGCTCTGCTGAGAAGGGCTCAGATCCGAACTGCAACATAGATGCTTCGGTTATCTTCCACAGAAGTAAGGTAGAATATCTTCACTATTAAGTACTTTTTGGTTACTTGCAGCTCGTTAGAGGGCTGATCCCTGCACGGACTTTGTGCGGCAGAAGCACCCTCCGAGACGGGACCCTCTGGTGGAGTTTTCTTCTCCCATTTGGAAACCTTGGTTTCCGAGTCATCAGAGGTAGTCCTCTTCCTCCCCCGGGACGAGGGAACGTCAGATTCCTTCCCTTGGTTATCCTCCCTCACGGAGGCGCTCGTTCCCTCGGTTGGAACAGGTAGCGGTGGAGGCCCGCTTTGGCCCTCTCTATTCGCACCTTCATCTTCCTTTGAGGGCACCGGGCAAGGTGCTAGCTCGAGCATCTTTTCCAGCACCGGGTTGTCCAAGCCTTCAGGAAGGGGGGGGGGCGAACACCGAATCATCTTCGCCTTTGTTATCCAGTCCTGGTCAAAGAGTGATTTCTTAGAATGACGTCATGATAAATGAAAGACGGTGTGTTCGGCTAGAGGATTACTTACTTGGTCGGCGGTGTGGTTACTACTCAGGCCCACGTCCTCGGAGGTGTCCGGACACTCTATTTGAGGTCCGAAGAATGATTTATACATCTCCTCGTGCGTCAGGCCAAGGAAATTCTGAACAGCGCGCGGTCCTTCTGGGTTGAATTCTCACAAACGGAGGGGTCGGCGTTTGCAAGGATGGACTTAACGAACCAGCATGACTTGCACTACCATAAACCAAACTAAAATCTCCCTCGAAGAGATCCCGGATGCGGCTCTGCAGTATGGGCACATCCTTGGCTGGACCCCAGCTCAGCCCCCTGCTGATCCATGACATCAATTGTGGTGGAGGGCCGAGCGAAAGATGGGGGGAGCTACCCACTTGGCACTTCTGGGAGCGGTGATGTAGAACCACTCCCTTTGCCATAATCTGGACACCTCTGGAAAGGAACCTTTTGGCCACGGAGCTCCAGCAATCTTGCTTATTAATGCACCCCCGCACGCTGCATACTGCCCCTCGACCGTCTTCGGCTTCACATCAAAGGTCTTGAGCCACAGGCCAAAGTGAGGGGTAATGCAAAGGAAGGCCTCACATACGACAATAAATGTCGAGATGTGGAGAAAGGAATCCAGGGCTAGATCGTCGAAATCAAGCCCATAATAGAACATCAAACCCCTAACGAAGGGATCCAGAGTGAGGCCTAGCCCTCGGAGGAAGTGGGAGATGAACATGATGTCTTCGTTGGGTTCAGGAGTAGGGACGACCTGCCCTCGGGCGGGTAGCCGATGCGAGACTTCGGCGGTCAAGTATCTTGCCTCCCTCAACTTCTTGATATCCTCTTCCGTGACGGAGGAGGGCATCCACCGGCCCTGGAGGCTGGATCCGGACATGATTGAAGGTTCGGAGCACCTGACCTGGGCTTTGGGTGTTAGAACTCGAGGCTGGGGAAGGATTCGATTGAGCACGGGAGGAAAAAGTAAAAACCTTGACCCTTTATAAAGAGGGTGAATATCAAGCGTCCTCCTCGTGGCTGTTTGGGACTTGCCTAAAATCTAGGAGTCCTAGGCGTGGTTGGGTTACCCACGCCCGTATTGATGAGAATCCCGTAATAAGGGGAACACAATCTCTGCTTTGACAAGATGTGTCAAGAAACTGCCTCGTGTTATGTGCGGGTCTAGTTAAAGGAAACGGTTCGAATAATCACCGGGCCATGGCATAATGCCATGTTGGCAAAATGTGTCAGCAGATTAGATTTGTGGAAATATTATTCTCTCTACGGTGGTATGTGGAACTTATTTTGCAGGGTCGGACACTATCCTTATATTTCAATTCTTCCGTGGAGTATTCGGAGGAGGAACCCGCCTTGCAATGCCGAAGACAATACTACGCGCCGGACTCATCGTCATTGAAGCCTGGTTCAGGGGCTACTGAGGGAGTCCTGGAATAAGGGGTCTCCGGACGGCCGGACTATATCCTTTGGCCAGACTGTTGGACTATGAAGATACAAGATTGAAGACGTCGTCTCGTGTCCGGATAGAACTCTACTTGGCGTGGAAGGCAAGCTAGGCAATACGGATATGTATATCTCCTCCTTTGTAACCGACCTTGTGTAACCCTAGCCCCCTCCGGTGTCTATATAAACTGGAGGGTTTTAGTCCGTAGGACAACATACAATCATACCATAGGTTAGCTTCTAGGGTTTAGCCACTCCGATCTCATGGTAGATCAACTCTTGTAATACTCATATCACTAAGAATAAATCAAGTAGGACGTAGGGTTTTACCTCCATCAAGAGGGCCCGAACCTGGGTAAAACATCGTGTCCCCTGCCTCCTATTACCATCCGCCTTAGACGCATAGTTCGGGACCCCCTACCCGAGATCCGCTGGTTTTGACACCGAGAGCCGTAGTTTTGGTCGTCAATCAGAGGAGGTTTGGCCGTCACCGTCTTTGCCGGTCGCAGAGGGGACACGACCACCGGCGACATACCACGGCGGCCTCAGCAGCTTCCGACGAGAGCTCCAAAGCGGCCAGTAGCCGGCCGGCATGAAGGAAATATGCCCTAGAGGCAATAATAAAGTTTTTATTTATTTCCTTATTTCATGATAAATGTTTAGTATTCATGCTAAAATTGTATTATCCGGAAAAACATAATACTTGTGTGAATACATAGAGAAACTAAACGTCACTAGTATGCCTCTACTTGACTAGCTCGTTAACCAAAGATGGTTATGTTTCCTAACCATAGACATGTGTTGTCATTTGATTAACGGGATCAAATTATTAGGAGAATGATGTGATTGACATGACCTATTCCATTAGCTTAGCACCCGATCGTTTAGTATGTTGCTATTGCTTTCTTCATGACTTATACATGTTCCTATGACTACGAGATTATGTAACTCCCGTGTGCCGGAGGAACACTTTGTGTGCTACCAAACGTCACAACGTAAATGGGTGATTATAAAGGTGCTCTACAGGTGTCTCCAAAGGTACATGTTGGGTTGACGTATTTTGAGATTAGGATTTGTCACTCCGATCGTCGGAGAGGTATCTCAGGGCCCTCTCGGTAATGCACATCACTTAAGCCTTGCAAGCATTGCAACTAATGAGTTAGTTGCGGGATGATGTATTACGGAACGAGTAAAGAGACTTGCCGGTAACGAGATTGAACTAGGTATTGGATACCGACGATCGAATCTCGGGCAAGTAACATACCGATGACAAAGGGAACAACGTATGTTGTTATGAGGTCTGACCGATAAAAGATCTTCGTAGAATATGTAGGAACCAATATGGGCATCCAGGTCCCGCTATTGGTTATTGACCGGAGACGTGTCTTGGTCATGTCTACATTGTTCTCGAACCCGTAGGGTCCGCACGCTTAAGGTTTCGATGACAGTTATGTTATGAGTTTATACGTTTTGATGTACCGAAGGTTGTTCGGAGTCCCGGATGAGATCACGGACATGACGAGGAGTCTCGAAATGGTCGAGACATAAAGATTGATATATTGGAAGCCTATGTTTGGATATCGGAAGTGTTCCGGGTGAAATCGAGATTTTACCGGAGTACCGGGAGGTTACCGGAACCCCCTGGGAGCTATATGGGCCTTAGTGGGCCTTAGTGGAAGAGAGGAGAGGTAGCCAAAGATGGGCCACGCGCCCCTCCCCTCCCTTGGTCCGAATAGGACAAAGAGAGGGGGCCGGCCCCCCTTCCTCTTCTCCCCCTCCACGAATCCTATTCCAACTAGGAAAGGGGGGATTCCTACTCCCAGAGGGAGTAGGACTCCTCCTGGCGCGCCTCTCCTGGCCGGCCGCACCCCCCCCCCCTTTGAGCCTTTATATACGGAGGCAGGGGCACCCCAGAGATACACAAGTTGATCCACGTGATCATATTCTTAGCCGTGTGCGGCACCCCCTTCCACCATAGTCCTCGATAATATTGTAGCGGTGCTGAGGCGAAGCCCTGTGACAGTAGTACATCAAGATCGTCACCACGCCGTTGTGCTGACGGAACTCGTCCCCGACACTTTGCTGGATCGGAGTCCGGGGATCGTCATCGAGCTGAACGTGTGCTAGAACTCGGAGGTGCCGTAGTTTCGGTGCTTGATCGGTCGGGCCGTGGAGACGAACAACTACATCAACCAAAGGCTTCCATTATCGATCTATAAGGGTACGTAGATCACACTCTCCCCTCTTGTTGCTATGCATAACCATGATCTTGCGTGTGCGTAGGAAATTTTTTGAAATTACTACGTTCCCCAACAGTGGTATCAGAACCTAGGTTTTAAGTGTTGATGTTATATGCACGAGTAGAACACAAGTGAGTTGTGGGCGATATAAGTCATACTGCTATTGGTGAACGTTGCAGAAAACAAAAATTTTCCTACGGTTTCACCAAGATCCATCTATGAGTTCATCTAGCAACGAGTGATCAGATGCATCTACATACCTTAGTAGATGGCGAGTGGAAGCGTTCAAAGAACGGGGATGAGGTAGTCGTACACGACGTGATCCAAATCACCGATGACCAAGCGCCGAACGGACGGCACCTCCGCGTTCAACACACATACGGTCAGGGTAACGTCTCCTTCTTCTTGATCCAGCAAGAGGGAAGAAGAGGTTGAGGAAGATGGCTCCAGCAGCAGCACGATGGCGTGGTGATGGTGGAGCTGCAGTACTCCGTCAAGGCTTCGCCAAGCACTATGAAGGAGGAGGAGGTGTTGGAGAGGGAGAAGGAGGCAACCAAAAGCGTGGGTGAAAAGCCCTCCTTCCCCCACTATATATAGGAGGGCCTAGGGGGGCGGCGGCCAAGGGAGGTTTCCCTCCCCCCCCAAGGCACCTAGGGGGTGCCTTCCACTTGTGGGACTCTTCCCCTTTTGAAACCCTAGGCGCATGGCCCTCTTGGGGCTGGTGCCCTTGGCCCATGTAGGCCAAAGCGCACCCCCTACAGACCATGTGGCCCCCGGGGCAGGTGGCCCCACCCGGTGGGCCCCCGGGACCCTTCTAGTGGTCCCGGTACAATACCGGTGACCCCGAAACTTGTCCCGATGGCCGAAATAGCACTTCCTATATATAATTCTTTACCTCCGGACCATTCCGGAACTCCTCGTGACGTCCGGGATCTCATCCGGGACTCCGAACAACATTCGGGTTACTGCATACACATATCGCTACAACCCTAGCGTCACCGAACCTTAAGTGTGTAGACCCTACGGGTTCGGGAGACATGTAGACATGACCGAGACGACTCTCCGGTCAATAACCAACAGCGCGATCTGGATACCCATGTTGGCTCCCACATACTCCACGATGATCTCATCGGATGAACCACGATGTCGAGGATTCAAGCAACCCCGTATACAATTCCCTTTGTCAATCGGTATGTTACTTGCCCGAGATTCGATCGTCGGTATCCCAATACCTCGTTCAATCTCATTACCGGCTAGTCACTTTACTCGTACCGTAATGCATGATCCCGTGACCAGACACTTGGTCACTTTGAGCTCATAATGATGATGCATTACCGAGTGGGCCCAGTGATACCTCTCCGTCATACGGAGTGACAAATCCCAGTTTTGATCCGTGTCAACCCAACAGACACTTTCGGAGATACCCGTAGTATATCTTTATGGTCACCTAGTTACGTTGTGACGTTTGGTATACCCAAAGCACTCCTAAGGTATCCGGGAGTTACACGATCTCATGGTCTAAGGAAAAGATACTTGACATTGGAAAAACTCTAGCAAACAAACTATACGATCTTTATGCTATCTTTAGGATTGGGTCTTGTCCATCACAGCATTCTCCTAATGATGCGATCTCGTTATCAATGACATCCAATGTCCATAGTCAGGAAACCATGACTATCTCTTAATCAACGAGCTAGTCAACTAGAGGCTTACTAGGGACATGTTGGTGTCTGTTATTCACACATGTATTGCGATTTCCGGATAATACAATTATAGCATGAATAAAGACAATTATCATGAACAAGGAAATATAATAATAATGCTTTTATTATTGCCTCTAGGGCATATTTCCAATAGTCTCCCACTTGCACTAGAGTCAATAATCTAGTTACATTGTGATGAATCGAACACCCATGGAATTCTGGTGTTGATCATGTTTTGCCATAGGGAGAGGTTTAGTCAACGGATCTGCTACATTCAGGTCCGTATGTACTTTACAAATATCTATGTCTCCATCTTGAACATTTTCACGAATGGAGTTGAAGTGACGCTTGATGTGCCTTGTCTTCTTGTGAAACCTGGGCTCCTTGGCAAGTGCAATAGCTCCAGTGTTGTCACAGAAGAGCTTGATCGGCCCCGACGCATTGGGTATGACTCCTAGGTCGGTGATGAACTCCTTCACCCAAATTGCTTCATGTGCTGCCTCCGAGGCTGCCATGTACTCCGCTTCACATGTAGATCCCGCCACGACGCTCTGCTTGCAACTGCACCAGCTTACTACCCCACCATTCAAAATATACATGTATCCGGTCTGTGACTTAGAGTCATCCAGATCTGTGTCGAAGCTAGCATCGACGTAACCCTTTACAACGAGCTCTTCGTCACCTCCATAAATGAGAAACATTTCCTTAGTCCTTTTCAGGTACTTTAGGATATTCTTGACCGCTGTCCAGTGTTCCTTGCTGGGATTACTTTGGTACCTTCCTACCAAACTTACGGCAAGGTTTACATCAGGTCTGGTACACAGCATGGCATACATAATAGAACCTATGGCTGAGGCATAGGGGATGACACTCATCTCTTCTATCTCTTCTGCCGTGGTCGGACATTGAGCTGAGCTCAATTTCATACCTTGTAACACAGGTAAGAACCCCTTCTTAGCCTGATCCATATTGAACTTCTTCAATATCTTCTCAAGGTATGTGCTTTGTGAAAGACCTATGAGGCGTCTTGATCTATCTCTATAGATTTTGATGCCTAATATATAAGCAGCTTCTCCAAGGTCCTTCATTGAAAAACTCTTATTCAAGTAGGCCTTAATGCTGTCCAAGAGTTCTATATCATTTCCCATCAAAAGTATGTCATCTACATATAATATGAGAAATGCTACAGAGCTCCCACACACTTTCTTGTAAACGCAGGCTTCTCCATAAGTCTGCGTAAACCCAAACGCTTTGATCATCTCATCAAAGTGAATGTTCCAACTCCGAGATGCTTGCACCAGCCCATAAATCGAGCGTTGGAGCTTGCACACCTTGTCAGCATTCTTAGGATCGACAAAACCTTCCAGCTGCATCATATACAATTCTTCCTTAAGGAAACCATTAAGGAATGTCGTTTTGACGTCCATTTGCCATATCTCATAATCGTAGAATTCGGCAATTGCTAACATGATTTGGACGGACTTCAGCTTCACTACCGGTGAGAAAGTCTCATCGTAGTCAACCCCTTGAACTTGTCGATAACCCTTAGCGACAAGCTGAGCTTTATGGATGGTCACATTACCATCCGCATCTGTCTTCTTTTTAAAGATCCATTTATTTTCTTTGGCTCGCCGATCATCGGGCAAGTCAGTCAAAGTCCATACTTTGTTTTCATACATGGATCCTATCTCGGATTTCATGGCTTCTAGCCATTTGTCGGAATCCGGGCCCGCCGTTGCTTCTTCATAGTTCGAAGGTTCACCGTTGTCTAACAACATGATTTCCAAGACAGGGTTGCCGTACCACTCTGGTGTGGAACGTGTCCTTGTGGACCTTCGAATTTCAGTAGGAGCTTGATCAGAAGTATCTTGATCATTGTCATTAACTTCCTCTCTAGTTGGTGTAGGCACCTCAGGAACATTTTCTTCAGTTGCGCCATTTTCCGGTTCAAGAGGTAATACTTCACCAAGTTCTACTTTCCTCCCACTCACTTCTTTCGAGAGAAACTCCTTCTCTAGAAAGAATCCATTCTTGGTAACAAAGATCTTGCCTTCGGATCTAAGGTAGAAGGTATACCCAACAGTTTCTTTAGGGCATCCTATGAAGACGCATTTTTCCGACTTGGGTTCGAGCTTTTCAGGTTGAAGTTTCTTGACATAAGCATCGCATCCCCAAACTTTTAGAAACGACAACTTAGGTTTCTTCCCAAACCATAATTCAAACGGTGTCGTCTCAACGGATTTCGACGGAGCCCTATTTAAAGTGAATGCGGCAGTCTCTAAAGCATAGCCCCAAAAAGATAGCGGTAAATCGGTAAGAGACATCATAGATTGCACCATATCTAATAGAGTGCGATTACAACATTTGGACACACCATTACGCTGAGGTGTTCGAGGCGGCGTGAGTTGTGAAACTATTCCACATTTTCTTAAGTGTGTGCCAAATTCGTGACTCAAGTATTCTCCTCCACGATCTGATCGTAGAAACTTGATTTTCCTGTCACGTTGATTTTCAACCTCACTCTGAAATTCCTTGAACTTTTCAAAGGTTTCAGACTTGTGTTTCATTAAGTAGACATACCCATATCTACTCAAGTCATCAACGAGGGTGAGAACATAACGATAGCCACCGCGAGCCTCAACACTCATTGGACCGCACACATCAGTATGTATGATTTCCAATAAGTTGGTTGCTCGCTCCATTGTTCCTGAGAACGGAGTCTTGGTCATTTTACCCATGAGGCATGGTTCGCACGTGTCAAATGATTCATAATCAAGAGATTCTAAAAGTCCATCTCCATGGAGCTTCTTCATGCGTTTGACACCTATGTGACCAAGGCGGCAGTGCCACAAGTATGTGGGACTATCATTATCAACCTTACATCTTTTGGTACTCACACTATGAATATGTGTAGCATTACGCTCGAGATTCATTAAGAATAAACCATTCACCATAGGAGCATGACCATAAAACATATCTCTCATATAAATAGAACAACCATTATTCTCGGATTTAAATGAGTAGCCATCTCGAATTAAACAAGATCCTGATACAATGTTCACGCTCAAAGCTGGCCCTAAATAACAATTATTAAGGTTTAAAACTAATCCCGAAGGTAAATGAAGAGGCAGCGTGCCGACGGCGATCACATCGACCTTGGAACCATTCCCGACGTGCATCGTCACCTCGTCCTTTGCCAGTCTCCGCTTATTCCGAAGCTCCTGCTTTGAGTTACAAATGTGAGCAACTGCACCGGTATCAAATACCTAGGAGCTACTACGAGTACTGGTAAGGTACACATCAATTACATGTATATCACATATATCTTTTGTTTTGCCGGCCTTCTTGTACGCTAAGTATTTGGGGCAGTTCTGCTTCCAGTGACCACTTTCCTTGCAATAAAAGCACTCAGTCTCGGGCTTGGGTCCATTCTTTGGCTTCTTCCCGGCAGCTTGCTTGCCGGGCGCGGCAACTCCCTTGCCGTCCTTCTTGAAGTTCTTTTTACCCTTGCCCTTCTTGAACTTAGTGGTTTTATTGACCATCAACACTTGATGTTCCTTCTTGACTTCTACCTCTGCTGATTTCAGCATAGCAAATACTTCGGGAATGGTCTTTTCCATCCCCTGCATATTGAAGTTCATCACAAAGCTCTTGTAGCTTGGTGGAAGCGACTGAAGGATTCTGTCAATGACCGCGTCATCCGGGAGATTAACTCCCAGCTGAGTCAAGCGGTTATGCAACCAGACATAGTGAGTATGTGCTCACTGTTAGAACTGTTTTCCTCCATCTTACAGCTGAAGAACTTGTCGGAGACTTGATATCTCTCGACCCGGGCATGAGCTTGGAAAACCATTTTCAGCTCTTCGAACATCTCATATGCTCCGTGTCTCTCATAACGCTTTTGGAGCCCTGGCTCTAAGCTGTAAAGCATGCCGCACTGAACGAGGGAGTAGTCATCGGTACGTGCCTGCCAAGCGTTCATAACGTCTTGTTCTGCAGGAAGAATGTGTGCGTCACCCAGCGGTGCTTGTAGGACATAATCTTTCTTGGCAGCTATGAGGATGATCCTCAGGTTCCGGACCCAGTCCATATAGTTGCTGCCATCGTCTTTCAGCTTGGTTTTCTCTAGGAACGCGTTGAAGTTGAGGACTACGTTGGCCATTTGATCTACAAGACATATTGTAAATATTTTAGACTAAGTTCATGATAATTAAGTTCATCTAATCAAATTATTTAATGAACTCCCACTTAGATAGACATCCCTCTTCTAGTCATCTAAGTATAACATGATCCGAGTCAACTAGGCCGTGTCCGATCATCACGTGAGACGGACTAGTCAACGTCGGTGAACATCTTCATGTTGATCGTATCTTCTATACGACTCATGCTCGACCTTTCGGTCTTCTGTGTTCCGAGGCCATGTCTATACACATGCTAGGCTCGTCAAGTCAGCCTAAGTGTTTGCATGTGTAAATCTGTCTTACACCCGTTGTATGTGAACGTTAGAATCTATCACACCCGATCATCACGTGGTGCTTCGAAACAACGAACTGTCGCAACAGTGCACAGTTAGGGGGAACACTTTATTGAAATTATTATGTGGGATCATCTTATTTACTACCATCTTTCTAAGTAAACAAGATGCAAAAACATGATAAACATCACATGCAATCAAATAATAATAGTGACATGATATGGCCAATATCACATAGCTCCTTTGATCTCCATCTTGGGGCTCCATGATCATCTTGTCACCGGCTTGACACCATGATCTCCATCATCGTGTCTCCATGAAGTTGCTCGCCAACTATTACTTCTACTACTATGGCTAACGCGTTTAGCAATAAAGTAAAGTAATTTACATGGCGTTTCTTAATGACACGCAGGTCATACAAAAATAAAGACAACTCCTATGGCTCCTGCCGGTTGTCATACTCATCGACATGCAAGTCGTGATTCCTATTACAATAGCATGAACATCTCATACATCATATATATGTCATTCATCATTCATCACAACTTTGGCCATATCATATCACAAAGCAGTTGCTGCAAAAACAAGTTAGACGTCCTCTAATTGTTGTTGCAAGTTTTACGTGGCTGAAATAGGGTTCTAGCAAGAATGTTTTCTTACCTACGTAAAAGCCACAACGTGATTTGTCAACTTCTATTTACCCTTCATAAGGACCCTTTTCATCGAATCCGCTCCAACTAAAGTAGGAGAGACAGTCACCCGCCAGCCACCTTATGCAACTAGTGCATGTTAGTCGGTGGAACCGGTCTCACGTAAGCGTACGTGTAAGGTTGGTCCGGGCCGCTTCATCACACAATACCATTGAAGCAAGATAAGACTAGTAGCGGCAAGAAAGTTGACAACATCTACGCCCACAACAAATTGTGTTCTACTCGCGCAAGAAGAACTACGCATAGAACTAGCTCATGATGCCACTGTTGGCGAACGTTGCAGAAAACAAAAAAATTCCTACGGTTTCACCAAGATCCATCTATGAGTTCATCTAGCAACGAGTGATCGGATGCATCTACATACCTTAGTAGATCGCGAGCGGAAGTGTTCAAAGAACGGGGATGAGGTAGTCGTACACGACGTGATCCAAATGACCAATGACCAAGCGCCGAACAGACGGCACCTCCGCGTTGAACACACGTACGGTCAGCGTAACGTCTCCTACTTCTTGATCTAGCAAGAGGGAAGAAGAGGTTGAGGAAGATGGCTCCAGTAGCAGCACGATGGCATGGTGATGGTGGAGCTGCAGTACTCCGTCAGGGCTTCGCCAAGCACTATGAAGGAGGAGGAGGTGTTGGAGAGGGAGAAGGAGGCAACCAAAAGCATGGATGAAAAGCCCTCCTTCCCCCACTATATATAGGAGGGCCTAGGGGGGGGGCGCCGGCCCTAGGAGATCCAATCTCATAGGGGGGCGGCGGCCAAGGGAGGTTTCCCTCCCCCCCAAGGCACCTAGGGGGTGCCTTCCACTTGTGGGACTCTTCCCCTTTTGAAACCCTAGGCGCATGGGCCTCTTGGGGCTGGTGCCCTTGGCCCATGTAGGCCAAGGCGCACCCCCTACAGCCTATGTGGCCCCCCGGGGCAGGTGGCCCCACCCGGTGGGCCCCCGGGACCCTTTCGGTGGTCCCGGTACAATACCGGTGACCCCGAAACTTGTCCCGATGGCCGAAATAGCACTTCCTATATATAATTCTTTACCTCCGGACCATTCCAGAACTCCTCGTGACGTCCGGGATCTCATCTGGGACTCCGAACAACATTCGGGTTACTGCATACACATATCCCTACAACCCTAGCGTCACCGAACCTTAAGTGTGTAGACCCTACGGGTTCGGGAGACATGTAGACATGACCGAGACGACTCTCCGGTCAATAACCAACAGCGGGATCTGGATACCCATGTTGGCTCCCACATACTCCACGATGATCTCATCGGATGAACCACGATGTCGAGGATTCAAGCAACCCCGTATACAATTCCCTTTGTCAATCGGTATGTTACTTGCCCGATATTCGATCGTCGGTATCCCGATACCTCGTTCAATCTCGTTACCGGCTAGTCACTTTACTCGTACCGTAATGCATGATCCCATGACCAGACACTTGGTCACTTTGAGCTCATAATGATGATGCATTACCGAGTGGGCCCAGTGATACCTCTCTGTCATACGGAGTGACAAATCCCAGTCTTGATCCGTGTCAACCCAACAGACACTTTCGGAGATACCCATAGTATATCTTTATGGTCACCCAGTTACGTTCTGACGTTTGGTATACCCAAAGCACTCCTAAGGTATCCGGGAGTTACACGATCTCATGGTCTAAGGAAAAGATACTTGACATTGGAAAAACTCTAGCAAACGAACTATACGATCTTTATGCTATGTTTAGGATTGGGTCTTGTCCATCACATCATTCTCTTAATGATGTGATCTCGTTATCAATGACATCCAATGTCCATAGTCAGGAAACCATGACTATCTGTTGATCAACGAGCTAGTCAACTAGAGGCTTACTAGGGACATGTTGGTGTCTGTTATTCACACATGTATTACGATTTCCGGATAATACAATTATAGCATGAATAAAGACAATTATCATGAACAACTGCTTACCAGCATGTCATACTTTGGTTCAGCGGTATTGTCGGATGAAGTGGCCTGGACCGACATTACGCGTACGCTTACGCGAGACCGGTTCTCCCGACGTGCTTTGCACAAAGGTGGCTAGCGGGTGTCAGTTTCTCCAACTTTAGTTGAACCAAGTGTGGCTACGCCCGGTCCTTGCGAAGGTTAAAACAACACCAACTTGACACTATCGTTGTGGTTTTGATGCGTAGGTAAGATTGTTTCTTGCTTAATCCCGTAGCAGCCACGTAAAACTTGCAACAACAAAGTAGAGGACGTCTAACTTGTTTTTGCGGGGCATGTTGTGATGTGATATGGTCAAGACATGATGCTAAATTTTATTGTATGAGATGATCATGTTTTGTAACCAAGTTATCGGCAACTGGCAGGAGCCATATGGTTGTCGCTTTATTGTATGCAATGCAATTGCGCTGTAATGCTTTACTTTATCACTAAGCGGTAGCGATAGTCGTGGAAGCATAAGATTGGCGAGATGACAACGATGCTACAATGGAGATCAAGGTGTCGCGCCGGTGACGATGGTGATCACGACGGTGCTTCGAAGATGGAGATCACAAGCACAAGATGATGATGGCCATATCATATCACTTATATTGATTGCATGTGATGTTTATCTTTTATGCATCTTATCTTGCTTTGATTGACGGTAGCATTTTAAGATGATCTCTCACTAATTATCAAGAAGTGTTCTCCCTGAGTATGCACCGTTGCGAAAGTTCTTCGTGCTGAGACACCACGTGATGATCGGGTGTGATAGGCTCTACATTCAAATACAACGGGTGCAAAACAGTTGCACACGCGGAATACTCAGGTTATACTTGACGAGCCAAGCATATACAGATATGGCCTCGGAACACGAAGACTGAAAGGTCGAGCGTGAATCATATAGTAGATATGATCAACATAGCGATGTTCACCAATGAAACTACTCCATCTCACGTGATGATCGGACATGGTTTAGTTGATTTGGATCACGTAATCACTTAGAGGATTAGAGGGATGTCTATCTAAGTGGGAGTTCTTTAGTAATATGATTAATTGAACTTTAAATTTATCATGAACTTAGTCCTGCTAGTATTTTGCAAATTATGTTGTAGATCAATAGCTCGCGTTGTTGCTTCCCTGTGTTTATTTTGATATGTTCCTAGAGAAAATTGTGTTGAAAAATGTTAGTAGCAATGATGCGGATTGGATCCGTGATCTGAGGTTTATCCTCATTGCTGCATAGAAGAATTATGTCCTTGATGCACCACTAGGTGACGGGCCTATTGCAGGAGCAGATGCAGATGTTATGAACGTTTGGCTAGCTCAATATGATGACTACTTGATAGTTTAGTACACCATGCTTAACAGCTTAGAATCGGGACTTCAAAGACGTTTTGAACATCATGGACCATATGAGATGTTCCAGGAGTTGAAGTTAATATTTCAAGCAAATACCCGAGTTGAGAGATATGAAGTCTCCAACAAGTTCTATAGCTAAAATATGGAGGAGAATCGCTCAACTAGTGAGCATGTGCTCAGATTGTCTGGGTACTACAATCGCTTGAATCAAGTGGGAGTTAATCTTCTAGATAAAATAGTGATTGACAGAATTCTCTAGTCACCATCACCAAGTTATTAGAACTTCGTGATGAACTATAGTATGCAAGGGATGACGAAAACGACTCCCGAGCTTTTCATGATGATGAAATCGATGAAGGTAGAAATCAAGAAAGAGCATCAACTGTTGATGGTTGACACAATCACTAGTTTCAAGAAAAGGGCAAAGGGAAAAAGGGGAACTTCAAGAAAAACAGCAAGCAAGTTGCTGCTCAAGTGAAGAAGCCCAAGTCTGGTCCTAAGCCTGAGACTAAGTGCTTCTACTGCAAAGGGACTGGTCACTGGAAGCGGAACTACCCCAAGTGATTGGCAGATAAGAAGGATGGCAAAGTGAACAAAGGTATATTTGATATACAGATTATTGATGTGTATTTTACTAGTGTTCATAGCAACCCCTCGGTATTTGATACTAGTTAAGGGTGAAGTGACAATGTGTGTTGGAAGAAGTTCCAAGATTGATATGATCATCGTTGCACACTCCCTATACTTTTGGGATTAGTGTTGAACCTAAATAAGTGTTATTTGGTGTTTGCGTTGAGCATAAATATGATCTGATCATGTTTATTGTAATACGGTTATTCATTTAAGTAAGAGAATAAATTGTTGTTCTGTTTACATGAATAAAACCTTATATGGTTACACACCCAATGAAAATAGTTCGTTGGATCTCGATCGTAGTGATACACATAATCATAATATTGAAACCAAAAGATGCAAAGTTAATAATGATAGTGCAACTTATTTATGGCACTGTTGTTTAGGTCATATTGGTGTAAAGCGCGTGAAGAAACTACATGCTGATGGGCTTTTGGAATCACTTGATTATGAATCAGTTGATGCTTGCGAACCATGCCTCATGGGCAAGATGACTAAGACTATGTTCTTTGGAACAATGGAGCGAGCAACAGATTTGTTGGAAATCATACATACTGATGTATGTGGTCCGATGAATATTGAGGCTCGCGACATGTATCATTATTTTCTGATCTTCACAGATGATTTGAGCAGATATGAGTATATCTACTTGATGAAACATAAGTCTGAAACATTTGAAAAGTTCAAAGAATTTCAGAGTGAAGTGAAAAATCATCGTAACAAGAAAATAAATTTTCTACGATCTGATCATAGAGAAGAGTATTTGAGTTATGAGTTTGGCCTTCAGTTAAAAACAATGTGAAATAGTTTCACTACTCACGCCACCTGGAACACCACAATGTAATGGTGTGTCTGAACGTCATAAACATACTTTATTAGATATGGTGCGATCTATGATGTCTCTTACCGATCTACCACTATCGTTTTGGGGTTAAGCATTAGAGACAGCTGCATTCACGTTAAATAGGGCACCATCCAAATCCATTGAAACGACACAATCTGAACTATGGTTTGGCAAGAAACGAAAGTTGTCATTTCTTAAAAGTTTGAGGTTGCAATGCTTATGTGAAAAAGTTTCAACCTGATAAAGGTCAAACCCAAATTGGAGAAGTGCGTCTTCATAGGATACCCAAAAGAAAATATTGGGTACACCTTCTATCACAGATCCGAAGGCAAGACTTTTGTTGCTAAGTTCGGAAACTTTCTGGAGAAGGAGTTTCTCTCAAAAGAAGTGAGTGGGAGGAAAGTAGAAAATTTGATAAGGTAATTGTACCTTCTCCCTTATTGGAAATTAGTTCATCACAGAAATCTGTTCTTGTGACTACTACACCAATTAGTGAGGAAGCTAATGATGATGATCATGTAACTTCAGATCAAGTTACTATCGAATCTCGTAGGTAAACCAGAGTGAGATCCGCACCAGAGTGGTACGGTAATCCTGTTCTGGAAGTCATGTTACTAGACCATGACGAAATTGCGAACTATGAGGAAGCGATGATGAGCCCAGATTCCGTGAAATGGTTTGAGGCCATGAAATCTGAGATATGATCCATGTATGAGAACAAAGTATGGACTTTGATGGATTTGCCCGATGATCGGCAAGCCATAGAAAATAAATGGATCTTCAAGAGGAAGACGGACGCTGATAGTAGTGTTACTATCTACAAAACTAGACTTGTCGAAAAAGGTTTTTGACAAAGTTCAAGGTGTTGACTACGATGAAATTTTCTCACTCGTAGCGATGCTTAAGTCTGTCCAAATCATGTTAGCAATTGCCGCATTTTTATGAAATCTGGCAAATGGATAAACAAAACTACATTCCTTAATGGATTTAAAGAAGAGTTGTATGTGATGCAACCAGAAGGTTTTGTCAATCCTAAAGGTGCTAACAAAATATGCAAGCTCCAGCGATCCATCTATGGACTGGTGCAAGCATCTCGGAGTTGGAATATACGCTTTGATAAGTTGATAAAAGCATATAGTTCTATACAGACTTGCGGTGAAGCTTGTATTTATAAGAAAGTGAGTGGGAGCACTACAACATTTCTGATAAGTATATGTGAATGACATATTGTTGATCGGAGATAATGTAGAATTATTCTACAAAGCATAAAGGAATGTTTGAAAGGATTTTTTTCAAAGAAAGACCTCGATGAAGCTACTTACATATTGAGCATCAAGATCTATAGAGATAGATCAAGACGCTTGATAAGTTTTTCAATGAGTACATACCTTGACAATATTTTGAAGTAGTTCAAAAATTGGAATGGTCAAAGAAAGAGTTCTTGGCTGTGTTACAAGGTGTGAAATTGAGTAAGAATCAAAGCCCGACCACGGCAGAAGCTAGAAAGAGAATGAAAGTTATTCCCTATGCCTCAGCCATAGGTTCTATAAAGTATGCCATGCTGTGTACCAGATCTATTGTATACCCTACACTATGTTAAGCAAGGGAGTACAATAGTGATCTAAGAGTAGATCACTGGACAGCGGTCAAAATTATCCTTAGTGGAATAAGGAAATATTTCTCAATTATGGAGGTGACAAAAAGGTTCGTCGTAAAAAGTTACGTCGATGCAAGTTTTGACACAGATCTGGATGACTCTAAGTCTCGATCTAGATACATATTGAAAGTGGGAGAAATTAGCTAGAGTAGCTCCGTGTAGAGCATTGTAGACATAGATATTTGCAAAATACTTATGGATCTAGTAAACCTTTTGGGCCCGTTGACTAAAATCATCTCACAAGCAAAACATGATCACACCTTAGTACTCTTTGGGTTTTAATCACATAGCGATGTGAACTAGATTACTGACTCTAGTAAACCTTTTGGGTGTTGGTCACATATCAATGTGAACTATGGGTGTTAATCACATAAAGATGTGAACTATTGATGTTAGATCACATGGCGATGTGAACTAGATTACTGACTCTAGTGCAAGTGGGAGACTGAAGGAATATGCCCTAGAGGCAATAATAAAGTTATTATTTATTTCCGTATTTCATGATAAATGTTTATTATTCATGCTAGAGTTGTATTATCCGGAAACATAATACTTGTGTGAATACATAGACAAACTAAACGTCACTAGTATGCCTCTACTTGACTAGCTCATTAATCAAAGATGGTTATGTTTCCTAACCATAGACATGTGTTGTCATTTGATTAACGGGATCACATTATTAGGAGAGTGATGTGATTGACATGACCCATTCCATTAGCTTAGCACCCGATCATTTAGTATGTTGCTATTGCTTTCTTCATGACTTATACATGTTCCTATGAGTATGAGATTATGTAACTCCCGTGTGCCGGAGGAACACTTTGTGTGCTACCAAACGTCACAACGTAAATGGGTGATTATAAAGGTGCTCTACAGGTGTCTCCAAAGGTACATGTTGGGTTGACGTATTTTGAGATTAGGATTTGTCACTCCGATCGTCGGAGAGGTATCTCAGGGCCCTCTCGGTAATGCACATCACTTAAGCCTTGCAAGCATTGCAACTAATGAGTTAGTTGCGGGATGATGTATTACGGAACGAGTAAAGAGACTTGCCAGTAACGAGATTGAACTAGGTATTGGATACCGACGATCGAATCTCGGGCAAGTAACATACCGATGACAAAGGGAACAACGTATGTTGTTATGCGACCGATAAAAGATCTTCGTAGAATATGTTGGAACCAATATGGGCATCCAGGTCCCGCTATTGGTTATTGACCGGAACCGTGTCTCGGTCACGTCTACATTGTTCTCGAACCCGTAGGGTCCGCACGCTTAAGGTTTCGATGACAGTTATGTTATGAGTTTATACGTTTTGATGTACCAAAGGTTGTTCGGAGACCCGGATGAGATCACGGACATGATGAGGAGTCTCGAAATGGTCGAGACATAAAGATTGATATATTGGAAGCCTATGTTTGGATATCGGAAGTGTTCCGGGTGAAATCGGGATTTTACCGGAGTACCGGGAGGTTACCGGAACCCCCCGGGAGCTATATGGGCCTTAGTGGGCCTTAGTGGAAGAGAGGAGAGGTAGCCAAAGATGGGCCGCGCGCCCCTCCCCTCCCTTGGTCCGAATAGGACAAGGAGAGGGGGCCGGCCCCCCTTCCTCTTCTCCCCCCTCCGCGAATCCTATTCCAACTAGGAAAGGGGGGGGGGAGTCCTACTCCCAGAGGGAGTAGGACTCCTCCTGGCGCACCTCTCCTGGCCGGCCGCACCCCCCCCCCTTTGAGCCTTTATATACGGAGGCAGGGGCACCCCAGAGATACACAAGTTGATCCACGTGATCATATTCTTAGCCGTGTGTGGCGTCCCCTTCCACCATAGTCCTCGATAATATTGTAGCGGTGCTTAGGCGAAGCCCTGCGACAGTAGTACATCAAGGTCGTCACCACGCCGTCGTGCTGACGGAACTCTTCCCCGACACTTTGCTAGATCGGAGTCCGGGGATCGTCATCGAGCTGAACGTGTGCTAGAACTCGGAGGTGCCGTAGTTTCGGTGCTTGATCGGTCGGGCCGTGGAGACGTACGACTACATCAACCAAACGCTTCCGTTGTCGATCTATAAGGGTACGTAGATCACACTCTCCCCTCTCGTTGCTATGCATCACCATGATCTTGCGTGGGCGTAGGAATTTTTTTGAAATTACTACGTTCACCTACAGTGGCATCCGAGCCTACGTTTTATGTGTTGATGTTATATGCACGAGTAGAACACAAGTGAGTTGTGGGCGATATAAGTCATACTGCTTACCAGCATGTCATACTTTGGTTCGGCGGTATTGTTGGACGAAGCGGCC
The DNA here is from genome assembly GCA_034509565.1 of Triticum monococcum. Taxonomy (NCBI): domain Eukaryota; kingdom Viridiplantae; phylum Streptophyta; class Magnoliopsida; order Poales; family Poaceae; genus Triticum; species Triticum monococcum. Next base: position 573,635,409 of record CM067843.1, read on the forward strand.
CGGACCGACATTACGCGTACGCTTACGTGAGACTGGTTCTCCCGACGTGCTTTGCACATAGGTGGCTTGCGGGTGACAGTTTCTCCAACTTTAGTTGACCCGAGTGTGGCTACGCCCGGTCCTTGCGAAGGTTAAAACAGCACCAACTTGACAAACTATCGTTGTGGTTTTGAAGCGTAGGTAAGATTGGTTCTTGCTTAAGCCCGTAGCATCCACGTAAAACTTGCAACGACAAAGTAGAGGACGTCTAACTTGTTTTTGCAGGGCATGTTGTGATGTGATATGGTCAAGACATGATGCTAAATTTTATTGTATGAGATGATGTGATCGGCAACTGGCAGGAGCCATATGGTTGTCGCTTTATTGGATGCAATGCAATCGCGCTGTAATGCTTTACTTTATCACTAAGCGGTAGCGATAGTCGTGGAAGCATAAGATTGGCGAGACGACAATGATGCTACGCTGGAGATCAAGGTGTCGCGCCGGTGACGATGGTGATCATGACGGTGCTTCGGAGATGGAGATCACAGGCACAAGATGATGATGGCCATATCATATCACTTATATTGATTGCATGTGATGTTTATCTTTTATGCATCTTATCTTGCTTTGATTGACGGTAGCATTATAAGATGATCTCTCACTAAATTATCAAGATAAAAGTGTTCTCCCTGAGTATGCACCGTTGACAAAGTTCGTCGTGCCCAGACACCACGTGATGATCGGGTGTGATAAGCTCTATGTCCATCTACAATGGGTGCAAGCCAGTTTTGCACACGCAGAATACTCAGGTTAAACTTGACGAGCCTAGCATATGCAGATATGGCCTCGGAACACTGAGATCGAAAGATCGAGCGTGAATCATGTAGTAGATATGATCAACATAGCGATGTTCACCATTGAAAACTACTCCATTTCACGTGATGATCGGTTATGGTTTAGTTGATTTGGATCACGTGATCACTTAGAGGATTAGAGGGATGTCTATCTAAGTGGGAGTTCTTTAAGTAATTTGATTAATTGAACTTAAATTTATCATGAACTTAGTACCTGATAGTATCTTGCTTATGTATGTTTGATTGTAGATAGATGGCCCATGCTGTTGTTCCGTTGAATTTTAATGCATTCCTTGAGAAAGCAAATTTGAAAGATGATGGTAGCAATTACACGGACTGGGTCCGTAACTTGAGGATTATCCTCATTGCTGCACAGAAGAATTACGTCCTGGAAGCACTGTTGGGTACCAGGCCTGCTGCTAGAGCAACACCAGATGTTATGAACGTCTGGCAGAGCAAAGCTGATGACTACTCAATAGTTCAGTGTGCCATGCTTTACGGCTTAGAATCGGGACTTCAACGACGTTTTGAACATCATGGAGCACATGAGATGTTCCAGGAGTTGAAGTTAATATTTCAAGCAAATGCCCGGATTGAGAGATATGAAGTCTCCAATAAGTTCTATAGCTGCAAGATGGAGGAGAACAGTTCTGTCAGTGAGCATATACTCAAAATGTCTGGGTATAATAATCACTTGATTCAGATGGGAGTTAATCTTCCAGATGATTGCGTCATTGACAGAATTCTCCAATCACTGCCACCAAGTTACAAGAGCTTCGTGATGAACTATAATATGCAAGGGATGAATAAGACTATTCCCGAGCTCTTCGCAATGCTAAAAGCTGCGGAGGTAGAAATCAAAAAGGACCATCAAGTGTTGATGGTCAACAAGACCACTAGTTTCAAGAAAAAGGGCAAAGGGAAGAAGAAGGGGCACTTCAAGAAAACAGCAAGCAAGTTGCTGCTCAAGAGAAGAAACCCAAGTCTGGACCTAAGCCTGAAACTGAGTGCTTCTACTGCAAGCAGACTGGTCACTGGAAGCGGAACTGCCCCAAGTATTTGGCGAATAAGAAGGATGGCAAGGTGAACAAAGGTATATGTGATATACATGTTATTGATGTGTACCTTACTAGAGCTCGCAGTAGCACCTGGGTATTTGATACTGGTTCTGTTGCTAATATTTGCAACTCAAAACAGGGACTACGGATTAAGCGAACACTGGCAAAGGACGAGGTGACGATGCGCGTAGGAAATGGTTCCAAAGTCGATGTGATCGCGGTCGGCACGCTACCTCTACATCTACCTTCGGGATTAGTATTAGACCTAAATAATTGTTATTTGGTGCCAGCGTTGAGCATGAACATTATATCTGGATCTTGTTTAATGCGAGACGGTTATTCATTTAAATCAGAGAATAATGGTTGTTCTATTTATATGAGTAATATCTTTTATGGTCATGCACCTTTGAAGAGTGGTCTATTTTTGATGAATCTCGATAGTGGTAACACACATATTCATAATGTTGAAGCCAAAAGATGCAAAGTTGATAATGATAGTGCAACTTATTTGTGGCACTGCCGTTTAGGTCATATCGGTATAAAGCGCATGAAGAAACTCCATACTGATGGACTTTTGGAACCACTTGATTATGAATCACTTGGTACTTGCGAACCGTGCCTCATGGGCAAGATGACTAAAACACCGTTCTCCGGTACTATGGAGAGAGCAACAGATTTGTTGGAAATCATACATACAGATGTATGTGGTCCGATGAATATTGAAGCTCGTGACGGATATCGTTATTTTCTCACTTTCACAGATGACTTAAGCAGATATGGGTATATCTACTTAATGAAACATAAGTCTGCAACATTTGAAAAGTTCAAAGAATTTCAGAGTGAAGTTGAAAATCATTGTAACAAGAAAATAAAGTTTCTACGATCTGATCATGGAGGAGAATATTAGAGTTACGAGTTTGGTGTACATTTGAAACAATGCAGAATAGTTTCGCAACTCACGCCACTCGGAACACCACAGCGTAATGGTGTGTCCGAACGTCGTAATCGTACTTTACTAGATATGGTGCGATCTATGATGCCTCTTACTAATTTACCGCTATCGTTTTGGGGTTATGCTTTAGAGACGGCCGCATTCACATTAAATAGGGCACCATCAAAATCCGTTGAGACGACGCCTTATGAACTATGGTTTGGCAAGAAACCAAAATTGTCGTTTCTTAAAGTTTGGGGCTGCGATGCTTATGTGAAAAAGCTTCAACCTGATAAGCTCGAACCCAAATCGGAGAAATGTGTCTTCATAGGATACCCAAAGGAGACTGTTGGATACACCTTCTATCACAGATCCGAAGGCAAGACAGTCGTTGCTAAGAATGGATCCTTTCCAGAGAAGGAGTTTCTCTCGAAAGAAGTGAGTGGGAGGAAATTAGAACTTAAAGAGGTAACTGTACCTGCTCCCTTATTGGAAAGTAGTACATCACAGAAACCTGTTTCTGCGACACCTACACCAATTAGTGAAGAAGCTAATGATAATGATCATGAAACTTCAGAACAAGATACTACTGAACCTCGTAGATCAACCAGAGTAAGATCCGCGCCAGAGTGGTACGGTAATCCTGTTCTGGAAATCATGCTACTAGATCATGATGAACCTAGGAACTATGAAGAAGCGATGGTGAGCCCAGATTCCGCAAAATGGCTTGAAGCCATGAAATCTGAGATGGGATCCATGTATGAGAACAAAGTATGGACTTTGGTTGACTTGCCCGATTATCGGCAAGCAATTGAAAATAAATGGATCTTCAAGAAGAAGACTGACGCTGACGGTAATATTATTGTCTACAAAGCTCGACTTGTCGCAAAAGGTTTTCGACAAGTTCAAGGGGTTGACTACGATGAGACCTTCTCACCTGTAGCGATGCTTAAGTCTGTCCGAATCATGTTAGCAACTGCCGCATTTTATGATTATGAAATTTGGCAGATGGATGTCAAAACTGCATTCCTGAATGGATTTCTAGAAGAAGAGTTGTATATGATGCAACCGGAAGGTTTTGTCGATCCAAAGGGAGCTAACAAAGTGTGCAAGCTCCAGTGATCCATTTATGGACTGGTGCAAGCCTCTTGGAGTTGGAATAAACGCTTTGATAGTGTGATCAAAGCATTTGGTTTTATACAGACTTTTGGAGAAGCCTGTATTTACAAGAAAGTGAGTGGGAGCTCTGTAGCATTTCTGATATTGTATGTGGATGACATATTACTGATTGGAAATGATATAGAATTTTCTGGATAGCATAAAGGGATACTTGAATAAGATTTCTTCAATGAAAGACCTCGGTGAAGCTGCTTACATATTAGGCATAAAGATCTATAGAGATAGATCAAGACGCTTAATTGGACATTCACAAAGCACATACCTTGACAAAATTTTGAAGAAGTTCAAAATGGATCAAGCAAAGAAAGGGTTCTTGCCTGTGTTACAAGATGTGAAGTTGAGTCAGACTCAATGCCCGACCACTGCAGAAGATAGAGAGAAAATGAAAGGTGTTCCCTATGCTTCAGCCATAGGCTCTATCATGTATGCAATGATGTGTACCAGACCTGATGTGTGCCTTGCTATAAGTCTAGCAGGGAGGTACCAAAGTAATCCAGGAGTGGATCACTGGACAGCGGTCAAGAACATCCTGAAGTACCTGAAAAGGACTAAGGATATGTTTCTCGTATATGGAGGTGACAAAGAGCGCATCGTAAATGGTTACGTTGATGCAAGCTTTGACACTGATCCGGACGATTCTAAATCGCAAACCGGATACGTGTTTACATTAAACGGTGGAGCTGTCAGTTGGTGCAGTTCTAAACAAAGCGTCGTGGCGGGATCTACATGTGAAGCGGAGTACATAGCTGCTTCGGAAGCAGCAAACAAAGGAGTCTGGATGAAGGAGTTCATATTCGATCTAGGTGTCATACCTAGTGCATCGGCTCCAATGAAAATCTTTCGTGACAATACTGGTGCAATTGCCTTGGCAAAGGAATCCAGATTTCACAAGAGAACCAAACACATCAAGAGACGCTTCAATTCCGTCCGGGATCTAGTCCAGGTGGGAGACATAGAGATTTGCAAGATACATACGGAGCTGAATGTAGCAGACCCGTTGACTAAGCCTCTTCCACGAGCAAAACATGATCAGCACCAAAGCTCCATGGGTGTTAGAATCATTACTATGTAATCTAGATTATTGACTCTAGTGCAAGTGGGAGACTGAAGGAAATATGCCCTAGAGGCAATAATAAAGATTATTATTTATTTCCTTATATCATGATAAAAGTTTATTATTCATGCTAGAATTGTATTAACCGGAAACATAATACATGTGTGAATACATAGACAAACAGAGTGTCACTAGTATGCCTCTACTTGACTAGCTCGTTAATCAAAGATGGTTATGTTTCCTAACCATGGACAAAAGAGTTGTCATTTGATTAACAGGATCACATCATTAGTTGAATGATCTGATTGACATGACCCATTCCATTAGCTTAGCACCCGATCATTTAGTATGTTGCTATTGCTTTCTTCATGACTTATACATGTTCCCATGACTATGAGATTATGTAACTCCCGTGTGCCGGAAGAACACTTTGTGTGTTACCAAACGTCACAACGTAACTGGGTGTTTATAAAGGTGCTCTACAGGTGTCTCCAAAGGTACATGTTGGGTTGACGTATTTCGAGATTAGGATTTGTCACTTCGATCGTCGGAGAGGTATCTCTGGGCCCTCTCGGTAATGCACATCACTTAAGCCTTGCAAGCATTGCAACTAATGAGTTAGTTGTGGGATGATGTATTACGGAACGAGTAAAGAGACTTGCCGGTAACGAGATTGAACTACGTATTGGATACCGACGATCGAATCTCGGGCAAGTAACATGCCGATCACAAAGGGAACAACGTATGTTGTTATGCGGTCTGACCGATAAAAGATCTTCGTAGAATATGTAGGGACCAATATGGGCATCCAGGTCCCGCTATTGGTTATTGACCGGAGACGTGTCTTGGTCATGTCTACACTGTTCTCGAACCCGTAGGGTCAGCACGCTTAAGGTTACGATGACAGTTATATTATGAGTTTATGCATTTTGATGTACCGAAGTTTGTTCGGAGTCCCGAATGTGATCACGGACATGACGAGGAGTCTTGAAATGGTCGAGACATAAAGATTGATATATTGGAAGCCTATGTTTTGGATATCGGAAGTGTTCCGGGTGAAATCGGGATTTTACCGGAGTACCAGGAGGTTACCGGAACCCCCCCCCCCCCGGGAGATATATGGGCCTTATATGGGCCTTAGTGGGCCTTAGTGGAAGAGAGGAGAGGTAGCCAAAGATGGGCGCGCCCCTCCCCTCCCTTGGTCCGAATAGGACAAGGAGAGGGGGCCGGCCCCCCTTCCTCTCCTCCCCCCTCCGCGAATCCTATTCCAACTAGGAAAGGGGGGAGTCCTACTCCCAGAGGGAGTAGGACTCCTCCTGGCGCGCCTCTCCTGGCCGGCCGCACCCCCCCCCTTTGAGCCTTTATATACGGAGGCAGGGGCACCCCCTAGAGACACAAGTTGATCCACGTGATCATATTCTTAGCCGTGTGCGGCGCCCCCTTCCACCATAGTCCTCGATAATATTGTAGCGGTGCTTAGGCGAAGCCCTGCGACAGTAGTAGATCAAGATCGTCACCACGCCGTCGTGCTGACGGAACTCTTCCCCGACACTTTGCTGGATCGGAGTCCAGGGATCGTCATCGAGCTGAACATGTGCAAGAACTCGGAGGTGCTGTAGTTTCGGTGCTTGATCGGTCGGGCCGTGGAGACGTACGGCTACATCAACCAAACGCTTCCGTTGTCGATCTACAAGGGTACGTAGATCACACTCTCCCCTCTCGTTGCTATGCATCACCATGATCTTGCGTGTGCATAGGAAATTTTTCGAAATTACTACGTTCCCCTACATAATGTATTGGTAATGTTCAACCCAACCAATATGTATGCTTTTGCGTAGAATCTATATTTGTTTTTTGTGTTTTTTTAAAGTGCAAACGTATTTCATATGTAAATCTGTGCAGATATATTGTTGACGTTTCTTTATCTTTTGTCGGCATTGTATATGAACTTTTGCATGTATCCAAGCAGAACTTCACATTTGAACGCGTTGTCTTAGGCTTGCTAACCTTAGTTTATGCGATGAAACTTTATTTTTTAAGCATATTTTTTCCTACATCGATTTTATATTCCAGAACTTCTTCTATAAGCTGACCTGAACTTCAATACTATATGATTATTTGGTGGTTGCACTTTTATGGAATACAACACGAGCACCTCCTGCCATAATATACCAGGACTTCTGTAGTAAGCTTACTTGAACTTCACAGTATATGTTTTTCATGTTTGTTCTTGATTGCACTTTCATGCAATACATCACCAGCACATCACTTCATCCCATAACATACCAGGACTTCTGCAATTATATTACTTGAACTTCACAGTGTATGTTTTTAATTTTATTACTGCTTGCTCTTTCATGCAGTACATCATCAGCATAGCACTTCATCTCATAACATACCAGGACTTCTGCAGTAATACTACGTGAACTTCAGAGTGTATGTTACCAGGACTTCTTTGAAAGTTCAACAATAAAAGGGGATGACATAATATTCTGGACAGTGACATGACATAAGTTTGCATTGTGTCAATTGACCTAGTCTAACTGTTCATCAGCCTTGCGCTCCTCCTAGGCTTTGGTTGTATAGGTTTTTGCTTGACATGTACCTCTTCCTCTTCATCTTCCTCTTCATAGTCCTCTTCCTCTTCCTCTTCCTCTTCATCATCCTCTTCCTCTTTCTCTTCATCATTCTCTTCCTCTTCGTCTTCCTCTTCTTCGACGGTGTCTTCGTCTTCGTCTTCGTCTTCCTCTTCCACCTCTTTCTTGTTGCTGGCTCTGGGTTTTGCTTTCTGTTTCTTCTCTGGCTTTTTGCTTGTCTTTTCAACATCTGCTCGCTTCGGGCATGTTCTTGCATTATGTGGTTCATACTCCTTGCATATGCTACAAAGTCTGGTGCTTGCTTTCTGTGGGTGTGGTCCCTTCTTTTGTTCCATAACTTTGGGTTGCTGTTTTTGAGATTTGGGTTGCTTGACCTCCTCGGCATTGTTTCTTTCCAAGAGTGTTAGACAGGTCAGCTTGTTGTGTCCCGCAACCTGGTTGCACACACTACATTTCCTGTGTCCAAGTGGCACTCCATTCTCATCGAGCACCACGACTCTTCCTGCAGGTGGTGCCTTTATTTGCGCTCTCTTGTCACTTTTCTTTGCTGCAGTAATTTTCTTCCTACCCTTTGTTTCAGAATACAACGGCAGTTTCATTGTCTCTTGCTGTCGCTGCTCCATTGATTGGCCATCACCCTGCCTGCATTGGTTGGATTCAGCGGTGGTGTTGAGCATTTCAGCTGCATAATAGTGAAGGTCATCTTCAATTTCAGCGTCCTCTTCAGCCATCCTTTCGTCAGCATCCGCTCGATTTGCTGAATGTATTGCATTAAGCTCTTCCACGAGCCTCTTGAGAACATAGTAGGCTCTGTCATACTGCTGGTCACATCTCATTGCTTTCTTGTTAACCATCAAATTCAGCTGCAGCAAGATGTCTTGCTTTGATAGCCTTGAGCTGCCATCCGATGCGGTTGTGTTGTAGTCCCTTGTATCAAAGGTTGGATGTGATTTTGTAGTCTTTGTGTACCATTTGAGGATATACTTGTTTGGAAATTTGTCAGGCTTCAGGTAGTCCAGTATGTTCATGATGTGAAGGCAGAACAAGCCTGCATTTTGTGATGAATGCAGAATACATAGTTTGTGAGCCAGCAATGAGTTTCATAAATTTTGATATGATACTACTAGTCTAGCTATTTAATGAGTTTGTTTCCCTGCTCACCTGTGTGTGTCCAGAGCTTGCATTCACACTCGTATATTTCATTGTCTGGGTCAGCTACAACCTGGAATTCATGCTTTGACCAGGAAAATCTTTCTTCATCATCATGGCCAGGCTTGTTGTGGTAGTACACAAGGTACTTAGTGGACTCTGTTGTACGCTTTGCGCGAAATAGCGTGGCCTTTCTCATCCTATTCCTCATCTTGGTGTACACGACTCTCGTGTACTTGATAGACATGTCTTCCTCATAGCCATAAGTTGTCTTTGTCACAAGATTGGTCTGCACATGTCAAAAAGTAAGATATTAGTCGAAGCAGAATCATGGGTTTCATTTTTTAAAATTCAAAGTGCACATGTTGAAGGTAAACAGAACATGATGGTGGTGTTTTGTACTTGTCATCATACCATGCTGGTCATTGTTTGCTCGTTCTCCTTCTGCACCGAGTTTGTATGCAAGCATTGATCCGCCTAGCAAACTTGTGTAGGTTCTGGGTCCCCTTGACAAACCCTTTCTTTAGCACGTGGTTCATGCTCTCGCTTCGTTGTGTGGAAGTCATTCTAGCACAGAAAATGTTCTTGTAATATGCTGAAATCCACATCGTCCTATCACTCCAGAGCTGCATCGTCATCTGGTCGTTCTCCAGGAGGTACTTGTGCACGAGTTCAGCCCAGGTGAGGGAGTCCTGGATTAGGGGGTGTTCGGATAGCCGGACTATACCTTTAGCCGGACTCCTGGGCTATGAAGATACAAGATTGAAGACTTCGTCCCGTGTCCAGAAGGGACTTTCCTTGGCGTGGAAGGCAAGCTTGGCGATACAGATATGTAGATCTCCTACCATTGTAACCGACTTTGTGTAACCCTAACCCTCTCTGGTGTCTATATAAATCGGACGGTATTAGTCCGTAGGACACACACATCAACAATAATCATACCATAGGCTAGCTTCTAGGGTTTAGCCTCTTCGGTCTCGTGGTAGATCTACTCTTGTACTACCCATATCATCAATATTAATCAAGCAGGACGTAGGGTTTTACCTCCATCGAGAGGGCCTGAACCTGGGTAAAACTTCGTGTCCCTTGCCTCCTGTTACCATCCGGCCTAGACGCACAGTTTGGGACCCCCTACCCGAGATCCGCCAGTTTTGACACCAACATTGGTTCTTTCATTGAGAGTTCCTCTGTGTCGTCGCCATCAAGCTCGATGGCTCCTACGATCATCAATAGTGATGTAGTCCAGGGTGAGACTTTCCTCCCCGGACAGATCTTCATCTTCGGCGGCTTCGCACTGCGGGCCAATTCACTTAGCCGTCAGGAGCAGATCGAAAGCTACGCCCTCGGCCGTCAGGTCAGATTTGGAAGTTTAAACTACACGGCTGACATCCGCGGGGACTTGATCTTGGACGGATTCGAGCCACTACCGAGCACGCCGCACTGTCACGACGAGCATGATTTAGCTCTGCCGCCGAACAGTGCCCTGGAGGCGGCACCCGCGTCAGCTCCGACCCTTAATTCGGAGCCAACTGCGCCGATCGAGGATGGGCGGATGGATGCCACCTCGGGGGCTGCGACACCAATGGCGATTGAGCCAAACACCAGCCCCGTACTCTGCGAAACTCGTGACTCCAAGAAGCCGGACTCCGAACCCTCCGCGCCCCTGCCGATCGAATCTGATTGGGCGCCGATCATGGAGTTCACTGTCGCGGACATCTTTCAGCACTCGCCTCTCGGTGATATCCTGAAGTCACTGAAGTCTCTCTCTTTATCAGGAGAGCCCTGGCCGGACTACGGTCAGCAAGGTTGGGGTACAGACGATGAAGAAATTCAAAGCCCACCCACCACCCACTTTGTAGCCACTGTCGACGACTTAACCGACATGCTCGACCTCGACTCCGAAGACATCGACGGTATGGACGCCGATGAAGGAGACGATGAAGAACCAGCGCCTATTGGGCCCTGGAACGCCACCTCGTCACATGACGTATACATGGTGGACGCACCAAAAGATGATGACGAGGAGCGGAAGGACGCACCGAAGGCTTGTTCCCTCAAAAAGCAGTCAAAGCGGCGACGCAAGCGCCGCCCCAAATCCCGCCCCGACAGAAATAGCGATCACACAGACCCAGCGCTGGAGCAGGGCGAACCGCTGCCGGACAAAGACAATCCGGATAATCAAACCGAACAAACAAATCCTATCAAGGATCATGGTCCGGACGACATAACGCCGGACAGGCACTCGGAGCAGCAGACTGCCCGTAAAAGGCTTGTTGCCACCACGAGGAGTCTGAGAAAGCAAAAGCAAAGGCTCAAGGCCGCGCAAGACACACTCCAAATCAGATGGAGTAAAATACTCAACACAACAGCAAGGTACGGCGACAATTGCCCCTACAAGAGCTACCCAAAGCGGAAGCTGCTACCCGAATTCGATGTGGAGGCCTCAGACCCCCCACAACCAAATATCAAAGCAGCCACCTGGTCGGATGGACGACCCCTCTACCAACACAGAGCGGAATACAATGCCGCTCACCATACAACACGCAACCAATGCGGGGGCTCGCACCCAAAGAACGGTGCAACAAGATCCATCTACGGACCACGCAAGCGCGCCCCAGCATACAATGCAACACAACAAACATCCGAACAACGCGGTACACCCACCTACAGGGGTGCCGCACACCCCCTATATTTCACCGATGAGGTGCTGGACCACGAATTTCTAGAGGGATTCAAGCCCATAAATATAGAGGCATACGACGGAACAACAGACCCTGGGGTCTGGATTGAGGACTACATCCTTCATATCCATATGGCTCGAGGAGATGATCTCCACGCCATCAAGTACCTACCCCTCAAGCTCAAAGGGCCAGCTCGTCACTGGCTCAAAGGCCTCCCCGAAAGCTCCATTGGAAGTTGGGAAGAGCTCGAAGACGCCTTTCGGGCAAATTTTCAAGGGGCTTATGTCCGACCTCCGGATGCGGACGATTTGAGTCGTATAACTCAATAGCCCGGAGAGTCAGCCCGAAAGCTTTGGAACATGTTTCTTACTAAAAAGAACCAGATTGTCGACTGTCCAGACGCCGAAGCCTTAGCGGCTTTCAAGCATAGCGTCCGTGACGAATGGCTCGCCAGACACCTCGGCCAAAATAAGCCGAGAACGATGGCCGCATTAACAAGCCTCATGACCCGCTTTTCGCGGGAGAGGATAGCTGGCTAGCCAGATGCAGCACCAGCGACCCCAGTACATCTAAAGTTAGACATGGAAATGGGAAATCACGGTGCAACAGCAATAACAAACGCCGGAATAAAGAAGACAGCGCGAAGGGCACGGCAGTAAATGCCGGATTCAAAAGCTCTCGGCCAGGACAAAAGCCGCCCCCTAAAGGCACCAGGGATGAATTGTCCAGCCTCAACAAAATTCTAGACCAAGTATGTCAGATTCATAGTACCCCTGGTAAACCTGCTAATCGTACGCACAGAGAATGTTGGGTCTTCAAGAAGTCCGGTAAGCTCAACGCCGTACATAAGGGGGAGGATACACCAAGTGAAGACGAGGACGAGCCCCCCAAGCAAGACACGGGGGAACAAAAGCAATTTCCACCAGAAGTCAAAACAGTAAACGTGTTACACGTAATCAAGGGAAAAACAATGCGGCACTCCCAGGAAAGTGTACCCAAGTGCCTATCACCACGAAGTCCTGCCACTGGTCATCTCAACCGATCAGTTTCGACCATCACGATTACTCAGCAAGTATCCGACACGCAGGATGGGCTGCCCTGGTATTAGACCCAATAATTGGCGGATATCACTTCACAAAGGTCTTGATGGACGGCGGCAGTAGCCTAAACCTAATATATCAGGATACAATCCGCGGGATGGGGTTAGACCCAACACAAATTCGCCATAGCAATACTACCTTTAAAGTAGTAATGCCATGCCCAGGGGCTCGTTGTACGGGCTCCCTCCTACTACAAGTTACATTCGGCTCCCCTGATAACTTCCGCCGTGAGCATTTAACTTTCCACATCGCTCCGTTTCAAAGTGGCTATCAAGCACTGCTTGGACCGAAGCTTTCGCTCGCTTTAATGAAATACCACACTACGCCTCCCTCACACTCAAAATGCCCGGTCCACGTGGCATCATTACAGTGCACGGAAATATCAAGCAATCTCTGCGCGCCGAAGAGAGTGAGGCTGCCTTGGCCGCCGCACACTAAAAGTGCCCGGACAAATGAAAGCATCAATAGGTCGTCAAGACCTCAGATACAACTAATCAAGTCCGGCGCCGCTATTTATACGGAAATAAGTGGTCACACCCCTATTTGTCAATACAAGGGGCTCAACGCACGCAGACAAGTGGAAATTTCTTATCATCTTGAATTACACATGGTTTCTTTAAAAACTATCCTTTTGCATGACAACTTTTTCACTTAACCTCCCCTCTTTTACAGACGATCATCGTGCTACACCCGTCCAGGATACGGCACAACATAGACACAGGCGCAGACGTGCAGCAGGGACCCGCTCCAAGGATTCTTTTTAGATTAAGACCCTGCATAAACCTTTTTTTACTGTCTCTTGTTGATACATATCGACCGTTGAGAAGGATGCTGACGTCTTGGCATGTGGCCACGCCAGAACAATGCACATACCTGGACACATGGGGCTTCTTACAAAGGCCACTATTTAGGCCCGGTTTATACCACAAAGACCGAATACCTTAGGGAGTATTCGGCGTCGCGAGTTTGGCCCTATATGCATCAGCTCTGAATCATTGTCTTTGGTCAAATGTTGGGTTTGCCCGGCTCCTGTGTTTTGGTGCCTTACGTTCCTCCTTGCCGGCTAAGGTAGCACCAGGAGAACTACTGCGATTGTGCCCTGGTTCATCCGGACAAGCACCTCAGTAGAGAAAGTTGAAAACTGACTATCATGATATAGCGTGAGACTGGTCAACCACTCGATGACCTGTGGGAATGTTAGAATTCCTCCGCCTTAACGAAGGGCCGTTTCCCGTCCAGGCATGTACACACCCCAAGATCGGAGAGTGCGGAGCCACCAGGGGCTATCTAGTAGCCCCACTGTCAAAATCCTATGGCTAAGTGAAAGTGCTAAAGCATTATAGTCTGGTTGCCTCGCTCGCTCCGCTATCACCTCCTTAATAGGACCAACACATTGGGTTAAGTGTGAATGTGTGTTTTTGCGAGCACCTCCGCATCATATGCGTGAGGGTTGAAGCCGACGGCTGCAATCTTTCAGGTTATACACATGTATACATAAACGGCCGCCCAGGAGGCATCATATTACTTTCAGGCAAAAGTATAAAAATAGCCTTATAAAATTTATAAAAGCATTTCGCTTACAATGAGATTACATATCACTCAAACATAATATTTTTTGAGCACTGGGTCTCTATCAAATGGGCACCCTCAAGAACTTCTTCAAAGTAGTGCTCGGTAGCCTTTCGACCTATAGCCGAATCCTGCGCTGCAACATTGGTAGCAACCATCTCCGCCCAATATGCCTTAACACGGGCAAAGGCCATCCGTGCGCTTTCTATGCACGCCGACCTCCTCATCGCATCAATGCGCAGCACCACGTCAAGGACCCGCTGCACCAAGCTGAAATAGCTGTTCGGTTTTGGCCTTCCCAGCCATAGCTGATCCACAACAGACCTCATAGAGAGTCTGGATAACCTATTTAGTTCGGCCCATTTGGCTAATTGGTCAGTCAATGAAAGTGGACGCTCGGGAAAATGGAATTGTCTCCAAAACAGCTGGTCTACTCCATGGTCTGTCTGACCCTGGAAGTACTTGGCCGCATCGGCAGCGCTCGCCGCCAAGTCCATATACATCCTCCGAACTCCACAGCCGATCCAGAGGGGCATACCGTGGATCTCCGAATTTCCTCCGCAACATAAAGGATTTCCCAGCTACAATATCCCCGGCTTCCCGTAGCTCCTCCTTCTTTGCCCTCATAGCAGAGCGGAGATCCTTTTTCGTCGCAGCAGCCTTCTCAAGGTCCGATGCCTTCTCTTGGTTTTCCTTTTCAAGAACCCGGCAATGGTCAGCGGCGGCTTTTAATTCCTTAGACATCTTGGCCATCTTGTCTCGGGTCTCGCCATGCGCGGCCTTCTCGGCTTGCAACTGTTCGTCCGCCTTCACAGCAGCCGCATTACCTAACCTCGCTTGTTCCTTGGCTCGGGCAAGTTCCGCCCGCAAGGCTTCAACAATCGCAGCTCCATCTGCAGTCACAACATATTTAAGATACTGGCATCATCGTGCTCTTCCTATGTGGCGTTTACCAGATATTGACACTTACCTTGTGCCTCGTCAAGCCTTTTGTTAACAAGCTCGATGTCGACGTCTGCCGCATCCAACTGCCATTCTAAATGGGCAAACTCGCTAGTCCGACTAGACACTGGAGCTTCCATCACCTGCACATAAAGGCAGTATGGTTATTTCCTAGAAATATGATCCTCTGTTGGTCGTCGTTTCCGACGACAACCAGAGTCTCAGGGGCTACTACCTACACAGGGCACACCTAGCATGTGCAGGATTATCATACATTCTTTTACGTACCTCAAAGCCTGTCAGTAGACTCATAAAAGCTTCATGCAATCCGCTTTCGGCGGACGATATTCTCTCCATCACCGTATTCATCATCACACGGTGTTCATCTGAGATGGCCGCTCGCCCCACCAACTCCCTCAGAACATCCGATCGCACACTAGACGGTGCCGGACTCTTTTTCTGCTCTCTTCGGGATCCGGACACTGGGAGCTTTGGGGGTCAATGGGATTATCTTCTAGCCTCATCGGACTCGGAGAGGCCCTCCGCGATGACACTTCAGGGTCGCCCGCTTCTGGAGCGGAGGAATCCGGAGGAGGCGTTTCGCTCTCCATCATCTCTGGAAGAAGATCCCCTGAAGACGAGCTCATTTGAGAGGGGCTAAGGCCCGAACTGCAAAAATATATGCGGTCATTATTTCCTCAGAAGAAAAAGATGGCATATCTATGCTATTAAAAGTATTTTGGGTCACTTACTACTCGAGGGAGAATTGATCCCCCCGCGGACTTTGTGCGGCAACAGCGCCCCCCAAGGTGGGACCCTCTATGGGAGACTTCTTCTCCCGTTTGGAAGCTTTGGCTTCCGAATCCCCAGGCGCAGTCCTTTTCCTCTTTTGGTCGCCTTCCCTCATGGAGACGCTAGCTCCCTCGGCTAGAATGGGCAGCGTTGGGGGCTCGCGTCTGCCCGCATTATCCTCCACAGTATCTTCCTTCAAGGGCTCCGGGCAAGGTGCGGTCTGGAGCATCTTTTCCAATACCGGATTTTCCAAACCCTCAGGGAGGGGGGCCGAACACCGAATCAACTTCGCCTTTGTTAGCCAGTCCTGGTCAAAAAGCAAACTCTCAGAAATAACTTCGTAATGAATTAGAGAGAGTATGTTCGGCCGGAAGATGCCTTACCTGTTCGGCGGTGCGGTTACTACTCAGGCCCACGTCCTCGGTGATTTCCGAACATTCCACCTGAGGTCCGAAGAATGACTTGTACATCTCCTCGTGTGTCAGGCCGAGAAAATTCTAAATGGCACGTGGTCCCTCGGGGTTGAACTCCCACAGGCGAAGAGGCTGGCGTTTGTAAGGCTGGACTTGACGAACCAGCATAACCTGTATCACCGCAACCAAACTGAAATCTCCATTGAAGAGGTCTCGAATGCGGCCTTGCAGTATAGGCACGTCCTTGACTGGACCCCAGCTCAGACCTTTGCTGATCCATGACATCAGCTGTGGTGGGGGGGCCGAGCAAAAAACAGGGGGGCCGCCCACTTGGCACTTCTAGGAGCCGTGATGTAGAAACACTCATGTTGCCACAATTCAGACACCTCTGGGATGAAACCTTTGGGCCACGGAGCTCCCGTCATCTTGCGTATTGAGGCACCTCCACACGCTGCATGTTGCCCCTCGACCAGCTTCGGCTTCACTTCAAAGGTCTTGAGTCATAGGCCAAAGTGAGGAGTAACCCGGAGGAAGGCCTCGCACACGATAATAAATGTCTTGATATGAAGAAAGGAGTCCGGAGCTAGATCATGAAAATCTAGCCCGTAGTAAAACATCAAACCCCTGACGAAAGGATCCAGGGCAAGGCCTAGGCCTCGGAGGAAGTGGGAAATGAACACGACGTTCTCGTTGGATTCGGGGGTGGGGACGGCCTGCCCTCGGGGAGGCAGCCGATGCAAAATCTCGGCGGTCAGATATCTGGCCTCCCTCAACTTCTTGATGTCTTCTTCCATGACGGTGGAAGGCATCCATCGGCCTTGAAGGCTAGATCCGGACATGACTGAAGGGTCAGGGCGCCTGACCTGAACTTCGGGCATTTGAGCTTGAGGTGAGGGAAGGATTCGATTGAGCACGAGGGGGGGGGGGGAATAAAAGCCCTGTCCCCTTTATAAAGAGGGTGAATATCAAGCATCCTCTCCATGTCCGTTTGGACTTGCCTATAATCTAGGAGTCCTAGAAGCGGTTGGGTTACCCACGCTTGTATTGATGAGAATCTCGGGATAAGGGGACACGATCTCTGCTTTAACAAGACGTGCCAAGGAAACCGCCTCGCATAACGCGCTGAGGTGGGATAATGAAACGACTCGGATAAAGGCTTGGCCGTGGTGTGTCATGCTACGGAATACGTCAGCAGATTAGATTGGTGTAAATATTATTCTCTCTATGGAAATATGTGGAAACTTATTTTGCAGAGCCGGACACATATTGAAGCAGAGATTGTGTCCCCTCATTTCGGGATTCTCATCAATACGGGCGTGGGTAACCCAACCGCGCCTTTGATTACGGCGCTTGGGGATAAGAAAGTTTTACCAGGCTAGTGGGGACATGTAGTCGCGTCCACCCATATAAGGGGATAAGGATCCACCTTTTCACCCACGCCTTCTTCCTCCTCTGCCTATCCATTCTTGCGCACTCGAGCTCCAGCGCCCAAGTCCGCACTACCACCTCAACCTTCTCCAGTCATGTCTGGAGCGGGAGGCAAGTGGATGGTCTCCTCTGTCACGGAGGGACACATAAAAAAGCTGAGGAAGGCCGGATATCTGGCCAGCGACATCGCGCACCGGCTCCCCGAAAAGGGGCAGCTCATCCCCACTCCTAGGCCCCATGAAAGGGTGGTGTTTCTCCCCCATTTCCTCTGCGGACTGGGCTTCCCTCTGCATCCATTTGTCCGGGGGCTCATGTTCTACTACGTCCTGGATTTCCATGATCTAGGCCCGAACTTCGTCCTCAACATCTCGGCATTTATCGTCGTGTGCGAGGCTTTCCTCCGCATCCGCCCCCATTTCGGCTTATGGCTAAAGACCTTCAACGTCAAGCCGAAGGTGGTGCGCGGCAGCCAAGCGGAGTGCGGCGGCGCCATGGCTGGCAAGACGGCCAACGTCCTGTGGCTCGAGGGCTCCTTTGTGGAGACCCTGAAGGGGTGGCAATCAGGGTGGTTTTACATCACTGAGCCGCGCGACGCCGAACGGGTCGCACCCCCTGAGTTCCGATCCGCCCCCCCCCCCCCCCCACGCGGCTCACCTCCTGGAAGGAGACAGGCCTATCTTGGGGTAAAAAAGGAGAGCTGGCCAGACTCCAAACATGCATCCAAACCCTAGTGGACAAGAAGCTCAAGCTTGTCAACGTAGTCCCGGTTATGCTCGTCCGCCTGATCCTCCCGTGTCAACGACGGGCCTTCAACCTTTGGGAGTTTGACCCAGCGCATCGTCAAACTCTTAACATGCTCTTCGGCACGACGTACGAAGATGCCTGGAGGATGCTTTTCAAGGGCGCCGAGGCTCCCGCATCCGCTGCCGAGGATCGCGGATTCAGTACTCAGCATCACGCTCATGCGGTAAGCTGTTTTTGTCCTTTTACAGGGTATCAGTTTTTCATAGTTTGACTCTATGCGGGATCCGAGTTCCCTTATCTTTGATAGGATTGGGAGGTGACGTCCGGACAGATCAACTGTCCGGCTCCTTTGCCCGAAGGCCCAGCGGACGCCCATTTAGCGAAGCTGCTGGTTCCGGCACCCTACGTGGTGCCGGAGACGAAGGCCAAGAAGGCCGCGGGGACTCGAAGGACTGCCCGGCGCCAGGAGGTGTCGGATTCGTCATCCGACGGTCCCGAAGCGCCTTCCTCTCGTGAGAACGAGGAGGAAGAAGAAGAGACCTCTCCCCCTCCAGCGGGAGGAGAGAAGAAAAGGAAGGCCGCCCTCTCTGAGGAGGCCGGAGGGTCCAAGAAGGGGAAAACCCTTCCTCCGGACTGCTCCACCGACACTGACGGTGACAAAGAGGAGTGGCAGCCCAGGGCCAAGCCCCTGGCGAAATTGTAAGTATCCGGATACCGGAGTGACTCATAGTATTTGTTTATTGCACAGCTTTCCCTTATGTCGAATGTGTTTATGCAGCCCACCCAAAGACCGGCTCGACGCGTCGTCGAGCGGCTCACTGGACTCGTCGGAGGTGAACTCGCTTCCGACGGCTTCCTCCCCGCGCCCTATGGGCGACACCGAAGTGTTGTCCCAACAGGTTCCAAGCAGGGAGGAGGTGGTCCTGGAGGCGCCGCAAGGCGACCTCCCGGACTCCAGGAGTAAAGGGGAGGAAACCCCCCAGGGCTCCAAGTCCGGCTTAAGGCCGGACACAGCTCCGGAATCTTCAAAGGTTCTAGAGTCCGGCGGGCGACCTCCTTCCAAGAGGAGCAAGCCTACCGTGCCGGTGACCTCCGTCCAACCGGAGGCGCCGGACAATATGTTGGAGGCGCTCCAAGGTGCCTCCATCAACGAGGGGCACCGCACTATTATGAGTGCGGTGATCCAGAAGGTTCAGTCCGCCAAAAGCGGACTGACTGAAGCTTCTACAAGCCTTTTAACAGGCTTTGAGGTAAGTAAAGAATGTGTAAATAATAGTACCGCATAGACAGTAGCCCCTGATGCTTTGTTTGGCGTTCGGGAAGAAAAGCCGAATAGACGATCAAATAGAATTCGCAGGAGTCTAACAAAAATGAGTCAATATGCATGTGCAGGCTACCCTGCTTGCGTCCGCCGCACTGACTGTGGAAGTGGACGCGCTAAAGCAGGACCTTGAAAGGTCCGAGCAAGAGCTCGAGCGTGCCAAGAAGCGGCTCGAGGACAATGAAGGTAAGAAATACCTTGTTAAAAGTATATATATAAAAAAGGTGCAATTGCGAAAAATGATAGGATTATCGTGGCTATTGTAGGGGCCACGTCTGAGGTGGCGACCCTTAAGCAAGCGATGGACGAGGCCGAGAAGAATTCGGCCTTGGAGCGCACCGAGCGGGCGAAGTATGAGGCCGAGGTTGGCAAGGTGCGGCAAGAGCTTCAGGCTCTCATGGAAAAACATGAGAGTTTGGAGATTGACTCGAAGACGCGAGCGTCCAAGCTCGTGGCCGCTATAGAAAATGCCAAGTCTACCAAGACCGAGTCCCAGAAGACCCTCCAGGAGTTGGATGAGGTGAAGAAGATAGCGGCGGGTAAGGCATTTTTTATGCAAAGCAAACACATAAACGTGAGTTACCTGTTACTTACCCGAATCCGGAGCTCTCCAAGAGCGGTCGCAGATCTTCCCCAGAGTGTATCCGATGCCGCCGCATTCTATCGAGCCGAGGAGGGCAGCTCGACGGAGAAGGTGTTCTGGTCTTAGTACGCTGAGGCCGGACACCCCATGCCCCTGAACGGCCAGCTGAAGCAACTGGTCAAGCTCCACAAGGCAGCCGAACAGGCCATGAAGGGCCTCCTAGTTCGGCTGTGGCCTCGAGAGGCTCTGCCTGGGAGCTATTTCGGGCTGGTGCGGCAGCTGGTGGAGGCCTGTCCGAGGCTTGAAGACATCAAGCGCTCCGTCTGTATTGAAGGTGCCCGCAGGGCCCTTGCCCGTGCTAAGGTGCATTGGGGCAAGCTGGATGCGGAGAAGCTTGTGAAGGACGGGCCACCGCCGGGGAAAGAACATCGCAAGCCCGAGAATTATTATAAGGATGTTCTGAAGGGTGCCCGCCTTGTTGCGGATGAATGTACCAAGGATGTATTTTTTGAGTAAAACCCACTCGTGTTATCCTGTGCGCTGAAAACTTGTTCATATGCGCTAAGCAATGCTGCTTGAATTTAAAATATTACCTTCTGTGCGGCTGTTTATCAATACTGAGAGATGGCGAGTCGTCGGCTTCTGCCCCCTTGCCGCTAGTGCTGGGGTGTTCGGGGATAAACCTGGGCGCTCTTTTTCCCATATTTGGGTCCTTCGAGGGAGGCGCTCAGCCCAACGAACGAGGCAATCAGACTATAATGCGTGAACACTCTGACTTAGCCATAGAATTCTATAATTTTAAATTTTGGCGAAGCCCCTAGTATTCGGAAGACCGAGTTCGGGGCGCTATCCACGCCTTGGCCGGACAGAGCCGACTCCTCGCCCTAAGCGGCATAAGTCTTTAAGGACTCGAAAAGACCTCTCGAACAGCGACCAGCTCTCGCCTCATCATGACGGTCAATTTTAGCTTTCTCCACTGAGGTGCTCGCCCAGCTCAACCGGGGCACAATCGCAGTGGTTCTCCTAGTGCTACCTTAGCCGATATACCGGAATGTAAGGCACCAAAACATAGGAGCCGGGCAAACCCAACTATTGACCCAAGACATGATTCGGAGCCGATGCATATAATGCAATAAGTTCGGGGTGCCGCACTTGTTAAAGTGTTCGGACTTCTTACACCATGTTGAGGGGTACTGAAGCCCCTGGCGTATTTTGGCCGTACCAAAGTGTACGGGTGCAACATGTCATTAAGGAACATATATATATATATATATTAAAAAGGTAATGCAAAAAATAGACAAAAGCTATGCATTGTTCATTAAAATAGCTGCGATCAAAGCAGAACGATACAAGTAATGCGATAAACGAAAAGTTGGACTATTTAACATGTCTGTTCTAGGGGCAAGCTGCGGAATAGTATGCGGAACAGGTATACTGCTCGTGATAGAGACCACCTGGGATTTCCGTAATGCGACATGGCTTGTCTGTTTCTCTGGTTCTTGCATCATTTTGTGCGGCAGTTGAACTGCCGAACAGGCCTTCTGAAGAGTAGAGTCCTGAAAGTAAGAGAAAAGTAAAAAATCGGCAGCCCCTGGTGCAGTTTAAGCCGTGTTTTGGGCGTGCCGTGATGGTGCCCCTCCCCCTATGCCCATGGTATTTCTAGAGCGTAGTTATGTACGCGAAGTACTGGCGTCGCCTTTTTGCGGGGGTTGGGGTTGGGGCCGCATTGCTACGCCTACTCGGAACGTGCCAGGCGGTCTTGTTGTAGGTTACTCTGGGTGCTCTTGACGGTGTCCGGACGTTTAATGGCCGGACTGGAGAACTGCCTGGAGAGGCTGCTTTTTACTTCCGCTGCAAGGGCCGCCGTGTGCTCCTCCGTTCGGAGGGAGCATTCGGTGTTTCCATTGACTGTAATTACTCCTTGAGGGCCTGGCATCTTGAGCTTAAGGTATGCGTAGTGCGGGACCGCATTGAACTTGGCGAATGCGGTTCGCCCGAGCAGTGCATGGTAACCACTGCGGAACGGGACTATGTCGAAGGTTAACTCCTCGCTTCAGAAATTATCCGGAGATCCGAAGACCACTTCAAGTGTGACTGAGCCTGTGCAGCTGGCCTCTACACCTGGTATTACGCCTTTGAAGGTCGTTTTGGTGGGCTTAATCCTTGAGGGATCTATGCCCATTTTCCGCACTGTATCCTGGTAAAGCAGGTTCAGGCTACTGCCGCCGTCCATAAGGACTCTAGTGAGATGAAATCCATCAATAATTGGGTCGAGAACCAATGCGGCGAATTCGCCATGACGGATGCTAGTGGGATGGTCTCTTCGATCAAAGGTGATCGGGCAGGAGGACCATGGGTTGAACTTTGGGGCGACTGGCTCTACCGCGTATACGTCCCTTAACGCACGCTTCCGCTCCCTTTTGGGGACGTGGGTGGCGTATATCATGTTCACTGTCCGCACTTGTGGGGGGAAACCCTTCTGTCCATTGTTTTTCGGCGGCCGGGGCTCCTCGTCGTCATCGCTATGCAGCCCCTTGTCCTCATTGTCGGCGCTTAATCTGCCTGCCTGCTTGAACACCCAACAGTCCCTGTTGGTGTGATTGGCCGGCTTTTCGGGGGTGCCATGTATTTGGCACAAGCGGTCGAGTATTCGGTCCAAGCTGGACGGGCCCCTAGGATTCCTTTTGAATGACTTTTTCCGCTGACTGGATTTAGAGCCTCTGAATCCGGCATCAACTGTCGTATCCTTAGCATTGTCGCCGTTGATGCGGTGCTTCTGCTGGTTGCGATGCGACCTGCCACTAATGTCCCTGGTGTCCGAACGACTAGGGTTCTTGGTCATATTGTTGCTACGAGCAAGCCAGTTGTCTTCTCCCGCGCAAAAGCGGGTCATGAGTGCCGTGAGTGCTGCCATAGATTTCGGCTTCTCCTGTCCTAGGTGCCGGGCAAGCCACTCGTCATGGATATTATGCTTGAAGGCTGCTAAGGCCTCTGTGTCCGGACAGTCGAGTATTTGAATTTTTCGGTAGGAACCATGTCCAGAATTGCCTGGCCGATTCATCTGGCTGCTGAATTATGTGGCTTAGGTCGTCAGTGTCTGGGGGTCGCACATAAGTTCCCTGGAAATTGTCGAGGAATGCGGCTTCCAGGTCCTCCCAACAGCTGATTGACCCTGTTGGCAGGCTGTTAAGCCACTGCCGGGCTGGTCCTTTAAGCTTGAGTGGGAGGTATTTGATGGCGTGGAAATCATCGCCGCGGGCCATGTGGGTATGAAGGAGATAATCCTCGATCCATACCGCGGGATCTGTTGAGCCATCATATGATTCGATGTTTACGGGTTTGAAACCCTCAGGGATTTGATGATCCATTATTTCGTCTGTGAAGCACAATGGGTGTGCGGCGCCTCTGTATTGGGCTATGTCATGACGTAGCTCCAATGAGCTTTGTCTGCTGTGTTCGGCCCTGCCGAATTTGTGACCGGCGTGATGGTTACCGTCTCGAGCCGTGGGGCACCCACGTGATCCGTAGATCGATCTTGTTTGTCTTGCCTTTTCCTCCAACATATTACGTAAGTCCGATGCATATTCCCGTGCCTTGGTACGGGCTGCAGCTTGGGTGTAGGGCCATGAGGCCTCCCTGTCACGGCCACGAGGTGGCCTGTCAGCCGCGTCGAGTGCTTCCTCCTCTAATCGGGGTAGCAACTTGCGCTTTGGGTAGCACTTGGTGGGGCGTTCGGGTTTATGCTCTTCGGCCGCAAGGACTTCAGTCCATCTATCGACTAGCCGATCTTGATCAGCTTTAAGCTGTTGCTGTTTTTTATTGAGGCTTCTTGCCGTGGCCATAAGCCTGCGTTGAAAACGCTCTTGTTCGAGGGGATCCTCTGGCACGACGAATTCATCGTCGTTGAGGCTTGCCTCGTCTTCGGAGGGAGGCATATGATTATCGTCCTCGACCTCTCTGTCAGCCGCTCTCCCATGGGGGCTGGTTTCTCCATCCCCCTGTGCTAAATTTTGCTCGGGGGATGTTCTTCGGCGCTTTCTGGGGTATTATTATCTCCCATGCTTGAATCACCATTTTTGTGTTGGCGGTATTTTGAGTGGCGCCACTGACGCCGGCGCTTTTGCTGTTTCTTGGAGGGGTCATCCTCCGCTGTTCCATCGCCCTCTCCCTCTTTTGGGGTGTCCACCATGTATATGTCATATGACGAGGTGGCTTTCCAGGGCCTAGTAGGCGCTGGTTTTTCATCATCTCCTTCATCGGTGTCCAAACCGTCAATGTCTTCGGAGTTGAAGTCGAGCATGTCGGTTAAGTCGTCAACAGTGGCTACAAAGTGGGTGGTGGGTGGGTTTTGAATTTCTTCATCGTCTGTACCCCAACCTTGCTGACCGTAGTCCAGCCAGGGCTCTCCTGACAAAGAGAGAGACTTTAGTGATTTCAGGATATCGCCGAAAGGCGAGTGCTGAAAGACGTCCGCGACCGTGAACTCCATGATCGGCGCCCAATTGGATTCGCTCGGCAGGGGCGCGGAGGGTTTGGAGTCCAGAGAAGAATCCGGCTCCATGGATTCACGAGTCTTGCAGAGTAGGGGCTGGTGTTCGGCTCAACCGCCGTTGGGATCGCAGCCCCCGAGGTGGCGTCGAACCGCCCATCCTCGATTAGCGCGGTCAGCTCCGAACTAGGGGTCGGAGCCGATGCGGGTGCAGCCTCCAGGGCACTGTTCGGCGGCAGAGCTGGATCATGCTCGTCGTGACAGTGCGGCGCGCTCGGCAGTGGTTCAAATCCATCGAAGATCAAGTCCCCGCGGATGTCGGCCGTGTAGTTTAAACTTCCGAATCTGACCTGACGGCCAGGGGCGTAGCTTTCGATCTGCTCTAGATGGCCAAGTGAATCGGCCCGCGGTGCGAAGCCACCAAAGACGAAGATCTGTCCGGGCAGGAAGGTCTCACCCTGGACTGCATCGCAATTGATGATCGTATGAGCCATCGGGCCTGACGGCGACGGTACAGAGGAACTCTCAATGAAAGCACCAATGTCGGTGTCAAAACCGGCGGATCTCGGATAGGGGGTCCCGAACTGTGCGTCTAGGCCGAATGGTAATAGGAGGCAGGGGACACGAAGTTTTACCCAGGTTCGGGCCCTCTCGATGGAGGTAAAACCCTACGTCCTGCTTGATTAATATTGATGATATGGGTAGTACAAGAGTTGATCTACCACGAGATCAGAGAGGCTAAACCCTAGAAGCTAGCCTATGGTATGATTGTTGATGTGTATGTTGTCCTACGGACTAGAACCCTCCGGTTTATATAGACACCGGAGAGGGTTAGGGTTACATAGAGTCGGTTACAATGGTAGGAGATCTGAACATCCGTATCGCCAAGCTTGCCTTCCACGCCAAGGAAAGTCCCTTCCGGACACGGGACGAAGTCTTCAATCTTGTATCTTCATAGTCCAGGAGTCCGGCTGAAAGGTATAGTTTGGCTATCCGAACACCCCCTAATCTAGGACTCCCTCACAGCTCCTCCTCATGTCATTGATCTTCCAGGTGACAACGAGGATGTGCCGCTAAGGCCCAGGAGGAGTAAGAAGGCATCAACTGGCAAGACGTCCCAATCGGTGCCGGTGGCAGAGCCAGTGATTCAACAGCCTGAAGATGTGACTCAGGCGTCTGTTACTTTCGTTGTTCCAGTATCAAGTGAACACTCCACATCGTCGACTGCACCAGTGTTTGCTTCAACTATCCAGCCTCATGCCTTGGAACTTCAAGCTGCTGCGACTGAACCGCCAACCCCATTCTTCACTACTCATCACGTTCCAGAAGACCAGCCAGGCGCCGCTGCAGAAGCCATTTGCCAAGCTGGCATAATGATAGAGCGAGTGAAGGTGGTGCATGAAAGCAGTCAGGCTGCTTATGACGCCAGTGCGGCCCTTCGAGCCAATGTCCAGGTAAGTTGGCTTCCGACTGAACTCTTATCTCGTTGCTTGTTCTATTAGGATATGCTACCTGAAAACATTTCTTTGTGCATCCTCCTGTTATTCTTCACTTCGCATATGCACACCCACTAGATGTTTGAATTTATGTCGAGTAACTTTCCTAGTTAAATTGACTAGGTTGTGTCGGTTGTAGTTCTGGGTTAATGGGGGCACGCATAGTGCACACACTGGGTGTAGTCCCCGAGGCCACCGTTGAATGTGTGATTCGGCGGAGGTCTTTATAAAAAAATCTTTATTGTTTCACTCTTCCACTCGGTCCGGGCGGACCATGTCGAGTGGAATCTGAACTAGTGGGGCACGCTAAGTGCACCCACTGGGTGTAGTCCCCGAGACAGCAGTCTACTGCTGGCAGTCGGTTGGGGGCTGAGTATGTCTCTTTTTTTACTCGGTCTGGGCATGCCATGTCGAGTGGAACCCGAACCAGTGCGGGCACGATAAGTGCACCCGCTGGGTGTAGTCCCCGAGACTACTATAGAATGTTTGATTCCGGTAGTCTTAGAATTCTATTCACTCGGAAGCGAATGATCTTTGATCTTGTCCATTGATGTATCTTTCGCCGACTGTAGAAATCATGTGAGCTTATCTCCAAGTTCTCCGAATTTGAGGAAAAGCAGAGGCAACTCAACCTTGATTTGGAGCTGGCCAATCAAAACTTGAAAAAGGCTCAAGACGAAGTAGCCGGTACAGAAGGTAACGACCTGTCGACTGTTTATCTTGACCATCCCTCAAGTTATCTCTTCGTTCCTCTCCTTGACCCGAATGCACGTTCTTCAGAGAAAATGAAGCAAGCCTTGGCACAAAAGGATCTTGACCTTGCAGCTACGCATAAGGAGGCTAAGGAGAAGACCGCACTTGCTAACAAGAAGCTGGCTTCAGTCGTAGCACTAGAGGAAGACAATGCCAAACTAAAGGCATCCCTCACCGAGGCCAACAAAGAAGCGACCCGTCTGAAGAAGGACAAAGTTGCTTTGAACGAGAAGATCGAAGGCATTTCTCGTAAGAGAAATGACCTGGAGGCTTATCTGGGGGCACTCGCCAAAAAGTTGTTCCTTATGCTCGAAGGTATTTTCCTTTGCTCGACTGTTTAGCTGTTGTCGATTCATTAGGCATTCGTCGACTCATTATTTCTTTGTGTTTGTAGAATTCTGTCAAAACTTTGAAGAAGATACTGGGTGGGTCGAGACAGGTCTGGACCCCGTCCTTTCTCCCGTCGGTGATGCTGCTGCTATGAACGTGCTCCGACTGGAATTCCGTGTTGTCAGTGTTACGAGCTATCTTGTTCGCCTGAAGGTGGCGGTGTCGCGCATCGATACAGCACTCTGGCCAAGGGCGATGCTTCAAAATGACCTCGAGTCCCTGATGACTCGACTCAATGAGGTCCCTGGTCGAGTGCAAGAATGGAAGAAGTCTTCTGCCCGATGCGGCGCTGACGTGGCTCTGTCGCTGGTTCGTGTCCACTACAAGGAAGCCCGAGAAGAGAAGATGGCAGCGATCAAGGTTGCCAATACCAAAAGGCATGACTTACGATCCTTCATGGAAACCTTCATTGCTGCTGCCACTCGGATTGCTGACGGATTTGATCTGGACGAGTTTGTCGAGCCTGCAAGCCCTCCTCCTGCGGAGTGAACAAACTTTATGCCTCGCCTTAAATTTGCCTCGGAATGCCCAGTGATTTCGTGACATTAAACTCCTTCAGGCCTGATGCCCGAGTACTTTAATCCGTGTTCTGGAACTGTCCGGGATATACCCCGTGGTGTAACCCGGCTGCATGTATGACCCGGATGCATCTTGGCGACTCACTAGTGACCCGCCCAGAGCTTGGCGACTCACGGGTAACCCGCCCGATCTTGGCGGCTCATTAGTGACCCGGCGGGTGTTTCACATGGATGACAAGGCCCAAGGCCCAGAAGACCAGCTCATGTTATGGTGGGCCGGCTTAAGAGGAAAGGCATAAGGAATATTCTCCTATAAAGGAAGCAAGACTAGGACCCCACTTGTAATAGAGTAATCCTAATCCTACTAGGACTAGTCATGTAACCCGCCCCTTCAACATATATAAGGAGGGGCAGGGCTCTCCAAAGAGGGAGAAGGGACAAGAAACAATCTCTAGGGCTAGACACAAAAGGGGGAGCTGGCTTATGCGGCGACTATCTCATGAGCATAATGAGATCTAGCCACAAACAACATGTAGGGCTATTCCGGACGATGTTTCCCGGGGCACGAAGCTGTCTAAATCCTTGTCTTGTGTTGTGTCTCTCGATTCTGCTCAACCCATCTCAAGCTACTACAAAGATGCGTTGGCCTCACGACTAAGTCCTAACACTAGGACATCTGCCGTGACAATTCCATGAAAGGAACCTTAGGATTTTATCTGAAATTTGGTTGCTTTTGAATATTTTGACTCTTTTCGCAGAACTTGTTTCTTGTAGTTTGAGTTGCTATTGACTTTGTGATGCAGCTCAGTCGAATGAATCATGGGCAGATTGTGGTCGACTGCACCCCGCCACCCTTATGGATAAGGATGGAGCGGACGTTGTATTTGTGTCGAAGCTCCGAGGACAGATCGTGGTCGACCTGCAGCTCGCCGCCCTTATGGGTAAGGATGGAGAGGATGTTGTATTTGTGGCCAAGCTCCGAGGGCAGATCGTGGTCGACCTGCACCTCGCCGTCCTTACGGGTAAGGATGGAACGGACATTGTATTTGTGTCAAAGCTCTGAGGATAGATCGTGGCCGACCTGCACCTCACCGCCCTTACGAGTAAGGGTGGGGTGAGCCTTAAGACTTAGGCAAGTACTGGACTGCAGCTAAGCCCTCGAGCGGGAGGGTTGCTCACCACTCGGTAGAATTGTTTTAAACTTAGGCGAGTATTGAACTGCAGCTAAGCCTTCGAGTGGGAGGGTTGCTCACCACTCGGTAGGATTTTTTAAACTTAGGTAAGTATTGAACTGCAGCTAAGCCCCCGAGTGGGAGGGTTGCTCACCACTCGGTAGGATTTTTTAAACTTAGGCGAGTATTGAACTACAGCTAAGCCCCCGAGTGGGAGGGTTGCTCACCACTTGGTAGGATTTTTAAACTTAGGCGAATATTGAACTGCAGCTAAGCCCCCGAGTGGGAGGGTTGCTCACCACTCGGTAGGATTTTTTAAACCTAGGCGAGTACTGAACTGCAGCTAAGCCCTTGAGTGGGAGGGTTGCTCACCACTCGGTAGGATTTTTTAAACTTAGGCGAGTATTGAACTGCAGCTAAGCCCCAAGTGGGAGGGTTGCTCACCACTCGGTAGGATTTTTTCAACTTAGGCGAGTATTGAACTGCAGCTAAGCCCCCGAGTGAGAGGGTTGCTCGCCACTCGGTAGGATTTTTTTAAACTTAGGCGAGTATTGAACTATAGCTAAGCCCCCAAGTGAGAGACTTGTTCACCACTCGGTAGGATTTTTTAAACTTAGGAGAGTATTGGACTGCAGCTAAGACTCTGAGTGGGAGACTTGTTCACCATTCGGTAGGATTTTTTAAACTTAGGCGAGTACTGGACTGCAGCTAAGCCTCCGAATGAGAGACTTGCTCACCACTCGGTAGGATTTCACAAACTTAGGCGAGTACTGGACTACAACTAAGCCTCCAAGTGAGAGACTTGCTCACCACTCGTGTCGGGGATATACCCCGCGGTATGACCCGGCCGGAAGTATGACCCGGCCGGACATGGTGCTTCACAGATGACCCGTCGGAGGACTGGCGACTCACGGGTCTGGCGGCTCACTGGTCAGACGATTCACGGATGACCCCGACGGCGGGTCACATAGAATACTAGGCCCAAGGCCCAGTAGGGCGGCTCATATTATGGTGGGCCGGCTTAAGATAGAAGGCATGAGGAATATTTCCTTTACTAGGAGGCAAGACTCGTACTTGTATCTCACGTGTAATAGAGAATAAGTTAGTTCTAATCCTAATAGGACTCTACATGTAAGCCGCCCCTTCAACTTATATAAGGAGGGGTAGGGCTCCCCAAAGAGGGACAAGCAACAACAAACAAGATCTAGGGCTAGACACAAAGAGGAGAGCCGGCTTACGGCGACTCCCTCATAATCATAATGAGACCTAACCACAAACAACATGTAGGGTTATTACCGGATGATGTTTTTCGGGGCCCGAAGCTGTCTAAATCCTCGTCTTGTGTGTTGCGTCTCTCGATTCCGCTCAACCCCTTCAAGCTACCACATAGATGTGTTGGCCTCGCGACTAAGTCCTTACACTAGGACATCTGCCGTGACAATTCCACGACAGTTGGCGCCCACTGTGGGGCCTGCACACGGTGGTGTTGAGTTTTTGGAGGGATCTTTCACAGAGATTGAGAAGTTCATAATTTTTCAATAAAGAGGAGCCGATTTGAAAAGATCGACATCAGCTTCAAATTCATCGGTTTGGATTGGTAATCTTTGAGATTTGAAGTCAAGAGAAATTAGGGT
The DNA here is from genome assembly GCA_034509565.1 of Triticum monococcum. Lineage (NCBI taxonomy): Eukaryota > Viridiplantae > Streptophyta > Magnoliopsida > Poales > Poaceae > Triticum > Triticum monococcum. The sequence goes on from CM067843.1 coordinate 573,666,238, forward strand.
TACGCATATAAACGTGACCCGGCGATCCCTCAATCTGGAGGCAATTATTCAGCTGCCGCTGAGCGACCCGCCGCCGCCTGGTCAAGGGAAATTTAGGTTTGCATCGGGTGCGCTACTTCTGTTGCAAGTCGAAGATGTATCTAAGATCGATCAGTTGTTTCTCACGTGCTGGACGGAGGCCAAGCTAAAAACAAGTTATCACACGGAGTCAACAGGGTACTCAAGTCCTCAGGGAAAAGTTACCATAAAAAAGATGCTCATGACCCGGAAAACGGAGCCCAGCCGTGATTCGGATTTGCCTCGTTCCACCTCACGGCTCCGCTTCCTCAGCCCACCAGATTTCGCCTCCGCCCCGGTGACCAAGAGATGCCCCGAGTCGGCTATGAGCCACCTTGCTCTGCCTCGTCCCGGGCCTCCGCAGCGGTAGCCGCGCCGAGCCGTTGCCTCCTCGTTCCAACCTCCCCCATGGCTAAAAACCATTGCGGCCCCTGTCGGAGCAGGCCTCGGGCCGCACCTAGCTGTGCGCTGCTGCCTAAGCTGGCGTCGCCCCGCAGCTGCGTCCCGACGCGTCGTGAGCCGCCATGCCACTGTGGCCTTGATCCGCCGCCGCGCCTATGAGCCACTGCCCGGGACCCGCCTCAGGCGCCATCTCTGCCTCCGCCATTCGACGCCGCAGCGTTCGCCTCGCCCTCGCCGGTGAGAGCCTCAAACCGGTGTCACCTTCACCTGTTTTGCCGCCCTAGGCCGCTCTGGTTGAGCTATCTCCGCGTGATTCACCTTTACCGAAATCGCAGCCGCGGGCCAAAGACGGCCGCAATATTCGTTGCTATTCCAGTGATGACGTGGCATGTAATAAATGTGAAGAGAGAGTAAAGTTGTATGTAGAATAACCAACAACCTTTGCATAAGCTTCAAGGTGAAATAGAGAGCAATCACATTTATTTTATTATCATTTATTGGATACCTTAGATATAACCCATTGAAGTAGTTGTATGATAGCTTGTTGGTTGATGACATGGACATTTCACCAACAAGACTAACATACAATCTATTGAAGATGCCCTAAGGTACTCTGACCGCTACAACTACCAAAGGAAGCTATACTACAAAACAAAGATGACAGTGATGTGGTCAGCTGCTTTTCGACCAAATAAAAAAGAAGGGCATGTAGTCGGCACAAATTCCTAGGCCAATTATTGCAAAAAAGGTTCGTCTCACCTGAAAGACTAGGCTGATTCACTATTCCTCAAATTGCCAAAGCCATGATCGGTCTACTCGCAAAGATCAAGCTAAAAAAAGGGGGGGCCGAGGCCATGACCTGGAAACGGATAAGCTACTGACTCGGAAGTGCGAGAGCCCTCGGGGCCGCCTTGAGCCACCTCTACTGCATTGAGCCATCCAGGTCATCAGTGGCGGAGCTTGGGCTGAATTTATGGGAGGGCAAATGGGCTGGGAGGGCACAAAAGACTGCTTTAGGCTGTTTTTTACTGAAAATCTGAGGCAAATACTAGAGGATATATATTAGTTTTCATATGTGTAGGAGGGGCGATGGCCCAGTTTGCACTCCACTAAGCTCCGCCACTGCGGGTCATATTGAGTCGTCGGTCTGCCTGAGCCTCCTCTGTTATTTTGAACGGATCATTTATCATTTGAACAAATCAGGTGATATCTATCTAAGTTTATTTTCTGAGCTTAATATTGTTTTCGTCAAAGAACAATCATTTTGGTCTGTAATATTTTTTATGCAGGACGACTATTAAAGGAAAAAAAGTGGTGTTATACCGCGGATGCATGTTCGGCTGTGCCGCGTGGCTCCACGGGCATGAGTGTCGCGCTCCAGTTTACATCAAAACACGCCAGCTGACTCGCCCGTCCGCACTGCCTTACAACGCCATGGACGACTCGCCCGTCCGCCCTCGCGACCGGTTCACGTGTCCGCGCCAGCTTGCAACATGGAGGACAACTCGCTCATCCGTGATGGGTTACAACACTATGGGCGACTTACCTGTTCGACCCCGTGGCCGACTCTCCCATCCACGCCGGTTTACAATGCCACGGCCGACTCATCTGTTGTCCGGGCGAATCAGGTGATATCCTTCTAAATATAATTTTCGCACATATTCCTTTTGTCAAAAAACAATTACTCTGGCTTGCGATGTTTTTTGATGTAGGACAATTGTTCACTACATCAAAACGATGTGGTTGACCCACCCGTCCGTGCCAGTTTACAACACCGCGGTCGGTTCACCTGTCTGTGCCGCCTCTGATGTTACGGTCATTTTTACCGCCCGTCTCTCGCGGCCTGGTCTACATCAATGCACCGGTCGCACTTGTCTGGATGAGTTGTTTATTGAGTATGAGCAAGTCACTACTTGGGAAGCCCAGTTTTCTTCCAACAAATTGAAGGCAAATTATCATATATTATCAGCCGCCGTCTACACTGTATGGTTCAAAGGGCAGGCGCACAAGTCGCCGCTACTACAGTTTGGTTAACTTCAAACAGCCAATTGGAAGGAACCATTGGCTGAGTTGCTAACACGGCTCATACAGGATCATTTATAACCCGCCGCAGTCACCTCAACCTTCTGTGGATTCACAGTGCGCTATCAACACCAATAATATACACCTTCTGCTATGGTCAAATATGGAGAATCTCAAGCCAGCTCCTCGAGTCGACTTGAGACTCGGGGGCTACAATGGTATGACTCGGCAAAATTAGTCGGTCTCAATAAATTCAAGAACTCCGGGTCATTGAAGGGAAAAATAACCCGGCCCCGGAGATTACTGCTAGATCGATGAAAATTTAAAGGCCGTCAAAAGATTTCTAGCTCAAAATAAAGACTCTGGTTCAAAATCCGGCTCAAGGTAAATTTGTCCCTCACAAATTTTTGAAGCTTTCAAATCCGGGTTAAAGTTCCGGTTCAAAAAGAATTAATCTCTTGCAAGTTCGAGTTCTAAGAAAAATTAAAGGTTGCCAAAAAGAACTTGTTGCCATGATGCGCGGTTCGAACATAGGTATCCTGCCTTACGGCTTATCTTATTATGGTCACTTGGGGACTTCCTGCTCATCGAGCATAGCTGTCGGTACCCTCTTGATCGGTGCAATGCAAAAACTTATATGGTCACTTGGGGGCTTCCTGTTCAAACATAGGTCGTATTCGAACCAAAGAGAACATAGTTGTCAGTACCCTCTTGATCGGCACAATGCCGAACTCACTAGGGGGCTTCTTGATCATATCCGAATCATAGCTTAACCTCTTTTGGGTCCGACGTGGATCGTATTCGAATCAGCGTCGTTAAACAACTCTAAAGGTCATTTGGGGGCTTCCTATTCAAACATAGGTCGTATTCGAACCAAAGGAGAACATAGCTGTCGGTACCCTCTTGATCGGCAACGCCAAAGCCACTGGGGGCTATATGATCGTATTCGAATCTTAGTTCAACCCCTTTGGAACGGTTTTCTGATCGTATACGAATCAGAAGCCTTAAATTTTTTAAGTATTTTTTGCGAACAATTTTGGGTTTTGACTTGAGAACTTTTTTGGATTATATCTCAAATGTATATAAGTGTTTTATGCTTAACTCGGCTTGACTTTTGACTATAAGTCGCTAGCTTATGACAATCATCATCTATGTGGGAGCATTGGCTTCTAAGGATTGGGTTATCACCCTTACTGCACAGGTCATGTAAACCGGTAGTACAAATTAAATATCACAATGGTTATATGTGAGGTATTATGACCTGCCCTGCGGTAAACCACCAAGGGTTCTTATGATCTACTTGTGTGCAGGGTAAGACTACATTTGGGTGGTTACCCGCCCTGGCTCTTGACGTTAGCGCTAGGGCGTATGTTGTTTACTATTTGTGCAGGATTTGCAGAATTATGACTTATATAAATGCTTCAGTCCAAGCTCATCACTGAAATTGGTTTCTCAAAAGGGTTATAAATTATTGATTTTCTCAAGGGCTATAGGCCACCGGGTTACAAAAATTCCGGCTTACAATGAATGCGCATTAAGTCGTCATCGGCCAAGAGCCGCCAGGTATTTAAACTCCGAATTTACTTGTCAACCGATGAGGTATTCAAATCTTTAATAGCCAAAACTGGCTGGATTTTCATGATGATGTTGAATGATTGAGGTTTTCATACCGGATTATATTATTCAAATCTTGAATAGCCAACATGGCTGGATTTCTATTGTGATTATCAATAACCAGTGTTATGATTGAGGTTTTCAAAGTTGCTTTAGCGCAACGGCTATTATTTTTATCAATGGATATGATTTATTCTACAATGGAAGGAATAGTCCCGAGTCGCTGCAGGCTTACGACCCGGCACTTGGGGGCTACATTATTCAGATTGGGATTATATCAAATATGCAAGTGCCATGTCACTGCCAACATGCAGCATGGCACTTGGGGGCTAATGCAAAGTCATTTTTTCCTCAACTTATTGAAGACCCGACTCATCACATTCTAAATGAGATGGTACTTGAGGGCTACCAATTGCTCCTGTCAAAAATTTAAGGTACACAAGCATTAATCCATTATATTCAACGGTCCACTATTCAGTTGGTGGAGTACAAAGCTCTTACCTTGTGGACGTGGGTTCAAGCCCCATGGTGGAGACTATATTAAATGATGTTATTATCAATTATATACAAAATCCCAGCTCAGTATTATCTTACTAAGCCGGCCCTTGGGGGCTACACATTGCTGTTCAAATTTACATGGTTATATCTACAAAGTCCCTGCTCATTATTGCATAATGACCCGGCCCTTGGGGGCTACACTGGTTCAAGTTTTCATGAGCATAAAGCAATTACAAGTCCCAGGTTGCTGCAAGCATGAAAACCCGGCACTTGGGGGCTATATGGGTGGAATATTCAGTTTATATGATTGAGATGAATAAACCGAATTTCTTTAAGGTTGCAAAATTTATTGGAGCAAGTCTTAAACCATCACTTTGTTCTGATCAAGACTTGGGAGCTACAGGTAATATGGATATAAGGGAGAAAAATCTTCAAATTATCAGTTTTGAGCAAATCAGGAGGATAAATTACATAAACCGGTGTCAACAACAATTATGACCTGGCATCGTCTGTTTTATAATCCGGCAGTTTTTTGGTAATGATAAACTGGCAAGTTTTACATCTTCAAGCCGTCTGAATATCAGATGAGTATTTGAAGACCAAAATTATTTAACCCGGCGCCTTGGAAGCCGACTCAAGTGGATTATTCTTCACAATATTTTTCTGTGAGAAACCAACATCAGTAGATTGAGTATGAAGCTAGCTTATTTGACCCGGATTTTCTAGATGAAGGAAATGACAATTGGACTTAAGGATAATCAGGTCCCGTCTCCAGAGAATATTCAACCCAGAGCACAAGGAATTAAGGATGATCAGGTGCCGGCGTACAAGAATTGTTAACCCGGAACACAATCTGCCAAAGTTGTTCTTGTGTTTGTTTTACAGGATCAGTTTAACATGGATAAAACCAAATTAAACTGGGGGCTAATGTCGGGGATATACCCCGCAGTATGACCCGGCCGGAAGTATGACCCGGCCGGACATGGCGCTTCACCGATGACCCGCCGGAGGACTGGTGAATCACGGGTCAGACGGCTCACTGGTCAGACGACTCACGGATGACCCCGACGGCGGGTCACATAGAAGACTAGGCCCGAGGCCCAGTAGGCCGGCTCATCTTATGGTGGGCCGGCTTAAGACAGAAGGCATGAGGAATATTTCCTTTACTAGGAGTCAAGACCCGTACTTGTATCTGACTTGTAATAGAGAATGAGTTAGTTCTAATCCTAATAGGACTCTACATGTAAGCCGCCCCTTCAACTTATATAAGGAGGGGCAGGGCTCCCCAAAGAGGGACAAGCAACAAGAAACAAGATCTAGGGCTAGACACAAAGAGGAGAGCCGGCTTACGGCGACTCCCTCATAATCATAATGAGACCTAGCCACAGACAACATGTAGGGTTATTACCGGATGATGTTTCCCAGGGCCCAAAGCTGTCTAAATCCTCGTCTTGTGTGTTGCGTCTCTCGATTCTGCTCAACCCCTTCAAGCTACCACATAGATGCGTTGGCCTCGTGACTAAGTCCTTACACTAGGACATCTGCCGTGACAATTCCACGACAACTCGGTAGGATTTTTGAAACTTAGGCGAAACGGATTAGCAGCTAAGCCCCGGGTGAGAGACTTGCTCATCACTCGGTAGGATTTGATTTTTTGAAACTTAGGCGAAGCAGATTCGCAGCTAAGCCCCCGAGTGAGAGACTTGCTCATCACTTGGTAGGATTTGATTTTTTTTGAAACTTAGGCGAAGCAGATTCGCAGCTAAGGCACCCACCTGGGGATTTAGAACACTTAAAAAAGGAACAACAATCATATGTGAAACTGTGTCTTTGATAATCAAACTAGAATGTATTTCTTATTACATCACAACAATCCGAATGCTTAAGTATAAAGGGGGCGGAGCAGCTCCGCATTCCAAGCGCGTGGCTCGTCTTTATTGTGCTCCACATTGTAGAGGCGATAAGCCCCTTTGTGAAGTACGTTGGTGATGATGAAGGGGCCTTCCCAAGCAGGAGCGAGCTTGTGCGTTTTCTGATGATCCACTTGAAGAACCAGGTCTCCCTCTTGAAATGCTAGACCTCTCACGTTTCTTGCGTGGAATCGATGCAGGTCTTGCCGATAGATGGTCGATCGGATCAGCGCCATCTCTCTTTCTTCTTCCATAAGGTCGACAGCATCCTAACAGGCGTGTTCTGCTTCGGCTTCTGAGAAGAGTTCCACTCGCGGGGCGTTATGGAGTAAGTCACTCGGAAGCACAGCTTCAACCCCATTGACTAAGAGGAATGGAGTTCGGCCAGTCGACCGATTAGGAGTTGTCCTCAATCCCAAAGTACGGATGGAAGTTCATCGACCCAGGCACCCGCTGCAAGCTTGAGGTCACCCTCAATCGGGGTTTCAATCCCTTGAGAATCAACCCGTTTGCTCTTTCAGCTTGCCCATTCGACTGGGGATGGGCGACTGAAGCATAGTCGACCCGAGTGCCTTGGGAAGCACAAAAGGCTCTGAACTCATCAGAATCAAAGTTCGACCCATTATCTGTGATGATGCTACGCGGGACACTATATCTGAATGTCAACTCTCTGATGAAGCTGACATTAGTACTTGCTTCGAGGTTTTTGATAGGCTTGGCTTCAATCCATTTGGTGAACTTGTTGACTGCTACGAGTATGTGGGTGAAGCCACTTCTGCTAGTCCTCAGAGGTCCAACCATATCGAATCCCCAAACAGCAAAGGGCCATACGAGTGGAATGGTCTTCAGGGCTGATGTAGGCTTGTGAGACATGTTGGGGTAGAACTGGCAACCTTCACATCTGTCGACTGTGTATTTTGCCATTTCATTCGCTCGTGGCCAATAAAATCCCGCTCGGTATGCTTTGGCCACAATGTCCGAGAGGGCGCATGGTGACCACAGGTCCCCGAGTGGATGTCATTGAGGATCACTCGACCTTCTTCTGGTGTTATGCACTTCTGAGCAACTCCGGTAACACTTTCTTTGTAAAGCTGTCCACCCACTACTGTGAAAGCTTTAGATCGATGGACAATTTGACGGGCCTCTTCTTCATCCTTTGGAAGCTCTTTCCTGAGAATATACGTGATGTATGGCATTGTCCAATCGGGTATGACGACCAAAACTTCCATGACCAAGTCGACCACGGCTGGGACTTCAACTTCAGTCAGATCAGTAGGACTCTTAGGTTGTGGGGGCTCCTCCGTGAAGGGATCCTCTTGGACGGACGGCGTGTGAAGATGCTCCAAGAACACATTACTGGGAATAGGCTCATGCTTGGAGCCTATCATTGCCAAATCATCAACTGCTAGATTTTTCAGTTGGGGTATATGATGGAGCTCTAACCCCTCAAACTTCTTCTCTCACTTTCTCATTGCATTACAATAACCAGTCATAGCCGGGCTTCTGACGTCCCACTCCTTCATTACTTGATTAACCACCAAATCTGAGTCGTCGTAGACCATTAGGTCATGGACGTCGAGTGAAATGGCCATACGCAACCCGTACAGAAGTGCTTCATATTCAGCTTCGTTGTTGGAGGAATCAAAATGTATCTGAAGAACATAGTTGAGTCTGTCTCCTCGAGGGGATACTAATACCACCCCAGCACCAGAACTGTTCAGCATCTTGGATCCATCAAAGAACATGGTCCAATGCTCCGAGTGAATCTGAGTCGGTTGTTGCTGCTCGACCCACTTGACGAGGAAATCTGCTATTGCCTGGAACTTGATAGCTTTCTTTGCCTCAAACTTGATATCCAAGGGAAGGAGTTCAATCGCCCACATTGCCACTCGACCAGTTGCATCTCTGTTCTTCAGAATTTCTGACAAAGGTGCATCGCTGACGGCTGTAACGGAGTGATCAGAGAAATAATGTCCAACCTTCTTCGTGGTCATGTAAATCCCATAGACAGGCTTTTGATAGTGAGGATATCTTTGCTTGGATGGATTCAAGACTTCAAAAATATAATACACTAGGCATTCAACTTTATAGGTTTTTCCTTCTTCCCGCTCGACCGTAAGTACTGTACTGACAACTTGTCCAATGGCTGCAATATAAAGCAGTAAAGGCTCTTTGCTAATTGGAGCAGCAAGCACCGACTGGGTGGAAAGCAGGGTTTTGAGTTCTGCAAACGCTACATCAGCTTCAAGAGTCCACTCGAATTTATCAGATTTCTTCATTAGTCGGTAAAGAGGTAATGCCTTTTCACCGAGGCGAGAGATCAATCGACTCAAGGTGGCCAAACAACCGGTAAGCTTCTGGATGTCATGCACATGCACAGGGCGTTTCATTCGGAGTATGGCTCCAACTTTCTCTAGATTGGCATCGATCCCTCGTTCGGAAACGAGGAAACCGAGTAACTTTCCTCCTGGAACTCCGAATGTGCATTTGGACAGATTAAGCTTGATATCATACCTTCTGAGGTTGGCAAAGGTTTTAGCGAGGTCAGCCAGTAGGTCGGAACCTTTACGCGACTTGATCACAATGTCATCCATATATGCTTCCACATTCTGACTGATTTTAGTGAGCAGGCACTTCTGAACCATCCTCATAAATGTGGCACCGGCGTTCTTGAGACCGAATGGCATGGTCACATAACAAAAGCACCCGAATGGAGTGATGAAAGCTGTTTTTTATTTTATCGGGTGCATACAGTCGGATATGATGATACCCGGAATAGGCGTCTAGAAAAGACAAACACTCACACCCCGCAGTCGAGTCGACAATTTGGTCGATACGGGGGGAGAGGAAAATGATCTTTCAGGTAGGCCCGATTGATATGCTTGAAGTCAATGCACATATGAAGTGAATCGTCCTTCTTGGGGACCATGACAACATTGGCAAGCCACTCGGAGTGGTAAATCTCTCGGATAAACTCAGCTGCTAGGAGCTGATATGTCTCCAACGTATCTATAATTTTTGATTGCTCCATGCTATATTATCTACTGTTTTGGACATTGTTGGGCTTTATTATCCACATTTATATTATTTTTGGGACTAACCTATTAACCAGAGGCCCAGCCCAGAATTGCTTGTTTTTTTGCCTATTTTAGGGTTTCGAAGAAAAGGAATGTCAAACGGAATGAAACCTTCGGGAACGTGATTTTTGGAACGAACAAGATCCAGGAGACTTGGACCCTACGTCAAGCAACCAACAGGGATGCCACGAGGTAGGGGGCGCGCCTACCCCCCCCCCCCCCCAGGGGCGCCCTCCACCCTCATGGGCCCCCTGTTGCTCCAACGACGTACTTCGTCCTCGTATATATACCTACGTACCCCCAAACGATCAGATACGGAGCCAAAACCCTAATTCCACCACCGTAACTTTCTGTATCCATGAGATCCCATCTTGGGGCCTGTTCCGGAGCTCTGCCGGAGGGGGCATCGACCACGGAGGGCTTCTACATCAACACCATAGCCTCTCCGATGAAGTGTGAGTAGTGTACCTCAGACCTTGGGGTCCATAGTTATTAGCTAGATGGCTTCTTCTCTCTTTTTGGATCTCAATACAAAGTTCTCCCCCTCTCTTGTAGAGATCTATTCGATGTAATCTTCTTTTGCGGTGTGTTTGTTGAGACCGATGAATTGTGGGTTTATGATCAAGTTTATCTATGAACTATATTTGAATCTTCTCTGAATTCTTTTATGTATGATTGGTTATCTTTGCAAGTCTCTTCGAATTATCCGTTTGGTTTGGCCTACTAGACTGATCTTCCTTGCAATGGGAGAAGTGCTTAGCTTTGGGTTCAATCTTGCGCTGTCCTTTCCCAGTGATAGTAGGGGCTGCAAGGCACGTATTGTATTGTTGCCATCGAGGATAACAAGATGGGGTTTTCATCATATTGCTTGAGTTTATCCCTCTACATCATGTCATATTGCTTAAGGCGTTACTCTGTTCTTATGAACTTAATACTCTAGATGCATGCTGGATAGTGATCGATGTGTGGAGTAATAGTAGTATATGCAGGCAGGAGTCGGTCTACTTGTCTTGGACGTGATTCCCATATACATGATCATACCTAGATATTCTCATAACTATGCTTAATTCTGTCAATTGCTCAACGGTAATTTGTTCACCCACCGTAAAATACCTATGCTCTTGAGAGAAGCCACTAGTGAAACCTATGGTCCCCGGGTCTATCTTCATCATATTAATCTTCCAATACTTAGTTATTTTCATTGCTTTTATTTTACTTTGCATCTTTATCATAAAAATACCAAAAATATTATCTTATCATATCTATCAGATCTCACTCTCGTAAGTGACCGTGTAGGGATTGACAACCCCTTATCGCGTTGGTTGCGAGGATTTATTTGTTTTGTGTAGGTGCGAGGGACTCGCGCGTAGCCTCCTACTGGATTGATACCTTGGTTCTCAAAAACTGAGGGAAATACTGACGCTACTTTGCTGCACCACCCATTGCTCTTCAAGGGAAAACCAACGCAAGTGCTCAAGAGGTAGCAAGAAGGATTTCTGGCGCCGTTGCCGAGGAGGTCTACGCAAAAGTCAAACATACCAAGTACCCATCACAAACCCTTATCTCCCGCATTACATTATTTTCCATTTTCCTCTCGTTTTCCTCTCCCCCACTTCACCCTTGTCGTTTTATTCGCCCTCTCTCTCTCTCTCTCTCTCTATCCTCCCTCTCTTTCTCTATTTGCCTCTTTTGCCCATTTCTCATTTGCTTGTGTGTTGGATTGCTTGCTTGTCACGATGGCTCAAGATAACACTAAATTGTGTGACCTACCAATACCAACAACAATGATTTTATTAGCACTCCGATTGCTCCTCTTACCGATCCTGAATCTTGTGAAATTAATGCCGCCTTGCTGAATCTTGTCATGAAAGATCCGTTTTCCGGCCTTCCTAGTGAAGATGCTGCTACTCATCTAAATAGCTTCATTGATTTGTGTGATATGCAAAAGAAGAAAGATGTGGATAATGATATTGTTAAGTTCAAGCTATTCCCTTTTTCGCTTAGAGATCGTGCTAAAGCTTGGTTTTCGTCTTTGCCTAAAAATAGTATTGATTCTTGGAATAAGTGCAAAGATGCTTTTATCCCTAAGTATTTTCCTCCCGCTAAGAACATCTCTCTTAGAAACGATAATATGAATTTTAAGCAACTTGATCATGAACATGTTGCACAAGCTTGGGAGAGAATGAAATTAATGATACGTAATTGCCCAACACATGGTTTAAATTTGTGGATGATTATACAAAAATTTTATGCCGGATTGAATTTTGCTTCTAGAAATCTTTTAGATTTGGCCGCGGGAGGCACTTTTATGGAAATCACTTTAGGAGAAGCGACTAAACTCCTAGATAATATTATGGTTAATTATTCTCAATGGCACACTGAAAGATCTACCAATAAGAAAGTGCATGCGATAGAAGAAATTAATGTTTTGAGTGGAAAGATGGATGAACTTATGAAATTATTTGCTAATAAAAGTGTTTCTTCTGATCCTAATGGTATGCCTTTGTCTACTTTGATTGAGAATAATAATGAATCTATGGATGTGAATTTTGTTGGTAGGAACAATTTTGGTAACAACGCGTATAGAGGAAACTTTAATCCTAGGCCTTATCCTAGTAATTCCTCTAATAATTATGGTAATTCCTACAACAATTCTTATGGAAATTATAATAATATGCCCTCTGATTTTGAATCTAATATTAAAGAATTTATTACTTCGCAAAAGAATTTCAATGCTCTGATTGAAGAAAAATTGCTTAAGATTGATGAGTTGGCCAGGAACGTTGATAGAATTTCTCTTGATGTTGATTCTTTGAAACTTAGATCTATTCCTCCTAAGCATGATATCAATGAACTCTAAAAGCCATGAGAATTTCCATTGATGAGCGCAAAGAAAGAACCTCTAGGATACGTGCTAAGAAAGATTCCTTTATAAGAGCGTGTTCTACTAGTTTCCATGATAATAAAGATGAAGATCTAAAAGTTATTGATGTGTCCCCTATTAAATCCTTGTTTTGCAATATGAATCTTGATCATAATGGGACTGAATATGACCCACCTTTACCTAGAAGGCATTCCAAAAATTCGGATTTTTTAGATCATGATGCTAAATTTGATAAAAGTGGGATTGAAGAGATCAAAACTCTAGATGTTAATGAACCTAATATTTTGGATTTCAAGGAATTTAATTATGATAATTGCTCTTTGATAGATTGTATTTCCTTGTTGCAATCTGTGCTATATTCTCCTCTTGCTTATAGCCAAAATAAAGCTTTTACCAAACTTATCGTTGATGCTTTGATGCAATCTTATGAAGAAAAACTTGAGTTGGAAGTTTCCATCCCTAGAAAACTTTATGATGAGTGGGAACCAACTATTAAAATTAAAATTAAAGATCATGAATGCTATGCTTTGTGTGATTTGGGTGCTAGTGTTTCCATGATTCCAAAGACTTTGTGTGATTTGTTAGGTTTCCGTGACTTTGATGATTGCTCTTTAAACTTGCACCTTGCGGATTCCACTATTAAGAAACTTATGGGAAGAATTAATGATGTTCTTATTGTTGCAAATAGGAATTATGTGCCCGTAGATTTTATTGTTCTTGATATAGATTGCAATCCAGCATGTCCTATTATTCTTGGTAAACCTTTCCTTAGAACGATTGGTGCAATTATTGATATGAAGGAAAGAAATATTAGATTCCAATTTCCGTTAAGGGAAGGCATGGAACACTTTCCTAGAAAGAAAATTAAATTACCTTATGAATCTATTATGAGATCGACTTATGGACTACGCACCAAAGATGGCAATACCTAGATCTATCCTTGTTTTTTATGCCTAGCTAGGGGCGTTAAACGATAGCGCTTGTTGGGAGGCAACCCAATTTTATTTTTATTCCTTGCTTTTTGATCCTGTTTAGTAATAAATAATTTATATAGCCTCTGTTTTGTTTGTGTTTTTTATGTTTAATTAGTGTTTGTGCCAAGTAGAACCGTTGGGAAGACTTGGGGAAAGTCTTGTTAATCTTGCTGTAAAAAACAGAAACTTTAGTGCTCATGAGAACTGTTGCCATTTTTATTTGGAAAGTGATATTTAGTTAATTATTTTTTAAGATGATTAATAGGTAAATTCCTCACGTCCAGCAATTTATTTTAGAATTTTTGGGGTTCCATATCTTGTGCTAGCTACAGATTACTACATACTGTTCTGTTTTTGACAGATTCTGTTTTTCGTGTGTTGTTTGCTTATTTTGATGAATCTATGGCTAGTAAAATAGTTTATAAACCATAGAGAAGTTGGAATACAGTAGGTTTAACACCAATATAAATAAACAATGAGTTCATTACAGTACCTCGAAGTGGTCTTTTGTTTTCTTTCGCTAACGGAGCTCACGAGATTTTCTACTTTAAGTTTTGTGTTGTGAAGTTTTCAAGTTTTGGGTAAGGATTTGATGGATTATGGAAGAAGGAGTGGCAAGAGCCTAAGCTTGGCGATGCCCATGGCACCCCCAAGATAATCTAAGGACACCTAAAAGCCAAAGCTTGGGGATGCCCCGGAAGGCATCCCCTCTTTCGTCTACTTCTATCGGTAACTTTACTTGGAGCTATATTTTTATTCAGCACATGATATGTGTTTTGTTTGGAGCGTCTTGTATGATTTGAGTCTTTGCTTTTTAGTTTACCACAATAATCCTTGCTCTACACACCTTTTTGAGAGAGACATACATGATTGGGAAATTATTAGAATACTCTATGTGCTTCACTTATATCTTTTAGAGCATGGTGGTGGATTTGTTTATAGAAACTATTGATCTCTCATGCTTCACTTAGATTATTTTGAGAGTCTTAAATAGCATGGTAATTTGCTTAAATAATCCTAATATTCTAGGTATACAAGATTAACAATAAAATTCTCTTATGAGTGTGTTGAATACTATGAGAAGTTTGATACTTGATAATTGTTTTGAGATATGGAGATGGTGATATTAGAGTCATGCTAGTTGAGTAGTTGTGAATTTGAGAAATACTTGTGTTAAAATTTGTGATTCACATAGCATGCACATATGGTGAACCATTATATGATGAAGTCGGAGCATGATTTATTTATTGATTGTCTTCCTTATGAGTGGCGGTCGGGGACGAGCGATGGTCTTTTCCTACCAATCTATCCCCCTAGGAGCATGCGCGTAATACTTTGCTTTGATAACTTGTAGATTTTTGCAATAGCTATATGAGTTATTTATGACTAATGTTGAGTGCATGGATCATATGCACTCGCACCCTTACACCATTGCTAGCCTCTCTAATACCGTGCACCTTTCGTCGGCATCATACACCCACCATATACCTTCCTCAAAACAACCACCATACCTACCTATCATGGCATTTCCATAGCCATTCCGAGATATATTGCCATGCAACTTTCCACCGTTCCGTTTACTATGACACGCTCCATCATTGTCATATTGCTTTGCATGATCATGTAGTTGACATTGTATTTGTGGAAAAGCCACCGTTCATAATTCTTTCATACATGTCACTCATGAGTCATTGCATATCCCGGTACACCGCCGGAGGCATTAACATAGAGTCATATCTTGTTCTAAGTATTGAGTTGTAATTCTTGAGTTGTAAGAAAATAAAAGTGTGATGATCATCATTTTTAGAGCATTGTCCCAAGTGAGGAAAGGATGATGGAGACTATGATTCCCCCACAAGTCGGGATGAGACTCCGGACGAAAAATAAAATAAAAAGAGGCCAAAGAAGCCCAAATAAAAAAATGAGAGAAAAAGAGAGTAGGGACAATGCTACTATCCTTTTACCACACTTGTGATTCAAAGTAGCACCATGATCTTCATGATAAAGAGTCTCCTATGTTATCACTTTCATATACTAGTGGGAATTTTTCATTATAGAACTTGGCTTGTATATTCCAATGATGGGCTTCCTCAAAATGCCCTAGGTTTTCGTGAGCAAGCAAGTTGGATGCACACCCACTTAGTTTCTTTTTGAGCTTTCATATACTTATAGCTCTAGTGCAATCGTTGCATGGCAATCCCTACTCACTCACATTGATATCTATTGATGGGCATCTCCATAGCCCATTGATACGCCTAGTCGATGTGAGACTATCTTCTCCTTTTTGTCTCCTCCACAACCACCATTCTATTCCACCTATAGTGTTATGTCCATGGCTCACGCTCATGTATTGCGTGAAGATTGAAAATGTTTTGAGAATGTCAAAAGTATGAAACAATTGCTTGGCTTGTCATCGGGGTTGTGCATGATTTAAATACTTAGTGTGGTGAAGATAGAGCATAGCCAGACTATATGATTTTGTAGGGATAACTTTCTTTGGCCATGTTATTTTGAGAAGACATAATTGCTTAGTTAGTATGCTTGAATTATTATTATTTTTATGTCAATATTGAACTTTTGTCTTGAATATTTCGGATCTGAATATTCATACCACAATTAAGAAGAATTACATTGAAATTATGCCAAGTAGCATTCCACATCAAAAATTCTGTTTTTCTCATTTACCTACTCGAGGACGAGCAGGAATTAAGCTTGGGGATGCTTGATACGTCTCCGATGCATCTATAATTTTTGATTGCTCCATGCTATATTATCTACTGTTTTGGACATTATTGGGCTTTATTATCCACTTTTATATTATTTTTGGGACTAACCTATTAACCGGAGGCCTAGTCCCAGAATTGTTGTTTTTTTTGACTATTTTAGGGTTTCGAAGAAAAGGAATATCAAACGGAGTCCAAACGGAATGAAACCTTCGGGAACGTGATTTTTGAAATGAACAAGATCCAGGAGACTAGGACCCTACGTCAAGCAACCAACAGGGAGGCCACGAGGTAGGGGGCGCGCCTACCCCCCCCCCCCCCAGGCGCGCCCTCCACCCTCGTGGGCCCCCTATTGCTCCACCGACGTATTTCTTCCTCCCATATATACCTACGTACCCCCAAACGATCAGATACGAAGCCAAAACCCTAATTCCACCGCCGTAACTTTCTGTATCCACAAGATCCCATCTTGGGGCCTGTTCCAGAGCTCCACCGGAGGGGGCATCGATCACGGAGGGCTTCTACATCAACACCGTAGCCTCTCCGATGAAGTGTGAGTAGTATACCTCAGACCTTCGGGTCCATAGTTATTAGCTAGATGTCGTCTTCTCTCTTTTTGGATCTCAATACAAAGTTCTGCCCCTCTCTTGTAGAGATCTATTCGATGTAATCTTCTTTTGCGGTGTGTTTGTTGAGACCGATGAATTGTGGGTTTATGATCAAGTTTATCTATGAACAATATTTGAATCTTCTCTGAATTCTTTTATGTATTATTGGTTATCTTTGCCAGTCTCTTCGAATTATTAGTTTTGTTTGGCCTACTAGATTGATCTTTCTTGCAATGGGAGAAGTGCTTAGCTTTAGGTTCAATCTTGCGGTGTCCTTTCCCAGTGACAGTAGGGGCAGCAAGGCACGTATTGTATTGTTGCCAATTGAGGATAACAAGTTGGGGTTTTCATCATATTGCTTGAGTTTATCCCTCTACATCATGTCATCTTGCTTAAGGCGTTACTCTGTTCTTATGAACTTAATACTCTAGATGCATGATGGATGGCGGTCGATGTGTGGAGTAATAGTAGTAGATGCAGGCAGGAGTCGGTCTACTTGTCTTGGACGTGATGCCTATATACATGATCATACCTAGATATTCTCATAACTATGCTCAATTCTATCAATTGCTCAACAGTAATTTGTTCACCCACCGTAAAATACATATGCTCTTGAGAGAAGCCACTAGTGAAACCTATGGCCCCGGGTCTATCTTCATCATATTAATCTTCCAATACTTAGTTAATTTCATTGCTTTTATTTTACTTTGCATCTTTATCATAAAAATACCAAAAATATTAGCTTATCATATCTATCAGATCTCACTCTCATAAGTGACCGTGTAGGGATTGACATCCCCTTATCGCGTTGGTTGCGAGGATTTATTTGTATTTTATAGGTGCGAGGGACTCGCGCGTAGCCTCCTACTGGATTGATACCTTGGTTCTCAAAAACTGAGGGAAATACTTATGCTACTTTGTTGCACCACCCTTTCCTCTTCAAGGGAAAACCAATGCAAGTGCTCAAGAGGTAGCATGAGCCGAGCCACTTCCTCGCCAATTGCTTTTCTCTTATGTACGGCAGACCGCCTAAGATGTTCCTTGACTGGCTTCACTTTCATTCAACTCGCAAACGATGCTCAGCCAGTCCCCTGGGTACACCTGGCATGTCAGGAGGTTTCCATGCAAAGATGTCCCAGTTCTCACGGAGGAACTGGATGAGCGCTTCTTCCTGAGCGCGTATGCAGGCCTCCCCAGAATAACAGGATAAGCACTCTGGAAATCCACTACCTCAAATGTCAACTTTTCCTTACGATAATTCTTTGAATCACCGAAAACCATGTCCAACATTATCTGGCTGAGTGATTCAGCCTTGTTGCCAGGGATGACGACGTGGAAGCTCATGTTCCTCTCACTAAGTTTGGACATCGGAATGTCGATCCCTTTCAAGGTTTCAGCGTAAAGAATATTCAGACCACTACCACCATCCATCAACACTTTTGTCAATCGAGTACCTCCAACAACTGGGTCGACCACCAATGCTTGCCTCCCTGGAGTGGCTATGCGAGCAGGGTGGTCAGATTGGTCGAATGTGATAGCTGTTTGTGACCACTTCAGGTATGTTGTCGTTTTCGGACCAACCATATTCACTTCTCTATTGATAACTTTCAGTCGACTTTTGCTCTCAACGTCAGCAAAAATCATTAGGGTGGAATTGACATTGGGAAAACCATCATCTTCCTCTTTGTCTTCATCCTTGTCACATTCTTTTTCCTTCTCATTCGGTTGTTTCTCTCGGAATTGCTCGATCAGAACCCGACACCGTCGAGTGGTATGCTTAGGATAAATCAGATTGCCTTCTTCGTCTTTCTTGATGTCAATGTGACATGGCAAATCCATCACATCGTTACCAGCTGCATCTTTTACTTTCTTAGGGGTCCAAGGCCCCTTAGGTTTCCCTTTAAACTTTCCTTGAATCATTGCCGCAGTTTCACCAGGTCCTGCAGGTTCAGCTTTATGCTTTTGTTTCCGATTGGAATTGCCTCCACCGGTGTCTTGACCGACTGGTTTGCTCTTCCCACTGCAGAGTCGATCCTCCTCTTCTCCGTTAGCATATCGAGTGGCTATTTCCATCATCCGAGTCAGAGACATATCCCCTGTCCGACCGAATTTCAGGACCAGCTCCCGATTTTTAACGCCTTCCTTGAAGGCGCAAACTGCTTGATGGTGGGATACATTTTCCACTGTGTGATGCAAAGTGGTCCACCTCTGAATGTAATCTCTTAGAGTCTCACTCGGTTTTTGCACGCAATGCTGCAATTCCGTTAACCCTGCTGGCCGCTTGCAAGTACCCTTAAAAGTTTTAACAAACACTCGGGCAAGTTCTTCCCAACTGAATATACTGCCTGGCGCTAACTGAGTCAACCATGCTCTGGCTGAACCTTCTAACATCAGAGGAAGATGCCTCATGGCCACTTCATCATTGCCGCCACCGATCTGTATAGCCACTCGGTAATCTTCAAGCCAAGTGTCAGGCTTAGACTCACCAGTGAACTTGCTGACTCCAGTCGCCAACCTGAAGTTGGGAGGAATCACTGCGGCTCTGATGGCTCTGCTAAAACACTCTGGGCCTGAAACATGAACTCTGTTGCCAGTCGGGTGATCTCTGTCAAGGCCCTCCCTGTGTGCTCTGTTCCTGTCAACTAGACCTTGGACGAGAATAGATCTCGCATCAAAGCCTGGCTCCCTTGGCTCGGCTGGTATTCTTCTCTCACCACTGCGAGGGCGGCTGTCATCATATTGCCGAGGCACATATGATCCACTCATCGGAGGAGGTGTGGGCACTCGACGACGGTCATCATGACCGAGTCAGTGATCATACTGCTCGTGGTTTATGTACTGATCCTACCGGTATCCACGTCCCTCACGCCACGGCGGCGATCTTGGGCTGTGGGCCGACTGAGCTGTATCTGCCATCATAGATCTACTATAAATCCTATTCCACGACTGAGACACTGCTGTGTTCTGCTCTCCTGCTGCTCGGGGTAAGGCCTAGATCTGCATCAAACCTCTGCCAGCCTTCGACTGGGAAGGCTGGATTGACTCGGCTATACGGGCTGCAGCTGTGAGATTTTGAATCGGAGTGCGGTATACCTGAGGTTGAGGTGGAAAAAGTCGTCGTCGACTGGACTCAAGGATCCGTTGCCGTGCACGCTCGTCGAGTGCACGCTGAAGGTTCTCCAGTCGAGTGCGCTTAGCCAAGTTGGCTAGGCACGCCTCCTCCAAGGTCCGGGCCTCGGAGGTTTCCGCAATGATGGGCGTGTGATGTGCATCCATGTTGCGATGGTGAAGCTCTTCTCTCTTTTGCAAAGAAAGAGGCTCAGGGCGGTATTCCTCGTGAGCGCGTGACGGATCGCTGCCACCATCGCCGCCGTCATCGCGGCGGAAGCCAGGAGGACTATGTGGTACGTCGACCATCAAGACTTCAGCCGCAAGATCGTTGTTGTCGCATTCGGATGCGGTCTCAACGGAGCCAGTCGAACAGGCCGTAGAGAGTTTCGTCGGGCTCGATTACCGTGACTTGTGGGGTGGCCGACTAGCGGGCCACCGCGTGTTTCACCCACCGCTGAAGCCGCGACCGACCGGATCACTTGCGCCAGTGAACAGCGGGGAGCGAAGACACCACGGGAGCCGACTGATACTGGGTCGATGGCTGCCAGAGAAGAACGCCGCGAGCGCATGCACGAAAGTGTGTCGCCCCGCGGATGGGGAGTGCCTTGACGTCAAGGGGAGCTTCCTGAAGCCAGGCAGAGTCGTCGGCAACGAAGACGAGCGCGCTGAGATGGATCTCGCGGCCCTCAGCCAATCCACCGCCGGAAACCATGATGATGTGAATCAAAAAAATCGCAACTTCACCAGAAAGTCGCTATGACACCTACCCCATGGTGGGCGCCAACTATCGTGGTTCTAAGACTGACAGTAGAATGGGGGTAGGTATGAGGAGGCAAGATCTCAGCTATGATGAAGTTGTACACACAAGATTTACGAGTTCAAGCCCTTTACAGTGGAAGTAATAGCCCTACGTCTCGGTGCCCGGAGCCGGTCGACTGGATTATATGTGTGTGGAGTTACAGGGGGTGCGAACCTTTGTCCCTGAG
The DNA here is from genome assembly GCA_034509565.1 of Triticum monococcum. Classification (NCBI taxonomy): domain Eukaryota; kingdom Viridiplantae; phylum Streptophyta; class Magnoliopsida; order Poales; family Poaceae; genus Triticum; species Triticum monococcum. The sequence continues at coordinate 573,687,104 of CM067843.1, forward strand.
GAGGGGGTGGCTTATATAGAGTTCGCCACACCCCTCCCACCCTCAGTTACAAAGGGTTTAAGGTACATAAAGATGGGGCATTTTTGGTAAAGCTAGTAATAAAGTGACATAAATGACCACTAAGTCTACAGAGTAAACGCCCGACCGTTGCTTTTCAGAGTGGCTTTCGATCTTCTGTCTGTCGAGTGATCATTGCCATGGTCGAGTGACATAGATTCTTCCAAGTGGAATGTTTCTGGTCGAGTGGATGATGGTATCCCTTGAATACTTCTAACTTTAGGGTGATGTCCTAGGGGAGGGTGTCTAGGTCAGGCCTATGACCTTACCCTAGGTACATAGCTTCATCACTGCCCGTCGACCACCTTCGGCTTCACGTTGAAAATCTTGAGCCATAAGCCGAAGTGTGGAGGGACCCGGAGGAAGGTCTCACACATGAGATGAACGCCGAGATGTGGAGGAACGAATTTGGGGCCAGATCGTGAAAATCCAGCCCATAGTAGAACACGAGACTCCTCACAAAGGGGTGGAGGGCGAATCCGAGGCCACGGAGAAAATGGGGAATGAACACCACCCTCTCGTCGGGCCCCGGAGTAGGGGTGACCTGTGCCGGATCGGGAAGCATGTGCTTGTTTCCCCGGTTAGATACCGCGCCTCCCACAGCTCCTTGATGTTCTCCTTCGTAATGGAGGAGACCATCCACTTGCCTTGAGAGCCCGCCATGGTCAGAAGAGTTGCGGAGGCGAGAAAAGCTTGGAACTTGGGCGTCGGAGCTCAAGGATGGGAAGGCAGCGAGAGGATGAGGCATGGGACAGAAGAATTGGATTCTATCCACTTATATGTGTTGTGAATATCAAGCGTCCCCCTCCCTCGAGCCTTAAAACTCGCCTGTTCCCAAGGGGTCGTGCGAACAGCACGGTTAAATTACGAAAACTCATATAAATGAGAATCCCGCAATAAGGGGACACGATCTCTGCTTTGACAAGACGTGTCAATAGGAGTTCATATTTAAACGCAAGGCGGGAGGCCCAAAAATAATTCGAAATGATAGCACAGATAAGCGTGACGTTTCGTCAGAAAAAGCTGACGATGGATATATCTTATTTTAAGTATTATGCCTTTATGGTTGGAAGGTTAACATGTTAAACGGATCCGGACATAGTTCTTGTTGATCAACTACTTTAAAGTATTCGGAGGAGGAACCCGCCTTGCAATGCCGAAGACAATCTGCACGCCGGACACATCTTCATTGAAGCCTGGTTCAGGGGCTACTAAGGGAGTCCTGGATTTGGGGGTCCTCGGGCGTCCGGGCTATGTGACATGGGTCGGATTACTGGGCCGCGAAGATACAAGATAGAAGACTTTCCCCGTGTCCGTATGGGACTCTCCTTTGCGTGGATGGCAAGCTTGGCATTCGGATATGAAGATTCGTTTTTCTGTAAACCGACTTTGTACAACCCTAGGCCCCATCGGTGTCTATATAAACTGGAGGGTTTAGTCCGTAGAGGCGATCATAATCATACAGGCTAGACATCTAGGGTTTAGCTATTATGATCTTGTGGTAGACCAACTCTTGTAACCCATATACTCATCAAAGTCAACCAAGCAGGACGTAGGGTTTTACCTCCATCAGGAGGGCCTGCACCTAGGTAAACATCGTGTCCCCTGCCTTCTGTTACCTTGGATCCTTAGACGCACAGTTCGGGACCCCCTACCCGAGATCTGCCGGTTTTGACACCGACACCCCCCTCTACCTTCTTGTCATGAATTGAGTTTTACCTTTGAGATTTCACTATTGTCGAATTGAATACTATTACGGATTTGAGAATAGTTGATGTATGTATTGCGGGGGATACCCGTGGTGACAATGGGGTGTTCTATTGATTCACTTGATATATGTTTTGGCACTCAACTCACGGATTTCCAAGGTGACATTGGGGTAATCTATGCATAGGGGTTGATGCACGTTTTCGTCCTTATTTCTCTAGTAGAAATCTTGGGGCACTCTTTGAGGTTCTTTGTGTTGGATTGAATATTATGAATCTGAAGTTGTTTGATGCATATCGTATAATTGACCCACAGATACTTGTGGTGACATTGGAGTACCTAGGTTACATTAGGGTTGATTGATCTGTGTCATATGGTGTTATTTTACTATGAACTCTAGGGGTGTTTGTGACCCTTATAGGAATAGCTCAATGGATTGATCGGAAAGAATAACTTTGAGGTGGTTTCGTACCCTACAAACAATTTCGTCTTATGTTCTTCGTGATAGGAACTTTGGAGTGACTTTTGTCGCACGTTGAGGGATTGCCATATGATCTAATTATGTTATCATTGTTGAGAGAACTTGCAATAGTGAAAGTATGAATCCTAGGCCTTCTTTCCAAGCATTGCAATACCGTTTTCGCTCACTTTTACCACTTACTACCTTGCCTTTTTGTATATTTTCATATTACAAAAACCAATATCTACTATCCATATTACACTTGTATCACCATCTCATCATCGAACTAGTGCACGTATACAATTTACCATTGTATTGGGTGTGTTGGGGACACAAGAGACTCTTTGTTATTTGGTTGCAGGGTTGTTTGAGAGAGACCATCTTCATCCTATGTCTTCCAGGGATTGATAAACCTTAGGTCATCCACTTGAGGGAAATTTGCTACTGTCCTACAAAACTCTTTGCTTGGAGGCCCAACACGAACCTACAAGAAGAAGGTTGCGTCGTAGACATCACGCCTCCCGTAGCTCGCACGCTCTACCCTCCGTGCTTGCATTGGACACCACGCTCTGTCCGCTGTACTAGCCCGTGCTCGAGCTAGTCGGTGTCCTCGCGCCCATGCGTGCAGGCCATCGCCGCCACAGCTGCAACCGTGTGTGGGCGTGCCAGCAGGTCATCGTGCTCGCGTCATGCGTGCAGGACGCCGCCGTTGTAGCTGCGTCCAGACGGGCGTGCGCGCGTGCAGGCCACTGCCGCCGTTGTGCACTCGTCGACCGCAGCCACGTGTGTGTGGGCCACCGTGCGCGCGTTCGTGTGTACAGGCTACCGCCGCGTGCGGGCAGGCGTGTGGGCGGGCCGCTGCTGCTGGACGCACCCATGCTTGCTGCCCAGCGTGCGTGCGTGCATAGCTACCAACTGAACAACCTCCACGGCCATTGGGGTTACCGACTGGACGCGGCAAGAGGAGCAAACCAGGCACATAGTCCCGACCGAGCTCGAGATGGCTCGTGTAGGTCCCATCCTCGCGTTGCAGTGGGCGCGCCGCCGTCTCTGCAACCCCCAGCACGAGCCACGCCTTCGTCCGCCAGAGCCGTCTGTAACACCCATGATGCGGCTATATCTCCCACGTGTCGGAGCATGACTTAGAGGCATAACCGCATGGTAGGCATGTCGCAAGAGGGGTAATCTTTACACATCCCATGTACTGAATAAGAAAGGGATAAAGAGTTGGCTTACAATCGCCACTTCACACAATACATAAATATAGCATTACATCATCCAGAATACGATCAAGGTCCGACTACGAAACCAACATAAATAAAGACAACCGCAAATTCTAGATTCCCAATCGCCCCAACTGGGCTCCTCTACTGATCGTCTGGAAAAGACACATAGTAACGTCATGAATCCTCATCGAACTCCCACTTGAGTTCGGTAGCATCCCCTGCACTGGCATCATCGGCACCTGCATCTGTTTTTGGAAGTAATCTGTGAGTCGCGGGGACTCAGCAATCTCACACCCTCGCGATCAAGACTATTTAAGCTTATGGGTAGGGAAAAGGTAGTGAGGTCGATCTGCAGCAAGCACTAGCATATATGGTGGCTAACTTACGCAAATGAGAGCGAGAAGAGAAGTAGAGCACGGTCGAGAAGCTATAAAGATCAAGAAGTGATCCTGAAACTACTTACGTCCAAGCATAACACGAGACTGTGTTCTCTTCCCGGACTCCGCCGAAAAGAGACCTTCATGGCTACACACGCAGTTGATTCATTTTAATTAAGTTAAGTATCAGGTTTTCTACAACTGGATATTAACAAATTCCCATCTGCCCATAACCGCGGGCACGGCTTTCGAAAGCTCAAAACCCTGCAGGGGTGTCCCAACTTAGCCCATCACAAGCTCTCACGGTCAATGAAGGATATTCCTTCTCCCAGGAAGACCCGGTCAGACTCGGAATCCCGGTTACAAGACATTTCAACAATGGTAAAACAAGACCAGCAAAGCCACCCGAATGTGCCGACAAATCCCAATAGGAGTTGCACATATCTCGTTCTCAGGGCACACCGGATAAGCAATCCGTACAACTTAAACCAAACCTCAAGTTTCCCTGAGGTGGCGCTGCAAGGGGCTCTAGTTTGGACCAACACTCAGAGGAGCACTGGCCCGGGGGTTTAAAATAAAGAGGACCCTTGAGTCCGCGCAACCCAAGGGAAAAAGGCTTAGGTGGCAAATGGTACAACCAAGGTTGGGCCTTGCTGGAGGGGTTTTATTCAAGGCGAACTGTCAAGGGGTTCCCATTATAACCCAACCGCGTAAGGAACGCAAAATCAAGGAACATAACACCGGTATGACGGAAACTAGGGCGGCAAGAGTGGAACAAAACACCAGGCATAAGGCCGAGCCTTCCACCCTTTACCAAGTATATAGGTGCATTAAAATAAACAAGATATAATAATAATTATATCCCAACAATATCCATGTTCCAACATGGAACAAACTCCATCTTCACCTGCAACTAGCAACGCTATAAGAGGGCTGAGCAAAGCGGTAACATAGCCAAACAATGGTTTGCTAGGAAAGGTGGGTTAGAGGCTTGGCATGGCAATATGGGAGGCATGATATAGCAAGTGGTAGGTATCGCGGCATAGCAATAGGGTGAACAACTAGCAAGCAATGATAGAAGTGATTTCGAGGGTATGGTCATCTTGCCTGCAAAGTTCTCCGGGTTGACGAAAGCTTTATCCTCGTAAGCGTACTCAACGGGTTCCTCGATCACGTAATCGTCTCCCGGCTCTATCCAAAGCAAGAACACAAGCAAAGGAAACAACAATCAACCACGGTGCAATGCGCAAGCAATATGATGCAAAACATGGCATGATATGCGGGATGTGATATGCAATGCATATGCAAGCTACGGAAGGAAAAGATTGATCAAGGCATCAACTTGGCAAACCAAGTGTGCCGCTGCAAAGATTAGTTGATTTCGGTTGAAATCGATATAAATATCACCGAAATCGGATGCACGGTTTGCAAATGGCAAGCAAAACAATAATGGCACAATTCTGCGATTAACAGCACGATGCCATCTAAATGCAACAAGAAACTAAGCTACTGCACTCTAACATAGCAACAAAGCACATGGCAGTGATCTACTCAAGATGCTTGACAAAAGATGAACACTGAGCTACGGCTAAAACACACTAGAACAGGTTCAAACAAGCATGGCAAAAGTGCAAAAGATATCAGCATCACAAACTTGGTGAAAATACTAACATGCCAGAAATTAACATCAGGAAGCAATGTTTAGAGCAGGATAACAACATGCTACAGGAACAGAACATAGCAAACAAAGGCATAGAATGAATCTACTCAAAGCATATAACAAAAGTCCCTTACTGACCATGAGCCAAAAGGGCACAGAAAATATGATGGCACCCATGTAAACATAGCAAGTTTCGTTAACAGATTCAGACTTAGCAGAAAACTGAGCATGTCATAAACAGAACTATGAAGGCCTCTTTGCGAGCTCAATTCACTCACCACAAGGCATTGCATGACAAGCTAAGCATACTACCAGCAAGAAGACATGTTTATGAAGCTAACTAAAGCAAGAACAAGTCTATATCATGCTTGGATCAACTACTACATCAATGCCAAAATTGATTAGCATGTAAACAATCTGTCAGGAACATTTTATAGCAAAAGTAGAGCAAGATTAAGACATGCTAGGGCACTCCATAAATGCAAACAGGGGCATCGATGGATATAGCATAACCATATGTCAAAATCATCCTTACTGAAGATACTCAAAAGAAGCATGGATCTCACTGTAGCAACATGAATACATGGCATAAAAATAACAGCAGGGAAATGACTTGGTGAAATTCTAAGTCTCTGAAATCAGCAATATCACGAGAGCTACTTTGCATGCATGTGCTAGTCACCACATTGATCACAAAAATGCATGACATACACCCCTGTAAATATGGCATGGCATAGACCAAAACACATGTAGAGCTCATGTTCATATGCAGCACACAACAATTGTAGCAAAAATGACAAAAGCTCATACTCTGCTAAGAATCAGCACCTAACATTTAATAGCACTCTTGCATCAGTCATTTGGGCATCAAGATGGCCTCAAACAAGTAGGTCACAATGGAACAAAATGAAGAGCACATCATGCTGAACATTTTGATATGTCATGCATGAAAAACGGATCTACGGATGAGGAGTTATGGCATGATGAACATGGCCTGAAAAAGTGAGGGAGAAAAGACTTAGGGAAAAAACGAGGTCAACCTCCTCGCGAAACGGATCTGGATCTGGGATCAAGCGGCGTCCGGCTCGAGGTTCACCGGAGCTGCGAGGAGAGACGGCGGCCGGCGGGGCTGGGCGGCGCGGCCAGGCGCGCTCGCCGGGGCGGCGCGGGCGGCTCCTGCCGGGGCGGCGCAGGCGGAGACCGGCGACCCGCGGCGGCGCTGGGATGCGAACGGGGCGACGGCTGGCGGCGCGGTTGCCGGCGCCGGCGGAGACGGGCCGCGAGGGCGGCGCGTGCTCGCGGCGACGGGCGTGGAGGGCGCAGGAGGCGGCGTCACGATGAAGCGGGCCGCGGGGGCCGGTGACGGGCCCGAGCGGGCCGTGGCGGGGCGTGGGCAGCGCTGCCATGTGGCAGGACAGGATTGGTGCGGGTGCGGTGGCGGTTTCGTCCGGCGATGGTTGGACGTGTCCGGCGGCGCGGAGGGAGTTTCGCTAGGGTTTCGTGTGCGCGAGAAAAGGGAGGGATCACCTATTTATACATAGAAGGAGGTGGGAGTGTCCAAATGAAGAGCGGTTTTTGGCCACACGATCGTGATCGAATGGCCGAGAGGATGGGGGAGTTTTGGATGGGTAATTGCGCCACTTTGGAGGGGTGTTGGGCTGCAACACACACGAGGCCTTTTCGGTTCCCCGGTTAACCGTTGGAGTATCAAACGGACTCCAAGTGGCACGAAACTTGACAGGCGGTCTACCGGTTGTGTACCAAGGCCGCTTGGCAAATCTCGGTCCATTCTGAGAAAGTTTAAAACCCGCTCACGAAAAGAGGCATAAGGGGGGTGCCGGAGGACGTAGGAGTGTCGGACTGCAAAACGGACAACGGGGAAAATGCTCGGATGCATGAGACGAACACATATGGAAATGCGATGCACATGATGGCATGATATGAAATGCATGACATGAACAAAATGCAAAACAAAGACAAGAACCCAACCACAAATTTCATAACTTAGAGCCGAAAATGGCATGAGTTGGAGTACAAATATGGTAGGTTACATCCAGGGTGTTACACTGTCGCAGCCGAAGCCGAGCCAGGCCCGCCCAGACCAAGATGGGCCCCCAAAGGGCCCAGATCTGGGCCGGGAGGGTGCCGCCACCGGCTACCGCGCTAGCCCGCCGTCAAGTGACCGCGCACATGCCCCCTCACCACCCGGATCTGCGCCGCCACCGAAACCTCCGCCACCCGAGGAGAACTGCCGCGCGCCCGCGACGGGAAGACCCATCCGCAGCCGTCGGGAGCCCGAAGGCAGTCCCCAGTCGCCGGCCATGCCGCCTGTATCTAGATCCGCCGCCCGGCCGATGCCGAACCGCGCCCATGCACTCCCCTCCATTGCAGCCACCGCGTCACCCGAGGCCCCACAGAGACGACGACCCGCCGCCACCAGGAGCACCCGTAGCTACGCCACCAGGCCCCGCCATAGCCTAACGCCTCCTGTGGCAGCCGTCCCGCACCGGCTGGGGATCTGCGAGGAAGGGAAGGGTCAGGCCTCGCTGGACGGCTATGCGGGGCGGCGACGAGGAAGGAAGAGGCCCGCAGGTAGGGTTACCCCCGAGGGCGCTCGTGGGAGCGGCTTGTGTGTGTGTGTTGGGAGAGGAGGGGGGGGGTGCGGTTGTCGCACAGTTCGATTTCTAAACTATTCCATTAATAGAGACAACAGTTCAGTACTCACAAGAAGCAGAGTGCAAATTTTTTTCGAACAAACCAACAGTAGCTGCGAAAGGGTCCAGAAATAAACCTAGTCCGCATATAATATCAAAATGAGATAGCCCGCTACTACAAATCGAACATTAAATAAAGTTTACAAGTTTCACATCAATGCTACACGGTAGGGGCTATGGAAATGTCCAGGTCGTTGAGGAATTGGACAAACGCCAAGTGAGACGAGCCCCCTTCCTTGAGCGCCTCGGCAGCTGCATCCTTCGCCGCCGCCACCCGCTCCCTGAGCGCCTTGCCGCCCTCGGACGCCATAACCCACCTGACCTTCTCCTCCACCTCCTCGGCCTTAACCACCTCTTCGTTGTAGCCTCTCATCTCCACCCCGAGCTTCATTCCCTCCACTATGTGCACCTTGTTCACCTTCTGCTCCGCGTACAGCGGCCAGCACAGCAGCGGCAGCCCTGCCGTGATGCCCTCCAGCGTCGAGTTCCAGCCGCAGTGCGTCATGAACGCGCCGGTCGCCCTGTGGCGCAGGACCTCCACCTGCGGCGCCCAAGACTTGATCACGAGTCCTCTGTCCTTGGTCCTCTCCAAGAACCCTTCCGGCATGAGCGCGTCGAGATCGGGCTCCGGCAGCGAATCGCCGTACTTGTAGTCGGGATTGCGCGGGCTCCGCACGACCCACAGGAATCTCTCCCCTGACTTATCCAATCCATTTGCAATCTCCTGTAGCTGCTGAACGGAGAACGTGCCCATGCTGCCGAAGGAGAGGAACACTACGCTCTGGTCCGGCTGCGCGTCCAGCCACCGGAGGCACTCGTGCTCCTGGTCACCGCCTCCCGACACCAAAGGCCCGATGCAGTAGACCGGCGGCGTGGCACGACCAGGGACGCAGAGCCCGTCCTTGAGAGCGCGCACCGCGCGCGTCTCCAGCGACTCGAAGGAATTAATGAGAATTCCGTTGGAATCTGGCATTCGGTCGAACATGCCTAAGATGGCCTTGAGTACTTCATCGTTGTGTGTAACCTCGGGTAAGTCCGAAGCTTTCAACGGAGGAACACCCGGGGAAGTGATGATAGAGTCGCCGAGCTCCTTTACCTTACTGCCGGCGAGCATGCTCGGCAGGTTGAGGAAGAGCGCGAGGTCGGCGGCGGCCGACGCGTAGAAGTAGTAGACCGGCAGCTTGAGCTCGGCGGCGACATCTTGGGCGTCGACGCAGAACATGTCGAGGACGAGTGCGTCGACGGAGGGCAGCGAGCGGAGGAAGTCGAGGAGGGGGGCGTTCATGGATTTCAGGAGCCGGAAAATCTGGACGACGGGGTTCGTGGGCGCGGTGTCGGAGTTGGAATCGGCGGGCGGCGTTGGCAGGACGTGGAAGGCGACGGAGGGGTTGGAGGCCCTAGCGCGGGCGACGGCGGAGGAGAAGTCCGTGGACTCGACCTGCGGATCGATGAGCACCACGGTGACGGCCAGGCCGTGCTTGAGGAACAGCTTGGCGACCTCCACCATCGGCACCAGGTGGCCGACGCCGACGCCAGGGTACAGGACAACGCTCTTCTTCATGGCTTCACTCTCCTAGAGTCCTAGTACCAAATGCTTTTTGGGTTGGTTTGGCTCTGTTCTGCTCAGCTCTACGAACGATCCACCGGGACTATATAGGGGGCTCGTCGAATTCAATCCAAATTGGTAGGGCCAGCGCAATGCATGGCCGCGTGAGAGCGTGAGCTCAGCTCAGCGCCACATACGACGAACGAACGAACGAACGGTCGAGTCCTTTTTTGCTCCAGGAGTCTCAGGATTGCGTTCCACGGCACATCACCTTCAAGGACGTGGTCCACGCGGCCCACCCACCATGCCTGAAGCCGTCTGAGCTAGGAGACAAGTATGGGTCCGTGGCTGCTGCCGGTCCACTGGCCTCGTGTGGAGTAGCGCTCCCAAATTCTCCTTGGGACCTTCGCGAGTGCCAACGTCACCCGTGACGGGAGCCTTCTTGGTGTCGCCGCCATCTTCTTCTAGAAGGACTTGTTTGCTTGCTGTTCAGAGCGTTGCCAGTAGCACAAAGTACATTTCTCATACTCAACCGGCCGATCGCCTATCGTGTGGCATTATTTATTGATCGGTACGCATCCATGGGCGACCACGACCCTTGCTGGTGCACTGACATAATGGATGAGCGAGCAGACTGCCTCAGGGAAATCGAAGAAGAAAAATGCAAACAATGGCCTTGGACTCATGGAGGAGGGTGCTGTCATGACGGATGAACTGCTGGCCAAGTATGCACGTCTCTTCGAGCGGCCACTCGTGGAGGAGGTGGTGATGGCTTTCGCGGACTTCTATGGTGAAGCGTGCCCGGCACTGAGGGTGGTGGTGGCGACGCGCCATACCTCAATTGCGTGGCTAGGCGCGCTGCAGTTCGCTCTGTTATTTCTGCTTCCAACGTGCCGGTGGTCTGTCTTTAGGAGACCAAACTAGAGTCCGTTTCCCCAACAATCGTCTCTGAAACCCTCGGGTCGGCCTATCGCGACTTCTTCTTCCTCCCCGCGGTTGGAACGCGCGGTGGGATAATCCTCGCCTCGCAAAACCACGTCATGCCCATCTCTAACCCCATTCTCGGGCGCCATCACATAACGGCGCTAGTCTCCTCACCGGATGGTGATCGACCCTGGTGGATTACTGGGGTGTATGGCCCCCAGCACGACGAGGAGAAGATCGAGTTTCTGGCCGATCTTCATGATGAGGCGCTTCCCGCATTGGTCCCTGGCTCCTCGGCGGGGACTTCAACATGATTCTTTCCGCCGCCGACAAGAATAATGATCGTCTGAACCGCCGCATTATGCACCGCTTCCGCCGCTTCTTGGCCGGTCACGAGTTGCGTGACTTATACATGATTGACAGGAGATATACTTGGTCCAACGAGAGGGATCAGCCTACCCTAGTGCGGAACGACCGCATCCTCTGCACTTCTACTTGGGAGAGCCTCCACCCTCACTGCTTCCTCCAGTGTCTCTCGTCTGGTGCCTCAGACCACTGCCCTCTGTTGGTCGATTGCATCCCCAGGAGTTTGGGCGCCCGGAGATTCCATTTCGAGAGGTTTTGGCCGCAGCTTGATGGTTACCTAGACGTCGTGTCCAGGCCTGGCTTTCTGTCCCGCCGCACCCAGATCCCTTTCGCACTCTAGTTATGCGGCTCAAGGCCACTTCTTGGCGCCTGCAGAGCTGGAGTTCTCACACCATCGGTGAGGGAGTCCTGGATTAGGGGGTGTTCGGATAGCCGGACTATACCTTTAGCCGGACTCCTGGACTATGAAGATACAAGATTGAAGACTTCGTCCCGTGTCCGGAAGGGACTTTCCTTGGCGTGGAAGGCAAGCTTGGCGATACTGATATGTAGATCTCCTACCATTGTAACCGACTTTGTGTAACCCTAACCCTCTCTGGTGTCTATATAAACCGGAGGGTTTAAGTCCGTAGGGCAACATACACAACAACAATCATATCATAGGCTAGCTTCTAGGGTTTAGCCTCTCCGATCTCGTGGTAGATCTACTCTTGTACTACCCATATCATCAATATTAATCAAGCAGGACGTAGGGTTTTACCTCCATCGAGAGGGCCCGAACCTGGATAAAACTTCGTGTCCCTTGCCTCATGTTACCATCCGTCCTAGACGCACAGTTCGGGACCCCCTACCCGAGATCTGCCGGTTTTGACACCGACATTGGTGCTTTCATTGAGAGTTCCTCTATGTCATCGCCGTCAGGCTTGATGGCTCCTACGATCATCAATGGCGATGCAGTCCAGGGTGAGACCTTCCTCCTCGGACAGATCTTCATCTTCAGCGGCTTCGCACTGCGGGCCAATTCACTTGTCCATCTGGAGCAGATCGAAAGCTATGCCCCTGGCCGTCAGGTCAGATTTGGAAGCTTAAACTATACGGCTGACATCCGCGGGGACTTGATCTTCGACAGATTCGAGCCACTGCCGAGCGCGCCGCACTGTCACGACGAGCATGATCTAGCTGTGCCGCCGAACAGTGCCCTGGAGGCCGCACCCGCATCGGCTTTGACCCTTAATTCGGAGCTGACTGCGCCGATCGAGGATGGGTGGTTGGACGCCGCCTTGAGGGCTGCGATCCCAACGGCGATCGAGCCGAACACCAGCCCCGCACTCTGTGAGACTCATGACTCCAAGGAGCCGGACTCCTCTCCGGACTCCGAACCCTCCGTGCCCCTGCCGATCGAATCCGACTGGGCGCCGATCATAGAGTTTACTGCTGCGGACATCTTTCAGCACTCGCCTTTCGGCGATATTCTGAAGACACTAAAGTCTCTCTCTTTATCAGGAGAGCCCGGGTGTAGGATCGAAAGTATGTCTAGGGGGGTGATTAGACTACTTGACCAAATAAAAACTTAGCCTTTTCCCAATTTTAGTTCTTGGCAGATTTTAGCTACTTTAGGACAAGTCAAGCAATCATCACACAATTCAAGCAAGCATGCAAAGAGTATATAGGCAGCGGAAAGTAAAGCATGCAACTTGCAAGAATGTAAAGGGAAGGGTTTGGAGAATTCAAACGCAATTGGAGACATGGATGTTTTTCCCATGGTTCGGATAGGTGGTGCTATCCTACATCCACGTTGATGGAGACTTCAACCCACGAAGGGTAACGGTTGCGCGAGTCCATGGAGGGCTCCACCCACGAAGGGTCCACGAAGAAGCAACCTTGTCTATCCCACCATGGCCATCGCCCACGAAGGACTTGCCTCACTAGCGGTAGATCTTCACGAAGTAGGCGATCTCCTTGCCCTTACAAACTCCTTGGTTCAACTCCACAATCTTGTCGGAGGCTCCCAAGTGACACCTAGCCAATCTAGGAGACACCACTCTCCAAGAAGTAACAAATGGTGTGTTGATGATGAACTCCTTGCTCTTGTGCTTCAAATGATAGTCTCCCCAACACTCAACTCTCACTCACAGGATTTGGATTTGGTGGAAAGAAGATTTGAGTGGAAAGCAACTTGGGGAAGGCTAGAGATCAAGATTCATGTGGTAGGAATGGAATATCTTGGCCTCAACACATGAGTAGGTGGTTCTCTCTCAGAACATATGAGTTGGAAGTGTAGATGTGTTCTGATGGCTCTCTCCACGAGTGAAGAGGAGGTGGAGGGGTATATATAGCCTCCACACAAAATCCAACCGTTACACACAATTTACCAATCTCGGTGGGACCGAATCAACAAACTCGTTCGGACCGAAATAGTAAACCTAGTGACCGTTAGAGATTTTCGGTGGGACTGACATGCAACTCGGTAGGACCGATATGGTTAGTGTTAGGGCATAACATAATCTCGGTGAGACCGATTACACAAACTCGGTGAGACCGATTTTGGTAATAAGCTAACCAGAGAGTTGGTCGGGTGAACTCGGTGGGACCGATTTGCTCTTCTCGGTGAGACCGAAATGTTACGAAAAGGAAACAGTGAGTTTACATTGCAATCTCGGTGGGACCGATCTGCTCTTTCGGTCAGACCGAAAAGTTACGAAAAGGAAACAGAGAGATTGCAATCCCATCTTGGTGAGACCGAGATCCCTATCGGTAGAACCGATTTGCTTAGGGTTTGGCAGTGGCTATGACATGTGAAACTCGGTGGCGCCGGATTGAAAGAATCGGTAGGTCCGAGTTTGTCTTTGGGTTTAGGTCAAATGTGGATATGGGAAAGTAGCTGAGGATTTTTGAGCATATCATTAAGCACTTGAAGCAAGAGGCTCATTAAGCAACACCTCATCCCTCCTTGATAGTATTGGCTTTTCCTAAAGACTCAATGTGATCTTGGATCACTAAAATGTAAAATGAAGAGTCTTGAGCATATGAGCTAGAGCCAATCCTTTGTCCTTAGCATTTTGAGAGTTCCACTTTCACCATCCATGCCATGCCAATCATTGAGCTTTCCTGAAATGATCATCTTGGAATAACATTAGCTCAATGAGCTATATGTTGTTATGAATTACCAAAACCACCTAGGGATAGTTGCACTTTCAATCTCCCCCTTTTTGGTAATTGATGACAACATATAGATCAAAGCTTCGACAAATAATAATAAGAATGAAATATATCGTTGCTTTGAGAAGTATGTGATAAGTAAGAGCTCCCCCTAAATTTGTGCATATTTAAAATTTTCTTTGGACTGCAAATGCACAAAGAGTTAGAGTCATGGGTTACTCTTCCATGTCACATACATCTTGGTGGAGCGCTCAAAATGATAAGAATTAAATACATGCACTCATCACCAAGAAAAGTGAATGATCACATAAGATAGATATGATAATATCAAGCATGCATAAGTGTAGCTTATGATCAAACACATGATCATCAATGTCTCACAAGCATATCAAAGTATCTCAACCAAAAGCAAACAAAGTTTGAAAAAAACACCAAATAAAGTAAGAGAGAATAAAGGCAACACTCTCTCTCTCGAAGCCTATGATCTATACATTTTCTCCCCCTTTCGCAACAAGTTACCAAAAAGTTCCTAGAAAATGCATAGTGCTAGATCGACTCTCAGGCTTGATCTTCTGGTGGTGGTGGAGTCTGGATCACTCCAAGGACGAAGGTTTCTGTAGACGTGGTTGGAGTTGGAGCTGAAGTAGATGCTGGAGCTGGTTGGGCTGGTGCTGTGGCTGGAGCTGAGGTGGTGGCTCTGGTGTCAGGAACTGGCACTGCGGTCGACCTCGGAGCTCGTGGCACTCTGGCAAATGCATCAGTTGTAGTCTTCCCTCTCCTCTCCTGCATGTCATCTTGAAGTTGCTCCACTTCAGACTGAATCTCTGTTACTTTGACATCCATGTCATAAAACTTTTGTTCTATGATCCTCTCTAAGCTCTGCTGATTCTGAGTGACGGTGGCCAGTCCTTTCTCAATCCTCAGTGTGGATGCAATCAAGTAACCAAGCTGCTCTTGTTTGGTTTTCAAGAAATACTCAGATGCCTCCTCTTGAGTTGGCATCTTGGTAGCTTTCTCCTTCCTTGCCTTCTCCTTCTTTGCTTGTGCTTGAACTGATGATGGTTCATTCTCATTCATCACAACTTGATAGTCTTCAAAATCTGGATGAATGGGCAAATGTTCCTTGTCCAACAAGTATGTGCCTATGCCCATCTTTGAGTTGATTAACTCCTGAATTTGTGGGGCATATCCGAAGCTCCTCTTCTGATCAGCTGCTGTCCTCTTAATGGTCTCTACCATGAGGCTCATCACCTTGAACTTCTGTGGCACATCAAATATATGAAGCAAATTTATTGCATGGCCTCTGATCATCTTGTGATCTCCTGACTTAGGCAATAAAGTGTGCCTCAGAATCCAATTGATAGTTGGCAACCCTGACAGAAGATAATGTACTGACCCAAACTTGAAAGTATCAAGTGCCTTGTTTGGAATCTCCCTGTACATGTTGGACATAGAGTTGTGATCCATCTTCTTCTTGGCATAAATGTCCAAGTCATCCTCATTTTCCTCTGGGGCATTGATGAGATGTGCCCACTTAGCAACTGTTGATTGATACCTAGTGCCTTCAGACATCCACACTATCCTGTCATCTGGATAGAAGTGTGTTGTGGAGTAGAATTGCATGATGAGCTCTTCATTCCACTTTGTGAGCTTCTGCCCAACAAAGTCTGCAACTCCACAACCCTTGAAGCTGTCATACACTCCAGGATAGTGTTCTTTGTTTTCCTTGATATATTTCCAATCAACCCATCTCATGTCACACACTATGGGCTTCTTATCTAGCAGCACTGTCTCATAAAAATCTTGCTGTTCCTTGGTGTGAAACCTGTAATCAACAACAGTTCTTCTCCTTGAAGCATACGGATCTGCTTCTCTCCACTTCCTCAGCCCTGAATCTCTTCTGATTTTCATGTCCTTGGCCACAGGATGAGCATCGTTGTGGTCTAGGATCTTGGGCTTAAGCTTGCTGAGCACTTGACCTTCTTCTTCCTCAGCAATGTCAGGTACTGGGGCCTTGTTCTTCTCAGCAGCTGGTATGCTCCTTGTGTTCCTCTTTGGAGCTGACTTGGCCTTTGATGCAGCCTTGGGTGCTTCCTTTGGCTTGGATGCAGTAGCCCCTGATCTTATAGCATCACCCATCAGCTTTGGTATATTAGGTGCTGGAGCAGCAACCTCTTCTTCCTCTTCCTCTTCAGAATCTCTCATGATTGAGGATCTCCCAAGCACTCTAGCAGTGGTCTTTTTGATCCTCTCCTTCCTCTTCTTCCCTTCTGCAGTAGCCTCTTTGGGTTCAGACTTTTCAGGAATCTGAGTTGAGGCTCTGGCCTTTGGCATAGGCTGCCTTCCTGCTGGCCTTTTGACTTTCATCCCTGGCTTTGTGCTCTGTGCTGGGCCATATTCCTTCTTAAGCACAACTCTCTTGGAAGTTGCTTCCTCTTCTGCCACATAGTCTTCATCCTTTGAGTCTGAGGTTCTCTTCTTCCTTTGTCTGGTCACAGCTTTTGGCAGGTTGCTAGGGGTGCTCCTGCTGCCTTCATCTGAAGAACTGGAGGGACTAGTGCCCTCACTCATGTGCACTTGCTCTTCTGACATGTTCTGGTTGTCACTCTGATCAGACATGATGAACAAGCTAACTGCTGACCCTATGAACAGTTTATAGATGAGGTAGAGTGGATGAGCATCACAAAATGCAGAGATTTTTGCAAAAGAATGATTCAAAATCTTAGTTTTAGTTTCCCACAGAAATCATTTCGGATCTACCGATTTTTAAACTCGGTGATACCGAAGCAGTTTTGGAACCTAAACTAGTGAACTCGGTCAGACCGAGTCACAGTTCGGTGGCACCGAGACTGGTAGGGTTTCACAAAGTTTCAAAATCGGTCACACCGATTAGTAATTCTCGGTCAGACCGAGTCTCACTCGTGCAATGGCATGAGCCAAATCGGTGAGACCGAGTTTTTCAACTCGGTGGGTCCGAGATGGTTTCGGCGGAAACCTAACCCTAAAATTTTTGAATCAATCCTATTCTACGAATGCATTGACTGGACAGGAGTGTTTCAATCGTGGCTAGAAACAATAAGATCACAATGTGCTAGGAATCAAATTGGGGATAGCACAAAGATCGAGTCCATACCCTAGTTCGGCGGGGACTCGCTACGGCGGCAACGACGGGGTTGAATTCCGTTGACGGCGATGGAGACCAGCGACTGGAGGCGGCTGGCGGCGAGGAGACGATCCGGAGACCACGTTGGTAGAGCGAGCTATCGCACAGGCGAAGGGGTTCGGAGAAATTTCCAAATTTTTGCCCGTACCTATATATAGCCCGACCCTGTCGGTGTGACCGAGTGGAACAACTCGGTGGCACCAAGATGCAAAACTGTATACAGTTATTGCAACTCGGTGTGACCGAATGGTTCAAATCGGTTGCACCGAGATCGAAAATTCAGATCAACTTAATGATCTCGGTAGGACCGAAAGTAGGATATCGGTCAGACCGAGAATCACAAAGAGGTTTTGGAAGTTTAAGTCTATGACAAATCGGGGACTCCGAGTGCTCCTCACACAAAGTGGTTCGAATCTGACTTGATCAAATTTTGTGATGTAGCATGAATAGAGTTTGAGACGAGAAAAACATAGATAGCTAGAGGAGGTTCTTAGGCATTCTTGTCCATCCACTTGGCAAAAGGAAATAAAACCAAACAATAAAAACAACAAGTGGATGTCCTCGAATGAGTAAAATATGCAACCAACATGCTCACACAATAAAATGGCAATTGAAATATGTGACAAAGCATGCACAACCAATTCTAGCATCTATCAAGCAATTGGCGATGACTAGGTCATCTATATATGAGTATATTGACTTAGGAGTCAAGTGAGAACACTTGATCATAGGTCATACTCATCGTTTAAGCTCAAGTGGGGTTACCACTTTTACATAAAGCATTGTTGTGTTCACATCTTTAGAGTTGCTTTAGCTCAAGTCTTAGAGTAAAGCTCCCCCTAGATGTGATATCCCCCCTAAGAGGGATGAACTAACCTTGGGTTTTGTCGATGATGACTTCATGTAGATGTTGAAGATGTGGATGCTCAATGTTGATGTAGATCACTTGGAGCTATCCATTTGAGTGAATTGCACTTTTAATACCTACATGGGTTAGTCCCACAAGGAACAAACAAGGATATCCATATACATAGAGTGGTGCACACACAAGAAGATGTCCATGAAAACTTTTAGGTTACCTTGTCCCTTGTCTTACCAACAAGAGGGTTTGTGACTCCTTGAACTAGTGCAAGATGTGGAAGTTGATTGCACTTGTTATTGCCAAAATGATAAGAGTGAAGTATGTTGGCGGAGTCACCCTCAAGGACTCTCTAGTTCTTCTTCTTTTGGATCCACACCATCTTGATGGGAATCCTTGGAGTTGTAGTCATACTTGATGAAGCGGAACTTGAAGTGGTCTTGGGAATCCACTTGACTAAGGTCTTAGGAGCTTCTTCAAATGCATCAATGTCCTCTTGAAGCTTGTCCTTGCCTTTTTGCTTGTAGTCTTGTGGTGGAAGATCATCTTGAGCTTGTGTCCCTTTGAAGGAAGTAGGATCATACTTCTCTTGTTGAGGAACAAACTTTGTCTTGGGGTATTGATCTTCTTCCCACTCAACTCCATTGGCATTGAACTTTCATTCAAAACCAACACCTTGATTCTTCCGGTGCCTTCCTTGCTTGCGCACAATTTCCTCGAATTGCTTACTCCCGGCAAGGCTTTTGTACACTCCTTTCTCTATAATTCCCTTTAATAAGCTATTTTCTTGCTCAAGTGTAACTTGGTTAAGAGAATCATTAGTGGAATCAAGAGAACTACTAGAAGCAACAATATTGGATTTAGCATGATCATTGTTACTACTAGAGGAAGAATCTTTCTTGTTCTTGTTACTAGACTTGACTTGAGGCATGTAAGTGGATAAGAGTAAACGCTTGGCAATGTAAGAAGAACTTTTCTTGCGGAGATCATCATTGATTGCCTTTAAAAACTCATGCTCTTGCTCAAGATTGAGCTTTTCAAAGCGTAACTTCTCATGAGCTCTTAAAAGTTCTCGATGATCTTCGAAGATAGTTTCATGAGCTAACTTAAGAGTGTTTAGTTCTTTAGTTAGAGCCTCAATCTTATCCTTATCATTGTCATTCGTTTTATCTTGATTAGCATGATTAATTGATGTTTCATCATAGTATTCATCACTAGAGTTGTCAACAAGTAAATCATCATCACCTAACAAGTCATCTTCATCACTATTAAAATCAACATACTCGGGGTGTGTTACCTTAGGACCTTTGGCCATGAAGCATCTTCCAATTCCTTTATTTGGTGAGTCAAATATGTCGTAGGAGTTGGTTGACACAAGTGCTAGACCGGCAACACCTTCATCTTGAGTATATTCGGAATCGGAGTGATAACTTCTCTCGTAGTGGTTGTCGGAGTCGGAGCCGGATACCCATTCACCAACATGAGCTTGATGTCTTCGTTTTGTGTAGCTCCTTGATGATTTTTCCTTCCTTTCCGAATCCTTGCTTCTCCATGAGTATCTTCGTTCATAACGATGATCTCTACTCCTTCTCTCTCTTGGTGGTGATTCTTCTCTTTTGCTTCTTCTTTTTGGAAATCTTCTCTTCTCTTGTAGGGAGCCGTACACTCATTGGAATAGTGTCCGGGTCTTCCACAATTGTAGCAGTTTCGCTCTCGACTAGAAGATCTTTTGTCATTGTAGGACCTTGACTTGGAGCTTCTATCTTTGCTTCTACTCTTGTAGAACTTGTTGAAGTTTTTCACCATTAAGCTCAATTCTTCATTGAAGTTTTGTTTCTCACTTGATGATGTAGGGGCTTCACATGAGGCTTTGTAGGCACCACTTGATTTGTTGTGAAGTTCCTCTTTATCCTTAAGTGACATCTCATGAGCAACAATTCTTCCAATTACTTCCGTTGACTTGAGATCTTTCTAATTGGGCATCATTTGGATCAATGTGCACATGGTATCATATTTTCCATCCAAGGCTCTTAGAATCTTCTTAATGATGAATCTATCGGTCATCTCTTCACTTCCTAAGCCGGCAATCTCATTTGTGATGAGACCAAGCCTAGTGTACATTTCAGCGACACCTTCACCATCCTTCATTTTGAACTTGTCAAGTTGACTTTGAAGCACATCCAATTTGGATTCCTTGACGGAGTCGGTACCTTCGTGCATATCAATCAAAGTGTCCCAAATTTCCTTTGCGTTCTCAAGACGGCTGATTTTGTTGAATTCTTTAGGGCACAGTCCGTTGAAGAGAATATCACAAGCTTGAGCATTGTATTGCAACATCTTCAACTCATCCGCGGTAGCTTCACGGTTTGGTTCTCTCCCATCAAAGAAGTCACCTTGCGCTTCCAACTAGCAAAATTAGTAGCATCAAAGTAAGGACCTCTACGGTGATAATTTCCCTCGCTAGACGCCATACTCTCCTAGGTTGTGAAACCAAGGCTATGACCACCAAAAGCTATGGTAATCAAACCAAATGGAGACCAAAGCTCTGATACCACTTGTAGGATCGAAAGTATGTCTAGAGGGGGGTGATTAGACTACTTGACCAAATAAAAACTTAGCCTTTTCCCAATTTTAGTTCTTGGCAGATTTTAGCTACTTTAGGACAAGTCAAGCAATCATCACACAATTCAAGCAAGCATGCAAAGAGTATATAGGCAGAGGAAAGTAAAGCATGCAACTTGCAAGAATGTAAAGGGAAGGGTTTGGAGAATTCAAACGCAATTGGAGACACGGATGTTTTTCCCGTGGTTCGGATAGGTGGTGCTATCCTACATCCACGTTGATGGAGACTTCAACCCACGAAGGGTAACGGTTGCGTGAGTCCACGGAGGGCTCCACCCACGAAGGGTCCACGAAGAAGCAACCTTGTCTATCCCACCATGGCCATCGCCCACCAAGGACTTGCCTCACTAGCGGTAGATCTTCACGAAGTAGGTGATCTCCTTGCCCTTACAAACTCCTTGGTTCAACTCCACAATCTTGTCGGAGGCTCCCAAGTGACACCTAGCCAATCTAGGAGACACCACTCTCCAAGAAGTAACAAATGGTGTGTTGATGATGAACTCCTTGCTCTTGTGCTTCAAATGATAGTCTCCCCAACACTCAACTCTCTCTCACAGGATTTGGATTTGGTGGAAAGAAGATTTGAGTGGAAAGCAACTTGGGGAAGGCTAGAGATCAAGATTCATGTGGTAGGAATGGAATATCTTGGCCTCAACACATGAGTAGGTGGTTCTCTCTCAAAACATATGAGTTGGAAGTGTAGATGTGTTCTGATGGCTCTCTCCACGAGTGAAGAGGAGGTGGAGGGGTATATATAGCCTCCACACAAAATCCATCCGTTACACACAATTTACCAATCTCGGTGGGACCGAATCAACAAACTCGGTCGGACCGAAATAGTAAACCTAGTGACCGTTAGAGATTTTTGGTGGGACTGACATGCAACTCGGTAGGACCGATATGGTTAGGGTTAGGGCATAACGTAATCTCAGTGAGACTGATTACACAAACTCGGTGAGACCGATTTTGGTAATAAGCTAACCAGAGAGTTGGTCAGGTGAACTCGGTGGGACCGATTCGCTCTTCTCGGTGAGATCGAAATGCTACGAAAAGGAAACAGTGAGTTTACATTGCAATCTCGGTGGGACCGATCCACTCTTTCGGTGAGTCCAAAAAGTTACAAAAAGGAAACAAAGAGATTGCAATCCCATCTCGGTGAGACCGAGATCCCTATCGGTAGAACCGATTTGCTTAGGGTTTGGCAGTGGCTATGACATGTGAAACTCGGTGGCGCCGGATCGAAAGAATCAGTAGGTCTGAGTTTGGCTTTGGGTTTAGGTCAAATGTGGATATGGGAAAGTAGCTGAGGATTTTGGAGCATATCATTAAGCACTTGAAGCAAGAGGCTCATTAAGCAACACCTCATCCCTCTTTGATAGTATTGGCTTTTCCTAAAGACTCAATGTGGTATTGGATCACTAAAATGTAAAATGAAGAGTCTTGAGCATATGAGCTAGAGCCAATCCTTTGTCCTTAGCATTTTGAGGGTTCCACTTTCACCATCCATGCCATGCCAATCATTGAGCTTTCCTGAAATGATCATCTTGGAATAGCATTAGCTCAATGAGCTATATGTTGTTATGAATTACCAAAACCACCTAGGGATAGTTGCACTTTCACCGGGCCGTACTATGGTCAGCAAGGTTGGGATAAGGACGATGAAGAAATTCAAAGCCCACCCACCACCCACTTTGTAGCCACTGTCGACGATTTAACCGACATGCTCGACTTCGACTCCGAAGACATCGACAGTATGGACGCCGATGAAGGAGACGATGAAGAACCAGCGCCTATTGGGCCCTGGAATGCCACCTCGTCATATGACGTATACATGGTGGACGCACCAAAAGATGGCGACGAGGAGCGGAAGGACGCACCGAAGGCTTGTTCCCTCGAAAAGCAGTCAAAGCAGCGACGCAAGCGCTGCCCCAAATCCCGCCTCGACAGAAATAGCGATCACCCAGACCCAGCGCTGGAGCAGGGCGAACTGCTGCCGGACAACGGCAATCCGGATAATCAAACCGAACAAACAAATTCTATCAAGGATAATTGTCCGGACGACATAACGCCGGACAGGCACCCGGAGCAGCAGAATGCCCGTAAAAGGCTTGTTGCCACCACGAGGAGTCTTAAAAAGCAGAAGAAAAGGCTCAAGGCCGCGCAAGACACACTCCATATCAGATGGAGTAAAATACTCAACACTGCAGTGAGGTACGGCGACAATCGCCCCTCCAAAAGCAACCCAAAGCGGAAGCTGCTACCCGAATTCGATGAGGAGGCCTCAGACCCCCCACAACCAAATATCAAAGCAGCCACCTGGTCAGATAGACGACCCCTCTACCAACACAGAGCGACATACAACGCCGCTCACAATACAACACGCGACCCATGCGAGGGCTCGCACCCAAAGGACGGTGCAACAAGATCCATCTATGGACCACGCAAGCACGCCCTAGCATACGATGCAACACAACAAACATCCGAACAATGCGGTACACCCAGCTACAGGGGTGCCACCCCCCCTATGTTTCACCGATGAGGTGTTGGACCATGAATTTCCAGAGGGATTCAAGCCCGTAAACATAGAGGCATACGACGGAACAACAAACCCTGGGGTCTGGATTGAGGACTACATCCTTCATATCCATATGGCTCGAGGAGATGATCTCCATGCCATCAAGTACTTACCCCTCAAGCTCAAAGGGCCACCTCGTCACTGGCTCAAAGGCCTCCCCGAAAGCTCCATTGGAAATTGGGAAGAGCTCGAAGACGCCTTTCGGGTAAATTTTCAAGGGACTTATGTCCGACCTCCGAATGCGGACGATCTGAGTCATATAACTCAACGGCCCGGAGAGTCAGCCCGAAAGCTTTGG
This sequence comes from Triticum monococcum, assembly GCA_034509565.1. NCBI lineage: Eukaryota > Viridiplantae > Streptophyta > Magnoliopsida > Poales > Poaceae > Triticum > Triticum monococcum. The sequence goes on from CM067843.1 coordinate 573,710,817, forward strand.
AACATGTTTCTTACTAAAAAGAACCAGATTGTCAACTGTCCGGACGCCGAAGCCTTGGCAGCTTTCAAGCATAGCGTCCGTGACGAATGGCTCGCCAGACACCTCGGCCAGAATAAGCCGAGAACGATGGCCGCATTAACAAACCTCATGAACCGCTTTTGCACGGGTGAGAACAGTTGGCTAGCCAGATGCAGCACCAGCGACCCCAGTACATGTGAAGTTAGAGATGGAAACGGGAAATCACGGTGCAACAGCAATAACAAACGCCGGAATAAAGAAGACAGCACGAAGGGCACGACAGTAAATGCCGGATTCAAAAGCTCTCAGCCAGGTCAAAAGCCGCCCCCTAAAGGCACCAGGGATAAAATGTCCAGCCTCAACAAAATTCTGGACCAAGTATGTCAGATCCATAGTACCCCTGGTAAACCTGCTAATCATACCCACAGAGAATGTTGGGTCTTCAAGCAGTCCGGCAAGCTCAACGTCGTACACAAGGGGGAGGATACACCAAGTGAAGACGAGGACGAGCCTCCCAAGCAAGACACGGGAGAACAAAAGAAATTTCCACCAGAAGTCAAAATAGTAAACGTGTTACACGTGATCAAGGGAAAAAATAACGCGGCACTCCCAGGAAAATATACCCAAGTGCCTGTCACCGCGAAATCCTGCCACTGGTCGTCTCAACTGATCACTTTCGACCATCGTGATTACTCAGTAAGTATCCGACACGCAGGATGGGCTGCCCTGGTATTAGACCCAGTAATTGGCGAATATCACTTCACACGAGTCTTGAGGGACGGCGGCAGCAGCCTAAACCTAATATATCAGGATACAATCCGCGGGATGGGGTTGGACCCAACACAAATTCGCCATAGCAATACTACCTTTAAAGGAGTAACGCCAGGCCCAGGGGCTCGTTGTACGGGCTCCCTCCTACTACAAGTTATATTCGGATCCCCCGATAACTTCCGTCGCGAGCATTTAACTTTCCACATCGCTCCGTTTCAAACTGGCTATCAAGCACTGCTCGGACGCGAAGCTTTCACTCGCTTTAGTGCAATACCACACTACGCCTCCCTCACACTCAAGATGCCCGGTCCACGTGGCATCATTTTAGTGCACGGAAATATCAAGCGATCCCTGCGCACCGAAGAGAGTGAGGCTGCCTTGGCAGCCGCACACTAAAGGCGCCCGGACCAGCGAAAGCATCCAATAGGTCATCAAGACCTCAGACACAACTAATCAAGTCCGGCGCCGCTATTTATACCGAATAAATGGTCACACCCCCTATTTGTCAATACAAGGGGCTCAACGCGCGCAGACAAGTGGCAATTTCTTCTCATCTTGAATTATACATGGTTTCTTTAAAAAAACTATCTTTTTGCACGACAACTTTTTCACCAAAGTTCCTCTCTTTTACAGACGATCATCGTGCTACACCCATCCAGGATACGGCACAACGGAGACACAGGCGCAGACGTGTAGCAGGGACCCGCTCCAAGGATTCTTTTTAGATTAAGACCCTGCGTAAACCTTTTTTACTGTCACTTGTTGATACATATCCACCGTTGAGAAGGATGCTGACGCCTTGGCATGTGGCCACACCAGAACAATGCACGTACCTGGACACAAGGGGCTTCTTACAAAGGCCATTATTTAGGCCCGGTTTATACCACTAAGACCAAATACCTTAGGGAGTGTTCGGCGTCGCGAGTTTGGCCTTATATGCATCAGCTCCGAATCATTGTCTTTGGTCAAATGTTGGGTTTGCCCGGCTCCTGTGTTTTGGTGCCTTATGTTCCGCTTTACCGGTTAAGGTAGCACCAGGAGAACTACTGCGATTGTGCCCTGGTTCATCCGGACGAGCACCTCAGTAGAGAAAGCCGAAAACTGGCTGTCATGATATAGCGTGAGACTGGTCAACCACTCGATGACTTGTTGGAATGTTAGAATTCCTCCGCCTTAATGAAGGGCCGTTTTCCGGCCAGGCATGTACGCACCCTGGGATCGGGAGAGTGCGGAGCCACCAGGGGCTATTTAGTAGCCCCACTGTCAAACTCCTTTGGCTAAGTGAAAGTGCTAAAGCATTATAGTCCGGTTGCCTCGCTCTCTCTGCTATCACCTCCTTAATAGGACCAAGACGTTTGGTTAAGTGTGCACGCGTGTTTTTGCGAGCACCTCCGCATTATGTGCGTGAGGGTTGAAGCCGGCGGCTGCAATCTTTCAGGTTATACACATGTATACATAAACGACCGCCCAGGAGGCATCACATTACTTTCAGGCAAAAGTATAAAAATAGCCTTATAACAATGTATAAAAGCATTTCGCTTACAACGAGATTACATATCATTCAAACATAATATTTTTTGAGCACTGGGTCTCTATCAAACGAGGACCCTCAAGAACTTCTTCAAAGTAGTGCTCAGCAGCCATTCGGCCTATGGCCGAATCCCGCGCTGCAACAGTGGTAGCATCCATCTCCGCCCAGTATGCTTTAACATGGGCAAAGGCCATCCGCGCGCCCTCTATGCACGCCGACCTTTTCATCGCATTTATGCACGGCACCACGTCAAGGGACTGCTGCACCAAGCCGAAATAGCTGTTCGGTTTTGGCCTTTCCGGCCATAGCTGATCCACAACAGACCTCATGGCGAGTCCGGACAACCTACCCAGTTCGTCCCATTCGGCTAATTGATCAGTCAATGAAAGCGGACACTTGGGAGAATGGAATTGTGCCCAAAACAGCTGGTCCACTTCATGGTCCGTCTGACCCTGGAAGTACTTGGCCGCATCGGCAGCACTCGCCGCCAAATCCATACACACTCCTCCGAACTCCACAACTGATCTAGAGAGGCATACCGTGGATCTCCGAACTTCCTCCGCAACATAAAGGATTTCCCAGCTACAATATCCCCGGCTTCCCGCAGCTCCTCCTTCTTCGCCCTCATAGCAGAACGGAGGTCTTTTCTCGTCACCGCAGCCTTCTCAAGGTCCGATGCCTTTGCTAGGTTTTCCATTTCAAGAACCCGGCAATGGTTGGCGGCGGCTTTTAATTCTATGGCCATCTTGGCCATCTTATCTCAGCTCTCGCCATGCGCGGCCTTCTCGGCTTTCAACTCTTCGGCCGCCTTCAAAGCAGCCGCATTTCCACCCCTCGCTTGTTCCTTGGCTCGGGCAAGTTCTGCCTGCAAGGCTTCAACAGTGGTAGCTCCATCTGCAGTCACAACATATTAAAGATACTGGCATCATGCTGCTCTTACTATGTGGTGTTTACCAGATAATGACACTTACCCTGTGCCTCGTCAAGCCTTTTGTTAACAAGCTCGATGTCGGCGTCTGCCGCATCCAACTACTGTTTTAAATGGGCAAACTCGCCAGTCCGGCTAGCCACCGGAGCTTCCATCACCTACACATAAAGGAAGTATGGTTATTACCTGGGAATACGATCCTCTGTTCGTCATCGTTTCCGACGACAACCAGAGTCTCGGGGGCTACTATCTACACAGGGCACACCTAGCATGTGCAGGACTATCATACATTATTTTACGTACCTCAAAGCCTATCAGTAGACTCATAAAAGCTTCATGCAATCTGCTTTCGGCGGACGCGATTCTCTCCACCACCGTATCCATCAGCATACGGTGTTCATCTGAGATGGCCGCTCGCCCCACCAACTCCCTCAGAACATCCGATCGTACACTAGATGGTGCCAGACTCTTTTGTCTGCTCTCTTCGGGATCCGAACACTGGGAGCTCCGGGGGTCAATGGGATTATCTTCTGGCCTCACCGGACTCGGAGAGGCCCTCCGCGACGACACTTCGGGGTCGCCCGCTTCTGGAGCGGAGGAGTCCGGAGGAGGCATTTCGCTCTCCATCATCTCTGGAAGAAGATCCCCCGAAGACGAGCTCATTTGAGAGGGGCTAAGGCCCGAACTGCAAAAGATATATGCGGTGGTTATTTCCTCAGAAGAAAAGTGTGGGGACCCCGACTCATAAGTCGTGATCACCGAATGCACGTGTACAGTGATCCTAGAGATCAATGCTCACTGAACACACAGAAGCTGAATAACAAGAGTCTTACATCCATACATACCGTATTACACAAGTAGGACCATTATGGTCAAGTCTTGAGTATAACATCGCAGCGGAAATCTTCGTCGATAACTTGGACCCATGCCATCTGCCTTAACCCTACAGGCATTCTGACTGGGAAGCGTCCTAGCTCGCATGTTCGTCACCGAAGTATTCTTCTTCATATCATGTTCTTTCATGCCTGGCCAATAAAATAACCAGTGGCAAGCCAATGAGTACTTTGAATGTACTCACAAGCAACCCATGTTTTGGTTCAAGATACAACAATGCATGATATAGGTAAATTTTTGCGGAAAGCTAGTTTTGAGTGCAATGACATGTTCAACAACTTGTAAGACATGCATATGGAGAATTCAATTAACCATGAGAACATGTTACAGATATCAACATAAAAAGAGTGGGCACCAACCCAATTCAATCATGTCAAGTCCTTTGACTTGACCCAAGTAGTGGTATCAACATAAAAAGAGCGGGCACCAACCCAACTCAATCATGTCAAGTCCTTTGACTTGACCCAAGTAGTTCTTCCCACTTATCCATACACTCACACTGGTTTGAAAACATGTGGACGTAGTTTAAGCAGCACCGCCCAACTGTCCTTTACCGTGGACATGGCTATTCGAATAGTTTTACACTCTGCAGAGGTTGCACACTTTACCCACAAGATCCGGGGAACTTTCGTGTCATCCACGACCCGTGGTACCTCAAGTACCCGGGGTAAGCACCCGATCACTATCTTTCCCTAGACGACACTAACAAGGAGTCCACTTGTTGTTCCGTATCCTCACGATGTACATCATACGAGACTCACTCGAGATCGTAACATCCGAGAGGGGACACAACGGTGTATCCGGTGCCCTGTGAAAACAGTCATGGCCGCCCTACCTGGCACGACCCCGTCCCGAGAGAGCGCACCAACAACTCTCCCGTCACTAGTAATGCGGGCTCCAAGCTAGTATCGGCCTAGGTAATCAATAATGCCCTTTCCCATACAAGGGTAGAGTGGTTGAGCATGTAAGGTTGGGACAGTCGACAAATCTTAAATCTAATCCGTTTTCGAAAACAACACACACCCTTGCCTTGGTACACCACTTCGTCTCAAGTGGTTACCCATCTCATTATCTCCCTCGGGCATAAGTGGCACCCGACGGGGTTTTCGAAAAGTCTTTTGAAAGTACTTGTCTCCATCACCATGCATTTTCCCGTCCCTTTTTGCGTAGCACTACTTTAGCATCTTATCTATTCCCACCGACATAACCCTCATAAGAAGGTAGGGTCATGCACAATGCAAGTATCAACAAGGAGGAATGAAGGCAACCCACCAAAGTGGCTACCATCTCATCATGATTCCGATGCAACAATAATAAAGTGCTATATGAAATGCATAAAAAGGGTTTCATAGACATGGTCAAAGGGCTGCTTGCCTTGGTCTTCAAAGTCTTCAGGTCCTTCTCCTTCTTCTTATCCAACTACTTCGTCAAATACGGGATCTATTCGCCGCAAGAAAATAACGAGAAAATAAGGCAATAGTAAAACAAAAAAACCAAAGTGCTCAGAAAAATGTCAACTTATTTTTGATAAATACTAGGGGGAACTCTAAGAAGGGGAAAATTATTAGTTATGGATTTGGAGTTGTATAATAGGAGAAATGGATTTTCAGAGGGGAATATAAATGCTCAAATTTGAATTTAAATTTGAACAGTGCAGAAAAGTTTGATGGATATTTATGAAAGTTACACCATTAAATAGGTGGTATTTTTAGAAAAATATGGGAGTTGGAATTATTGCATTTGGATTAATATTTAATCTTGTGGAATTTTTGCAAGTTTCCAAAAAAAAGAAAAAGGAGAAGCAGCACTGTGCAACTGGGCCAGAAGGGCCACAGTGCAGCAGGCCCAGAGGGGATTCAGCCCGCGGGAAGCTGCCACGTCGAAGGCGTAAAGGCAAAATACGCCTTCAGCCGACGCAGCGAACCGGTGCACGCCCGTGCGTTTTAAACCTGACGGGTGGGTCCCTCCCGTCAGGGCATGAGGCTGGCGGACAGGGCCCACGGCCATCATCGTCCACCTCCATCCAGAGAGGGTGGCGAGCTCACCGGTGACGTTTCCGGGCACGGCGAGGTGAGATGATGGCACCGCTGGACTCCTTGTCGTGTCGCCGTTCGGGTGGTGCCAGAGTTGGTCGCCGGGGTGGCCTGGTTCACCGGCAACGAGGAGGCACGGCGGAGGAGCTTCGGGAGGTGCTGGGTTAGCTCGTTCCAAGCTGCAATAGGAGTGGGAGAAGGAGGGGAATGGGTCAGTGAGGTCTGGTGGTTCCAGATCGAGCAAGAGCGGGGGCGGAGAGGGGCTGTACCGCGAGATCAACGGTCGACCGAGGCAGCGGAGCTCCGGTCGATCCCGAGCATAGAAGCTCTCCGGGGTTGATTGGGTGGTGCGGGCACGTTCTTGGGGGTGTGAGGAGGAGGCGGATGCCACTGGAACGGCCCGGGGCGGGCTTATATAGCCGCGCGATGGTCCACCGTGGACTTGTGCGCCGGCGAGCTTGTTGCCATCGCCACGGGTCCCGGGGGCCTGTTTGAGTGTGTATGGGGTGCTTGTGGGGTCGACTATGCCCAGGGGGAGAAGAGAGGGAGCGGGGAACGCGGCAGAGCGGGTCCCCATCGCGGGCAATGACTGGCGCGCTCGGGCGGCGCTCTGTCCGCATGCGAGGAGAGCCGGAGAGGGAGAGAGAGGAGGGGGCCGACAGTGTAGCATGACGTGGACGTCGAGGAGCATCGTCGGGTGCGCTGGGGAGGCCCGAGGTGGCCGGAGGTGCTTGGCAGGGGGCGGCTACAGTGCGGGTGTGCACTATAGCGCGCTCTGGAGCACGCCAATTGCATGCCAGGGCATGCCTTTGGCTTGTAGGGCGCGGCCACTTGTGTCTAGATTGTTTAGGGAGGAGTAAACAAAGGGGAGAGGGCCTTGGATGCCCTGGACAGCCAGTAGGAGAGGAGAGAGGTTGAGGGAGAGAGGGAAATGGGCTGTCCGGAGAGAGAAAGTGGGGTTTTACCCCTCCAATAATTGAGCTATGGGTTTGCCATTGCTACTGGAGGTGCAAGGGGACTAGGAGGGGCTGTGGTAAAAAGTTGAGGCCATGGAGAAGAGTGGAAGTGGTCAAAACAGGGGTTTTAGTAAAATGGCAGAAGGTGTTTGTTGTTGGTTTGGGCAAGAAAATTAATTCCACTTGCCATGAGAATTAACAGGATGGAATGGCACATAGAAGTAGGATGTTCCACCAAGTTTTAGCTCATTTGGGCAAAGTAGCCAATGTAACTTTGGTAAACCCTAGAAATCAACAGAAATGGCTTTACCAAGATTTAGTCATGCAAATCTATTCTCCTTGATGCACCACTTGGTGTAGTGTCATCATTTGAGGTTATGAACATGTCCACAAAAGTTGAGATCAAAAGGAGAAAGTTGCCAATGTAGAGTTGTACAAATTTGGTTCTGAACAGGAAGGGTTTTGGGGTACTTTAAGCAAGATAACATTCTCTCCAACTTGTGCCATTTGGTCTAGATGAATAATTAGACCATTTGAGCATGTTCACAAGGTTTGAGAACATTTGGACATGTTTGGCAATGTAAAGTTGCTCAAACTTCAAAATGGACAGAAATGGTTTTGAGGAGATTTCATGGGGTTATACTATTCTCCATGACATGATACTTGGCAAGATCATCAAACATGTCATATGTGACATGCTAGAATTTTCTTGGAATTGTTGGGGAATATTTCCTGTAGAAATATTTCAAATCCTTGAAATGGGCAGAAATGGTTTTTGAGGGATTTGACCAATATTTTGAACATGACCATGTGTTGAAACTCTTATATATGCACAATATATGTCCATTGAGTTTCCCTGATTTTTGTCAAATATTTTTGAAACAAAAAATCCCTATTAAAGACCATTTCTGGCCTTAAGAAAAAGCTTTTAAATAAAATAGGAAAATAACTTTTAAAATTATATTTTTTGTGGTTTCTGGGTATCCTATATCTTATAGGAGTCAAACATATTTTTGGAAAGATTTTTACTGCCCTGAATTAAGTACTTGCAGTGAAAATCTCAATTCAAGGGTTTTTGGAAAACTAATTTTTGAAAATTCTTTTTGGCCAAATTATTTTTGTAAGATAATACTATATTGCTCTATACACATGGCATGATCATTGGCTCAAGAGTTTGGAGCAAGGAGATGAAGTATAGGAGTTGGAGTAGTTGACTTTTAAGAGCACTTGAAAAACACAAAGAGAAAACCAATTCAAATAAAAAGTCAAATAATGCAAAAGTTTTTGTCAAACCACATTTTTTCATGATTTATCATCTTAAGTGTTGTGCCATGAAAATCAGGGTGTGACAAAAAGATGGCATACCTGTGCTATTACAGTATTTCGGGTCACTTACGACTCGCTGGAGAATTGATCCCCCCGCAGACTTTGTGCGGCAAAAGCACCCCCAAGGTAGGACCCTCTGTGGGAGACTTCTTCTTCCGTTTGGAAGCTTCGACTTCGGAATCCCCTGGCGCAGTCCTTTTCCTCCTCCGGTCGTCTTCCTTCATGGAGACGCTCACTCCCCCGGTTAGAATGGGCAACGTTGGGGGCCCGCGTCCGCCCGTATTATCCTCCCCGGTATCTTCCTTCAAGGGCTCCGGGCAGGGTGCGACCTGGAGCATCTTTTCCAGTACCGGATTTTCCAAACCCTCAGGGAGGGGGGGCGAACACCAAATCAACTTCGCCTTTGTTAGCCAGTCCTGGTCAAAAAGCGAACTCTCAGAGATAACTTCGTAACAAATGAGAGATAGTATGTTCGGCCGGAAGATTCCTTCCCTATTCGGCGGAACGGTTACTGCTCAGGCCCACGTCCTCGGTGATTTCCGGACACTCTACCTGAGGTCCGAAGAATGACTTGTACATCTCCTCGTGCGTCAGGCCGAGGAAATTTTGAATGACACGCGGTCCCTCGGGATTGAACTCCCACAAGCGAAGGGGCCGGCGTTTGCAAGGCTGGACTTGACGAACCAGCATAACTTGTATTACCGCAACCAAACTGAAATCTCCATTGAAGAGATCTCGAATGCGGCTTTGCAGTATAGGCACGTCTTTGGCTGGACCACAGCTCAATCCTCTGCTAATCCATGACATCAGTTGTGGTGGAGGGCCCGAGCGGAATACAGGGGCGGTCGCCCACTTGGCACTTCTAGGAGCCGTGATGTAGAACCACTCCTGTTGCCACAATTCAGACACCTTTGGAATGGAACCTTTGGGCCACGGAGCTCCCGTCATCTTGCGTATTGAGGCACCTCCACATGCCGCATGTCGCCCCTCGATCATCTTCAGCTTTACTTCAAAGGTCTTGAGCCACATGCCAAAGTGAGGGGTAACCCGGAGGAAGGCCTCACACACGACAATAAATGTCGTGATATGAAGAAAGGAGTCTGGAGCTAGATCATGGAAATCTAGCCTGTAATAAAACATCAAACCCCTGATGAAAGGATCCAAAGCAAGGCCTAGACCTCGGAGGAAGTGAGAGACGAACACGACGATCTCGTTGGGTTCGGGGGAGGGGACGGCCTGCGCTCGGGCAGGCAGCCGATGCAGAATCTCGGCGGTCAGATATCTGGCGTCCCTCAATTTTTTGATGTCTTCTTCCGTGACGGAGGAAGGCACCCATCGGCCTTGAAGGCTAGATCCGACATGACTGAAGGTCCGGAGCACCTGACCTGAACTTTGGGCGTTTGAACTTGAGGTGGGGGAAGGATTCGATTGAGCACGAGAGAAAAAAATAAAAGCCTTGTCCCTTTACAAAGAGGGTGAATATCAAGCGTCCTCTCCGTGTTCGTTTGGACTTGCCAATAATCTAGGAGTCCTAGAAGCGGTTGGGTTACCCACTCCCGTATTGATGAGAATCCCGGAATAAGGGGACGCGATCTCTGCTTTAACAAGATGTGCCAAGGAAACCGCCTCGCATAACGCGCTGAGGTGGGATAATAAAACGACTCGGATAAAGGCTTGGCCGTGGTGTGTCACACTACGGAATACGTCAGCAGATTAGATTTGTGTAAATATTATTCTCTCTATGGCAATATGTGGAAACTTATTTTGCAGAGCCAGACACTATCTTTGTGTTCAAAATCTTCTATGAAGTACTTGGAGGAGGAACCCGCCTTGCAATGCCGAAGACAATCTGCGCGCCGGACTCGTCGTCATTGAAGCGTGGTTCAGGGGCTACTGAGGGAGTCCTGGATTAGAGGGTGTTCGGATAGCCGGACTATACGTTCAGCCAGACTCCTGGACTATGAAGATACAAGATTGAAGACTTCGTCCCGTGTCTGGAAGGGACTTTCCTTGGCGTGGAAGGCAAGCTTGGCGATACGGATATGTAGATCTCCTACCATTGTAACCGACTTTGTGTAACCCTAACCCTCTCCGGTGTCTATATAAACCGGAGGGTTTAAGTCCGTAGGACAACATACACAACAAAAATCATACCACAGGCTAGCTTCTAGGGTTTAGCCTCTCCGATCTCGTGGTAGATCTACTCTTGTACTACCCATATCATCAATATTAATCAAGCAGGACGTAGGGTTTTACCTCCATCGAGAGGGCCCGAACCTGGGTAAAACTTCGTGTCCCTTGCCTCTTGTTACCATCCGGCCTAGACGCACAGTTCGGGGCCCCCTACCCGAGATCCGCCGGTTTTGACACCGACAATCGACAACATTGGGCTGCGACTGCAGGTCGTGCGCGAGCTCGTTGCCCGACTGGATGCCGCGCAGGATATGCACACACTCACCAGCTCTGAATTCTGGCTCCGTCGCAAGCTGAAAGGAGCTTACCTGGGGCTCGCGAGTGAGGGCCGATCGATCGCCAGGCAACGCACTAGATTCTCCTGGCTCAATAATGGGGAGGCCAGCTCGGTCTTTCTGCGAATCCACGTTGCGCACAGGAAATAGCACAACCACATACAGTCCTTGCAGGTGGGGGACAACTACATATCTAAGCCTGGGACCATGGCCGACGCGGCTTTTGAGCACTTTTCTGCCATCCTGGGCACCACTAGCAAGCGCTCTTGCATGCTCAATCTGCGTGAGTTTCATCCTGGTGCTTTTGATCTCGCGACACTCGACATTCCCTTCACTGAGGAGGAGATCTGGACCGCGGTTAAAAGCTTGCCATCCGGCAAGGCGCCTGGCCCCGGCGGCTTTTTGGTGGAGTTCCTTCATTCCCGCTGGCCGGTCATCAAGGAGGATATTTGCGCCGCCTTCAGCAAGTTATACGCCATGAATGGGCGAGGATTCCAGAAGCTCAATGAGGTCTTCATCACCTTGCTGCCAAAATGGCCTGACGCCTCCACGCTTGGTGACTACAGACCAATCAGCTTGATCCACTTGTTTGCCAGGTTGTTCGCCAAAGTTCTCTCCCTCCGCCTGGCACCCAAGCTGCAGATGATGGTCTCAATCAACCAGAGCGCGTTCATCTCCGGGCGGTGCATCCACGATAATTTCCTACTGGTGCAGCAGACTGCGCGCCTACTCCATAATCTAAACCTGCCTCGATTCCTCCTGAAGATAGATATCGCTCGCGCTTTCGACTCAGTTTCATGGGCATTCATCTTGGAGGTGCTCAAACAACTAGGATTTGGCAGCCGATGGCATGAGTGGATCTCCATTTTGCTCTCTACGGCATCCACTAGAGTCTTCATCAATGGCACCCCCGGCGAAGCGATTGACCATGCTTGTGGTCTGCGTCAAGGCGACCCTATCTCGCCCATGATCTTTACCTTGACCATGGATGTGCTCAACTCCATCCTCACTCAAGCGGCGGCCACAGGAGTTCTCCAAAGGCTGACGGCCAGACATGTGGCAACCAGCATATCTCTCTATGCGTATGACATGGTTGTGCTTTGCCACCCACACCCGAACGACCTGATGGCGATCCACGAGATCCTGCGAGTCTTCGGGGACGTGTCTGGCATGAGGACTAACTTCGCCAAATGCGTAGCGGTCCCAATCCGATGCTCCATCGAGCAACAGCTCCAGGCCATGTAGCTCTTGGACCGCCGCGCCACACAATTCCCCATGACTTACCTGGGTATTCCCCTGTTCATCCGCAAGCCCACGGCCTCTGCTCTGCTCCCGCTCATCGATAAGCTATATCGCAAGCTATCAACCTGGAGGGGATCCATGCTCTCTTGTGGTGAAAGACTGGCCTTCGTGCGCCACGTCCTTTCTGTGATGCTTATGCATATCCTAATGGAGATCGCTCTCAACAAGAACATCCTTGCTAAAGTGAACAAGATCATTCGAGGCTTCCTATGGGCTAGCCGCAAAGACGCCCACGGCGGCCAATGCATGGTCAATTGGGCGCGAGTCTGCCGCCCCTCTCCCTTGGGGGGCTTGGGGTGCGTGATCTGCATCGTGTCGGATCGCGTTGCGAGTGCGCTGGCTTTGGTTGCAGCACACAGACCCGTGAAGGCCTTGGCCCCTCCTCCATCTACCCTCGGACCTAGATGCCAGTGCCATGTTTTGTGCCTCCACGACCTGGATGGTGGGCGCTGGGCTCAATTGTCGATTCTGGACGGATCACTGGATTAACGGCGGCTCCGTGGCCGAGATCACCCCTCTCATCTTTGCCCAAGTCCCTCATCGTCGCCGGAAAGATCGCACCATGCGCGATGACCTCCACCAACGTTCTTGGGTTTAGGACATTCAGGGTGCTCTCGGGCCCATGGCATTGCTGCACTACATCGATCTATGGCGCATGATGAACCAAGTGCAACTCTTTGAAGCCCCAGACCAGCTAATTTGGCGTTGGACCTCCTCCGGCGCGTACACCGCCAAGTCTTGCTATGATAAGCTCTTCGTGGGTGCCATCCCTGATCCAAACTGGTGCCTCGTTTGGAAGACCTGGGAGCCTCTCCAGATCAAATTCTTCCTCTGGCTTGCCCTCCTTGACCGCTACTGGATAGCTGTGAGACTCGAGAGGCATGGGTTGCCACACGAGGACTCTTTGCGTGTTATGCGACCAAGCCGAGGAGTCCATGCGGCATCTCCTCGCGGACTGCCCTTTCTCCAGACAGGTTTGGTTCGATGTCATTGCGTGGTGCAGTCTACCCATCCAGCCTCCCGAGCTAGGCCTGCCTTTCGTGGAATGGTGGGCGCGCTCTAGTGCATCCGCGCCTCCCTCTATGCAGAAAGGGCTGAACGTTATTATCTCCTTGACGGCTTGGGAGATCTGGAAGCACTAGAACGGAGCGATCCTCGACAACATTCGCCCATCTAAACAGCACCTACTCGACCTCATTCGAGATGAGGCACGGTTGTGGGCTAGGGTAGGAGCAACCGGAGTCGCCAACATCATTGACACTGGTTAATTAGTCTAGCTAGGGTTAAGCAGCCCCTTTTCTGCTGCTCAGGTGTTCTCTCTTTCGCCGCTTACCGTGTACGATCCGAGTGTAACACCAACACCTTGTACTCTTTTTCTACCTATCAATGAATGATACGCAAGCTTTGCGTATTCATGAAAAATAAAGCACTTAATTAGGTGCTTAGGCTGCTGGCAATGTACCCATGTTTGGGGTGCTAAGCATATTAAATATCTTGGTAACTATACTCCCCAATGGATTGGTGCTTAGCTTCTTGTAGCTAAACTTTTTTCCTTGAGGCTAGTCATAGTGGGAGTAATATAAGTAGTAACATAGATGCCACATAAGCAAAAATGGTGAGGTGGCAAGTAGTTAATGAGGAGAGAGGAAAATAGAGTAACATAAGACCTCTTCCAATGCAAGTGTGCTTAGATGAGGTGCTAAGTACATTAAATACCTTAGCAACTCAACTCCCCAATGCATAAGTGCTTAACTTGTTATTGCTAAGCACACTTTATTTAATGAGTTAGCACCTAAAGTCTTTCATGCATTGGTCAAATTGTTTCATTTAAGTGATTTGCCTAGGTTCTCGCGCTTGGCATTGGTTCTTCCTGGGGTCACCAAAGTGCTCTCTCCCACTTCTTAAATGTTATGCCATGTCATTTTTTCGCTTATGTCACATGCTTAGTACCTGTCCACGGTGGAGCACTCGGAAGGGCCTAATATGTTACCATCACATAGCGCTTTCCGATGCAAAATGAGTCTACAAAGTAATAAATGAAAACATATATGTTACCACACATATGACACTACCCACTATAAAGATTGTAACATAGACCAGTAACATATTGATGCGGCTTGAAGCTACGTTGGTATTTCCGCAAAGAGGAAGGGATGATGCAGCACAACAATGGTAGGTATTTCCCTCAGTGATGAAACCCCAAGGTTATCGAACCAGTAGGAGAACCAAGCAACAATATGTAAATGGTACCTGCACAGAAATAACAAATACTCGCAACCCGGCATATTAAAGGGGTTGTCAATCCCTTTCGGGTAATGGCGCCAGAAATTGGTAAACGGACATGAATAAATTGTAGTAGATTGATAGATCAAACGCCAAATAAAATAAATAAGAATAAATTGCAGCAAGGTGTTTTTGTATTTTTGGTTAAATAGATCTGAAAATAAAAGGCAAATAAAATAGACCGCGAAGGCAAATAATATGAGAAAGTGACCCGGGGGCTGTAGGTTTCACTAGTGGCTTCTCTTGAGAAAAATAGCAAACAATGGGTGAACAAATTACTGTTGGGCAATTGATAGAACTTCAAATAATCATGACGATATCCAAGCAATGATCATTATATAGGCATCACATCTAAGATTAGTAGACCAACTCCTACCTGCATCTACTACTATTACTCCACACATCGACTGCTATCAATCATGCATCTAGTTTATTAAGTTCATGGAGAAATGAAGTAATGCAATCAGAACGATGATATGATATAGACAAGATCTATTTATGTAGAAATAGACCCCATCGTTTTATCCTTAGTAGCAACGACACATACGTGTCGGTTCCCCTTCTGTCACTGGGATCAAGCACCATAAGATCGAACCCACTACAAAGCACCTCTTCCCATTGCAAAATAAATAGATCAAGTTGGCCAAACAAAACCCAAATATCGAAGAAGAAATATGAGGCTATAAGCAATCATGCATATAAGAGATCAAAGAAACTCAAATAACTTTCATGGATAAAAAGATCTAGATCTGATCATAAACTCAAAGTTCATCGGATCCCAACAAACACACCGCAAAAGAATTACATCATATGGATCTCCAAGAGACCATTGTATTGAGAATCAAACGAGAGAGAGGAAGCCATCTAGCTACTAACTACGGACTCGAAGGTCTACAAAGAACTACTCACGCATCATCGGAGAGGCACCAATGGAAGTGGTGAACCCCTCTGTGATGGTGTCTAGATTGGATCTGGTGGTTCTGGACTCTGCGGCGGCTGGAATTGATTTTCGTCGACTCCCCTAGGGTTTCTGGAATATTGGGGTATTTATAGAGTAAAGAGGCGGTCCGGGGGCACCCGAGGTGGGCACAACCCACCAGGGCGCCCCTGGGCCTCCAGGTGCACCCTGGTGGGTTCTGCTCCCCTCGAAGTAGCCCCCAGGTGCTTCTTCAGCCCATTGGTTGTCTTCTGGTCAAAAAAATCCACAAAAAGTTTCGCTGCGTTTGGACTCTGTTTGGTATTGAATACCTGCGATGTAAAAAAACATGCAAAAAATAGCAACTGGCACTTGGCACTAAGTCAATAGGTTAGTACCAAAAAATTATATAAAATGACTATAAAATGATTATAAAACACCCAAGATTGATAATATAACAGCATGGAACAATCAAAAATTATAGATACATAGGAGACGTATCACATATGCATGTTACTAATCTATGTTACTCTCCACTATGACCAGCCGAATGATTTAGAACCTAAAGTGCTTCATGCATTGATGGGATTCTTTCATTTATGCCTAGGTTCACACACTTGGCATTGTTTCTTTTCAGGGTCACCACATTCATCTCTCTTCTCTTAATTACCTTGCCACATCACATTTTTCGTCTACATGGCACATTTAGCACATGTACAACGTGGAGCATTTGGGAAGGGCTAAGAGGAAGAAATCAAGTCTAACATATGCATTGCCTCATCTTACTCTTGATGTTCTTAGATTCATCTCAAAATTTCCAACATTTGTCTGTAATACTTGTTGCTTTGTGAATAGACAATCATTAGATTTTTCGGAATGAAATGCGCCATTAATTCATTAACTAAACTAATTCCATACTTTAGGGAAGTAGGTATGATTACAAGACAAAAAAAGATGTTGTGTTACACGGACTCAACGCTCAAGGGCGACTCACGGTGATGGGTAGCACTCTTCATCCCCGATCCCCGTGTGACAGGAGTGCTGGTCTACCGTCGGGGGTCTCTGCTCCGCATGAAAGCTGTTGGGAAATGGAGCATGCAATTTAAAAAAATCCCTTTCTCACGCAATATCTATCTAGGAGATGCATAACATGAGAGGGGTAGAGTGTCTCCATGTACCCTCGTTGACCAAAAGCGGAAGTGTTTGACAACGCGGTAAGTCGAACTTCTTCTTGTTCTGACCGATCAAGCACCGAACATACGGCACCTCCAAGTTCTGCACACGTTTAGCTCGATGACGTCCCTCGAACTCTTGATCCAGCAAAGTATCGAGGGAGAGTTTCTTCACCACGATGGCGTGGTGACGGTGATGGTGAAGTGATCCGCGCAGGGCTTCGCCTAAGCACTACGACAATATGACCAGAGGCGTAAACTATGGAGGGGGCGCTGCACATGGCTACCAGATGGTTGTGTGTTCTAGCGTAGTGCCCCCCCCCCACACACACACAGATATATATATATATATATATATATATATATATATATATATATATATATATATATATATATAGGTTGGAGGGGAGGGGAGGCAGCCAAGGTGGGGTCCTCCCAATTCGGCCTCCCCCCTTTCCTATTCCTATTCGGAGTAGGAAGGGAAGAGGGGGGAGGGGGAATCCTATTCCCTTTTTTTCCTTTCCTTCTTCCCCTTTCCTTCTCCAATCTGGCCAGCCCATATGGGGGGCGTACCAGCCCCTTTGTGGCTGGTGTGTTTCCCCTCTTGGCCCATAAGGCCCATATCTTTTGTCGGGGGTGCCCGGAACCCCTTCCGGTGACCCGATAAGTACCCAGTGCATCCCAAAACACTTTTGGTGTCCGAATACCATCGTCCTATATATCAATCTTTACCCCTCGACCATTTTGAGACTCCTCGTCATGTCCGTGATTTAATCCAGGACTCCAAACAACATTCGGTCACCAAATCACATAACTCATATAATACAAAATCATCATCGAACGTTAAGCGTGCGGACCCTATGGGTTCGAGAACTATGTAGACATGATCGAGACACCTCTCCAGTCAATAACCAATAGCAGAACTTGGATGCTCATATTGGTTCCTACATATTCTACGAAGATCTTTATCGGTCGGACCGTTATGACAACATATGTTATTCCCTTTGTCATCGGTATGTTACTTGCCCGAGATTCGATCGTCGGTATCTTCATACCTAGTTCAATCTTGTTACCAGCAAGTGTCTTTACTCGTTCCGTAATACATCATCTTGCAACTAACTCACTAGTCACTTTGCTTGCAAGGCTTCTTATGATGTGTATTACCGAGAGGGCCCAGAGATACCTCTCCGATACTCGGAGTGACAATTCCTAATCTCGATCTATGCCAACCCAAAAAACACCTTCGGAGATACTAGTAGAGCATCTTTATAATCACCTAGTTATGTTATGACGTTTGATAGCACACAAGGTATTCCTCTGGTATCCGGGAGTTGCATAATCTCATAGTTAAAGGAATATGTATATGACATGAAGAAAGCAATAGAAATAGAACTGAACGATCAATTTGACAAGCTAACGGATGGGTCTTGTCCATCACATCATTCTCCTAATGATGTGATCATGTTCATCAAATGACAACACATGTCTATGGTTAGGAAACTTAACCATCTTTAATTAACGAGCTAGTCTAGTAGAGGCTTACTAGGGACACTTTGGTTTGTCTATGTATCCACACATGTATCAAGTTTCTAGTTAATACAATCTTAGCATGAATAATAAACATTTATCATGATATAAGGAAATATGAATAACTATTTTATTATTGCCTCTAGGGCATATTTCCTTCAGCCTCCCACTTGCACTAGAGTCAATAATCTAGTTCACATCGCCATGTGATTTAACACCAATAGTTCACATCTTTATGTGATTAACACACATAGTTCACATCGCCATGTGATCAACACCCAAATGGTTTACTAGAGTCAATAATATAGTTCACATCAATATGTGATTAACACCCAAAGATTACTAAGGTGTGATCATGTTTTGCTTGTGAGAGAAGTTTAGTCAACGGGTGTGACACATTCAGATCCGGATTTTTTTGCAAATTTCTATGTCTACAATGCTCTGCATGGATCTACTCTAGCTAATTGCTCCCACTTTCAATATGTATCCAGAACGAGACTCCGAGTCGTCCGGGTCGGTGTAAAAGCTTGCATTGACATAACTCTTTACGACGAACTCTTTATCACCTCCATAACTGAGAAACATTTCCTTAGTCCTCTAAGGATAACTTTGACCGTTGTCCAGTGATCCACTCCTAGATCACTATTGTATCCCCTTGCCAAACTCATGGCAAGGTACACAATAGGTCTAGTATACAACATGGCATACTTTATAGAACCTAAGGCTAAGGCATAGGGAATGACTTTCATTCTCTTTCTATTTTCTGCTGTGGTCAAATTTGAGTCTTACTCGACTTCATACCTTGCAACACAGGAAGGAACTCCTTCTTTGACTATTCCAGTTTGAACTACCTCAAAAATCTTGTCAAGGTATGTACTCATTGAAAGACAAATATCAAGCGTCTTGATCTGTCTCTATAGATCTTGATGCCCAATATGTAAGTAGCTTCATCGAGGGTTTTCATTGAAAAATTCTTATTCAATTATCCTTTTATGCTATCCAGAAATTCTATATCATTTCTAATCAGCAATATATCATCCACAGATAATATCAGAAATGCTACAGAGCTCCCACTCACTTTCTTGTAAATACAGGCTTCTCCCAAAATCTGTATAAAACCATATGCTTTGATCACCTCATCAAAGCGTATATTCCAACTCCGAGATGCTTGCATGATACGTCTCCGTCGTATCTACGTTTCCAAACACTTTTGCCCTTGTTTTGGATTCTAACTTGCATGATTTGAATGGAACTAACCCGGACTGACGCTGTTTGCAGCAGAATTACCATGGTGTTATTTATGTGCAGAAACAAACGTTCTCAGAATGACCTGAAACTTCACGGAGCAACTTTTTGGAAAATATAAAAAATACCTGCAAAATATGAAGGCCAGGGGGCCCACCACCTGTCCACGAGGGTGGGGGGCGCGCCTGCCCCCTAGGGCGCGCCCCTACCTCGTGGCCCCCCTGGTGCCTCTCCGACTCCAACTCTAACTCTATATATTGTGTTTCGGGTAGAAAAAATCAGGGAGAAGAATTCATCGCGTTTTACGATACGGAGCCGCCGTCAAGCCCTAAAACCTCTCGGGAGGGCTGATCTGGAGCCCGTTCAGCGCTCCGGAGAGGGGAATCTGTCGCCATCGTCATCATCAACCATCCTCCATCACCAATTTCATGATGCTCACCACCGTGCGTGACTAATCCCATCGTAGGCTTGCTGGACGGTGATGGGTTGGATGGGATCTATCATGTAATCGAGTTAGTTTTGTTAGGGTTTGATCCCTAGTATCCACTATGTTCTGAGATTGATGTTGCTATGACTTTGTTATGCTTACTGCTTGTCACTAGGGCCCGAGTGCAATGTATGAGTGTTCTTGATCCTATCTTGCAAGTCTATAGTCACCTATTATGTGTTATGATCCGTTAACCCCGAAGTGACAATAATCGGGATACTTACTCGTGATGACCGTAGTTTGAGGAGTTCATGTATTCATTATGTGTTAATGCTTTGTTCCGGTACTCTATTAAATGAGACCTTAATATCCCTTAGTTTTCGTAAGGACCCTGCTCCCATGGGAGGGTAGGACAAAAGATGTCATGCAAATTCTTTTCCATAAGCATGTATGACTATGTTCGGAATACATGCCTACATTATATCAATGAACTGGAGCTAGTTCTGCGTCACCCTAGGTTATGACTGTTACATGATGAACCGCATCCGGCATAATTCTCCATCACCGATCCATTGCCTACGAGCTTTCCATACATTGTTCTTCGCTTATTTACTTTCCCGTTGTTATTGCTATCATCACTACAAAATACCAAAAACATTACTTTTACTGTCGTTACCTTTTGCTACCGTTACCACTACTATCATATTACCTTGCTACTAAACACTTCGCTGCAGATACTAAGTTTCCAGGTGTGGTTGAATTGACAACTCAGCTGCTAATACTTGAGAGTATTCTTTGGCTCCCCTTGTGTCGAATCAATAAATTTGGGTTGAATACTTTACCCTCGAAAACTGTTGCGATCCCCCATACTTGTGGGTTATGAAGACTATTTTCTGGCGCCGTTCCCGGGGAGCATAGATCTATTCTTTGAGTCACTTGGGATTTCTATCTGCTTATCATTATGAAGAACTTGAAAGATCCAAGAACCAAGATTCATCCGTCAACTATGATGGGAGGTAAGGAACTGCCATCTAGCTCTGCACTTGATTCACCTTCTGTTTTGAGTAAGCTTGCGACACCTAAAATTGCTTCTACTATTCGTTCTGATATGTCGCATGTTATTGATGATGCTACTTCTGCTATACATGATACTTATGATGAAACTACTTCTATGCTTGATACTACCGTGCCACTTGGTGAATTTCTTGATGAACAACTTGCTAGGGCTAGAGAGATTGAAAATATTGAATCTGATAATACTGATGAAAGTGATGATGATGAATCACTTGTTATTCATGAGGATTATGGTTTTGATCAAGAAGCCTCTTTAGCTATTTTAGCTTGCAAAGATATATACGAACTTAAGAGGTTATTAGCTAAATGGAACAAGCAATCTCTAAATGCTAGAATGAAACCTGACCTTGCTTTTGCTACTTCACCTATCTGTGTTACCGATAAGGATTATGAATTCTCTATTGATCCTGATATAATTACTTTGGTTGAATCTGATCCTTTTCATGGTTATGAATCTAAAACTGTTGTGGCACATCTTACTAAATTAAATGATATAGCCACCCTATTCACGACTGATGAGAGAACTCGTTACTTTTATATCCTTAAAATATTTCCATTCTCATTAAAGGGTGATGCTAAGATATGGTTTAATTCTCTTGATCCTGGTTGTGTGAGTAGTCCCCAGGATATAATTTATTACTTCTCCGCTAAATATTTCCCTGCTCATAAGAAACAAGCTGATTTAAGGGATATATATAATTTTGTGCAAATTAAAGAAGAGAGTCTCCCACAAGCTTGGGGGAGGCTTCTCCAATTACTTAATGCTTTGCCTGATCATCCTCTTAAGAAAAATGAAATACTTGATATCTTTTATAATGGACTAACCGATGCTTCCAGAGATTACCTGAATAGTTGTGTTGGTTCTGTTTTCAGGGAAAGAATGCTAGATGAAGCTGAAATTCTATTGAATAATATGTTGACAAATGAAAATAATTGGACACCTCCGGAGCCAATTCCTGAGCCTATTCCTAAACCAACTCCGAAGAAGAGGGGTATTCTATTTCTATGTCCTGAAGATATGCAAGAGGCAAAGAAATCTATGAAAGAAAAAGGTATTAAAGCCGAAGATGTTAAGAATTTACCTCCTATTGAAGAAATACACGGTCTTAATTTACCGCCTGTTGAAGAAACATATGATCTTGATCCATCACCTATTGAAGAAACTCATGGTCTTGATAACCCAACACAAGTAGTAAAGGTAAATTCTCTCTATAGATATGATAAAGCTGAAATCCCATTTAATAAGTTTGCTAGCCCATGCTTAGATGAGTTTGATAAATTTATGGCTAAGCAAGAACACTTCAATGCTTATTTTGGTGGACAATTGAAATACAATTCAGATATGCTTGAACTTAAACTTATTAGTAAACATGCTTCTATGGTTACCACTCAAGTAGAACAAGTACTTAAAGCCCAAAATGATGTGCTCAATGAATTGAATAGTAAGGATAATGATAATGCTATTAGAGTGGCCACTAGAACTGGTAGAATGATTCAGGAACCTCTGTATCCTGAAGGCCGCCCTAAGAGAATTGAGCAAGATTCTCAAAGAAATAATATAGATGCACCTAGTCCTTCTAAAAGGAAGAAAAAGAAAAATGATAGGACTTTGCATGCTTCTAGTGAACCTGTTACTGAAACACCTGAGAATCCAAATCATATTTCTATTTCTGATGCTGAAACTCAATCTGGTAATGAACCTGAAACTAGTGTTAATGATAATGTTCATGATGATGCTCAACCTAGTAATGATAATGATGTAGAAATTGAACCTAATGTTGATCTTGATAACCCACAATCAAAGAATCAACGTTATGATAAGAAAGACTTTGTTGCTAGGAAACATGGTAAAGAAAGAGAACCATGGGTTCAGAAACCCATGCCTTTTCCTCCCAAACTGTTGGGGATATTACTACCAGTATGACCCGCCCAGGAGGGGCCGGGTCAACCCTAATGGCGGGTTACATAAGAAGCTTAATATACATTCAAGATGATAGTTTATTAAGCATATAGAAGGCCCAAAGGCCTGGGGCCGGCTTAAGGCCCAATATTGTAAACCGTCGTATGTAGGGAAAGACTTGTAAAGAAAGGCATGTAAAGGAAGTCACCGAGCCGGACACGGTTATGAGTCGGCCGAGACTCTCTAGGCTACCAGGCATCAACCCATGTATATAAGGGGACGACCCGGTGGCGGCTTAGGTTAAGAAACAACAAAGTCGATAACCAAGCCGACGAGTTGAGCCCCTTGGAGATCGAAACTTCAGCAATACCAATCCCAACTAGACATAGGCTTTTACCTTCATCGTAAGGGGCCGAACTAGTATAAAAACTCTCTCGTGTGTCCCTTGTCCCGACTAACCCCTTTAAGCTTCCTAGTACGATGGCCCTACGACTAAGTCCTTGCTCTAGGACATCTGCCATGTCAACTCCACGACAGTTGGCGCCCACCGTGGGCCAGCGCACGGTGGATTTGAGTTCTTGAAGGGCAACTTCAAAGGGCTCAAGGGATACGCTGTGGGCCGGATGACCAAGAGTCGTTGTGACAAGCTCTACATCGACGATGAAGGCTGGGGCCCCGAGGCCGGCTCAATCGAGTACGGATACCGGGTCCCCTTCGGCGGAATTCATGTCTTCATCGGCCGGATCGGCGAGTCAGGCCCTGAGCCGGACGTCCACACCAACCTCATCGAAATGGCTCAACGCGCCAGGACCGCCCGTGTTCAATCTGTCGTGAAACATGCCTTCGTAGGCTGCATCCATGGTGGTGAATACTCCGAAGGATCGATGGAAGGCGGGGAGACGGCCATCTGCTCTCATACTGCATCATCAACAGGTGAGACGGACTCGTTGTACCAGCTGCAAGACGGTATGCTCGGGGGCTATTCCGATGGCAGCAGTATTCCGGACCCTCATGAGCCGCCAAATTGGGCCGGAGTCTTCATGGCGGGGACGCAGCCTGGGCAGAATTCTACCGCATCGGCAGCAGCAGCTACCGGGTCGGCAGCAGCCGGGTAAGGAGACCCTGTGTGCCCCCCGGCTCAGATTCTAATGGACCTCATGGATCAGCTAACGACTCTGTTAACCGCTGCGGTAGAGCCGGTGGATAAAGCCCAGCACGACGCAGAAGTGGCACGCGTGCGGGAGGAGATGGTGCAAGCTAAAGTAAATCTAGCCGCGGAAGAAACCCGGATGGCAGCAGAACGAGCAGCTTTGGACGCTCGTGATCAGCAACTTCAAGCAGAAACTTTCCGACTCTCGGTGGATCTTAACACATCAAACGAGGTCATGAGGAGGAGGCATCAGAAAACTCAATCACGCCTGCCTCTAACGCTGGATCCGAGGAACCTGTTCCCTACACCCGGGACTAGGGGAGCCACCCACCGGAGGAAAACTGGGTCACAACACCCGATGCACCAGTTCAGCCACGCGCCATGGAGCCACCTCGTGTAAATACAGTTCCTCCTCGTTATGTGTCAACACCTCCGGGTCACTTCCACAACCCCCTAGAAAACCTCATCGCAGCATCGGCTCGTTTGGCGGCTCTCCCAATGGAAGGCGACTCGCCAGCAGTAATTGAAACCCGGAGGGTGAGAGAACTACTTCAGACAGTTCTGGCCCAGCAGGATGCATACTCCTACAGTCAAGACATGATTCATTCAACTCCTCGCCCAAGCTGGAGCCCGAGTTATAGTAGGCATATGGAGTCTGCAGAGATGCCAAGTAATGCTCAACGTCACAACCGGCCATATAGGCATGAGCCGGTGCGGGCGGGAGCCCTTAACTTGGCAGATCAAGAGAAGATACATCAAGAGGCGGAACGAGCGGCTCAAATAGCAGCAGAGCAGGCGGCTCATCAAACCTTTCCGGCTTATCCAGCAACCTTGGTTGAGGCAGGAGTGGCCACAAGAACCGGAGGCGTACCTTGCTTGGTACCGGCCATACGCAATGAGCGGTTGCCAAAAGATTTCAAGGGGCCTCGTAAGGTGCCTAATTACACGGCTGACCTACAGCCGGGGCTTGGATTGAGAGTTATGAGATGGCTATGGAGCTGTTGGAGGTTAGCGACGCTGCAATGGCCAAGTATTTTACCATGATGTTGGATGGAACAGCTCGGACCTGGTTGAAGGGATTGCTACCCAATTCTATCGGCTCATGGGCAGAGTTGAAAGCGCGGTTCATCCGGAACTTTAAGGACACGTGTAAGCAGCCAATGTCGATTGTGGACCTGACCAATTGCAAGCAAAAGGATGGTGAATCTACAACCCATTGGGTGTGTCGGGTCAAGGAGATAATACATTCCTCTGATAAGATGGATGCCGGCTCAGCAGTTTTGATGTTGGAGAAAAATTGCCGTTTTGAACCTCGGAAGCAGAAGCTAGGGCAGCTTAAACGTGACTGTAATGACATGGGAATGTTGATGGCGGCTCTTGTCAAGTATCCTGATCCTGATACCACCAAGGATCCGGTATCTGACGAAGAAAAGGCAACAAAGGGAAAGAAGAACGGCAACAGCAAGGGTCACCAGCATAACACGGCAAATCAGGGAGGTAATAAATGTAAGGCCGATGAGTTTGTTGCTAATACCAATGCACAGGTTGGTAATCAGCGGCGCAAGGGCAGACAGCCCCCTCGGTCAGGCAGGTCAGGTCCCACTCTTGAGCAATTGTTGAATGAACCTTGTCCAAAGCACGGCACCCCGGAGAAGCCAGCCACCCACCTGTGGAAAGATTGCACGATCATGAAGGCATTTAAAAATTCAAATGCATTTGATGGGGGTCACGGCCCAGGTGGTGGTTCAGGTGGAGGTGGCTTTCAGGGTCTGGGCGCCGGTTCAGGTGGAGGAGGTTTTCAAGGTCAAGGTTATCCTGGGCACCAAGGAGGATATAATCAGCAACCTGGCCAAGGAAATCAGCAGCAGCAATCCGGTTATTAGAGCAACCCGAAGCAGCTGAGTAGTGGGTAGTATCATGTATTTACTACCAGTCTATGTAAGAGGGACCATAAACTTCACAAGAGGGCTGTCAATGCCGTTGAGCCGGCAATTCCACGTTATCTATGCTAGTCGGAGCAGCCTATTGTGTGGAGCAGAGACGATCACCCGCCCCGGGTTGATAATCTGGGTCACTTGGCTTTGGTAGTGGCACCTTAGGTTGGTGGATACAAGTTTAATAAGGTGCTCATGGATGGAGGCAGCAGCATCAACATCCTCTACTATGAGACGTTCCGTCGGATGGGATTGACGGATAAAAATCTTAAAAAATCCAACACTGTTTTTCACGGTGTGGTACCTGGTAAATCGGCATACCCAGTTGGTAAGATTGAGCTGGAAGTAGCCTTTGGGGATGAGTGTGACTCCAGAGCGGAAAAATTAACCTTTTAGGTGGTTAAGATCAAAAGCCCATATCATGCTTTGTTTGGGCGACCGGCTTATGCCAAGTTCATGGCTCGGTCATGTTACGTATATTTGCAGCTCAAGATGCCGGGTCATAAAGGCACCATTACAGTACATGGGAGCCGGAAGATAGCCTTGGAATGTGAAGAAGGTGATGCTGCCTATGCTGAATCTGTGTGTGCAACAAAGGAGTTAAATTTTTACAAGGATCATGTTGACCCGGCAGACATGACGTCATTAAAGAAACCAACAACAGAGCATGAGCCGGAGTTGAAATTCAAATCAGTTGATGACACTAAGATGGTTGACTTTGTACCTAACGACTCATCCAAACAGTTCATTATCAGCGCAAACTTGGATCTGAAATAGGAAAGCGTGCTCATCGAGTTCATCCGTGAGAACCGGGACATCTTTGCTTGGAAACCTTCAGACATGTCGGGTGTACCGAGGGAACTCGCTGAGCACACTCTTAATATTGATCCAAAGTTCAAACCTGTCAGACAGTTTCTTCGACGGTTCAATGAAGAAAGGCGCAAGGCCATTGGGGAAGAGGTGGCCCGGCTCTTGGCAGCCGTGTTCATTGTGGGGGTCTTTCACCCCGAATGGTTAGCTAACCCGGTGCTTGTACTCAAAAATAATGGCACCTGGCGTATGTGTGTCGATTACACAGATCTGAACAAGGCTTGTCCGGTTGATCCTTTTGCTCTCCCCCGTATTGATCAGATCATTGATGCTACGGCGGGTTGCGCACGGTTGAGTTTCTTAGATGCTTATTCCGGTAATCATCAGATTAAGATGGCAGTCAAAAGAAGACAACTTTTATAACTCCTTTTGGAGCTTTCTGCTATGTGTCTATGCCTTTTGGGCTTAAGAATGCCCAGGCGACTTACCAGCGGTGTGTGCAGAATTGTCTTCACAATCAAATTGGGCGCAATGTTCATGCTTATGTGGATGATGTAGTGGTGAAATCCAGGGAAGAGGAAACCTTGGTCACGGACCTGATAGAGACTTTTGATAATCTCCGGGTTTACAAAATGATGCTTAACCCGGCCAAGTGTGTTTTTGGAGTGCCAGCCGGCAAACTCTTGGGTTTTTTGGTGTATAACCGAGGTATTGAAGCTAACCCGGAGAAAATCAAGGCAATTACATCCCTAGCCAAACCAACCTGCGTCAATGATGTTCAGCGGCTGGCGGGTCATGTGGCTGCTTTGAGCTGGTTCATAAGCCGGTTAGGGGAAAAGGTTATGCCTCTGTATCAGTTGATGAAGAAAATGGATGTTTTTGTTTGGAGCGATGCTGCGAATGCTGCTTTTGAGGATCTGAAGGCACAGCTGGCTGAGCCGCCGGTCCTGGCTGCTCCAATTGAGAAAGAACCGCTATTGTTATACGTGGCTGCTAACTCACGGGCTGTTAGTGTGGCTATTATGGTAGAGCGCAAGGAGGATGGCAAAGAGCATCCGGTTCAGCGGCCGGTTTATTATGTCAGTGAAGTGCTAATTGAGTCTAAGCAACGATATCCACATTGGTAGAAGTTTTTTTATGGGGTATTCATGGCGAGCCGGAAGCTTAAGCATTACTTTCAGGGACATCCAATCACTGTGGTTAGCTCTGCTCCTTTGGGAGACATTATTCAAAACAGAGAAGCCACTGGGCGAGTCGCCAAGTGGGCAATTGAGCTTGGGTCTCATGGGTTTAAGTATGTTCCACGTACTGCAATTAAGTCTCAAGCCCTGGTTGACTTCATCAATGACTGGACAGAGATGCAGATGCCAGAAGAGAAGCCAGACAACACGTATTGGACTATTCATTTTGATGGATCCAGGCAATTGGAAGGCTCGGGGGCTGGAGTCGTGCTAACTTCCCCATGAGGTGACAAATTTTGTTATGTGTTACGGTTGATGTTTCCTTGCACTAACAACGCAGCAGAGTATGAAGCCTTGCTCCATGGTCTTCGAGTGGCAAAAAAGATGAGCTTGAGCCGGGTCAGATGTCTTGGTGACTCGGATCTAGTGGCTCAACAGGTATCTGGCAAGTGGGATTCCAAGGACCCTCTCATGGTGGCTTATCGCCGAGAGGTTGATGCTGTTGCAGGATATTTTAAAGGTTATCAGGTGGAACACATTGACCGTCGAAAGAACGAAGCAGCTGATGCTTTAAGCCGGCTGGGGTCTCGGCGTAAGACGGTGCCACCTAACACCTTTTTGGATGTTTTGCATAACCCCTCTGTCAAGTTGCCCACCGAAGAAGATTTAGCTGTTCCTGACCCGAAGGCACAGTTGGTAGCGGCTCTTCATGTCATCCCAGATTGGACGGTGCCGTTCTTGGCTTACATGACCCCGGGAGAGTTGCCAGCGGATGAGACCCTGGCTTGACAGATAACCCGGTGATCTAAGTCCATGACGATTTCGGATGGAGAGTTATACCATCGCAGTGTTTCCGGAGCGTTTCAGCGGTGTGTTTCCCCCGAAGAAGGTCGAGAGATCCTTCGTGAGATCCATGAAGGCGATTGTGGTCATCATGGCGGGTCAAAATATTTAGTGGCCAAGGTGTTTCGTCACGGTTTTTACTGGTTGACGACTCATGCTGATGCAGAAGATCTGGTCAGTAGATGTGATCGATGTCAAAAATT
Organism: Triticum monococcum; assembly: GCA_034509565.1. Taxonomy (NCBI): domain Eukaryota; kingdom Viridiplantae; phylum Streptophyta; class Magnoliopsida; order Poales; family Poaceae; genus Triticum; species Triticum monococcum. Next base: position 573,739,709 of record CM067843.1, read on the forward strand.
TGCATGACGAGCGCATGTGCCGGCTCAAGAGCTCCGGTTGATTCCAATCACTTGGCCGTTTGCGGTCTGGGGGCTTGACATGGTAGGACCTTTCAAAAGGTCTAAGGATAAAAAGACACATCTCCTGGTGGCAATTGATAAATTCACCAAGTGGATTGAGGCGGAGCCTATGAGTAAATGTGACGCAACCACGACGGTTCAGTTCATGAAAAAAGTGATTTTTTTCCATTTCGGGTTTCCACACAGTATTATCACTGACAATGGCACTAATCTGTCCCAAGGAGCTATGGAGGAATTTTGTCAACAAGAACACATCCGGCTTGATGTTTCTTCTGTAGCTCACCCTCAATCCAATGGTCAAGCTGAGAGAGCCAATCAGGAAATTTTGAAAGGGCTCAAACCCCGGCTTATGGTTCCTTTACAACGAATGTCGGGTTGTTGGGTAGAGGAATTACCCTTGGTATTATGGAGTATCAATACTACGCCCAATAGGTCTATGGGTTACACATCTTTCTTCATGGTTTATGGAGCAGAAGCAGTATTGCCTAGTAACATCCGTCATGACTCGCCCCGTGTGGCGGCTTATGTTGAAGCTAATAATGAACAAGCCAGACAGGATGCACTTGACTTGTTGGATGAAGAAAGAGACTTAGTAGCGGCCCGGTCGGCAATTTATCAACAGGACTTGCGTCGTTATCACAACCGTCGGGTTAAGTCCAGGACTTTTCAGGAAGGCGACTTGGTGCTCCGGCTCATCCAGGATCTTTCAGATGCACACAAGTTATCCCCACCTTGGGAAGGACCCTTTGTGGTCAGTAAAAATTTAAACAATGGGTCATACTACCTCATTGACGTTCGAGAGCATGCAGACTCGCGTAAGTCGGAAGAGGAGACCCGCCGGCCATGGAACATTGCTCAACTTCGGCCATATTACACCTGAGCCACAGGCTCTCATCATGTAGATATGTTCACGTTGTATATACTATGATAAGCAATAAAGTAAGACCATCGATCTCTTTTCTTTTCACAGACTATGCATCTTTATTATTTCTTATTTACAAATGACTATTAAGGAGCTGATCATATTTGAATCAAGTTTAACCTTTTTGTCCAGCTTATGATTGTATCTGAATCTAGCTGCAAATCTCATGGTCACTTGGGGGATTCCTGTTCAAACATAGGTCGTATTCGAACCAAAGAGAACATAGCTGTCGTAACCCTCTTGATCGGCTCAAGGCCAAAACTCACTTGGGGCTTCTTGATCGTATCCGAATCATAGCTTAACCCCTTTGAGTCCGACTTGGATCGTATTCGAATCAGGGTCGTTAAAAACCTCTCAAGGTCATTTGGGGGCTTCCTGTTCAAACATAGGTCGTATTCGAACCAAAGAGAACATAGCGGCTGGTACCCTCTTGATCGGTGCAACGCCAAAGCCACTGGGGGCCATATGGTCATATTTGAACCTTAGCTTAAACCCTTTGGTCCGGTTTACTGGTCGTATTCGAATCAGAAACCCCCAACCTTTTGAATACAATATTAAAATTATGCCTGTTATTTATTTCTTGCCTTTTAGTTTGTTGTTGTTTCAATACTACAAATAAATTAGCCTGGTCTTCTTCACCGGCTCAATTATTGGACAACACAGTCGCCCGGGTCATTCAATCCAGCGGTTCAAGGATCAAAAGGTATGAGCTACTAAGGTATAATGATCATTAAATATTGAGTTATCAAATTCAATCACCCGGCTTATTTAAACCGGCGATCTAAGGATCAATAGGGATCAGGTATGGTCATTACTTATACACGCTTACCTGCTGCGTTAACTAAAAAAGTTCGAATTTATATTTGTCTCTGTTTTTATCGAGGTAAATATATTGGCTCTACATTAGGTGTTTAAACCCGTTTGGTTCTAAACCACCATGCCAGTCTTTTCTTTGTATTTACAGGAACAAAGTTCAAACATTGCAGAGATAAGCAGTAAGCAATGCATAAGCAAGCATTAAACATTGGCATCTGGAAACACAGATTCACATATAAGTATTTTACGCGCGATGGCACAAGCAAACATGCGGTGTTTTAACAGCTAAGCTATTACAAGGCTTTATAAGCCCATGAAGATGATCATTGTCCCTCCCTCGCCGGTTCACCATCTTGAGTCTGCTGGAAGTTGGGTTTTGACCAATCAAAGCCATTCATGGCGACAAATTCGGCTTCATCGTCAATCAGGCCGACCGGGTCAACCTCCGAGGCAAATGTATCTTCTCTCACTAGTGGGATTAAGTCTGTTACTTTATATGAGGGATGGGCCATCTTCTTATTCTCACTATCAAAACCCGGCTGGTACTTGTCCACATTGGTGTCATCTCCAAGACTAGTCGCTTGAGGCCGGACTTCGCGGACGCAGGCTATGAAGTCATCCTGATCAAAAGGAGACCCGTCCTCCTTCACGGTAGGATAGCCCCTTGCCACGTCGGCCCGGTCTAGGTCTGGCACCCAAGACTTGGAGCGGCTTAGGGCAGTCAAAGCTTTGGCTCGCGCGCAGGAGCGTTTTACTTCTTGGAACCTGGCAGGAAGGATGGATAGCTTCTTCAGGACGTCACGGAGCCGGTTAGGTCCTTGATTAGCAGGAGAGATGGCAGCCAGAGCCCGTTGTGCGCCAATATACAATTGTTCAACTAAATTGTATACTTCCTTCAGCTTAATCAACGAGTCTTGGCGCAGATTTTTACTTCGCGGACCTGCATATATTTTTAACAAAGTCAGTTGGCGGATTATACTCCGGTTTAGCAAAAAATATACGAAAGGTCAAATTAGGCAGCTTACCAAAGATAGCAGCGACCATCTGAGACACCCGGCCCTTTAAACCGTTCAGCTCTATTGAAGTTTCTTTCAGAGCTGTTTCGGCTGTCTCAGCTCGTCGGGTCAGAAGTGTTTTCTCATTTTCCCAAGTCTTCTCCTTGGTAGCAAAACTGGTCTTCAAATTTTCCGTTGCAGAAAGGCTTATTTGCCGTTTGGAGGTGGAAGATTTGATTTCTAACTCCTGACCCGCTAGGCGGGTCTTTGCGTCCGTCAATTGAGAGTTCAATTCAGACAAGGCATTCTGTGAAACGTTCAGATAAGTCAAGACTTGGTTTCAAATTCAAATACCCAAATTCAAGATTCAAGTCTCAAGTACTTTACGAATAAACCACTTGACACTTGGGGGCTAATGTATGCCAAATCAAATTTTTACGACTCTACAAACATATTCAAAGTCCCAAGTCCCTTACAAAGTAACATCACTTGGCACTTGGGGGCTAATGTATGCAGTTCAGCAAGTTTATCAAGGTTAAACCGGAATGTTAAGTACTTTGAAGACGTTTTAAATTCTAAAGTACCGATTCATTAATGATCAAAATAAACCGGTCCTTGGGGACTATAGGTGAAGTTTTTTGTTCTATCAATATCAGGCAAAGATTCAGAGGTAAAAGTCTCGGCTCATATTTTAAGTCTACAAGTTATTCCGTTTCTCTCATAATCTGAAGACTTGGGGGCTGAAGGAATATTAGTAAACCGGAAATAACGTACCTCATACTTTAACTGAAGCTGCTTGACCATCTCGATCTCAATCTCACGACTGGAGTGTACATGACTGAGATAGCCGGATAAGATATCACTGGCATTGAGACGGTCATAGTTGGCAACATCAAAGTGAACCTTCTGCCTCTCCAATGCTTCTTGCTTTGCTGTGCACCGAGCCAGCACCGTTGGGTTCCCCGGCTCAACAAAGCGGCTCCCATTAATTTGAACATCTTGAGCAGGTGGAGACGGCGGGTTGGTTGAGCTTGACGGTCCAGCTGTAGAAGGATTCATAATGGCTTCATCAAAAGTCGGCTCAGGAGGATTTGCCTCATTGTCAATAGGCAGGTGTTCTGGAGCGTTAGCCAATGGAGAAGGCGGCCTAGCCGGTTCAGATGCTAGCACTGGCGGGTCTTCCGCCGGTTTAGCCGCCTTCATCTTCTTGGATTTAGCCTGACCACTAAGGAAAAATATTACAGGATTGTCAGCATAAAGATACAATTGAGCAACCCGGAAGAAAGGAGGATTTCTGATTACCCAGGAGCAGTCTTGAAAGTCGGAAATTGTGTTGTGATGAGTCGCCTGAAGAACGAGACACCTCCTGAAAGGATAAAAGAAAAGAGTTAAAAGAAATACAAGGAGCAGGATTGATTAAAACGAGTTAAAGACAATAATAAGTAAACCTCGTTTGGGCGTTTCCGAGGGGTCTGTTGAAGGATGACAGCCGGTTCCTCTTCAATCCCAACTTCATGACGGCTTTCATGTTGCTGCTTTTTCAAATGAAAGTTGGGATCCAAGTGAGCTAAGGGGTTAGAAAACCTTACTTTACGGATCACTCGTCGAACTTTGTGTCTTGGTAAGGGCACTGAGTTGGAGGAAATGATAGTTACCTCTGCTTCCCCGGCCTGACTGGCCCCAGTGTCATCCTGGTAAGGATCAGTGTCAACAAAATTGTTAAAAAATTGGCCAAAGGAATCAAGGGCTACCTCCGAGTCAGACGTGTCATCAAGTTTCGTTAAATCTTCAGCAGTGGTCTTCTTTTTCTTCTTCGATCTCCGGGTCGATTTCTTGGCGTTCATGGCAGCGAGTTTAGCCTTCTTGGCAGCTTCGTGATCATATTTCACTTTCCAAAAATCAGAGCTGGCCTACAAAGAAAAGAGGAAGGATCAGTGATAACCAATACGGCTGGACAAAATACAAAGGAAAAAAGATCAAAATATCCTTGCTTCTGGTACCCGGTTAAGTTTACAGAAGGGATTTAACCCAACCATACTGCAATATTCATACTTCGCATTCACCAGAAGGTTTGGCATTGAGACAATGTCCTCCTCGGTTAGTTGAACCGGGGTATGACGGAGAGAGTCGTCCGGGTCTCCACCATATTCATACATCAATTTTGAACGACGGCTTAATGGAATAATCCGCCATGAGATCTAGCAGCGGGTTAGATCGACACCGGTTAAACCGTTCCCCAACAAACCGTTGATTCTTCTGATAGATGGAAGTAGCTTCTTGCGTTCAGCAACGGTAAGTTTATCTGGCAGTGCGAACTTGGAGTCTAGAAGATCGGGGCGGTAACCCAGCAGTGGCTTCTCGTTGGCAGGTGAGATGTCTTGACAGTAAAACCAACTTTGGTTCCAGTCCTTTGGGTGACTTGGTAAAACTATGAGAGGAAGATAGCACCCTACTGGCGCTGAATTGAGATGCCTCCAAGCTCTAAGCTAAGGTCGTTGGTGCACTCGTTCTGCCGGTTCAGATAGAAGTATTCTCTAAATAGCTCCAAAGTCGGCTCTTGCTGAAGATATACCTCACAGAGCACTTGTAAGTTACAAATATTGGATATGGAATTGGGCCCAATATCCTGAGGATGGAGTTTGAAAAAGTGAAGAACTTCTCTGAAAAACTTTGAACTGGGCGGTGAGAAGCCACGGTTCATGTGGTCAGTAAAGACGATCACTTCACCGTCTTTCGGATTGGGTCATTCTTCTTCCGGGTCAGGAGCACGATAAGACATGATGCTTTTTGAGGACAAAAACCCAATGAGGAAGAACTCTTTTAAACGATCCTCAGTTATGGTTGAGGGGACCCAGTTGCAGATGGTGGGTGTCTTTGACGGCATGATGTGCAAGGGAATGAAAAAGAAAAAAACATGTCGGTTCAGTTTACGGCAAAATTAACAGTTAAAGATTGAAGATGTAAAACAAGTAAAGGCGGCTTAACTAATGGGCTAATGACATGTAACGAAAAGAAAGCCAGAGTGGTAAGCCGCCATGCCTACAGATTTTCTCAGAAAGCAGATTCAGCTAAGTGTTGGCATAAACAAGTTTCGCCAAGCTATCATTATTATTTTGGATCAAATGGCTGTCCCAAAAAGAAAATATTCTAGACCTAAAAATCCAGTACAGATGAGTTCGTCAGCTATAACGAAGCATCTATACAGGAAAAAGGGATCTACTGCTATCAAAAATGAATGCAAAACAACTACCGCGCGAGTTACATCTCCTTTTTGGATCAAGAGAGGCTGCAGAGGAAGAACTACCAAAAAGTTCATGAGGAACAGAGAAGAACACCGATGAACCCGCAAGCCCTAATGCAGATCTAAAAAGAACGAGAAGGCAAGACTTACGGATGCGAATTCGCTGTGGAGGGTCGTCGCCGTTTATATGGACAGTGCAGGGTGATGCAGCGACAAAGCTCGAGGACGACGATGAGCGTTGCGGCGGCGGCGGAGCTCGAGCAGCAGTGGAGACTGCGAGAGGAAGAAGATGAAGAAGAGGGGAGAATGAGAAAAACCGGCTGCGTGCCTATTTATAAGGGCAGATGCGAACAGACGGGCGCGAAAATCAAGGGAGAACAAAATAATGGTTATCCAGCTATATAGACGCCTCGATTCTTGGGAAGCATTAAAGATAAAAGATCCGTTGGAAGATGACGTCATGAAAGTTTTTTGTATTTTCAAAAGATGACGTCACGGCGGGTTACAGAGTTTTTTCAGACAGAAGATGGATTTCATCTAAGTATTTAAGATTGACGAAGAACAAAGTTCAAAGTCAACCTGGGGCCTAATGTTGGGGTTATTACTACCAGTATGACCCGGCCAGGAGGGGCCGGGTCAACCCTAATGGCGGGTTACATAAGAAGCTCAATATACATTCAAGATGATAGTTTATTAAGCATATAGAAGGCCCAAAGGCCTGGGGCCGGCTTAAGGCCCGATATTGTAAACCGCCGTATGTAGGGAAAGACTTGTAAAGAAAGGCATGTAAAGGAAGTCACCGAGCCGGACACGGTTATGAGCCGGCCGGGACTCTGTAGGCCACCAGGCGTCAACCCATGTATATAAGGGGACGACGCGGTGGCGGCTTAGGTTAAGAAACAACCAAGTCGATAACCAAGCCGGTGACTTGAGCCCCTTGGAGATCGAAACTTCAGCAATACCAATCCCAACTAGACATAGGCTTTTACCTTCATCGTAAGGGGCCGAACTAGTATAAAAACTCTCTTGTGTGTCCCTTGTCCCGATTAACCCCTTTAAGCTTCCTAGTGCGATGGCCCTATGACTAACTCCTTGCTCTAGGACATTTGCTGTGTCAACTCCACGACACAAACCATCCAAGAAAAAGGATGATGAGGATTTTGAGCGCTTTGCTGAAATGATTAGACCTATCTTTTTGCGTATGCGATTAATTGATATGCTTAAAATGAATCCTTATGCTAAGTACATGAAAGAAATTGTTACAAATAAAAGAAAGATACCGGAAGCTAAAATTTCCACCATGCTTGCTAATTATACTTTTAAGGGTGGAATACCAAAGAAACTAGGAGATCCCGGCGTACCAACTATACCATGCTCCATTAAAAGAAACTATGTTAAAACAGCTTTATGTGATCTTGGAGCCGGTGTTAGTGTTATGCCTTTCGCTTCATATCGTAGACTTGATTTGAATAAGTTGACACCTACTGAAATATCTTTGCAAATGGCTAATAAATCAACTTCTATATCTGTCGGGTATTTGTGAGGATGTGCCTGTTGTAGTTGCAAACGTTACTATTTAACGGACTTTGTTATTCTTGATATTCCCGAGGACGATAGATACTGCAGGGGCTGTCATTGATTGCACTAAAGGCAATGTCACTTTTCATGTTAATGGTAATGAGCATACGGTACACTTTCCGAGGAAACAACCTCAAGTCCACGGTATCAACTCTATTGGAAAGATTCCATCAATTATATTTGGAGGTTTTGAATTTCCTCTTCCTGCTGTCAAGAAGAAATATGATATTCTTATTATTGGGGATGTGCATATCCTCGTTGAGGTAACATAGTGTTATTCGAAATTTCTCCGGTTCCATGTTATTCGGAATGAGTTTGTTAACAAGACTTGATCAACCTTGTTAGTGGATTCCTTTTGATGAGCATGAGATGGATGAAACTAGAAAGCACAACCTTCTGTACCCCACTTTTACTTTCTGTTATTTATACTAAATAAATAAAAACAAATATTTTCTGTCTGTTATCTCATTATTCGTGCAATATAAAAATACCTCGAAAATAAAAATTCTCCAAATGCCCTGAAATTTAAATATGATTTTTTCTAGAATATTTGAGAATATTTGGCACTAAGAACACGGCAGGGGGGTCAACCACCTGCCCACGAGGGTGGAGGGCGCGCCCTACCCCCCTGGGCGCGCCCCTGCCTCGTTGGCCCACGGTGGCCCTCCTCCGCTTATCTTTCGCCCACACACTCCTTCTTCCTCCCCCAAACACGAATATCCAGCTCAAACCCGAGTCCAATCTCATTTTGCTGCCATTTTCGATCTCCTTGCTCAAAGCACCTCTCATGAAACTGCTTGGGGAGATTGTTCCTTGGTGACCCTGTTCTTAAGCTTGCATATCAAATTTATATGGTCAAAAATAGTTTTGATGCATGGTATAGGCCCTAGGCACTTGTAGGAGTAGTTGCTATCAATATTATTGAGTTTGGTTTACTTTTATTTTGAAGTTGCTAAAAATTTCAGAATTTTTCAGAAAATGATGAAGAGACTTTTGAGGGGCTCATCGAGCCGAAGCTCGAAGGAAAAGGCACTGAAGCCTAAGTATAATCCGCCTCGCACCACGGAGGTTCGGGTGTGTGAATGGCCTTCCGATGATTTCTTGAGAGCAGCCGGGATTTATGAGGATTTTCATGAATTGGCTAAGAATGCAGGCCTCACCGCTTTCCTCCACGACCAATGCGATCATTATCTCTTACTCACAAATATCTTTGTGCAAAACTTTCATTTCCATTCTAGGAGCTCACCACCTACGGCGGAGTTTCATTTATATGATGAGCATAAGGAGATGTCACTTTATGATTTTTGTCGGGTTTGTTTAGTCCCTTTCGAGGGCAAGACAGAGGAACCACATCGCGAGGATGTGGATGGGTTTATTGATACTATCACTGTAGGGGAAACAAGGAAGGTTTCCGATGCACAAATCATTAGCATACATTTTCCTGTTTTATGCTATTTTGCATTATTTGCTAGTCGTTGTTTAATTGGTCGCGGAAACTATGGAAACCTTAGTATCCCTGATATTATTATTTTGCCCCACGGTTTATACGGTGATAACTCTGTTAGTATGGGTGGCATTATTGCTAAACGATTAAGTCTGAATCGTACCAAGGGCCCCATCTTTGGAGGCATCTATGCTTCACGCCTAGCTGCACATTTTAACATACCTATTAGGCATTTTGAGAAGGAAGAAAATGTGTTGCCTCGTATTTATCTAGATTATAAAAGTATGGTGGCACATGATTTTATTGTTAAGAATAGGGAAGGAGAGCTTAAATATAAATTGTTCTTTGATAAACATCATCCTGAGACTATTACCCAGCCTGCTCCTTTATTTGATTTATCTGCAGGCCAGTACCTTGTTCCGTTAAAGGCTATTCACGCCTACCGGAACCCTGCACCAGACATGGAGTCAGAGCCGGAACCACAAGTTGATCCTTCACGACAGTCCAATTACCAGTGGGATCCGGAGATGATTGCCAGCCAGTGGCAATCGGAGTCTTCTTCTTTTTCTTCTCAGTACGACCCCAACTATTATTATGGATATCCGCCAAGCCAACCGTGGCCATAGACCAACTTAGGCCAAAAGCCTAAGCTTGGGGGAGCATGTATTTCTCACCGACATTACATTTATGTTCACACACTCATTGCTAGATGTCGATGCTCATACTTTTTCATTGTATCATCCATGCTAGTTTATTTCCTTTTTATGCTTTCTTCTTGTGTGTTTAATAAACCTTAAGAAAAACAAAAAAATAGTTGTAGCTTTTAGCTAGTTTTAATTTCCATGCTTGTAGTAGTAATTAAAAAGAAAACCAAAAAATATTTCTTGTTCTTCTTTTACTTGTTGGGAGCTCTCCCGTGTAAATAGTTTTATTTATTTTCTTTTCTTTGGGGGTCGATAGGAGAAGATCATGATTAAATTGTTGAAGTGGCTCTTATATGCATTATTGATGATCTGACAAAAGAGCCCATATTGCCTTTCTTCTCATGTTTATTGAATGCTTGTAGATTTCAGCTTAGTCCAATGCATGTAAACTATTATTATTATTCTCATCGTTCGGCCGTGCAAGTGAAAGGCAATTATGATGATATATGATGGACTGACTGAGATAAAAAAGCTAGTATGAACTCGACACTCTTTTGTTTTTGTAAATATGATTAGTTCATCGTTCCTGATTCAACCTATTATGAATAAACATGTTTGCAATGACAACTAGAGATCATAGTTTCTTGTGCCATTCTTGATTAGCTATGAGTTATAATGGTTTACCTTGCGTGCCAACATGCTATTGCAATGGTTATGATGTGGTATGATAGGGTGGTATCCTCCTCTGAATGATTTAAGTGACTTGACTTGGCGCATGTTCACGCATGTAGTTGAAACAAAATCAACATAGCCTTCACGATATTTATGTTCATGGTGGATTATATCCAACTCATGCTTGCAATTGGTGTTGATTAATTTTAATGCATGTTCATGACTGTTGTCGCTCTCTAGCTGGTCGCTTCCCAGTCTTTTGCTAGCCTTCACCTGTACTAAGCGGGAATACTGCTTGTGCATCCAATCCCTTAAACCCCAAAGTTATTCCACATGAGTCCACTATACCTACCTATATACGGTATCTACCTGTCGTTCCAAGTAAATTTTTATGTGCCAAACTCTAAACCTTCAAATAAATATCCTGTTTTGTATGCTCGAATAGCTCATGTATCAACTAGGGTTGTCTGTATCTTCCATGTTAGGCGGGTTATTCTCAAGAGGAGTGGACTCTGCTCCTCACTCACAAGATAAATGGCTGGTCACCGGGATGCCCAATCCCATGCTTTATGCAAACTAAATCAAAATAATTGCAAACAAAACTCCCCCTGGGACTCTTGTTATTTGGAGGCACTCATTGTTTCGAGCAAGCCATGGATTGATGCTTGTTGGTGGAAGGGGGAGTATAAACTTTACCATTCTGTTTGGGAACCTCCTATAATGTGTGTAGCATGGAAGATATCGCCATCTCTTGGTTGTTATGTTGACAATGAAAGTATACCGCTCAAAATATTATTCACCTCTATTTCAAAACCGAGCTCTGGAACCTCTACAAAACCCAGCTTCCCTCTGCAAAGGGCCTATCTATTTACTTTCATGCTGAGTCATCATCCTCTTATTAAAAAGCACCAGTTGGAGAGCACCACTGTCATTTGCATTCATTACTGTTAATTTACATTGATTATGACTTGACTAGATCTCTTTTACCATGAATTACAATGTCTAGTCAGTCCTTGGTCTTTAAAGGTGCTCTGCATTTATGTTTTGCGGTCTCAGAAAGGGCTAGCGAGATACCACCTTGTTATATCATATTATCATTGTTTTGAGAAAGTGTTGTCATCCGAGATTTATTATTATTGCTCGCTAGTTGATTATGCCATTGATATGAGTAAACTTGAGACCTAAGCATTATTGCGAATGTGGTTAGTTCTAATCTTTGCTGAAAACTTGAATGCTGGCTTTACATATTTACAACAACAAGAGCAAACAGAGTTTGTAAAAGTTTTTCTTCATTACTTTCAGTTTGTCAACTGAATTGCTTGAGGACAAGCAAAGGTTTAAGCTAGGGGGAGTTGATACGTCTCCGTCGTATCTAGTTTTCCAAACACTTTTGCCCTTGTTTTGGACTCTAACTTGCATGATTTGAATGGAAACGACCTGGATTGACGCTATTTTCAGCAGAATTACCATGGTGTTATTTATGTACAGAAACAAACATTCTCGGAATGACCTGAAACTTCACGGAGCAACTTTTTGGAAAATATAAAAAATACCTGCAAAAGATGAAGGCCAGGGGGGCCACCACATGTCCACGAGGGTGGGAGGCGCGCCTGCCCCCCTAGGGCGCGCCCCCTACCTCGTGGGCCCCTTGGTGCCTCTCCGACTCCAACTCTAACTCTATATATTGTGTTTCGGGGAGAAAAAAATTAGGGAGAAGAATTCACCATGTTTTACGATACGGAGCCGCCGGCAGGCCCTAAAACCTCTCGGGAGGGCTGATCTGGAGTCCGTTCGGGGCTCCGGAGAGGGGAATCAGTCGCCATCATCATCATCAACCATCCTCCACCACCAATTTCATGATGCTCATCGCCTTGCGTGAGTAAGCCCATCGTAGGCTTGCTGGACGGTGATGGGTTGGATGGGATCTATCATGTAATCGAGTTAGTTTTGTTAGGATTTGATCTCTAGTATCCACTATGTTCTGAGATTGATGTTGCTATGACTTTGCTATGCTTAATGCTTGTCACTAGGGCCCGAGTGCCATGATTTCAGATCTGAACCTATTATGTTTTCATCAATATATGAGTGTTCTTGATCCTAACTTGCAAGTCTATAGTCACCTATTATGTGTTATGATCCATTAACCCCGAAGTGACAATAATTTGGATACTTACCGGTGATGATCGTAGTTTGAGGAGTTCATGTATTCATTATGTGTTAATGCTTTGTTCCGGTACTCTATTAAAATGAGGCCTTAATATCCCTTAGTTTCCATAAGGACCCCGCTGCCACGGGAGGGTAGGACAAAAGATGTCATGCAAGTTCTTTTCCATAAGCACGTATGACTATGTTCGGAATACATGCCTACATTATATCAATGAACTGGAGCTAGTTCTGTGTCACCCTAGGTTATGACTGTTACATGATGAACCGCATCCGGCATAATTCTCCATCACCGATCCATTGCCTACGAGCTTTCCATACATTGTTCTTCACTTATTTACTTTCCCGTTGTTATTGCTATCATCACTACAAAATACCAAAAACATTACTTTTACTACCATTACCTTTTGCTACCATTACCACTACTATCGTATTACTTTGATACTAAACACTTTGCTGCAGATACTAAGTTTCCAGGTGTGGTTGAATTGACAACTCAGCTGCTAATACTTGCGAGTATTCTTTGGCTCCCCTTGTGTCGAATCAATAAATTTGGGTTGAATACTTTACCCTCGAAAACTATTCCGATCCCCTATACTTGTGGGTTATTATTGCACCAGTCCATAAATGGATCGATGGAGCTTTCACACTTTGTTAGCACCTTTAGGATCGACAAAACCTTTTGGTTGCATCATATACAACTCTTCTTTGAGAAATCCATTAAGGAATGCAGTTTTGACGTCCTTTGCCAGATTTCATAATCATAAAATGTGGCAATTGCTAACATGATTCGGACGGACTTAAGCATCACTACGGGTGATAAAGTCTCATCGTAGTCAACTCCTTGAACTTGTCAAAACCTTTTGCAACAAGTCGAGCTTTGTAGACAGTAATATTACCATCAGCATCAGTCTTCTTCTTGAAGATCCATTAATTCTTTATGGCTTGCCGAATATCAGGCAAGTCAACCAAAGTCCACACTTCATTCTCATACATGGATCCTATCTCAGATTTCATGGCCTCAAGCCATTTTGTGGAATCTAGGCTCATCATCGCTTCCTCGTAGTTCGTAGGTTCGTCATGGTCTAGCAACATGACTTCCGGAACAGGATTACCATACCACTCTCGTGCGGAAAGTACTCTGGTTGACCTACGAGGTTCGGTAGTAACTTGATCCGAAGTTTCATGATCATTATCATTAGCTTCCTCTCTAGTTAGTGTATGCATCACTAGAACTGATTTCTGTGATCAGCTACTTTCCAATTCGAGAGGAGGTACAATTACCTCATCAAGTTCTACTTTCTTCCCACTCACTTATTTCGAGAGAAACTCCTTTTCTAGAAAGGATTCATTCTTGGCAACAAAGATCAAGTTTGCCAAGAATGATCAAGTTTGCCAAGAAACGACAGCTTAGCTTCCTTGCCAAACCATAGTTCATACGGTGTTGTCTCAACGGATTTAGATGCCGCCCTATTTAACGTGAATGTGATACGTCTCCAACGTATCTATAATTTTTTTATTGTTCCATGCAATTATATTATCAATCTTGGATGTTTTATAATCATTTTATAATCATTGTATGGTCATTTTATATCATTTTTGGTACTAACCTACTGGCATAGTGCCAAGTGCCAGTTGTTATTTTTTTCATGTTTTTTACATCGCAGAAAATCAATATCAAACGGAGTCCAAACGCAACAAAACTTTACGGAGATTTTTTTGGACCAGAAGGAACATAATGGGCCCTGGCTACGCCTGGGGGGTGCTCCGAGGAGAGCACAACCCACCACGGCGCGCTAGGAGGCCCAGGCGCGCCTTGGTGGGTTGTGCCCACCTCGGGTGCCCCCGGACCGCCTCTTTGCTCTATAAATACCCCAGATATTCTCAAAACCCTAGGGGAGTCGACCAAATATTCATCCAGCCGCCGTAGAGACCAGAACCACCAGATCCAATCTAGACACCATCTCAGATGGGGTTCACCACCTCCATTGGTGCCTCTCTGATGATGCGTGAGTAGTTCTTTGTAGACCTTTGGGTCTGTAGTTAGTATCTAGATAGCTTACTCTCTCTCTCTATCTCTCTCTCTATCTCTCTCTCTATCTCTCTCTTTCTCTCTCTCTCTCTTGATTCTCAATACAATGGTCTCTTGGAGATCCATATGATATAACTCTTTTGCGGTGTGTTTGTTGGGATCGATGAACTTTGAGTTTATGATCAGATCTATCTTTTTATATCCATGAAAGTATTTGAGTTTCTTTGATCTCTTTTATGCATGATTGCTTATCGCCTCGTATTTCTTCTTCGATATTTGGGTTTTGTTTGGCCAACTTGATCTATTTATCTTGCAATGGGAAGAGGTGCTTTGTAGTGGGTTCGATCTTACGGTGCTTGATCCCAGTGACAGAAGGGGAACCAACCCGTATGTATCGTTGCTACTAAGGATAAATCAATGGGGTCTATCTCTACATAGATAGATCTTGTCTACATCATGCCATTGTTCTTATTGCATTACTCCGTTTCTCCATGAACTTAATACACTAGATGCATGCTGGATAGCGGTCGATGTGTGGAGTAATAGTAGTAGATGCAGGCAGGAGTCGGTCTACTAATCTTGGATGTGATGCCTATGTAATGATCATTGCCTGGATATCATCATGACCATTTGAAGTTCTATCAATTGTCCAACGGTAATTTGTTCACCCACCGTTTGCTATTTTTCTCGAGAGAAGCCACTAGTGAAACCTACGACCCCCGGGTCTCTTTCTCATATTATTTGCCTTTGAGAACTACTTTTCCTTTGCATTTATTTTCAGATCTATTAATCCAAAAATACAAAAATACTTTGCTGCACTTTAGTTTATTTTCGATCTATTTATTCAATCTATTACAACTATCTCCCGTCCACGCACCAATTTCTGGCGAAGTTACCCAAAAGGGATTGACAACCCCTTTAACACGTCGGGTTGTGAGTGGTTATTATTTGTGTGCAAGGGCTGTTTACATTGTGTTGCTTGGTTCTCCTACTGGTTCGATGGCCTTGGTTTCATATCTGAGGGAAATACCTACCGCCGATGTGTTGCATCATCCCATCCTATTTGGGGAAATACCGATGTAGCTTCAACGACATCAAAAGGAATTTTTGGCGCCGTTGCTGGGGAGGATCTTCAACATATACCAGGTTCCTAATCACAAATCTCATCTCCTCGCAATTTACATTATTTGTCATTTGCCTCTCGTTTTCCTCTCCCCCATTTCTTAAAAATTTGCCGTTTTATTTGCCCTCTTTTTCGTCCGCCTTTTTCTCGCCAAATCTCTTGTTTGCTTGTGTTACCATGTGTCTTTTATTTGCTTGCATCTTCGCTCGCTAAAAATCTATTGATACGGATCCTCATCCACTTGCTAATCTTTTCAAGAGATCCAATTACGATGAACCCATTGCTAGTGAATTTAGTTCACTAGATTATCTTTATGAAGTTTTGCTTGAGATTCGTGAATCTGAAAATTGTGATGAAGAAATTTATGAAGTGATTCATGATAGCTCCTTGATTGAAAAGCATGGTTGCAATAATTTTACTATAAATTATATTAATGTCACTTGCGCTAATAATATGCAAAACCCCAAGCTTGGGGAAGTTAATTTTGCTATGACCACTATTTGTTGCAATGATCATGATTGGGGTGATTCTTCTTATGATCTTGAAATTTTATTTAAGCCTCATGATGACTATGTTATTTACAATAATTTTGACAGTGGGTTTGGAAGAGTGTCAACTTTAGGTAAAAATAATCCCTCATATTTGGAGAGTGTTCAATCTTATGATTTTTTTATGAAAGTGGGTTTGGAGAGGTCATGACTTTAGTTGATGTTAATCCCACTATCTTGGAAGATCATAAAACTTTTATGCATGTGGATCGTCAAGAGAAAATTTTATATGATAGCTATATTATTGAATTTGATTACGATCCTATATATAATTATTATGAGAGAGAAAAATATGATTATAGAAATTTTCATGTTATTAAATTTCCTCTCATTATGTTGAGATTGTCAATGTTTTATTCCTCTCCTTTGCGTATGCTAGATATTTCTTGTCTTGATAATTTGTTTTCCTATAAAATTCCTATGCATAGGAAGTATGTTAGACTTAAATGTGTTTGTCACATGTTTCATGATGCTCTCTTTGTGTTTCAATTATTATCTTTCGTGTGAGCATCGTTGAAATCTTATGTCTAGCTAAGGGCATAAAACTATAGCGCTTGTTGGGAGGCAACCCAATGAATAAAATTTATTTTTGCTTTTTGCTTCCAATTTTTGAGTGTTACCACAATTATGCTACTGTTATGATTGTGTTTTTATATTCTAATTAGTTTTTGTGCCAAGTAAAGCCTTTAGGATCTTCTTAGATGATAGTTGTTTGATCTTGCTGAACAAACAGAAACTTTTGCGCTCACGGAAATAATTCTCATTTTTAACGAGAGAGCGATAAAATACCCATTCCTCTTGCAGTAGAAAAATATACAAATTGCTCAGGTCATCCTAATGTTTTAGAATTTTTGGCATTACAGAAGTATTCGAAATAGTCAGATTGCTACAGACTGTTCTATTTTGACAGATTCTGTTTTCTTTGCATTGTGTGCTTATTTTGATGGCTCTATGGTTTTCTTTAATGAGTTTTTGCCATAGAAAAGTTGGAATACAATAGTTATGATGCAAGAAAAAAATATGAATTGGTTTGATACATCACTTATAAATACCTCGGGTGCCCCCGAACCGCCTCTTTGCTCTATAAATACCCCAATATTCCCAAAACCCTAGAGGAGTCGACGAAATATTCATCCAGCCGCTGTAGAATCCAGAACTATCAAATCCAATCTAAACACCATCTCGGAGTAGTTCTTTGTAGACCTTCGGGTCTATAGTTAGTAGCTAGATGGCTTCCTCTCTCTCTCTCTCTCTCTCTCTCTCTTGATTCTCAACTAGCAAAAACGCACGTGCGCTGCAACGGAAAAAAAATACAGGCCCCTATCCCAATAAGTATGGATAAAGACCTTTCATAGGTCGACATCCTCTTTTGCAACACGACATCCCACCCGTTTCACCGCCTATCCTTCTCCCAGCTGTCATCGACTATGGCTGCAATGACCGAGACAACGTCCATGCTTCAATATGGAGGAAAGCAAACATTGCTAGAAATGAGTACCATGTGTTTATCTATATAATTTCTTATCATTTACAATGAAATAGCACAGAGGTACTTTATAGTACCTGTTATCAAATTTTATGAGCTTTTAGTGTGCCTGTTTTGGCTAGCAAACAATATCACTTTGAGATTATTTAAAAATTACATGTTTCCTCATTAAGGAATCAAACCATTACGTGAGCACCCAATTGGATTTATCTATTATATACTTGAATTAATGCTTTGTTACTCATATTATTATTATTTACTCTGAAAAATAAAATAAAATTGTTAATTTATTCCATTATACAGTATGAAGATAAAACAGATTTGACTACCTATTGCATCTCATATGGTTATAATCCCTTCATTCCTAAATGCAAGTCCTTTTAGAGACTTCAATAAGGACTATATACGGAGAAAATAAGTGAATCTACACTTTAAAATATCTGTATACATCTGTATGTGATCCGCATTAAAATATCTAAAAGTACTTATATTTAGGAATGGTTGGACTAGTTTCCTAGTTGTATACCAGATATACAACGTTGTTTCTTATCGTGACATATGGTGCTCCACTCGAACAAGCGATGAACAAACGTGGCGTAACGTATGGCCATATGGACGAAAAATCAAACGAACAGATGATGTGCCAAAATTTGGGAGAATGAAACCTTTCTTTCTTCATTATAATGTATATCCTTTGAAATCTCAACCGTCAATCTTTTTCTTCATTTATTTTTATATTATAGGTATATACTATTCATAATATAGTTTTGTTTGCTTGTGTGGCACATGCAATATGCTTCTCTTTCATATGGACTCTGATTTATAGTGTTTTTTGTTAAAATTTTGGAGGATTGAAATTTTTACAAACTATTCACCTTCAATACAGTTTACAAGTAAATTTCCATCCAACTCAAATCTCTAGATTTTTTCTTCTATTGATATGAAAAAAGATACAAACTTAAGTCACATAGAATTTGAGTCGATAACACACTGCAATTCTTTTTTCTATATTTATTAATCTTGTGATATGGAATAATATTTAATTGTTTGGTAATATTTATGTATTCTGCTAAATGCAAATTCCATGTGCCTCATATGCTACAAAAATAGGCTTCATGTGGTGCGTGTCTTCCTCTTTTTTTTGAGAAAAATGTGGCGCTTCACATGGACGTGCATGTATTTGGGACCAGTCGGACTGGTATTAGGGAGAGAGA
Source organism: Triticum monococcum (assembly GCA_034509565.1). Classification (NCBI taxonomy): domain Eukaryota; kingdom Viridiplantae; phylum Streptophyta; class Magnoliopsida; order Poales; family Poaceae; genus Triticum; species Triticum monococcum. The sequence goes on from CM067843.1 coordinate 573,758,647, forward strand.
GCTTGTGCAGCAAACCGAAGGCCAACCCGGCGCAATAAGCCCACCTGGCTATTCAGCCAGCCAGCCAGCGAAGCCAAGCCTCGATCCCAATCGGATCGGGAGAGCTTCAGTGCCGCCCCTGTTCCCGACCTCGTGCTCGTCCCGCCCATCTTTGGAGATGTCGTGGAATCGCCAGCCGCCGTCGAGCTCGCTGGCAGGCGAGCCCCCTCCGCGCTCCTTCGTCTCCTCGCCGCCGCAGCCTCCCGCGACTGCGCCTCCCTGCTCTCTCTGCCGCGGCTACCTTGCCATCGCCGACATTGCACCTCAGCCGCCCTTCTCTACCTTCGCGTGCGCCCCGGGGCGAGCCACCATCGCAGGTATGCCTGCACCTCCCCTGTGTCCTCCTCCGCGACCTCGCCTTTCTCCACTGCTCGCCTCGGGTGCGTCAGCTCGTGGCTGACGGCCTGTCCTCCTTGTTCCCCTGCACTGAAAGTCTTCTTCAGTCTGATGCCATCACTGAGCCTCCACCGTCTCTGTGTGGTGGGGTTTTGCCTCGGACGACCACCATCACTGAGATCCGTCATCTATTGCACCGTCAGGCCATTATACCGGCATTTCTTTTTCACCCGTTTGTGTGCCTCGAGTTCTTCGTCCACCTGGTGACATCATGGAGAAGAGAAGCCCCACGCACGGCTGGCTTATATAGGCTTGTAGGTGGCAATCAATCACGTAATCAACAGGGAAACTGAACGGTGATGCAGACGGAGGACAATCTCTTAGCGTGTCCCCTGCATTTGGATCTGTAACGGGTTCAATGGGGTGTTTATTTTTATTTTTAAATCTCAACCGTTAATCTTGATGGTTTACATAAAATTAACGGATATAAAAGGGTGACCTATGAAGAACTATGGGCTCCATCTTTTAATATTAGGTAAAGATACAATGGTCTTTTGGAGATCTATATAATGTAACTCTTTTGCGATGTGTTTGTTGGGATCAATGAACTTTGAGTTTATGATTAGATATATCTTTTTATATCCATGAAAGTATTTGAGTTTTTTTGATCTCTTTTATGCATGATTGTTTATAGCCTCGTATTTCTTCTCCAATATTTGGATTTTGTTTGCCCAACTAGATCTATTTATCTTGCAATGAGAAAAGGTGCTTTGTAGTGGGTTCGATCTTATGGTGCTTGATCCCAGTGATAAAACGGGAACCGACCCATATGTATCGTTGCTACTAAGGATAAAACGATGGGGTCTATCTCTACATAGATAGATCTTGTGTAACACCCACGATGCGGCTATATCTCCCACATGTCGGAGCACGACTTAGAGGCATAACCGCATTGTAGGCATGTGGCAAGAGGGGTAATCTTTACACATCCCATGTACTAAATAAAAAAGAGGTACAGAGTTGGCTTACAATCGCCACTTCACACAATACATAAATATAGCATTACATCATCAGGAATACAATCAAGGTCCGACTATGAAACCAAAATAAAGACAACCCCAAAAGCATAAGATCCCCGATCACCCCAACTGGGCTCAACTACTGATCGTCTGGAAAAGAAATGTCCTGAGTCCTCGTCGAACTCCCACTTGAGTTCAGTCGCATCTCCTGGAATCACATCATCGGCACCTGCATCTGGTTTTGGAAGTAATCTGTGGGTCACGGAGACTCAGCAATCTCACACCCTCGCGATCAAGACTATTTAAGCTTATGGGTAGGAAAAGGTAGTGAGGTGGAGCTGCGGCAAGCACTAGCATATATGGTTGCTAACATACGCAAATGAGAGCGAGAAGAGAAGGCAAAGCACGGTCGAGAAGCTACAAAGATCAAGAAGTGATCCTGAAAACTACTTACGTTCAAGCATAACACTAGACCGTGTTCTCTTCCCGGACTCCACCGAAAAGCGACCATCACGGCTACACACGCTGTTGATTCATTTCAATTAAGTTAAGTTTCAAGTTCTCTATAACCGGATATTAACAAATTTCTATCTGCCCATAACTGCGGGCACGGCTTTCGAAAGTTCAAATCCCTGCAGGGGTGTCCCAACTTAGCCCATCACAAGCTCTCATGGTCAACGAAGGATAATCCTTCTCCCAGGACGACCCGATCAGACTCGGAATCCCGGTTACAAGACATCTCGACAATGGTAAAACAAGACCAGCAAAACCGCCCGAATGTGCCGACAAATCCCGATAGGAGCTGCACATATCTCATTGTCAGGGCACACCGGATGAGCGCTCCGTACAACTAAAACCAAACCTCGAGTTTTCCCGAGGGGGCGCTGCAAAGGACTCTAGTTTGGACCAACACTCAGAGGAGCACTGGCCCGGGGGTTTAAAATAAAGATGACCCTTGAGTCCGCGGCACCAAAGGGAAAAAGGATTAGGTGGAAAATGGTAAAACCAAGGTTGGGCCTTGCTGGAGGTGTTTTATTCAAGGCGAACTGTCAAGGGGTTCCCATTATAACCCAACCACGTAAGGAACGCAAAATCAAGGAACATAACACCGGTATGACGGAAACTAGGGCGGCAAGAGTGGAACAAAACACCAGGCATAAGGCCGAGCCTTCCACCCTTTACCAAGTATATAGGTGCATTAAAGTAAACAATATATAATAATGATATCCCAACAATAAACATGTTCCAACAAGGAAAACTCCAATCTTCACCTGCAACTAGCAACGCTATAAGAGAGGCTGAGCAAAGCGGTAACATAGCCAAACAACGATTTGCTAGGACAAGGTGGGTTAGAGGTTTGACATGGCAATATGGGAGGCATGATAAAGCATGTGGTAGGTATCGCGGCATAGGCATAGCAATAGAGTGAGCAACTAGCAAGCAATGATAGAAGTGATTTCGAGGCTATGGTCATCTTGCCTGCAAAGTTCTCCGAGTTGACGTAAGCTTGATCCTCATAAGCGTACTCAACAGGTTCCTCGATCACGTACTCGTCTCCCGGCTCTACCCAAGGAAAGAACACAAGCAAAGGAAACCACAATCAACCACGGTGCAATGCACAAGCAACATGATGCAAAACATGGCATGATATGCGGGATGTAATATGCAATGCATATGCGTGCTCCAGAAGGAAAAGATTGAACCAGGCCTCAACTTGGCAAACCAAGAGCGCCGCTGGAAAGATGAGTTGATTTCGGTCGAAATGATATAAAGATCACCGGAATCGAATGCACAGTTTGCAAATGGCAAGCAAAACAATAATGGCACAAATCTACGATTAACAGCACGATGCCATCTAGAATGCAACAAGAAACTAAGCTACTGCGCTCTAACATAACAACAAAGCACATGGCAGTGATCTACTCAAGATGCTTGACAAAAGATGAACACTAAGCTATGGCTAAATCACACAATAGAAGGTTCAAACGAGCATGGCAAAAGTGCAGAAGATATCAGCTTCACAGATGGAGTGAAAATACTAACATGCCAGGAATTAACATCAGGAAGCAATATTTAGAGCAAGATAACAACATGCTACAGGATTAGAACATAGCAACACAAGGCATGGCATGAAGCTACTCAAAGCATATAACAAAAGTCCCTTACTGACGATAAGTCAAAAAGGATCAGAAGATATGATGGAACCCATGTAAACATAGCAAGTTTCGTTAACAGATTCAGACTTAGCAGAAAACTGGACATGGCAAAAACAGAGTTACGTAGGCATGTTTGCAAGCTCGATGCACTAACCACAAGGCATTGCATGACAAACTAAGCATACACCCAGCAAGAAAACATGTTCAAGAAGCTAACCATGGCAAGAACCATCTCATAGCATGCAAGGATCAACTACAACAACCTTGGCAAAATTGAATAACATGTAAACAATCTGGCAGGAATATTTTATAGCAAAAGTAGAGCAAGACTGAGTCATGCTAGGGTACTCCATATTGCAAACAAAGACATGGATGGATAGAACATAACAATATCTCAAAATCATCCTTACTGAACATGCTCAAAAGAGGCATGGATCACTCTGTAGCAATATGAATACATGGCATAAAAATAACATCAGGGAAACGACTTAGAAGAATTCTAAGTCCCTGAAATCAGCAACATCACGAGAGCTACTTCGCATGCTTGTGCTAGTCACCACATTGATCACAAAAATACATGGCATACACCCCTGTAAAGATGGCATGGCATAGCCCAAAACACATGTAGGACTCAAGTTCATAGGAGGCACACATTAATCATGGCAAAAATGACAAATGCTCATAATCTGATAAGAATCAAGAACTAAAATTATGAAGCACTCTTGCAACATCATTTTAGGCATCAAGATGGACTCAAACAAGCATGATGCAATGGAACAAAATGAAGAGCGGCACATCTAGACGAACAATTTGATATATCACACGCGCGAAACAGAGCTACGGATGATGAGATATGGTATGATGAACAGAGCTATACAATATGCGGAAAAATGACTTAGAGAGGAAATCGGGTCAACCCTAATGTCCAGATCTGGATCGGGGCGCAGAAGCCGAGGCACGTCGGAGCTCTCGCCGGAGCAGAGGGAGGCGGTGGCCGGAGCAGCAGAGCTCGCCGGAGGAGGCGCGGGGCCGGAGCAGGCGCGGCCGGGGCCGGGGAAGGCGCGGGCGGTGGCGGCCACGGGCGCGGCCGTGGGCTGCGGCAGCGGGCGGTGGCGGTCGCCGGGCGGCGTGGTGTGGATGAGGTGGCCGGCGAAGGCGGCGACAGAGTTCTCCGGCGCGGGGCGCGCGCGGGGACGCGGGAGGCGGCGATGGGTCGGGCAGGCCCGCTGCGGGCTCGCCGGGTCGCGGTGGTGGGTGACGGTGGAGGTGCCACGTGGCACCCTCTGGTTGGCCGCGGGCGGCGGCGCGATTAAGTCCGGTCCGGGACGGACATGTCCGGCGGGCGAGAGGGGAAGATCTAGGGTTTCATCACGAATTTCGGAGGGGAAGGAGTATTTATAGATTCTGGGAGCTAGGAGAGTCCAAATGTAGTGTGGTTTTCGTCCACGCGATCGTGATCGAATGGCCGAGAGGATGGAGGGGGTTTGGATGGGTTTTGGGCCACTTTGAAGAGGTGTTGGGCTGCAACACACACGAGGCCTTTACGGTTCCCCGGTTAACCGTTGGAGTATCAAACGAACTCCAAATGGTACGAAACTTGATAGGCAGTCTACCGATGGTGTGCCAAGGCCACTTGTCAAGTCTCGGTACAATCTGAGAACGTTTAACACCCGCACACGAAAAGAGGCAAAAGGGGGCGCCGGATGACGTAGGAGATCCGGAATGCAAAACGGACAACGGGGAAAATGCTCGGATGCATGAGACGAACACGTATGCAAATGCGATGCACATGATGACATGATATGAGATGCATGACATGGAAAAAATGCAAAACGAAGACAAAACCCAACCACGAGGGAATATCATAACTTAGAGCCGAAAATGGCAAGACTTGGAATACAAATATGGCAAGTTACAAACGGGGCGTTACAACACTCCACCACTACGAAAGGGTCTCGTCCCGAGATCTAGGACTGGAAAAACTCCGGATATTTGGAATGGAGGTGGTCCTCGCGTTCCCAGGTGGCTTCACGGTCGGAATGATGTGACCACTTCACTTTCAGGAATTTGATAGACTTGTTGCGAGTCCTGCGCTCAGTTTCTTCAAGAATAGCAATGGGATGCTCATGATAAGACAAGTCTTCTTGGAGATCAATCTCTTCGAAGTTGATGGTGCGGTCAGGAGTCTTGAAATACTTACGAAGCTGAGACACGTGAAACACGTCGTGCATGTTTGCAAAGTTGGATGGAAGCTCAAGTTGATAGGCGAGATCGCCTCTTTTGCCAATGACCTTGAAAGGACCCACGTATATAGGGGCAAGCTTCCCTTTGATACCGAAGCGACGAGTACCTTTCATTGGAGAGACACGGAGGTAGACATGGTCTCCTATCTCGAAAGCCAAGTCACGATGCTTGCTATCATAGTAACTCTTCTGGCGCGATTGCGTGGCTTTGAGGTTTTCACGAATGACTTTGCGCATTTCATTAGCCTCTGTGATCAAGACATTGCCAAGAAGTTGGCGTTCACCGGTCTCTGACCAGTTAAGAGGGGTACGACACTTTCTGCCATAGAGAATCTCGAATGGGGCCTTGCCCGAACTCACTTGGAAGCTGTTGTTGTAGGAGAACTCGGCATATGGAAGACAATCTTCCCACTTCATACCGAAGGAAATGACACAAGCCCTGAGCATATCTTCAAGAATTTGATTTCCTCGCTCAACTTGTCCACTAGTTTGAGGATGGAAGGCTGTGCTGAAGTGAATGTTGGTGCCCATAGCCTTCTGAAAGGAATCCTAGAACTTAGAGGTAAAGATGCTTCCACGATCTGAAGATATCAACTGCGGAATGCCGTGCAAAGAGACAATCCTGGAGGTATATAGCTCTGCCAACTGAGCTGCTGTGATAGATTCTTTGATAGGAAGAAAATGAGCCACTTTAGTGAGCTTGTCGATGACAACGAGATAGCATCATTGCCATGCTTGGACTTGGGAAATCCAATCATGAAGTCCATCTCAATATGGTCAAACTTCCATTCTGGAATGGCAAGAGGTTATAGGAGACCAGCTGGTCGTTGGTGTTCTGCTTTCACTCTTCTGCAGACATCACATTTATTCACGAACTGAGCAATCTCGCGCTTCATTCGAGTCCACCAATACGACTGCTTGAGGTCATGGCACATCTTTGTACTTCCAGGATGAATAGATAGGAGTGAATTGTGAGCCTCGTTCATAATGACTTTACGAAGGTCACCCTTAGGAACAACAATGTGATCCTCGAAGAATATAGTATCTTTGTCATCAAGGCGATAGCACTTGTACTTGGGTTGGCTCTTCGCAATCCCAATCTTCACCTTCTTCACCATTGCATCAAGAAGTTGAGCCTCACGAATCTGATCTTCCAAAGTAGGAGAGACTTGGAGGTTGGCAAGGAATCCTTGAGGAACTACTTGGAGATTAAGTTTGCGGAAAGCTTCACAAAGATCAGGTTGGAAGGTCTTGAGAATCAAACTGTTGCAGTAAGCCTTCCTGCTCAAAGCGTCAGCAATGACATTGGCCTTGCCTGGAGTAAATACAATACTCAGATTATACTCTTGAATCATTTCGACCCAACGAGTCTGCTTGAGGTTGAGATTGGGCTGAGTGAAGATGTACTTGAGACTCTTATGATCAATGAAGATGTCCACTTTCCTTCCCAATAAGAGATGTCTCCATGTTAAAAGAGCATGGACACCTGCCGCCAACTCGAGGTCATGAGTGGGGTAGTTCTTTTCATTGGGCTTCAACTGGCAAGAGGTATAGGCCACAACTTTCTTCTCTTGCATTAACACCGCACCGAGACCTTGCAGGGAAGCATCACAGAAAACCTCGAATGGTTTGGATTCATCAGGAGGAGTCAGAACTGGAGCTGTGACTAACTTCTCTTTAAGAGTGTTGAAAGCCACGTCACATTAAGGCGTCCAGACATACTTCACATGCTTCTAGAGGAGGTTGGAAAGATGCTTCGTGATCTTAGAGAAATTCTCAACGAATCTTAGACAATAGCTTGCGAGCCCAAGGAAACTGCAGAGTTGCTTCACATTCTGAGGCGGTTCCCAATTCACAATTGCAGACACCTTCTCAGGATTAACAGCTATGCCCTTGGCGGAGATGATATGCCCAAGGTAGAGAACCTCATCGAGCCAAAACTCGCACTTTGAAAACTTTGCATAGAACTGATGTTCTCTGAGTTTGTCCAGCACCAATCTCAAATGCTTGGCATGATCCTCCTTGTTCTTGGAAAAGACCAAAATGTCATCGAGATAGATCAAGACGAAGTCATTTGTGTAGGGGTTGAAGATGAAGTTCATCATGCGAGAGAATGTTGGAGGAGCATTGACAAGACCGAAAGACATGACAGTGTATTCATAGGAACCATAGCTTGTTCTGAATGTTGTCTTGGGATGTCTTGTTCACGAATGCGAACTTGAGGATAGCCCATACGGAGGTCAATCTTGGAGAATACTTGAGCACCTTTGAGTTGTTTGAAAAGCTCATTGATGTTGGGAAGTGGGTACTTGTTCTTTATGGTCTTCTTGTTCAATGTACGGTAGTCGACACAAAGTCAGTCCATGCCATCTTTCTTCTTGACAAAAAGAACACCACAACCCCAAGGAGAAGAACTCGGTTGGATCAGACCCATACGCTCTTGTTCATCGAGTTGTTTCTTCAGCTCCTTCAACTCTTTCGGTCCAAGCTTGTAAGGACGTTTGCAAACAGGTTCCATGCCAGGCTCAAGATCGATGATGAATTCAACTGGCTGGTGAGGAGGCATTCCTGGAAGCTCTTCTGGAAAGACGTCTTGATATTCACAAATGACTGGAATCTGAGAGATGGCATCCAACTCGCCCTTCTCATTGAGAGAAAACTGTCGAATGGTATCATCACGAGTGGCAAAGACGATCACATCCTCAGACGAGTGTGTCAATTGAATCTGCCTGGTAGCACAATCAAGCTAAGCCTTGTGCTTAGAAAGCCAGTCCATGCTGAGAATTAGATCAATATCCGAGTCACCAAGAACAATAGGAGAAGCTAGAAATTTGTAGTCGTCCATCTCGATAGAAACATCCGGGACACAGATATTAGCTGACATTTGCTTGCCCGGGGACACAATTGATAAAGTTCTTGGCAAATATTGATAATCACACTCATACTTTGATGCAAAAGGTTTAGAAATGAAACAATGCGATGTGCCATTATCAAAAAGAATTTTTTCTGGAATAGAGTTAACTAGAAGGTTACCCATGATCACTTCTGACGAGTCCTCTGCCTGAGCTGCGTTCATCATGTTAACCTTGACATGCTTGGGATTATGCTTGACTACTGCATTGCTGGCAGATCTCACAGGAGGAGGATGCGGAAGACGCCTCTGGTTGAAGCATTTGTTTGCATAGTGACCCTTCTGCTGACACTTGTTGCACGTAACCTCTGAGAGCGGCCGGTGATACCGAGCACTTGACCTTGGAGCATGAGACGAAGTTTTGTTCTGAAATCCTGGCTTGGGTGGGTGGGAAGATCCATTGCCACCTTTTCTCTTCTGCTGATAAGGCTGACGGAACGGAGGAGGAGGAGGCAACCAGTACTTTTGTTGCTTAGCTGCCACTTGATTTGAAGAAGAAGGAGCTGCATCCCTGACTCTCTTCTTGGAAGCATCGCACTTGAGCTGAGCAACCTCTTGCTTTAGTGCCATGTTGTAGAACTCATCATACTTTTTTGGCTCAAAAAGCACAAGAGCTAGTTGCAGATCTTCTCTGAAGCCACCTCTGAATTGATAAATCATGCTCTTCTCGTCAGGGACGTCTTGCTTGGCAAAACGAGCGAGCGTCTGGAATAGGATGTTGTATTGGTAAATGATACGTCCATTTTGCATCATGCTTTTATATCAACACATATTGCATTATGGGCTGTTATTTCACATTATGTCACAATACTTATGGCTATTCTCTCTTATTTTACAAGGTTTACATAAGGAGGGAGAATGACGGCAGCTGGAATTCTGGGCTGGAAAAGGAGCAAATATTAGAGACCCATTCTACACAACTCCAAAAGTCCTGAAACTCCACGGAACACCTTATAATAAATAATGAAAAATCCCCGCCAAAGATGAAGACCAGGGGGCCCACACCCTTCTCACGAGGGTGGGAGCCCCCCCCCCCCCAGGGCACGCCCCCTACCTCGTGGGACCCCTGGTGGCTCTCCGATGACTATCTTCTCCTATATGAAGTCTTTCGTCGAGAAAAAATTAAGAAACCTTTCGGGACGAAACTCCGCTGCCACGAGGCGGAACCTTGGCGGATCCAATCTAGAGCTCCGGCAGAGCTGTTCTGCTGGGGAAACTTCCCTCCCGGAGGGCGAAATCATCGCCATCGTCATCACCAACGCTCCTCTCATCGGGGGAGGGCAACCTCCATCAACACCTTCATCAGCACCATCTCATCTCAAAACCCTAGTTCATCTCTTGTATCCAATTCTTGTCTCCAAGTCCGGGATTGGTGCTAGTAGGTTGCTAGTAGTGTTAATTACTCCTTGTCGTTGATGCTAGTTGGTTTAATTGGCGGAAGATCATATGTTCAGATCCTTTATGCGTATTAATACCCCTCTGATTATGAACATGTTTATGCTTTGTGAGTAGTTACGTTTGTTCCTGAGGACAAGGGAGAAGTCTTGCTATTAGTAGTCATGTGAATTTGGTATTCATTCGATATTTTGATGAGATGTATGTTGTCTAGCCTCTAGTGGTGTTATGTGAACGTCGACTACATAACACTTCACCATTATTTGGGCCTAGAGGAAGGCATTGGGAAGTAATAAGTAGATGATGGGTTGCTAGAATGATAGAAGCTTAAACTCTAGTTTATGTGTTGCTTTGTAAGGGGCTGATTTGGATCCATATGTTTCATGCTATGGTTAGGTTTACCTTAATACTTTTGTTGTAGTTGCGGATGCTTGCATTAGAGGTTAATCATAAGTGGGATGCTTGTTCAAGTAAGAACATCACCCAAGCACCGGTCCACCCACATGTCAAATTATCAAAGTACCGAACGCGAATCATATGAACATGATGAAAACTAGCTTGACGATATTCCCATATGTCCTCGGGAGCGATTTTCCTTATATAAGAGTTTGTCCAGGCTTGTCCTTTGATACAAAAACGATTGGGCCACCTTGCTGCACTTTATTTACTTTTGTTACTTGTTTCTCGTTACAAATTACCTCATCACAAAACTATTTGTTACCACTTATTTCAGTACTTGCAGAGAATACCTTGCTGAAAACCGTTTATCATTTCCTTCTGCTCCTCGTTGGGTTTGACACTCTTACTTATCGAAAGGACTATGATAGATCCCCTATACTTGTGGGTCATCAAGACTCTTTTCTGGCATCGTGTCCGGGGAGTGAAGCGCCTTTGGTAGGTGGAATTTGGTAAGGAAAATTTTATATAGTGTGCTGAAATTTACTGTCACTTGTTACTATGGAAAGTAATCCTCTGAGGGGCTTGTTCGGTGTATCTTCACCCCGACCAGTAGAGCAAAGAGTTGCTCCTCAACCTACTAAACCTATTGAAAATGAAATTCCTTATGAAGTTCCTTCGGGTATAATAGAAAAACTGCTAGCTAATCTTTTTTAGGAGATGGAACAAAACATCCTGATGAACATCTAATATATGTGGATGAAGTTTGTGGATTATTTAAGCTTGCATGTGTATCCGGAGATGTTGTTAAGAAGAAGGTATTCCCCTTATCCTTGAGGGGAGATGCATCGACATGGTATAGGCTATGTGATGATATGAGCTCTTGGAATTACAAACGATTGAAATTGGAATTTCATCAGAAGTTTTATCCTATGCATCTTGTTCATCGTGATCACAATTATATATATAATTTTTGGCCTCGCGAAGGAGAAAGCATCGCTCAAGCTTGGGGGAGGCTTAAATCAATGTTATATTCATGCCCCAATCATGAGCTTCCAAGAGAAACAATTATTCAAAAAAATTATGCTCGGCTTTCTGATAACAATCGCACCATGCTTGATACTTCTTGTGCTGGCTCTTTTATGATGAAGACTGTTGAATTCAAATGGGATTTATTGGATAGAATTAAACACAACTCTGAAGATTGGGACCTCGGCAATGGTAAGGAGTCAGGTATGACACCTAAGTTTGATTGTGTTAAATCTTCTATGGATACCGATATTTTCTGTAAGTTTAGCACTAAATATGGACTTGATTTTGAGATACTAGCTTCTTTTTGTGACTTTTGCTACTTATGTTGATCTCCCTAAGGAGAAGTGGTTTAAATATCATCCTCCCATAGAAGTAAAAGTAGCTGCACCTATTAAAGTTGAAGAAAATACTATCACTTATAATGATCATATTGTTCCTACTTGTTATGTTGAGAAACCACCTTTCCCTGTTAGGATAAAGGATCATGCTAAAGCTTCAATTGTGGTTTGTAAAAACAATATTAAAACATATACACCTCCTAAGCAAGTTAAAGTTGAACCTAATATTGCTATTATTAAAGAGCTCTTGTCTGATAATATTGATGGGCATGTTATTCAGTTCTACGGTGAAAGTGCTAGAATTGCTAAACCTTGTGCTAAAGATGAACATAGACATGTGGTAGATGTGCCTGTTATTTCTGTTAAAATAGAAGATCATTGTTATCATGGCTTATGTGATATGGGCGCTAGTGCTAGTGTTATACCTTATGACTTGTATAAAGAAATCAAGCATGAAATTGCACCTGCTGAGTTAGAAGATATTGATGTCACAATTAAACTTGCTAATAGAGATACTATTTCAGCAATGGGAATTGTTAGAGATGTTGAATTCTTGTGCGGGAAAACTAAATATCCTGCTGATTTTCTTGTTCTTAGTTCTCCACGAGATAGCTTTTGTCCCATTATATTTGGTAGACCCTTCTTGAATACAATTAATGCTAGGATAGACTGTGAAAAGAATGTTGTTACTATTGGCTTGGATGATATGACTCATGAGTTTAATTTCTCTAAATTTAGTAAACAACACCGTGAAGAAGAATTGCCTAGTAAGGATGAGATTATTGGTCTTGCTTCTATTGCCATACCTCCTAATGATCCTTTAGAACAATATTTGCTAGACCATGAGAATGATATGTTTATGAATGAAAGAAGGGAAATAGATGAAGTATTCTTTAAACAAGAACCTATGCTAAAACACAATTTGCCTGTTGAAATCCTAGGGGATCCTCCTCTACCTAAGGGTGATCTCGTGTTTGAGCTTAAACCGTTGCCTGATAATCTTAAATATGCTTATCTTGATGAAAGGAAGATGTATCCTGTTATTATTAGTGCTAACCTTTCGGAGCATGAAAAATAAAGATTATTGAAAACTCTGAAGAAGCACCGTGCTGCTATTGGATATACTCTTGATGATCTTGAGGGCATTAGTCCCACTCTATGTCAACATAAAATAAATTTGGAAGCAGATGCCAAACCAGTTCGTGATCCTCAACAACGTCTGAATCCTAAAATGAAAGAAGTGGTAAGAAAAGAAATACTAATAGAGGCAGGTATAATTTATCCCGTTGTTGATAGTCAGTGGGTAAGTCATGTTCATTGTGTCCCTAAGAAGGGAGGTATTACTGTTGTTCCTAATGATAAAGATGAATTGATTCCACAAAGAATTATTACCGGTTATAGGATGGTAATCGATTTCCTCAAATTAAATAAGGCTACTAAGAAAGATCATTACTCCTTACCTTTTATCGATCAAATGCTAGAAAGATTATGCAAACATACACATTACTGCTTTCTAGATGGTTATTCTGGTTTCTCTCAAATACCTGTGTCAGCTAAAGATCAATCAAAGACTACTTTTACATGCCCTTTTGGTACCTTTGCTTATAGATGTATGCCTTTTGGTTTATGTAATGCACCCGCTACCTTTCAAAGATGCATGATGGCTATATTCTCCGACTTTTGTGAAAAGATTTGTGAGGTTTTCATGGACGACTTTTTCGTCTATGGATCTTCTTTTGATGATTGCTTGAGCAATCTTGATCGAGTTTTGCAGAGATGTGAAGAAACTAATCTTGTCTTGAATTGGGAAAAGTGCCACTTTATGGTTAATGAAGGTATTGTCTTGGGGCATAAAGTTTCTGAAAGAGGTATTGAAGTTGATAAAGCCAAGGTTGATGCTATTGAAAAGATGCCATGTCCCAAGGACATCAAAGGTATAAGAAGTTTCCTTTGTCACGCCAGATTTTATAGGAGGTTCATCAAGGACTTCTCAAAAATTTCTCGGCCTCTGACTAATTTATTACAAAAAGATATACGATTTGTCTTTGATGATGATTGTGTAGAAGCATTTGAAATACTTAAGAAAGCATTAGTCTCTGCACCTATTGTTCAGCCACCTGATTGGAATTTACCCTTTGAAATTATGTGTGGTGCTAGTGATTATGCTGTAGGTGATGTTCTAGGGCAAAGAGTTGATAAGAAATTAAATGTTATCCATTATGCTAGTAAGACTCTAGACAATGCTCAAAGAAATTATGCTACTACTGAAAAAGAACTTTTACCATTTGTATTTGCTTGTGATAAGTGCAGACCTTATATTGTTGATTCTAAAGTAACTATCCACACTGATCATGCTGCTATTAAATATCTTATGGAGAAGAAAGATGCTAAACCTAGACTTATTAGATGGGTTCTCTTGCTACAAGAATTTGATATGCATATTGTTGACAGAAAAGGAGATGAGAACCCCGTTGCAGACAACTTATCTAGGTTAGAGAATGTTCTTGATGACCCACTACCTATTGATGATAGCTTTCCTGATGAACAGTTAAATGTCATAAGTACTTCTCGTAGTACCCCTTGGTATGCCGATTTTGCTAATTACATAGTTGCTAAATTTATACCACCTAGCTTCACCAACAAAAGAAAAAGTTCTTCTATGATTTGAGACATTACTTTTGGGACGACCCACATCTTTATAAAGAAGGAGTAGATGGTGTTATTAGATGTTGTGTACCTGAGCATGAACAGGAACAGATCCTACGCAAGTGCCACTCCAAAACTTATGGAGGACACCACGCGGGAGATAGAACTACACATAAGGTATTGCAATCCGGTTTATATTTGCCTACTCTCTTCAAAGATGCCCGTAAGTTTGTCCTATCTTGTGATGAATGTCAAAGAATTGGTAATATTAGTAGACGTCAAGAAATGCCTATGAACCATTCACTTGTTATCGAACCGTTTGATGTTTGGGGCTTTGATTATATGGGACCTTTTCCTGCCTCTAATGGATATACACATATTTTAGTTGTTGTTGATTACGTTACTAAGTGGGTAGAAGCTATTCCAACTAGTAGTGCTGATCATAACACTTCTATTAAAATGCTTAAAGAAGTTATTTTTCCAAGGTTTGGAGTCCCTAGATAATTAATGACTGATGGTGGTTCACATTTTATTCAAGGTGCTTTCCGTAAAAGGCTTGCTAAATATGACGTCAATCATAGAATTGCATCTCCGTATCACCCACAGTCTAGTGGTCAAGTAGAATTGAGTAATAGAGAACTCAAATTAATTTTGCAAAAGACTGTCAATAGGTCTAGAAAGAATTGGTCCAAGAAACTTGATGATGCATTATGGGCCTATAGAACTGCATATAAAAATCCTATGGGTATCTCTTCGTATAAAATGGTATATGGAAAAGCATGTCACTTACCTCTCGAACTAGAACATAAGGCATATTGGGCTATTAAAGAGCTCAACTATGATTTCAAACTTGCCGGTGAAAAGAGGTTATTTGATATTAGCTCACATGATGAATGGAGAACCCAAGCTTATGAAAATGCCAAGTTGTTTAAAGAAAAGGTTAAAAGATGGCATGACAAAAGGATACAAAAGCGTGAGTTTAATGTAGGTGATTATGTATTGCTATAAAACTCTCGTTTAAGATTTTTTGCAGGGAAACTTCTCTGTAAATGGGAAGGCCCCTATGTTATCGAGGATGTCTATCGTTCCGGTGCCATAAAAATCAACAACTTCGAAGGCACAAATCCGAAGGTGGTAAACGGTCAAAGAATCAAACACTGTATCTCAGGTAATCCCATAAATGTTGAAACCAATATCATTGAAACCGTAACCCCGGAGGAATACATAAGGGACACTTTCCAGAACGTTTCAGACTCCGAAAAGGAATAGGTATGTGGTACGGTGAGTAAACCGACTCCAAAACAATTTTTAAGGCAATATTTCTCCGCTTTGGAATATTTAGAAAAATAGAAAATTAAGTAGCAGTCCAGGAAGGACACAAGGGCCCCACGAGGGTGGAGGGCGCGCCCTACCCCCCTGGGCGCGCCCCCTACCTCGTGTGCCTTCCGGACTCCATTTTCTTGCACGATACGTATTTTGGTCGGTAAAAATTCACTATATATTCTACTGAAGGTTTTGAGTCCCGTATCACGCAAAAATCTCTTGTCTTTGTTTCGAGCTGTTTTCTGTCAGGGTTGTCAAGGCCAGGCATGTCGTCTCCCTCCTCCTCCAACCATGAGGGCAACGATGCTTGGCTAATGAAGATAGAGCTGAAGAGAGAAGAACCTATGGAGATCAACATGGATGAAGGGATCAAGAAGGCCGTGGAGTACCAAGTTCCAGCAATAGAAGACACCCTTCAACTGGATCATAATCTCCTTACCCCTAAAGAAATCGAAGCTTTCAAGATGATTGAGTTGGCTCGTATACAAAATAAGTATCTCACACGTGAAAATATTTTGTTGAAGGAGCTTATCATTGCACTCAAGGGCATTATCCGCAAGTTTGAAGACCTTCTATGCTCGATGTGCGACTATCCATCATCAACAACACCTCCACCGTCTCCTCCAACAAAGAAGAATCGAGTATCTGGGTATGGGCACTCCACTTGGCAACTGCCAAGCTTGGGGGAGTGCCCCGGTATCATATCACCATCACTTTTGTCTTTACCGTTTTCCTTAGTTCGATCTTATTAGTAGTATTTTGATCTAGTAGAATAAAGTTTATGGCATGATCTAATTGTGAGTTTTGCTTTATTATCTTTCTATGTAATCGAGTCCGTGAGCTATATAATAAAGATTAGTGTTGAGTCAAGGGCTTGATTATTTTGCCATGATCCTAAGTGAATAAAAGAAAAGAGAAAGAAATAAAAACAAACAAAGAGATCATATGGATCTCATGGAGAGTAATGAGCTCACATAGAAAAAGTATGATGAATAAAAGTTGTTGAGAGTTCACAAGCATAGTTTTGGTCATCGTTGCAATTAATAGGAAGTAATAAAGAAAGAGAGGTCTTCACATATAGATATACTATCTTGGACATCTTTTATGATGGTGAGCACTCATTAAAATATGACATGCTAAAGAGTTGACATTGGACAAGGAAGACAACGTAATGGGTCATGTTTTCTTACATCTGAGATAAATTATATTGTCTTGGATCCTCCAACATGTTGAGCTTGCCTTTCCCCCTCAAGCTAGCCAAATTCTCAGCACCAAGTAGAGATACTACTTGTGCTTCCAAATACCCTTAAACCAGTTTTGCCATGAGAGTCCACCATATCTACCTATGGATTGAATAAGATCCTTCAAGTAAGTTGTCATCGATGCAAAGCAATAAAAATTGCTCTCTAAATATGTATGATTGATTGGCGTGGGAGAAATAAGCTTTATACGATCTTGTGATGTGGAAGTAATAAAAGCGACAGACTGCATAATAAAGGTTCATATCACAAGGGGCAATATAAAGTGACGTTCTTTCGCATTAAGATTTTGTGCATCCAACCATAAAAGCGCATGGCAACCTCTGCTTCCCTTTGCGAAGGGCTGATCTTTTATTATTATCTTCTACCTTATGCAAGTGTCATGGTGATCTTCACCTCTCCCTTTTTCATTTTATCCTTTGGCAAGCACAGTATGTTGGAAAGATCCTGATATATATGGCTAATTGGATGTGAGTTTTCATGAACTATACTGTTGACATTACCCTAGAGGTAAAACGTTGGGAGGCAAAAATATAAGCCCCTGTCTTTCTCTGTGTCCGATTAAAACTCCACACCCATAAGTATTGCGTGAGAGTCAGCAACTATGAAACATTATATGATAGTTGAGTATGTGGACTTGCTGAAAAGCTCTTATACATTGACTCTTTCCTATGTTATGATAAACTGCAATTGCTTCAATGACCGAGACTGTAGTTTGTTAGTTTTCAATGAAGTTTAGGATTCATACTTGATATTGTGATTGAATTATTACTTTAGCATTAGAGATCATATGACAAAAATTATATAAGTTGCTGTTATAAGAATGATCATGATGCCCTCATGTCCGTATTTTATTTTTATCGACACCTTAATCTCTAAACATGTGGGCATATTTCTCGATTTTGGCTTTTCGCTTGAGGACAAGCGAGGTCTAAGCTTGGGGGAGTTGATACGTCCATTTTGCATCATGCTTTTATATCAATATTTATTGCATTATGAGCTGTTATTTCACATTATGTCACAATACTTATGGCTATTCTCTCTTATTTTACAAGGTTTACATAAGGAGGGAGAATGCCGGCAGCTGGAATTCTGGGTTGGAAAGGAGCAAATATTAGAGACCTATTCTGCACAACTCCAAAAGTCCTGAAACTCCACGGAACACCTTATAATAAATAATGAAAAATTCTCGCCAAAGATGAAGACCAGGGGGGCCACACCCTTCTCACGAGGGTGGGGGCGCCCCCCCCCCTAGAGCGCGCCCCCTACCTCGTGGGCCCCCTGGTGGCTCTCCGATGACTATCTTCTCCTATATGAAGTCTTTAGAAAAAAATAAGAAGCAACCTTTCGGGACAAAACTCCGCTGCCACGAGGCGGAACCTTGGCGGATCCAATCTAGAGCTCCGGCAGAGCTGTTCTGCCAGAGAAAGTTCCCTCTCGGAGGGGAAATCATCGCCATCGTCATCACCAACGCTCCTCTCATCGCGAGAGGGCAATCTCCATCAACACCTTCATCAGCACCATCTCATCTCAAAACCCTAGTTCATCTCTTGTATCCAATTCTTGTCTCCATGTCCTGGATTAGTGCTAGTAGGTTGCTAGTAGTGTTAATTACTCCTTGTAGTTGATGCAAGTTGGTTTAATTGGTGGAAGATCATATGTTCAGATTCTTTATGCATATTAATACCCCTCTGATTATGAACATGTTTATGCTTTGTGAGTAGTTACGTTTGTTCCTGAGGATAAGGGAGAAGTCTTGCTATTAGTAGTCATGTGAATTTGGTATTCGTTCGATATTTTGATGAGATGTATGTTGTCTAGCCTCTAGTGGTGTTATGTGAACGTCGACTACATAACACTTCACCATTATTTGGGCCTAGAGGAAGGCATTGGGAAGTAATAAGTAGATGATGAGTTGCTAGAGTGACAGAAGCTTAAACCCTAATTTAAGCGTTGCTTCGTAAGGGGCTGATTTGGATCCATCTGTTTCATGATATGGTTAGGTTTACCTTAATACTTTTGTTGTAGTTGCGGATGCTTGCAATGGAGGTTAATCATAAGTGGGATACTTGTTCAAGTAAGAATAGCACCCAAGCACCGGTCCACCCACATGTCAAATTATCAAAGTACCGAACGCGAATCATATGAACGTGATGAAAACTAGCTTGACGATATTCCCATATGTCCTCGGGAGCGCTTTTCCTTATATAAGAGTTTGTCCAGGCTTGTCCTTTGCTACAAAAAGGATTGGGCCACCTTGTTGCACTTTATTTACTTTTGTTACTTGTTGCTCGTTACAAATTATCTCATCACAAAACTATCTGTTACCACTTATTTCAGTACTTGCAGAGAATACCTTGCTGAAAACCGTTTATCATTTCCTTCTGCTCCTCGTTGGGTTCGACACTCTTACTTATCGAAGGGACTACGATAGATCCCATATACTTGTGGGTCATCAGTAAACAGACAAGTTGCTTTGCTTCAGGTTGCGGAACTCCTCACGCTTACTCTCAACAACACTCTGAGGAATGTGGTGAGCTTTGAAGTCTTGGCGGAAATCATCCCAGGTAATCACACGACCTCCTCTGGAATCTTTGTATTGTTGATACCACTTAGCAGCTTGGTCTTTGAGTTAGAACGAAGCAAACTTGACAAAGTCCGCAGGCCTGATGTTGCTACACTCAAAATGTTTGCAGATATCCACGAGCCAATCGTCAGCGTTTGTGGCCTTGACACAGTTGCTGAAAGACTTCGGCTGGTTTGCAAGGAACTGGTTGAGGGTAGCAAACTGAACTTGATTGTTGCGATGGCCTTGATTTCCTTGGTTGCGCTCTTGCAAGAGTTGCATAATCATCTGCATGTTGGCGTTGGTAGCGGCCATCTCAGCTTTCCATGCCTCCGGAGGTGAAGGTGGTAGCGGTGGTTCCGAATTCTGACGCGTTGGAGGAGCCATCCTGAAGAGGGTGACATCCGTTAGCATCTTGACAGACATATATTCAAGCTGAATCAATGGATCGAAATTGCAACATGTAGCCTTAACATTCGAACAAGAATGAACGAATGAATTCCAAAGTAAATGATCACACTTCCATAAATTGAGAAGCCACTAGATATAGATAGATGAATAAAACAACAAGGTACGGATATGAACAAATACTTGGTAAGTGTCGGGGATATACCCCGCGGTGTAACCCGGATGGATCTTGACGACTCACTGGTGACCCACCCGGAGCTTGGCGACTCACGGGTAACCCGCCCAATCTTGGCGGCTCATTAGTCCCGGCGGGTGTTTCACATGAAGGACTAGCCCCAAGGCCCAGAAGACCGGCTCATGTTAATGGTGGGGCGGCTTAAGGGAAAAGGATAAGGAATATTCTCCTATAAAAGGAAGCAAGACTAGGGCTCTACTTGTAATAGGTTAATCCTAATTCTACTAGGACTAGTCATATAACCCGCCCCTTCAACATATATAAGGAGAGGCAGGGCTCCCCAAAGAGGGACAAGCAACGAAAAACAATCTAGAAGGCTAGACACAACTAGAGGAGCGCCGGCTTACGGCGACTCCTTCATGAGCATAATGAGACCTATCCACAAATAGCATGTAGGGTTTTTACCGGATGATGTTTCCCGGGGCCCGAAGCTATCTAAATCTTTGTCTTGTGCGTTGATCCGCCACGCGTCTCTCGATTCCGACCAACCCCTTCAAGCTACCGCATAGATACGTTGGTCTCACGACTAAGTCCTCACATTAGAACATCTGCCGTGACAATTCCACGACAGTTGGCGCCCACCGTGGGGCTTGTGCACGGTGGTGTTGAGTTCTTGGAGGCACTATCTCAGAGATCGAGAAGATTATAATTCTTTGGATGAAGAAGAAATCGGCAAATTCATTATTTTGATGATCAGATCGGCGATAAAAACTTTTCGAGCCGGCAGTACAAGATTTGAGAGATGTTATGTATGTTGATGTTGTAGTTGCGCTATGGCCAGGATAGGATCCACTACGCGTGGACGTCGCTCAAGGCTGCAGCGTCTTTACTATTCCGCCGAGATATCTACAAAGCACCGTCACCGATCGCTGAGATCGATTGGATTTTCCGCTGCAGCGATCATACTACAGCAGTACACCGAGGCCGACTCGAACTTCAACTGCGCCGTTGTCAAATCTAGCCACTGTGTCTGATTCGCCGGGCCGTTTTTGCTGCTCTATGTACATCTGTCCAAATCCGAGGTAATCAAAGACAGCTAAAACACATGTCACGAGCACCATCTGTTGGTACAACAGCGATCAAGACAGTTGATTGAGTCCCGTAAAGTTTTCAGATCAACCTAGCACATCTGTTGGTACAGCGGCGATCAAGAAAGTTGATTCAGTCCCGTAAAGTTTTCATATCAACCTAGCACATCTGTTAGTACAGCGGCGATCAAGAAAGTTGATTCAGCCCCATAAAGTTTTCAGATCAACCTAGCACACGCACAGGAATCAAGGGGCCAAGTGCTGATCAATGCAAAAAAAAACAAAACCTGATGGATTTTCTAGCTCCTGCACGTAAAAAGACATCAACTAGTACAGCTATTGTACACGCATAACTTTGAGGAAGGATTTAATAGTCATCTCATACGTATAACCTGATGGACGTCAGCCGTCGTCTCCGTTGACCCGCTTTGCATCGCAGGTCCTCCTCCGAGTGGCCGCGCTGAACTGGCTATAGTCACGCCTCTCCAACGCACCGCTGTCGCGGCCACACTTCGTCGACCCGCCGGAGCGCCCTCGTTACAGTCTCCGAGCCGCCCGCTGATGAGCCGCCGTTGTCTCCTATGCTGAGCCGCCACGGCTCCTCCTCGTGCTGCGCTAAGACACCTTCGATGTCGAGCTTCAAGTCAGCCCTGCCGTCTTCGTCACTGGCGCGTCTGCCGCCTCTTCAAGTTGCCTTCGCCATTGCAGCACGAGCCGCTTCTGCAGGTCGTCCTACGCCGAGTCGCCGGGTTACCTCACTCCTGCGGCCCTAATCTAAATAAATGGCTCCGCCCTGCTGCCGCAGCGTTGGTTTTCTGCTCCGCTCTGAGCCGACCCCCGGCGGGTACTTCTCTGTCCACTTCGGGCCGCCCGCTCCAAACCGGCTTGTCGCCTGTATTACGACTGCCTGCGAGTCGCTGTGCGGCCCCGTTGCCATGGTCACCTCTGCTTCAACCCACCTCCTCGGCCATCTCCACACTGAGCTGCTGCAGTCTCTGCGGCCGCAAGCCGCCGCCGTGCCTCTCTCCACTAAGCATGCCTCTGCCCGCGGTTGGACCAGCCGTTGTCGCACCTCGCCGCGAGTCGCCCCCTCCGGCGTCGGCAAGCCGGCCTGTCCTCGGCCGAGAACCGCTGGCGCCGGCCCTCGCTTTGCCTCTGCCTAGTCGGCGTACCACGCCAGGGAACCGCTGCACTTTCGCTTCTACTTCAACCTGCCGCTGTCGTGCCGTTCTGTACCGCGCGAGTTACTCACGTCGATGCAGCGTTGCAAGTTGCCAAGGATCAGATATCAATCATGGAGTAGTCATCTGGAGGGCATTGTTTATTTGTGATTATTACCTCCAGACTAGAGGAGAAGCTTCCTCATGAGGACCTGATGCAATCAAACAAAAGATGAGTATGCAATATTGAAATAATGATGGAGAATTAAGAGGAACTACTTTGGTTGATTATGCAAAACACCCAAGTTCGATGCACTGCTCCTGGTGGTTGATGCAAGAGACAGTGTCAAATGATATAAGTTACAAAGCAATGTCACTCTGTGGCTCACGTGGAGGGTATCACCCATGGATTTTCGCTTCCTCGTAAAAAATCAGCCATGAAGTGTGTGGAGCTACTAACTCGGAAGTGCCAGAGCCGTCGGGGCCGCGTTGAGCCGCCCTTGCCGCTTTGAGCCGCTGGGGTTATAATAAGTCACCGGTTTGCCTGAGCCGTCGGAATTATATTAAGTCACCGGTCTACCTGAGCCGCCGGAATTATGTTAAGTCGCCGGTCTGCCCGAGCTGTCGGAACTATATTGAGTCGCTGGTCTGCCTGAGCCACCTCTGTCGCGATGAACGAATCATCTGTCGTCTAAACAAATCAGGTGATATCCATCCAAGTTTGATTTATTAGCACATGTAGTTTTTGTCAAAAGAACAACTTTATCTTTGCCTTGGTCTGCAATATTGTTTATGCAGGGCAATTATTTATGATAAAAAGTGATATTATACTGCGGAGGTGGAGGCACGCCAACATCTTTTGGCATAGGTGGTTGTCGTTACTCAACGGACTCCCGCACCAGCTTACAATATCATGGCCGTCTCTCGCGACCGCACCGGTTTATAACCCCGCGGCCGACTCTCCCATCCACACCGGTTTAAAACGCCGCGGTCGACAAATCTGTCAGCACCCCCGGCCGACTCGACCGTGATTGACTTCAGTTTCACCATGGTGATCATCAACTCTGCGGTGATAATTGCTGACCTGACGTATCAGGTGAAATCCATCCAGCATATTTTTATATATTATATATTGCTTTCTTTAAAAGAGCAATTACTCCGGTTTGCAAGTTGTCCCATGCAGGATACAAACCGATCTATATCACGGTTAATTATGAAGAATCTCAAGCCAACTCCTCAAATCGCCTTGAGACTCGGGGGCTACGATGACATGACTTAGAAAATATTGTGAGATTTAAGACCCCGGGTCATTGGAGGGAAGATAACCCGGTGCTAGAGGCTACCGCCATATTGGTGAAAATTTAAAGGCCGTCAGAAAATTTCTGGCTCACAATGATGCTTCGGTTTACAATCTGGCTCAAGGTAAACCTGTCTCCCACAAATTTTGAAACTCTCAAATCCGGTTTGAAATTCCGGTTTAAAAAGAATTCATCTCTCACAAGTTCGAGTTTTCAGAAAAAAATTACAGGGACCAAAGAGAGTTTGTTGCACAGCACAACTCAAACATAGGCACCCGGCGAGCATAGCTCAGAAATATATCACTTGGGGGATTCCGGCTTATTGAGCTAAACTATGATTACCCTTTGATCCGGCTCATAGCCATGTTTACAGGTCATTTGGGGGCTTCCTATTCAAACATAGGTCGTATTCGAACCAAAGAGAACATAGTTGTCGGTACCCTCTTGATCGGCGCAACGCCAAACCCACTAGGGGGCTTCTTGATCGTATTCGAATTATAGCTCAACCTCTTTTGGCTCCGACGTGGGTCGTATTTGAACCAGCGTCGTTAAACAACTCTCAAGGTCATTTGGGGGCTTCCTGTTCAAACATAGGTCGTATTCGAACCAAAGAGAACATAGCTGTCGGTACCCTCTTGATCGGCAACGCCAAAGCCACTGGGGGCTACATGATCGTATTCGAATCCTAGCTTAACCCCTTTGGAACAGTTTATTGATCGTATTTGAATCAGAAGCCTTGATTTTCTTTTTGTTTGGATTAAGTTTTTTGAACACAATCTTTTGGGTTTTGAGACTTTTTGCTCATATCTGAACCATATAGATGTGGTTTCTATTAACCCGCCCTGGCTTTCGACGAACAAGTCGCCGGCATATGACAATATTGATACTTGGAAGGTTTGACTTCTAAGTTTTGGGTTATCACCCTTACTGCACAGGTATCATAAGCCGGCAGTATGATTCAATATCATAGATATGATATTGTTTATACATGAGTATGTTTAAACCAGCCCTGGCTATGGACTTTAAGCCGCCGGCATATTTTGAATTACGCCATTGGAATCATGCGCGTATCAAAGATTGGGTTATCACCCTTACTGCACAGGTATCATAAGCCGGTAGTACGATTCAATATCACAGGTATAATATTGTTTATACATGATTATGTTTAAGCCGGCCCTGGTTTTTGACATTAAGTCGCCAGGGCATATATTGTTTAAACTCTATGCAGGATTTGCAGAACTATGACTTATATTAAGTCCAAGATCATCATCCAAATTGATGCTTCAAAAGGGGTATCCATTCTGGATTTTCTCAAAGGCTATAAGCCATCGGGTTATTAAAATTCCAGCTTACCATGAATGTGCATTAATTCACCATCGGCCAAGAGCCGCCGAGTATTTAAACTCCGGATTTACTTGTCAACCGATAAGGTATTCACATCTTTCATAGCCAAACTTGGCTGGATTGTCATGATGATATTGAATGATTGAGGTTTTCATACCGGATTATATTATTCAAATTTTGAATAGCCAACATGGCTGAATTTTATTTACGGTTGTCAATAACCAGTATTACCATTGAGGTTTTCAAAGTCGCTTTAGCGTAATGGATATTAGTTTATCAATGGATATGATTTACTCTACAATGGAAAGAATAGTGCCGAGTTGCTGCAGGCTTACAACCCGGCACTTGGGGGCTACATTATTCAGTTTAAGATTATATCAAATATACAAGTTCCATGTCGCTGCCAGCATGCACCATGGCACTTGGGGGCTAATGTTGTAACATCCCAAATTTTCAATTTGGAATGTTATACATTAGATCATCATGCATACCATATTTTATTTTGCATTTTGGTTGATCCTAGAAATTCTACGCAACTCAAGGACCCATGGAGAGAGTTCGGGATTTCGCTATTTTCATATTTGAGTTTTCTCAAATTTTGAGAATAGGATCATTTGATTTTATTTATTTTATCATCAATTATTTCTACTACAAAAATATGAGAGAGGGAATAAAATAACTTTCCCAAAATAAACAAATATTGAGGATATGATAATAAAATCAAATAAGATTTTATTTCGGAGTTTTTCGGTGTTTTATTTGAATTTAGGAAAAATGTGCGTTTTTCAAAATTGCATTTAGGTCCCAAATAAATTTTCACCTTGTGCGGCTTGATTTTAGAAGTCCGTGAAAATTTATTTCGGAATTTTTGGAGTCCGTTTAGTATTTCTTTTTATTTTTCTTCCGAATGAAATATTTTAAAAAAAAAACGAACCGACCTACGGGCCGTGTCCGACTAGGACTCCGGCCCGAGGGGGTCTTTTGAAGGAATATGCCCTAGAGGCAATAATAAAGTTATTATTTATTTCCTTATATCATGATAAATATTTATTATTCATGCTAGAATTGTATTAACCGGAAACATAATACATGTGTGAATACATAGACAAACAGAGTGTCACTAGTATGCCTCTACTTGACTAGCTCGTTAATCAAAGATGGTTATGTTTCCTAACCATGGACAAAGAGTTGTTATTTGATTAATGGGATCACATCATTAGATGAATGATCTGATTGACATGACCCATTCCATTAGCTTAGCACCCGATCGTTTAGTATGTTGCTATTGCTTTCTTCATGACTTATACATGTTCCTATGACTATGAGATTATGCAACTCCCGTTTACCGGAGGAACACTTTGGGTACTACCAAACGTCACAACATAACTGGGTGATTATAAAGGAGTACTACAGGTGTCTCCAAAGGTAGATGTTGGGTTGGCGTATTTTGAGATTAGGATTTGTCACTCCGATTGTCGGAGAGGTATCTCTGGGCCCTCTCGGTAATGCACATCACATAAGCCTTGCAAGCACTGCAACTAATATGTTAGTTGTGGGATGATGTATTACGGAACGAGTAAAGAGACTTGCCGGTAACGAGATTGAACTAGGTATTGGATACCGACGATCGAATCTCGGGCAAGTAACATACCGATGACAAAGGGAACAACGTATGTTGTTATGCGGTCTGACCGATAAAGATCTTCGTAGAATATGTAGGAGCCAATATGGGCATCCAGGTCCCGCTATTGGTTATTGACCGGAGACGTGTCTCGGTCATGTCTACATTGTTCTCGAACCGTAGGGTCCGCACGCTTAAGGTTTCGATGACAGTTATATTATGAGTTTATGAGTTTTGATGTACCGAAGGAGTTCGGAGTCCCGGATGAGATCAGGGACATGACGAGGAGTCTCGAAATGGTCGAGACGTAAAGATCGATATATTGGACGACTATATTCGGACATCGGAAAGGTTCCGAGTGATTCGGGTATTTTTCGGAGTACCGGGTAGTTACGGGAGAAGTAATGGGCCTTGATGGGCTTTAGTGGGAAGAGGAAAAAGGCTGCTGCGCCCCCCCCCCCTCCCCTCTAGTCCGAATTGGACTAGGGAAAAGGGGGCCGGCCACCTTTTCTACTCCTCCACTTCCTTCTCCCTTCCTCCCCTCTTGGTGGACTCCTTCTAGGACTTGGAGTCCTAGTAGGACTCCACACCTGGCGCGCCTAGCCTTGGCCGGCCTCCTCCTCCTCCATCCTTTATATACAGGGGCAGGGGGCGCCCCATAGACACACAAGTTGATCATTGAGATCGTTCCTTAGCCGTGTGCAGTGCCCCCTGCCACCATATTCCACCTCGATCATATCTTTGTAGTGCTTAGGCGAAGCCCTGCGTCGGTAGTACATCAAGATCGTCATCACACCGTTGTGCTGACGGAACTCCTCCCCGAAGCTTTGCTGGATCGGAGCCCGGGGATCGTCATCGAGCTGTACGTGTGCTAAGAACTCGGAGGTGCCGGAGTAACGGTGCTTGGATCGGTCGGATCAGGAAGAAGACGTACGACTACTTCCTGTACGTTGTGTCAACGCTTCCGTTGCGATCTACAAGGGTACGTAGATCAGACTCTCCCCCTCGTTGCTATGCATCACCATGATCTTGCGTGTGCGTAGGAAATTTTTGAAATTACTACGTTCCCCAACAGTGGCATCCGAGCCTAGGTTTTATGGTTTGATGTTATATGCACGAGTAGAACACAAGTGAGTTGTGGGTGATATAAGTCATACTGCCTACCAGCATGTCATACTTTGGTTCGGCGGTATTGTTGGATGAAGCGGCCCGGACCGACATTACGCGTACGCTTACGCGAGACCGGTTTCCCCGACGTGCTTTGCACATAGGTGACTTGCGGGTGACTGTTTCTCCAACTTTAGTTGAACCGAGTGTGGCTACGCCCGGTCCTTGCGAAGGTTAAAACGGAGTCTATTTGAAAAACTATCGTTGTGGTTTTGATGCGTAGGTAAGATTGGTTCTTGCTAAAGCCCGTAGCAGCCACATAAAATTTGCAACAACAAAGTAGAGGACATCTAACTTGTTTTTGCAGGGCATGTTGTGATGTGATATGGTCAAAACGTGATGAGTTATAAGTTGTTGTATAAGATGATCATATTTTGTTGAAGTTATCGGCAAGTGGCAAAAGCCTTATGGTTGTCTGTCTATTGCATAAGATGCAAGCGCCCAATAATTGCTTTACTTTATCGCTATGCGATAGCAATAGTTGCAAGAGCAATAGTTGGCGAGACGACCATGTGACGACATATTGATATAGATCAAGATGATGGAGATCATGATATCATGCCGGTGACGATGGAAATCATGACGATGCTTTGAAGATGGAGATCAAAGGCACAAGATGATGATGGCCATATCATGTCACATATTTTGATTGCATGTGATGTTTATCTTTTTATGCATCTTATCTTGCTTTGATTGATGGTAGCATTATAAGATGATCTCTCACTAAATTATCAAGAAATGTTCTCCCTGAGTATGCACCGTTGCCAAAGTTCGTCGTGCCCAGACACCACGTGATGATCGGGTGTGATAAGCTCTACGTCCATCTACAACGGGTGCAAGCCAGTTTTGCACACGCAGAATACTCAGGTTAAACTTGACGAGCCTAGCATATGCAGATATGGCCTCGGAACACGGAGACCGAAAGGTCGAGTGTGAATCATATAGTAGATATGATCAACATAACGATGTTCACCATTGAAAACTACTCCATCTCACGTGATGATCGGTTATGGTTTAGTTGATTTGGATCACGTGATCACTTAGAGGATTAGAGGGATGTCTATCTAAGTGGGAGTTCTTAAGTAATATGATTAATTGAACTTTAATTTATCATGAACTTAGTCCTAGTAGTATTAGCATATCTATGTTGAAGATCAATAGCTCGCGTTGTTGCTTTCATATGTTTATTTTGATATGTTCCTAGAGAAAATTCTGTTGAAAAATGTTAGTAGCAATGATACGGATTGGATCCGTGATCTGAGGTTTATCCTCATTGCTGCACAGAAAAATTATCTCCTTGATGCACCGCTAGGTGACAGACCTATTGCAGGAGCAGATGCAGACGTTATGAACGTTTGGCTAGCTCAATATGATGACTACTTGATAGTTTAGTGCACCATGCTTAATGGCTTAGAATCGGGACTTCAAAGACGTTTTGAACGTCATGGACCATATGAGATGTTCCAGGAGTTGAAGTTAATATTTCAAGCAAATACCCGAGTTGAGAGATATGAAGTCTCCAACAAGTTCTATAGCTAAAAGATGGAGGAGAATCGCTCAACTAGTGAGCATGTGCTCAGATTGTCTGGGTACTACAATCGCTTGAATCAAGTGGGAGTTAATCTTCCAGATAAGATAGTGATTGACAGAATTCTCTAGTCACCATCACCAAGTTAGTAGAACTTCGTGATGAACTATGATATGCAAGGGATAACGGAAACGATTGCCAAGCTCTTCGTGATGCTGAAATCGATGAAGGTAGAAATCAAGAAAAACATCAAGTGTTGATGGTTGACAAGACCACTAGTTTGAAGAAAAGGGCAAAAGGGAAGAAGGGGAACTTCAAGAAGAACGGCAAGCAAGTTGCTGCTCAAGTGAAGAAGCCCAAGTCTGGTCCTAAGCCTGAGACTAAGTGCTGCAAAGGGACTGGTCACTGGAAGCGGAACTGCCCCAAGTATTTGGCGGATAAGAAGGATGGCAAAGTGAACAAAAGTATATTTGATATACATGTTATTGATGTGTGCTTTACTAGTGTTTATAGCAACCCCTCAGTATTCGATATTGGTTCAGTTGCTAAGAGTAGTAACTCGAAACAGGAGTTGCAGAATAAACAAAGACTAGTTAAGGGTGAAGTGACGATGTGTGTTGGAAGTAGTTCCAAGATTGATATGATCATCATCGCACACTCCCCTATACTTTCGGGATTAGTGTTGAACTTAAATAAGTGTTATTTGGTTTTTGCGTTGAGCATGAATATGATTTGATCATGTTTATTGCAATACGGTTATTCATTAAAGTCAGAGAATAATTGTTGTTCTGTTTACATGAATAAAACCTTCGATGGTCATACACCCAATGAAACAAGTTCGTTGGATCTCGATCGTAGTGATACACATATTCATAATATTGAAACCAAAAGATGCAAAGTTAATAATGATAGTGCAACTTATTTGTGGCACTGCCGTTTAGGTCATATTGGTATAAACCGCATGAAGAAACTCCATGCTGATGGGCTTTCGGAATCACTTGATTATGAATCACTTGATGCTTGCGAACCATGCCTTTTGGGCAAGATGACTAAAACGGTGTTCTGCAAGCAACAGATTTGTTGGAAATCATACATACTGATGTATGTGGTCCGATGAATATTTAAAGCTTGCAGCGGGTATCATTATTTTCTGACCTTCACAGATGATTTGAGCAGATATGGGTATATCTACTCAATGAAATAGAAGTCTGATACATTTGAAAAGTTCATATAATTTCAGAGTGAAGTGGAAAATCATCGTAACAAGAAAATAAAGTTTCTACGATCTGATCGTGGAAAAGAGTATTTGAGTTACGAGTTTGGTCTTCAGTTAAAACAATGTGAAATAGTTTCACTACTCACGCCACCTGGAACACCACAGCATAATGGTGTATCCGAACGTCATAACCGTACTTTATTGGATATAGTGCAATCTATGATGTTTCTTACCGATTTACCACTATCGTTTTTGGGGTCATGCATTAGAGACAGCTGCATTCACGTTAAAAACGGGGCACCATCTATATCTGTCGAGACGACGCCTTATGAACTATGGTTTGGCAAGAAACCAAAGTTGTCGTTTCCTGAAGTTTGGCGTTGCGATGCTTATGAGAAAAAGTTTCATCCTGATAAGCTCAAACCCAAATCGGAGAAATATGTCTTCATAGGATACCCAAAGGAGACTGTTGGGTACACCTTCTATCACAGATCCTAAGGCAAGACATTCGTTGCTTATAATAGATCCTTTTTAGAGAAGGAGTTTCTCTTGAAAGAAGCAAGTGGGAGGAAAGTAGAAAACTTGATAAGGTAATTGTAGCTTCTACCTTATTGGAAAGTACTTCATCACAAAAATCTATTCTTGTGACTACTACACCAATTAGTGAGGAAGCTAATGATGATGATCATGTAACTTCAGATCAAGTTACTACTGAATCTCGTAGGTAAACCAGAGTGAGATCCGCACCAGAGTGGTACGGTAATCATGTTCTGGAGGTCATGTTACTTGAGCATGACGAACCTACGAACTATGAGGAAGCGATGATGAGCCCAGATTCCGCGAAATGGTTTGAGGCCATGAAATCTGAGATATGATCCATGTATGAGAACAAAGTTTGGACTTTGGTTGACTTACCCGATGATCGGCAAGCAATTGAGAATAAATGGATCTTCAAGAGGAAGACGGACGCTGATAGTAGTGTTACTATCTACAAAGCTAGAATTGTCGCAAAAGGTTTTCGACAAGTTCAAGGTGTTGACTACGATGAGAGCTTCTCACTCGTATCTATGCTTGAGTCTGTCCGAATCATGTTAGTAATTGCCGCATTTTATGAAATCTGGCAAACGGATAAACAAAACTACATTCCTTAATGGATTTATTAAAGAAAAGTTGTATATCATGCAACCAGAAGGTTTTGTCAATCCGAAAGGTGCTAACAAAATGTGCAAGCTCCAGCGATCCATCTGTGGACTGGTGCAAGCATCTCGGAGTTGGAATATACGCTTTGATAAGTTGATCAAAGCATATAGTTTTATACAGACTTGCGGTGAAGCCTGTATTTACGAGAAAGTGAGTGGGAGCACTACAACATTTCTGATAAGTATATGTGAATGACATATTGTTGATCGGAAATAATATAGAATTATTCTGTAAAGCATAAAGGAGTGTTGGAAAGGAGTTTTTCAAAGAAAGACTTCGGTGAAGCTGCTTACATATTGAGCTTCAAGATCTATAGAGATAGATCAAGACGCTTGATAAGTTTTTCAATGAGTACATACCTTGACAAGATTTGGAAGTAGTTCAAAATGGAGCAGTCAAAGAAAGAGTTCTTACCTGTATTATAAGGTGTGAAGTTGAGTAAGACTCAAAGCCCGACCACGGCAGAAGATAGAAAGAGAATGAAAGTCATTCCCTATGCCTTGGCCATAGGTTCTATAAAGTATGTCATGCTGTATACCAGATCTATTGTATACCCTGCACTGATTTGGCAAGGGAGTACAATAGTGATCTAGGATTAGATCACTGGACAGCGGTCAGAATTATCCTTAGTGAAATAAGGATATGTTTCTCGATTATGGACGTGATAAAAAGGTTCGTCGTAAAGGGTTACGCCGATGCAAGTTTTGACACTAATCTAGATGATTCTAAGTCTCGGTCTAGATACATATTGAAAGTGGGAGCAATTAGCTAGAGTAGCTCCATGCAGAGCATTGTTTACATAAAAATTTGCAAAATACATGTGGATCTGAATGTGGCAGACCCGTTGACTAAGATTCTCTCACAAGCAAAACATGATCACACCTTAGTACTCTTTGGGTGTTAATCACATGGCGATGTGAACTAGATTACTGAATCTAATAAACCCTTTGGGTGTTGGTCACATGGCGATGTGAACTATGGGTGTTAATCACATGATGATGTGAACTATCAATGTTAATCACATGGTGATGTGATCTAGATTATTGACTCTAGTGCAAGTGGGAGACTGAAGGAAATATGCCCTATAGGCAATAATAAAGTTATTATTTATTTCCTTATATCATGATAAATATTTATTATTCATGCTAGAATTGTATTAACCGGAAACATAATACATGTGTGAATACATAGACAAACAGAGTGTCACTAGTATGCCTCTACTTGACTACCTCGTTAATCAAAGATGGTTATGTTTCCTAACCATGGACAAAGAGTTGTTATTTGATTAATGGGATCACATCATTAGATGAATGATCTGATTGACATGACCCATTCCATTAGCTTAGCACCCGATCGTTTAGTATGTTGCTATTGCTTTCTTCATGACTTATACATGTTCCTATGACTATGAGATTATGCAACTCCCGTTTACCGGAGGAACACTTTGGGTACTACCAAACATCACAACATAACTGGGTGATTATAAAGGAGTACTACAGGTGTCTCCAAAGGTAGATGTTGGGTTGGCGTATTTCGAGATTAGGATTTGTCACTCCGATTGTCGGAGAGGTATCTCCGGGCCCTCTCGGTAATGCACATCACATAAGCCTTGCAAGCACTGCAACTAATATGTTAGTTGTGGGATGATGTATTACGGAACGAGTAAAGAGACTTGCCGGTAATGAGATTGAACTAGGTATTGGATACCGACGATCGAATCTCGGGCAAGTAACATACCGATGACAAAGGGAACAACGTATGTTGTTATGCGGTCTGACCGATAAAGATCTTCGTAGAATATGTAGGAGCCAATATGGGCATCCAGGTCCTGCTATTGGTTATTGACCGGAGACGTGTCTCGGTCATGTCTACATTGTTCTCGAACCATAGGGTCCGCACGCTTAAGGTTTCGATGACAGTTATATTATGAGTTTATGAGTTTTGATGTACCGAAGGAGTTCGGAGTCCCGGATGAGATCGGGGACATGAGGAGGAGTCTCGAAATGGTCGAGACGTAAAGATCGATATATTGGACGACTATATTCGGACATCGGAAAGGTTCCGAGTGATTCGGGTATTTTTCGGAGTACCGGGTAGTTACGTGAGAAGTAATGGGCCCTGATGGGCTTTAGTGGGAAGAGGAAAAAGGCTGCTGCGCCCCCCCCCTCCCCTCTAGTCCGAATTGGACTAGGGAAAAGGGGGCCGGCCACCTTTCCTACTCCTCCACTTCCTTCTCCCTTCCTCCCCTCTTGGTGGACTCCTACTAGGACTTGGAGTCCTAGTAGGACTCCACACCTGGCGCGCCTAGCCTTGGCCGGCCTCCTCCTCCTCCATCCTTTATATACAGGGGCAGGGGGCACCCCATAGACACACAAGTTGATCATTGAGATCGTTCCTTAGCCATGTGCGGTGCCCCCTGCCACCATATTCCACCTCGATCATATCTTTGTAGTGCTTAGGCGAAGCCCTGCGTCGGTAGTACATCAAGATCATCATCACGCCGTTGTGCTCACGGAACTCCTCCCCGAAGCTTTGCTGGATCGGAGCCCGGGGATCGTCATCGAGCTGTACGTGTGCTAAGAACTCGGAGGTGCCGGAGTAACGGTGCTTGGATCGGTCGGATCGGGAAGAAGACGTACGACTACTTCCTCTATGTTGTGTCAACGCTTCCGTTGTGATCTACAAGGGTACGTAGATCAGACTCTCCCCCTCGTTGCTATGCATCACCATGATCTTGCGTGTGCGCAGGAAATTTTTGAAATTACTACGTTCCCCAACATCTTTATAAGCCGAGGCCCAGCCCCGGGGAACCCTAGCCGCCCCAGCTCCCAACCCTAGCCGCCGCCCGGTCCTGTCGCCGCCGCTGCCGCGCCGTGCCGCCGCCGTCGCCGGACGCCGCCGCCGCCGAGGTTCGCCGCCGCCTCGACTTTCGTGCCATCGGTTTTTTAAAAAAATAGATCGGTTTTCGTCGGTTTTCTTAGATTCGGTTTTTTTAAATAGATCGGTTTTTCCGGTTTATTTAAATAGTGAGCATTCGTCCGTTCGTTCGTTCTAGCGAGCGTTCATTGTTTTTCTTTTTCTCGGATTAAATCCGTGATTTTTCTGATCGCGATTCCTGATCCGATTTTCGTTTTAGGATAACTTTTCGCTCGTTTATCGGAATCAGGCGATTCAAGCGCCTAGAGATTCGTCTCGAAACCCTCTATCTGTTTAACCAACTTAAACAAGATTTTGCTACTGTAAAATTTGCCCTAGATCCAGATTACTAGAACGAAGTTGTTTTTTTCGCCGCTTGACTTTCGTTGCTTCGTTCGATTTGATTCTTTTTGCCAACCGGAGTTCTTAAGTTGAACTTTCTGGTTAGATCTCTTATTTGAGTTTTACCTGTGCATTAGATGAGTACTTATTGTATGCTTGTTTGTTTGTTTGCGGTAGAGTACCCGGAGTGCGCCGCTTGTTACTTCGAATCGTTAGGTTTCGCGGATCATCAGCAAGGCAAGTAACACTTTGATCATACCTTTTCTACTACCCAGTTTTATTGCATTAGATCAATCCTCACACATTACATGATTAGGATCTAATTAAATTGTGGGATGGGAAGCAGATGAGGTAGTACCTATCACCTGTTATTATCAAACCTTTGGGAGTTACTTCTACGTTTGCTTATTATGCCATGCTATGCTAGTAGACGAGGATTGGGTGAGTGATATCCATGACAGATGTGAGATTGTTAATTAATGATTTATCTAAGGTGGCAACTTAAACACACATCTGGGTGGATTGAGGCACCTGGGTATTCCAGGACTTGCCTGTTTTCTTTTGGACCGCCACCCAGGCTCAAAGGGATCATGAGACTATTCATACTAGAAACTTCCGTCTGCAGCCACAAGCTATTATGGGCTCTAGCATAGTTGACTAAGTTATGCGAACTCTTACAGTGGTAGACTAGCAGATGTAGGGGATGTAGGTGGTACGGTCTACCCGATCGTAAGGTGCTAGCGCTTCTGAAAGACTATGTCTCGGTCATCCGTCTTCTCAAACACCATGTAGTGCGAGAAACCAAACGGAGGCGATCGAGTCTTGTGGGGAAAAGTGCGCAAACATCTGCAGAGTGTAACAAACTAATCATGGTTCGCCGTGTCCCCGGTTATGGACATCTTGAGTATCTAGTATTTGGATTTTTCCTGTGAATCTCAACATGTTACTCTAAATTAATTTTGTTGGGTTGTGTTTAATGATGATGCTTAATTGGGATTGAGAATGCTGTCAACCATTCTCAATGTTTAACAACTACCATGATAGTTAAATAAATTTATTCCTTTGAAGTAGGGAAAAATTGGCTTTACGCAAAACTGTAACTATAGAGCTTTCCACCAGCCAAATATGCATATAGTATAGCTATTTCATTCCATTACTCTCTATGTGTTACATTGCCAGCATATTCCATGTGCTGACCCGTTTCGGGCTGCAACATTAATGTTGCAGACTTTTCAGACGATGATTAAGGAATTTTTAGGTCGTGGTTCTATACTCAGTGATGCCGTTGGAGTTGATGGACTCACTTATCTTCCAAGCCTTCCGCTGTTATTGTTATTAGATGGCCTTAAGCCATATTTATTGTAATAAGTTTTTTTTGGGACACTCGATGTAATCAGTGTGTGATTGTTACTCTGTTATAAATCCTCCGAGTACTGTGTGGTGTCAGCATTACTGATCCAGGGATGACACCGGAGCACAGAGATCAGACTGTTTGAGGTCTGGTCGCTACAGAGATGGTATCAGAGCACACACTGACTGTAGGACACGACCACTAAGCTAAAAGACCTAGATCACTATTCACTCTCTTCTCTTCTGACCTCTCATCTTTTCTACTCTTTAGGATGGCGGATGCAAGGAACAAGTTCACGCAACCGGATGAAGATACACCCTTTGGACGACACTTGAAGGAAGTCACTAGATACCTGAACATAGGAGTACCAGGCTTCACGGGAACCTACAACGCTACTTTACCTGAAGAAGAGCACTGGATGATTCAAGTTCAAGTACCAGGAAGGATGTTCATGCCAGTCACCGATCCCATAGAGTTTTCTTTTGATGCACCAACTTGGAGTCTAGGAAAGAGCATGGCAGCTCACATCGCCATGGGACGCATTGGAGAAGTCTACCGCAAGGATCTCAAGGATACTATCTACCAGATTTGTGGGCGCCGAGATGAGCACTGGGAGATGATCAGCACCAGGAAGGATAGATCAATCGCAGCTTTTATCCAGGAGCTAAATCAGCACATTCGACGACAGGAGAACCAGATGTGCACCGACGTGAGAGATCTGAAGAAGGCTAAAACCAGAATCAAGGAAGATTGGAATATTTATGGGAGGCCCTAGGCCAGTAGAGGAAGACGAAGAACCCAAGGAGATTAGTCCGGAAGACTACATCATCATCGACGGCACCGACTCGGAACCAGATAGTAGCGATGATGACTATGTTGATGAAGCAGGAGCAAACATCATGGAGTCTGCAACCGAAGAATATTTCTAGTAGACCACCTCATCAGTAGTAGTAGTCCACCATGTAAATATAGTAGTCCGAGCACTTTTGCGATAGTTAGATCGATTGTATGCCCTTGTTTGATTGATTGAAGTGAATTGTTTGCTTTTGCCTCATGTGCATATGGGTAGTGTTTTCTCTTTAGACCCCCTCTATTCTTATACCTCATCTTTTCTAAAACCCTCAGATGCCTCCGAGACGTGACCCCGGATTTACCTTTCCACCGGAGCTCACCCAGTTGATCCAGCAGCAGAACACATTGATGCAGTTGCTAGTCCAAAATCAGAATCAGGGGAACAACAACAACAACCCACCACCACCACCACCTGTTGAGCACTTAGCCCGTTTTCTTAGGCTGAATCCGCCGATGTTTTCCAGCAGCACCGAGCCGATAGTAGCAGATGATTGGCTCCACAAGAAAGCTAGGGAGTTGACCACAGCAGGATGCACAGATGCGGAGAAGGTGAAGTTTGCCGCGCATCAGCTAGAAGGACCCGCAGCATCATGGTGGGAGAATTTCACAGCCACTTTCCCAGTTGACACTGTCACATGGGACCAGTTTCAGCAGGCTTTTTATACTGCCCATGTTTCAGCAGGAGCTATGGCCATGAAGAAGCGTGAGTTTCGCAACTTGCGCCAAGGAGGAAGGACAGTTGGCCAGTATGTGGAGGAATTTAGTAAGCTAGCACGTTATGCCCCAGATGACGTCGCTACGGATGCAGCGAAGCAGGAGAAGTTTCTAGAAGGACTAAATGATGAGTTGAGCATGCAGTTGATGGTAGCCACCTTCAACAACTACCAGGAGTTGGTAGATCGTGCTCTTATGATTGAAGGCAAGAAGCAGCAAATTGAGAATCGCAAGAGGAAGTATGGACAAGGAAAGTACAATTCAGGAGCTCAGCAGAAGCCACGTTTTACCCCTAGACCGGGAGGGCATTTTCGGCATACCCATGGAGGAGGTAGCTCGCACAATCACAATGGCACCAAGAATGGTAATGGCAACGGAGGAAGCAACGGCCAGAACCGCACCAACCCACCAACCCCAGCCAAGAAGGACCTAAGCCAAGTCACTTGTTTTAAGTGTCAGAAGACCGGACATTATGCCAATGAATGTCCTGAAGGCCAGAATGGCAATGGAAGTTCTGGGAAGAAGCCAAACCCTTTCAACAGGGGACAGGTGAACCACGTTAGCGTGGAGGAGGTTGAAGCTCAGCCCGATGCAGTAATAGGTAAGTTTTTGGTTAAGTCATTTACTGCACTCGTTCTTTTTGATACTGGTGCATCGCATTCATACATCTCAAGGGGATTTGTGGATAAGTATAACCTACCAACCCAAGCCCTTAGGTCGCCCATGTTAGTAACCTCGCCTGGAGTAGAGTATGTGGCTAGTCTATGGTGTGATCGGTTACCATTAAGGATTGGTAACTATGTTTTTCCCTCAGACCTAATAGTATTGGAATCTCAAGGATTGGATGTGATAATAGGCATGGATTGGCTATCAAAGTATGAAGGGAATATAGAATGTGCTAGTAAGTCAATTTTGCTTACCACCCCAGAAGGGAGAAGGATCAAGTATGTATCCCGGCATGTGCCAAAGAGGACTCAAGTAAATTGCCTAACAGGAGTTGTGCAGGAGGAAGTACCAATGGTAAGGGATTTTCCAGATGTATTTCTAGAGGAGTTGCCAGGCATGCCACCGGATAGAGATATTGAGTTTTTGATTGAGCTATTGCCAGGCACAGGGCCAATATCAAAGAGACCATATAGGATGCCAGCAAAGGATTTGGTGGAAATTAAGAAGCAGATTAAGGAGTTACTGGATAAGGGATATATTCGCCCAAGTTCTTCGCCTTGGGGATCGCCAGTACTTCTAGTGGAGAAGAAGGATGGATCGTTAAGGTGAAGGAAATATGCCCTAGAGGCAACAATAAAGTTATTATTTATTTCCTTATATCATGATAAATGTTTATTATTCATGCTAGAATTGTATTAATCGGAAACATAATACATGTGTGAATACATAGACAAACAGACTGTCACTAGTATGCCTCTACTTAACTAGCTCGTTAATCAAAGATGGTTATGTTTCCTAACCATGGACAAAGAGTTGTCATTTTATTAACAGGATCACATCATTAGTTGAATGATCTGATTGACATGACCCATTTCATTAGCTTAGCACCCGATCGTTTAGTATGTGGCTATTACTTTCTTCATGACTTATACATGTTCCTATGACTATGAGATTATGTAACTCCTATGTGCCGGAGGAACACTTTGTGTGCTACCAAACGTCACAACATAACTGGGTGATTATAAAGATGTTCTACAGGTGTCTCCAAAGGTACATGTTGGGTTGATGTATTTCGAGATTAGGATTTGTCACTCCGGTCGTCGGAGAGGTATCTCTGGGCCCTCTCGGTAATGCACATCACTTAAGCCTTGCAAGCATTGCAACTAATGAGTTAGTTGCGGGATGATGTATTACGGAACGAGTAAAGAGACTTCCCGGTAACGAGATTGAACTAGGTATTGGATACCGACGATCGAATCTCGGGCAAGTAACATACCGATGACAAAGGGAACAACGTATGTTGTTATGCGGTCTGACCGATAAAGATCTTCGTAGAATATGTAGGAGCCAATATGGGCATCCAGGTCCCGCTATTGGTTATTGACCGGAGACGTGTCTCGGTCATGTCTACATTGTTCTCGAACCCGTAGGGTCCACACGCTTAAGGTTTCGATGACAGTTATATTATGAGTTTTTATGTACCGAAGGAGTTCGAAGTCCCGAATGAGATCGGGGACATGACGAGGAGTCTCGAAATGGTCGAGACGTAAAGATCGATATATTGGACGACTATATTCGGACATCGGAAAGGTTCCGAGTGAATCTGGTATTTTTCGGAGTACCGGAGAGTTACGGGAATTCGCCGGGGGAAGTATTGGGCCTTATTGGGCCATACGGGAAAGAGAGAGGGGCTGCCTAGGTCAAGTCGCGCGCCCCCCAAGGCCTAGTCCGAATTGGACTAGGGGGAGGGGCTGCGCCCTTTCCTTGTTTCCTACTCCTACTACATGGAAGGACTCCTAGTTGGACTAGGAAAGGGGGGATCCTACTCCCGGTGGGAGTAGGACTCCCCTAGGGCGCGCCATAGAGAGGGCCGGCCCTCCCCTCCTCCACTCCTTTATATATGGGTGCAGGGGGCACCCCATAGACACACAAGTTGATCCACGTGATCATATTCTTAGCCGTGTGCGGCGCCCCCTGCCACCATAGTCCTCGATAATATTGTATCGGTGCTTAGGCGAAGCCCTGCGACAGTAGTGCATCAAGATCGTCACCACGCTGTCGTGCTGACAGAACTCTTCCCCGACACTTTGTTGGATCGGAGTCCGGGGATCGTCATCGAGCTGAACATGTGCTAGAACTCGGAGGTGCCGTAGTTTCGGTGCTTGATCGGTCGGGCCGTGGAGACGTACAACTACATCAACCAAACGCTTCCGTTGTCGATCTACAAGGGTACGCAGATCACACTCTCCCCTCTCGTTACTATGCATCACCATGATCTTGCGTGTGCGTAGGAAATTTTTTGAAATTACTACGTTCCCCAACAGTGGTATCAGAGCCTAGGTTTTATGTGTTGATGTTATATGCACGAGTAGAACACAAGTGAGTTGTGGGCGATATAAGTCATACTGCTTACCAGCATGTCATACTTTGGTTCGGCGGTATTGTTGGATGAAGCGGCCCAGACCGACATTACGCGTACGCTTACGCGAGACTAGTTTTACCGCCGTGCTATGCACACAGGTGACTAGCGGGTGTCAGTTTCTCCAACTTTAGTTGAACCGAGTGTGGCTACGCCCGGTCCTTGCGAAGGTTAAAACAGCACCAACTTGACAAACTATCGTTGTGGTTTTGATGTGTAGGTAAGATTGGTTCTTGCTTAAGCCCGTAGCAGCCACGTAAAACTTGCAACAACAAAGTAGAGGACGTCTAACTTGTTTTTGCACGGCATGTTGTGATGTGATATGGTCAAGACATGATGCTAAATTTTATTGTATGAGATGATCATGTTTTGTAACCGAGTTACCGGCAACTGGCAGGAGCCATATGGTTGTCGCTTTATTGTATGCAATGCAATCGCGCTGTAATGCTTTACTTTATCACTAAGCGGTAGCGATAGTCGTGGAAGCATAAGATTGGCGAGACGACAACGATGCTACGATGGAGATCAAGGTGTCGCGCCAGTGACGATGGTGATCATGACGGTGCTTCGGAGATGGAGATCACAAGCACAAGATGATGATGGCCATATCATATCACTTATATTGATTGCATGTGATGTTTATCTTTTATGCATCTTATCTTGCTTTGATTGACGGTAGCATTATAAGATGATCTCTCACTAAATTATCAAGATAAAAGTGTTCTCCCTGAGTATGCACCGTTGCCAAAGTTCGTCGTGCCCAGACACCACGTGATGATCGGGTGTGATAAGCTCTACGTCCATCTACAAAGGGTGCAAGACAGTTTTGCACACGCAGAATACTCGGGTTAAACTTGACGAGCCTAGCATATGCAGATATGGCCTCGGAACACTAGAGACCAAAAGGTCGAGCGTGAATTATATAGTAGATATGATCAACATAGTGGTGTTCACCATTGAAAACTACTCCATCTCACGTGATGATCGGACATGGTTTAGTTGATTTGGATCACGTGATCACTTAGATGATTAGAGGGATGTCTATCTAAGTGGGAGTTCTTAAGTAATATGATTAATTGAACTTAAATTTATCATGAACTTAGTCCTGGTAGTATTAGCATATCTATGTTGTACACTGTTCAAGATATCTTCCGATATGCCGATAAATCGGCCGATTTATCGCTTACCGTTGTTAGACCGATAAGATAAGTCGGCTGATAAATCAGCCGATATGGCGATAAATCGGCCGATATGCCGATAAACTGGCCGATTTACCCCTTATCATGGGTTGACCGATAAGTTCCCGATAAGCGATATCCCCAACATTGATGTTGTAGATGAATAGCTCGCGTTGTTGCTTCCCTATGTTTGTTTTGATATGTTCCTAGAGAAAAACTATGTTGAAAGATGTTAGTAGTAATGATGCGGATTGGATCCGTGATATGAGGTTTATCCTCATTGCTGCACAGAAAAATTATGTCCTTGATGCACCGCTAGGTGACAGACCTATTGCAAGAGCAGATGCAGATGTTATGAACGTTTGGCTAGCTCAATATGATGACTACTTGATAGTTTAGTGCACCATGCTTAACGGCTTAGAATCAGGACATCAAAGACGTTTTGAACGTCATGGACCATATGAGATGTTCCAGGAGTTGAAGTTAATATTTCAAGCAAATACCCGAGTTGAGAGATATGAAGTCTCCAACAAGTTCTATAGCTATAAGATGGAGGAGAATCGCTCAAGCAGTGAGCATGTACTCAGATTGTCTGGGTACTACAATCGCTTGAATCAAGTGGGAGTTAATCTTCCAGATAAAATAGTGATTGACAGAATTCTCTAGTCACCATCACCAAGTTAGTAGAACTTCGTGATGAACTATAATATGCAAGGGATAACGGATACAATTCCCAAGCTCTTCGTGATGCTAAAATCGACGAAGGTAGAAATCAAGAAAAACATCAAGCGTCGATGGTTGACGAGACCACTAGTTTCAACAAAACCTAAGCCTGAGACTAAGTGCTTCTACTGCAAAGGGACTGGTCACTGGAAGCGGAACTACCCCAAATGTTTGGCGGATAAGAAGGATGGCAAAGTGAACAAAGGTACTTTGATATACATGTTATTGATGTGTACTTTACTAGTGCTTATAGCAACCCCTTAGTATTTGATA
The DNA here is from genome assembly GCA_034509565.1 of Triticum monococcum. Lineage (NCBI taxonomy): Eukaryota > Viridiplantae > Streptophyta > Magnoliopsida > Poales > Poaceae > Triticum > Triticum monococcum. The sequence continues at coordinate 573,801,945 of CM067843.1, forward strand.
CTGGTTCAGTTGCTAAGATTAGTAACTCGAAACGGGAGTTGCAGAATAAACAGAGACTAGTTAAGGGTGAAGTGACGATGTGTATTGGAAGTGGTTCCAAGATTGATATGATCATCATCGCACACTCCCTATACTTTCGGGATTAATGTTGAACCTAAATAAGTATTATTTGGTGTTTGCGTTGAGCATAAATATGATTTGATCATGTTTATTGCAATACGGTTATTCATTTAAGTTAGAGAACAATTGCTGTTCTGTTTACATGAATAAAACCTTCTATGGTCATACACACCAACGAAAATGGTTTATTGGATCTCGATTGTAATGATACACATATTCATAATATTGAAGCCAAAAGATGCAAAGTTAATAATGATAGTGCAACTTGTTTGTGGCACTGCAGTTTATGTCATATTGGTGTAAAGCGCATGAAGAAACTCCATGCTGATGGGATTTTGGAATCACTTGATGCTTGCGAACCATGTCTCTTGGGCAAGATGACTAAAACGACGTTCTCTGGAACAATGGAGCAAGCAACAGATTTGTTGGAAATCATACATACTGATGTATGTGGTCCGATGAATATCAAGGCTTGCAGGGGGTATCATTATTTTCTGACCTTCACAGATGATTTGAGCAGATATGTGTATATCTACTTGATGAAACATAAGTCTGAAACATTTGAAAAGTTCAAAGAATTTCAGAGTGAAGTGGAAATCATCGTGACAAGAAAATAAGGTTTCTACGATCTGATCGCGGAGACAAATATTTGAGTTACGAGTTTGGTCTTCAATTAAAACAATGTGGAATAGTTTCACAAATTCGTGCCACCTGGAACACCACAGCATAATGGTGTGTCCGAACATCATAGTCGTACTTTATTAGATATAGTGCAAATCTATGACGTTTCTTACCGATTTACCACTATCATTTTTGAGGTTATGCATTAAAGACAGCTGCATTCACGTTAAAAAGGGGCACCATCTAAGTCCGTTGAGACAACACAATCTGAACTGTGGTTTGGCAAGAAATCAAAGTTGTCGTTTCTTAAAGTTTGGGGTTGTGATGCTTATATGAAAAAGTTTCATCCTGATAAGCTCAAACCCAAATCGGAGAAATATGTCTTCATAGGATACCCAAAGGAGACTGTTGGGTACACCTTCTATCACGGATCCGAAGGCAAGACATTCGTTGCTGAGAATGGATACTTTCTAGAGAAGGAGTTTCTCTCGAAAGAAGTGAGTGGGAGGAAAGTAGAAAACTTAATAAGGTAATTGTACCATCTCCCTTATTGGAAAGTAGTTCATCCCAGAAATCTGTTCTTGTGACTACTACACCAATTAGTGAGGAAGCTAATGATGATGATCATGTAACTTCAGATCAAGTTACTACCGAATCTCGTAGGTAAACCAGAGTGAGATCCGCACCAGAGTGGTACGGTAATCCTGTTCTGAAAGTCATGCTACTAGACCATGACGAACTTGCGAACTATGAGGAAGCGATGATGAGCCCAGATTCCGCAAAATGGCTTGAGGCCATGAAATCTGAGATGGGATCCATGTATGAGAACAAAGTGTAGACTTTGGTTGACTTGCCCGATGATCAGCAAGCCATAGAAAATAAATGGATCTTCAAGAGGAAGACGGGCGCTAATAGTAGTGTTACTATCTACAAAGCTAGAATTGTCGCAAAAAAAAATTCGACAAGTTTAAAGGTGTTGACTACGATGAGAGTTTCTCACTCGTATCTATGCTTAAGTCTGTCCGAATCATGTTAGCGATTGTCGCATTTTATGAAATCTGGCAAATGGATAAACAAAACTGCATTCCTTAATGGATTTATTAAAGAAGAGTTGTATATGATGCAACCAGAAGGTTTTTTCAATCCTAAAGGTGCTAACAAAATATGCAAGCTCCAACGATTCATCTATGGACTGGTGCAAGCATCTCGGAGTTGGAATACACGCTTTGATAAGTTGATCAAAGCATATAGTTTTATAGAGACTTGCGGTGAAGCCTGTATTTACAAGAAAGTGAGTGGGAGCACTACAGCATTTCTGATAAGTATATGTGTATGACATATTGTTGATCGGAAATAATGTAGGATTATTCTGCAAAGCATAAAGGAGTATTTGAAAGGAGTTTTTCAAAGAAAGACCTTGGTAAATCTGCTTACATATTGAGTATCAAGGTCTATAGAGATAGATCAAGACGCTTGATAAGTTTTTCAATGAGTACATACCTTGACAAGATTTTGAAGTAGTTCAAAATGGAACAGTCAAAGAAGGAGTTCTTGCCTGTGTTACAAGGTGTGAAATTGAGTAAGACTCAAAGCCCGACCACGGCAGAAGATAGAAAGAGAATGAAAGTCATTCCCTATGCCTCAGCCATAGGTTCTATAAAGTATGCCATTCTATGTACCAGATCTATTGTATACCCTACACTGATTTTGGCAAGGGAGTACAATAGTGATCTAGGAGTAGATCACTGGACATTGGTCAAAATTATCCTTATTGGAATAAGGATATGTTTCTCGATTATGGAGGTGAGAAAAAGGTTCGTAGTAAAGGGTTACGTCGATGCAAGTTTTGACACTAATCTAGATGACTCTAAGTCTCGATCTAGATACATATTGAAAGTGGGAGCAATTAGCTAGAGTAGCTCCGTGCAGAGCATTGTTGATATAGATATTTGCAAAATACTTACGGATCTGAATATGACAGACCCATTGACTAAAATTATCTCACAGACAAAACATGATCACACCTTAGTACTCTTTGGGTGTTAATCACATAGAGATGTGAACTAGATTACTGACTCTAGTAAACCCTTTGAGTGTTGGTCACATGATGATGTGAACTATGGGTGTTAATCACATGATGATGTGAACTATTGCTGTTAAATCACATGGCGATGTGAACTAGATTATTGACTCTAGTGCAAGTGGGAGACTGAAGGAAATATGCCCTAGAGGCAATAATAAAGTTATTATTTATTTCCTTATATCATGATAAATGTTTATTATTCATGCTAGAATTGTATTAACCAGAAACATAATACATGTGTGAATACATAGACAAACAGAGTGTCACTAGTATGCCTCTACTTGACTAGCTCGTTAATCAAAGATGGTTATGTTTCCTAACCATAGACAAAGAGTTGTCATTTGATTAACGGGATCACATCATTAGTTGAATGATCTGATTGACATGACCCATTCCATTAGCTTAGCACCCGATCGTTTAGTATGTTGCTATTGCTTTCTTCATGACTTATACATGTTCCTATGACTATGAGATTATGCAACTCCCGTTTACCGGAGGAACACTTTGGGTACTACCAAACGTCACAATGTAACTGGGTGATTATAAAGGAGTACTACAGGTGTCTCCAAAGGTAGATGTTGGGTTGGCGTATTTCGAGATTAGGATTTGTCACTCCGATCGTCAGAGAGGTATCTCTGGGCCCTCTCGGTAATGCACATCACTTAAGCCTTGCAAGCATTGCAACTAATGAGTTAGTTGCGGGATGATGTATTACGGAACGAGTAAAGAGACTTGCCGGTAACGAGATTGAACTAGGTATTGGATACCGATGATCGAATCTCAGGCAAGTAACATACCGATGACAAAGGGAACAACGTATGTTGTTATGCGGTCTGACCGATAAAGATCTTCATAGAATATGTAGGAGCCAATATGGGCATCCAGGTCCCGCTATTGGCTATTGACCGGAGACGTGTCTCGGTCATGTCTACATTGTTCTCGAACCCGTAGGGTCCGCACGCTTAAGGTTTCGATGACAGTTATATTATGAGTTTATGAGTTTTGATGTACCGAAGGAGTTCGTTGTCCCGGATGAGATCGGGGACATGACGAGGAGTCTCGAAATGGTCGAGACGTAAAGATCAATATATTGGACGACTATATTCAAACATCGGAAAGGTTCCGAGTGATTCGGGTATTTTTCGGAGTACCGGAGAGTTACGGGAATTCGAAGGGAGAAGTATTGGGCCTTATTGGTCCATACGGGAAAGAGAGAGGGGCTGCCTAGGGCAGGCCGCGCGCCCCCCCAAGGCCTAGTCCGAATTGGACTAGGGGGAGGGGCTGCGCCCTTTCCTTGTTTCCTACTCCTACTACATGGAAGGACTCCTAGTTGGACTAGGAAAGGGGGAATCCTACTCCCGGTGGGAGTAGGACTCGCCTAGGGCGCGCCATAGAGAGGGCCAGCCCTCCCCTCCTCCACTCCTTTATATACGGGGGCAGGGGGCACCCCATAGACACACAAGTTGATCCACGTGATCATATTCTTAGCCGTGTGCGGCGCCCCCTGCCACCATAGTCCTCGATAATATTGTAGCGGTGCTTAGGCGAAGCCCTGCAACAGTAGTGCATCAAGATCATCACCACGCCGTCGTGCTGACGGAACTCTTCCTCGACACTTTGCTGGATCGGAGTCCGGGGATCGTCATCGAGCTGAACGTGTGCTAGAACTCGGATGTGCCGTAGTTTCGGTGCTTGATCGGTCGAGCCATGGAGACGTACGACTACATCAACCAAACGCTTCCGTTGTCGATCTACAAGGGTACGTAGATCACACTCTCCCCTCTCGTTGCTATGCGTCACCATGATCTTGCGTGTGCGGAGGAATTTTTTTGAAATTACTACGTTCCCCAACATAAGGATGGTTGTTGATTATCGAGGATTGAATGAAGTAACAATCAAGAACAAGTACCCACTACCAATGATTAATGATCTGTTTGATCGATTGCAAGGAGCTAAGGTATTTTCCAAGATCGATCTGCGATCAGGATACCACCAGTTGAAGATTAGAGAACAAGATATTCCGAAGACAGCTTTTACCACCAGGTATGGGCTGTATGAGTATACCGTTATGTCATTTGGTCTGACTAACGCACCTGCCTATTTTATGAACATGATGAACAAAGTGTTTATGGGGTTCTTGGATAAGTTCGTCATAGTGTTCATTGATGATATCCTGGTTTATTCGAAGAACGAAGAGGAGCATAAGGAGCATTTGCGTTTGGTACTTGGAAAGCTCAGAGAACATCAAGTATATGCCAAGTTCAGCAAATGTGAGTTTTGGTTGAAGGAAGTAGGATTCCTCGGACACGTTATATCTGGAGAAGGTATAGCAGTTGATCCCACTAAAGTGGAAACCGTGACCAAGTGGGAAGCCCCAACAACAGTTGGAGAGATCCGGAGTTTTCTTGGACTCGCAGGATACTACCGGAGATTTATTGAGAATTTCTCAAAGATTGCGAAGCCTATGACTGAGTTATTGAAGAAAGATACCAAGTTCATTTGGACGGAGGAATGTGAGGCTAGTTTCCAAGAGTTGAAGAAACGTTTCGTTACCTCACTAGTGTTGATTTTGCCAGACCAGACCAAAGATTATGAGGTGTATTGCGACGCTTCACGTCGAGGACTTGGAGCGGTTCTTATGCAGGAAGAGAGAGTTGTTTCATATGCCTCAAGACAACTGAAGCCTCATGAGTTGAATTATGCCACGCATGATTTGGAGTTAGTATCCATAGTGCATGCATTGAAAACATGGAGACATTTCCTCATTGGAAATCATTGTGAGGTGTACACGAATCATAAGAGTGTGAAGTACATTTTCAAACAGAAGGAGTTGAATCTCAGAAAAAGGAGATGGTTGGAGCTTATCAAGGATTATGATATGAAATTGCATTATCACCCTAGAAAGGCTAATGTAGTAGCTGACGCATTAAGCCGTAAGAGCCATGTCAATACGTTAATGATGGGAGAAATACCAAGGGAGTTAGCCGAAAATCTTCATGAACTGTGTTTGGAAATAATTCGAGAGGCTATGTAGCAGCATTGGAGATTCAGTCAACCTTGATGGATAAAATCAGGGAAGCTCAGAAAGCTGACAAAGAGATTGCCGCTATAAAGGAGAAACTGAGCAAAGGAAAAGCTAAAGGATTTCGTGAGGATAAGCACGACACCATATGGTTTGAACACCGCATTTACGTGCCCAATGACTCGGAGATCAGGAAGTTGATTTTGCAAGAGGCACACGATTCACCGTATTCAATTCACCCAGGTAATACCAAGATGTATTTGGATTTGAAGGATATTTTCTGGTGGACCGAAATGAAGAAGGATATTGCAGAGTATGTAGCAGTTTGTGATGTATGTCAGAGAGTAAAGGCAGAGCATCAGAAGCCAGCAGGATTGTTACAACCATTGCCGATACCCGAATGGAAGTGGGATAAGCTAGGCATGGATTTTATCACGGGACTGCCCAGGACTCGTTCAGGCTATGACTCGATTTGGGTTGTAGTTGATCGATTAACGAAAGTAGCTCATTTCATCCCAGTAAAGACCACTTACACTAGTGCTAAGTTGGCAAAGATATACATGACCAGGATCGTATGTTTGCATGGAGTTCCAAGGAGTATCATATCAGATAGAGGAACCCAGTTTACCTCAAAGTTCTAGAAGCAGCTGCACGAAACTTTGGGTACCAGGCTAGAATTCAGTACAACTTTTCATCCACAGACAGATGGACAGACCGAGAGAGTCAATTAGATTTTTGAGGATATTCTGAGAGCTTGTGCGCTAGATTATGGATCTAGTTGGGACGATAATTTACCATATGCAGAGTTCTCTTAAAACAACAGTTACCAAACCAGTTTAAAGATGGCCCCTTTTGAAGCTTTGTACGGAAGGAGGTGCAGGACACCGTTGTCGTGGGACGAAGTTGGAGACCGCCAGTTGTTTGGACCTGACTTGATTAAAGAGTCTGAACAGAAGGTGAAGCTGATTCGCGATAGGCTCAAGGTAGCCCAGTCCAGACAGAAAAGTTATGCAGATTCAAAATGTAAGGAGATAGTTTACGAAGTTGGAGATATAGCTTATCTTCGAGTATCTCCACTTCGGGGAACAAAGCGTTTTGGAGTTAAAGGGAAGTTAGCTCCATGATTTGTAGGACCATATCGAGTTTTGGAATGTATGGGAGAAGTGGCCTACAAGTTGGAATTGCCCGAAGGATTGTCAGGAGTTCATGATGTGTTCCACGTTTCTCAGTTAAAGAAATGTCACACGGAGATGGCTGACATACCTTTGAGAGACACAGTGCCATTGGAAACTATTCAGTTGGATAACGATTTAACCTACGAGGAGAAACCAGTTAAGATTTTCGAGTTTGCTAGCCGAGTCACCCGCAGCAAGGTTATCAAGTTTTGCAAAGTTCCATGGAGCCACCACACGGAGGATGAAGCCACCTGGGAATGAGAGGAAGATTTACTCAAGGACCACCCTCACCTATATTCTAGCCAACCCGAATCTCGAGGGCGAGATTCATCTTAAGGCGGGTAGGTTCGTAACATCCCAAATTTTCAATTTGGAATGTTATACATTAGATCATCATGCATACCATATTTTATTTTGCATTTTGGTTGATCCTGGAAATTCTACGCAACTCAAGGACCCATGGAGAGAGTTGGGGATTTCGCTATTTTCATATTTGAGTTTTCTCAAATTTTGAGAATAGGATCATTTGATTTTATTTATTTTATCATCAATTATTTCTACTACAAAAATATGAGAGAGGGAATAAAATGACTTTCCCAAAATAAAGAAATATTGAGGATATAATAATAAAATCAAATAAGATTTTATTTCAGAGTTTTTCGGTGTTTTATTTGAATTTAGGAAAAATGTGCATTTTTCAAAATTGCATTTAGGTCCCAAATAAATGTTCACCTTGTGTGGCTTGATTTTAGAAGCCCGTGAAATTTATTTTGGAATTTTTGGAGTCCGTTTAGTATTTCTTTTTATTTTTCTTCCGAGCGGAATAATTTTTTAAAAAAAACGAACCGACCTACGGGCCGTGTCCGACTAGGACTCCGGCCCGAGGGGGCCTTTATAAGCCGAGGCCCAGCCCCAGGGAACCCTAGCCGCCCCAGCTCCCAACCCTAGCCGCCGCCCGGTCCCGCCGCCCGCCACCGCGCCCCCGCAGCCGGACGCCGCCGCCGCCGAGGTTCGCCGCCGCCTCGACTTCCATGCCATCGGTTTTTTTTAAATAGATCGGTTTTTTTAGATTCTGTTTTTTTAAATAGATCGGTTTTTCCGGTTTATTTAAATAGTGAGCGTTCGTCCGTTCGTTCGTTCTAGCGAGCGTTCATCGTTTTTCTTTTTCTCGGATTAAATCCACGATTTTTCTGATCGTGATGCCTGATCCGATTTTCGTTTTAGTATTACTTTCCGCTCGTTTATCGGAATCAGTCGATTCAAGCGCCTAGAGATTCGTCTCGAAACCCTCTATCCGTTTAACCAACTTAAACAAGATTTTGCTACTATAAAATTTTCCCTAGATCCAGATTACTAGAACGAAGTTGTTTTTTCGCCGTTTGACTTTCGTTGCTTCGTTCGATTTGATTCTTTTTGCCAACCGGAGTTCTTAAGTTGAACTTTCTGGTTAGATCTCTTATTTGAGTTTTACCTGTGCATTAGATGAGTACTTATTGTATGCTTGTTTGTTTGTTTGCGATAGAGTACCCGGAGTGCGCCGCTTGTTACTTCGAATCGTTAGGTTTCGCGGATCATCAGCAAGGCAAGTAACACTTTGATCATACCTTTTCTACTACCCAGTTTTATTGCATTAGATCAATCCTCAGACATTGCATGATTAGGATCTAATTAAATTGTGGGATGGGAAGTAGATGAGGTAGTACCTATCACCTGTTATTATCAAACCTTTGGGAGTTACTTCTACTTTTGCTTATTATGCCATGCTATGCTAGTAGACGAGGATTGGGTGAGTGATATCCATGACACATGTGAGATTGTTAATTAATGGTTTATCTAAGATGGCAACTTAAACACACATCTGGGTGGATTGAGGCACCTGGGTATTCCAGGACTTGCCTGTTTTCTTTTGGACCACCACCCAGGCTCAAAGGGATCATGAGACTATTCATATTAGAAACTTCCGTCTGCAGCCACAAGCTATTATGGGCTCTAGCATAGTTGACTAAGTTGTGCGAACTCTTACAGTGGTAGACTAGTAGATGTAGGGGATGTAGGTGGTACGGTCTACCCGATCATAAGGTGCTAGCGCTTCTGAAAGACTATGTCTCGGTCATCCGTCTTCTCAAACACCATGTAGTGCGAGAAACCAAACGGAGGCGATCGAGTCTTGTGGGGAAAAGTGCACAAACCTCTGCAGAGTGTAACAAACTAATCATGGTTAGCCGTGTCCCCGGTTATGGACATCTTGAGTATCTAGTATTTGGATTTTCCTGTGGATCTCAACATGTTACTCTAAATTAATTTTGGTGGGTTGTGTTTAATGATGATGCTTAATTGGGATTGAGAATGCTGTCAACCATTCTCAATGTTTAACAACTACCATGATAGTTAAATAAATTTATTCCTTTGAAGTAGGGAAAAATTGGCTTTACGCAAAACTATAACCATAGAGCTTTCCACCAGCCAAATATGCATATAGTATAGCTATTTCATTCCATTACTCTCTATGTGTTACATTGCCAGCATATTCCATGTGCTGACCCGTTTCGGGCTGCAATGTTAATGTTGCAGACTTTTCAGACGATGATTAAGGAATTTTTAGGTCGTGGTTCTATACTCAGTGATGCCGTTGGAGTTGATGGACTCACTTATCTTCCAAGCCTTCCGCTGTTATTGTTATTAGATGGCCTTAAGCCATATTTATTGTAATAAGTTCTCTTTTGGGACACTCAATAATAAGTGTGTGATTGCTACTCTGTTATAAATCCTCCGAGTACTGTGTGGTGTCAGCATTACTAATCCAGGGATGACACCGGAGCACAGAGATCAGACTGTTTAAGGTCTGGTCGCTACAAATGCAAAAGCAATTTTACTGGCCTTATTGAAGATCCAACTCGTCACATCATAATGAGCCGGCCCTTGGGGGCTACCAATTGCACATGTCAACAATTCAAGGTACACAAGTTTTATTCCATTATATTGAAGGGTCCACTACTCAGTTGGTAAAGCACAAAGCTCTTAGCCTTGTGGACGTGGGTTCAAGCGCCATGATGGGGGTTACATCATATGATTTTCTTTTCAAAAGAAGTATATATAAAGTCCCAGCTCAATATTATCTTACTGAGCCGGCCCTTGGGGCTACACGTTGTTGTTCAAGTCTATATGATCATATTTATAAAGTCCCTACTCATTATTGCATAATGACCCGGCACTTGGGGGCTACACTGGTTGAAGTTTTTTATGAGTATAAGGCAATTACAAGTCCCAGTTTGCTGCAAGCATGACAACCCGGCACTTGGGGGCTACATATATGGAGTATTCAATCTTTACTAGTGACTAAGATGAACAGCATGGATTTCTTCAAAGTGGCAATATTTATATTGAAGCAAGTCTTAAGTCATCACTTTGTTTCTACTCAAGACTTGGGGCTATAGGTAATATGGATATAAGGGAGAAAAATCTTCAAATTCTCGGTTTTGAGTAAACCAGATTGACCCAGCGTCACCAATAACTATGACCCGGCGTCGACAACAATTATGACCCGGTGCTATCAATATTTACAAACCAGATATTTTGGCAATAATAAACCGGCAAGTTCTACAAACTGGCTGAAAGTCAGATGAGTTTTTTTCAAGACCAATATTTTTTTAAACCGGCACTTTGGAAGCCGATTCAAGTGGATTATTTCTTACAATATTTCTCTATAAGATACCAATGTCTGCAAATTGACTCTGAAGCTGGCCTATTGACCCGGATTTCTCAAAAGAAGTATCTGGATTTTTTACATTGACAAAATTGAAACATATCTGCTAAGTAAGATTTACTATGAGATCATGGACATGTATATATAAACAAGGAAATGACAAGGACTTAAGGATGATCAGGTACCGGCTTACAAAATATTTAACCCGGAGCACAACCTGTCAAATTTGTTCTTATGTTTATATCGCAGATTAGTTTAACATGGATAAATCCAAATTAAACTAGGGGATAATGTCGGGGATATACCCCACGGTGTAACTCGGCTGGATGTATGACCCGGATGGATCTTGACGACTCACTCGTGACCCGCCCGGAGCTTGGTGACTCACGGGTAACCCGCCCGATCTTGGCGGCTCATTAGTCCCGGCGGGTGTTTCACATGGAGAACTAGGCCCAAGGCCCAGAAGACCGGCTCATGCTAATGGTGGGCCGGCTTAAGGGGAAAGCATAAGGAATATTCTCCTATAAAAGGAAGCAAGACTGGGACTCTACTTGTAATAGGTTAATCCTAATCCTACTAGGACTAGTCATGTAACCCGCACCTTCAACATATATAAGGAGGGGCAGGGCTCCCCAAAGAGGGACAAGCAATGAAAAACAATCTAGAAGGCTAGACACAACTAGAGGAGCGCCGGCTTACGGCGACTCCCTCATGAGCATAATGAGACCTAGCCACAAACAACATGTAGGGTTTTTACCGGATGATGTTTCCCGAGGCCCGAAGCTGTCTAAATCCTTGTCTTGTGTGTTGATCCGCCACGCGTCTCTCGATTCCGGCCAACCCCTTCAAGCTACCGCATAGATGCATTGGCCTCACGACTAAGTCCTCACACTAGGACATCTGTCATGACAATTCCACGACAGTAAGGATTACCTAATCACAAACCAAATATCTGCGGAAGAGATACTAGAGCTACATGAATTCCCACCTATGAAACTCCCGAAACATTCCGGTTATGTAATCAGGTGTTGGGGATACAGGGGAAGCATAATATCTCACCCAAAACTAGCAAATCCTACATCCAGCTGTATCCATCCTTCAACACATAACCAAGAAACCTTCGGAAATCATTTACCTCAACCTTCGAAAAGCATCTGTTATACGAGTTATGGCAATACTCCCGAACTCCCGCCCCAGTACTGGGTCGCGTCGAGGTTATCTCACCAACAACTGCATAAAAGAGATTTTCGATGTCGACGAAACTCAGGTATTCCAGAATTGCAACGATAAAATTGTGACGACAACACCTCGGAGCCCAACTCCCTGGGACACTGCCACAACCCCTAAATGTCAGGAGGAACCAAGAACAATGTTCTCGTCACAAAACCATAGAAACGATTCCAAGATACCCGTGTGATCCTAAAAAAATTTAGTGAAATTTGAGAAGAGAAGAGCCAAAACTCTACGTCAGGATGACTCACCAGAGCGACGAAGGGACTGGGAGTAAAAAGAATCCTACTCTCCGATATATATAATCCTATAAGACTCAAAACATTTTTCTAGACTCAACAACGTCAGCGATTCGATCAAGTGGGGGGCTCCTAAGTCGGGGAAGGCTCTGATTACCAACTTGTAACACCCACGATGCGGCTATATCTCCCACGTGTTGGAGCATGACTTAGAGGCATAACCGCATTGTAGGCATGTCGCAAGAGGGGTAATCTTTACACATCCCATGTACTGAATAAGAAAGAGGTACAGAGTTGGCTTACAATCGCCACTTCACACAATACATAAATATAGCATTACATCATCCAGAATACAATCAAGGTCCGACTACGGAACCAAAATAAAGACAACCCCAAATGAATAAGATCCCCGATCGCCCCAACTGGGCTCCACTACTGATCATCTAGAAAGGAAACATAGTAACGTCCTGAGTCCTCGTCGAACTCCCACTTGAGTTCAGTCGCATCTCCTGGAATGACATCATCGGCACTTGCATCTGGTTTTGGAAGTAATCTGTGGGTCACGGGGACTCAGTAATCTCACACCCTCGCGATCAAGACTATTTAAGCTTATGGGTAGGAAAAGGTAGTGAGGTGGAGCTGCAGCAAGCACTAGCATATATGGTGGCTAACATACGCAAATGAGAGCGAGAAGAGAAGGCAAAGCACGGTCCAGAAGCTACAAAGATCAAGAAGTGATCCTGAAAACTACTTACGTTCAAGCATAACACTAGACCGTGTTCTCCTCCCGGACTCCGCCGTAAAGAGACCATCACGGCTACACACGCTGTTGATTCATTTTAATTAAGTTAAGTTTCAAGTTCTCTAGAAGCGGATATTAACAAATTCCCATCTACCCATAACTGCGGGCACGGCTTTCGAAAGTTCAAATCCCTGCAGGGGTGTCCCAACTTAGCCCATCACAAGCTCTCACGGTCAACGAAGGATATTCCTTCTCCCAGGACGACCCGATCAGACTCGGAATCCCGGTTACAAGACATCTCGACAATGGTAAAACAAGACCAGCAAAACCGCCCAAATGTGCCGACAAATCCCGATAGGAGCTGCACATATCTCATGCTCAGGGCACACCAGATGAGCGCTCCGTACAACTAAAACCAAACCTCGAGTTTCCCCGAGGGGCACTGTAAAGGACTCTAGTTTGGACCAACACTCACAGGAGCACTAGCCCGGGGGTTTAAAATAAAGATGACCCTTGAGTCCGCAGAACCCAAGGGAAAAAGGATTAGGTGGCAAATGGTAAAACCAAGGTTGGGCCTTGCTGGAGGAGTTTTATTCAAGGCGAACTATCAAGGGGTTCCCATTATAACCCAATCACGTAAGGAACGCAAAATCAAGGAACATAACACCGGTATGACGGAAACTAGGGCGGCAAGAGTGGAACAAAACACCAGGCATAAGGCCGAGCCTTCCACCCTTTACCAAGTGTATAGGTGCATTAAAGTAAACAAGATATAATAATGATATCCCAATAATAAACATGTTCCAACAAGGAACAAACTCCAATCTTCACCTGCAACTAGCAACGCTATAAGAGAGGCTGAGCAAAGCGGTAACATAGCCAAACAATGGTTTGCTAGGACAAGGTGGGTTAGAGGTTTGACATGGCAATATGGGAGGCATGATAAAGCATGTGGTAGGTATCGCGGCATAGGCATAGCAATAGAGCGAGCAACTAGCAAGCAAAGATAGAAGTGATTTCGAGGGTATGGTCATCTTGCCTGCAAAGTTCTCCGAGTTCATGTAAGCTTGATCCTCGTAAGCGTACTCAATGGGTTCCTCGATCACGTACTCGTCTCCCGGCTCTACCCAAGGCAAGAACACAAGAAAAGGAAACCACAATCAACCACGGTGCAATGCGCAAGCAACATGATGCAAAACATGGCATGATATGCGGGATGTAATATGCAATGCATATGCATGCTCCGGAAGAAAAAGATTGAACCATGCCTCAACTTGGCAAACCAAGAGCGCCGCTGGAAAGATGAGTTGATTTTGGTCGAAATTATATAAAGATCACCGGAATCGAATGCACGGTTTGCAAATGGCAAGCAAAACAATAATGGCACAAATCTACGATTAACAGCACGATGCCATCTAGAATGCAACAAGAAACTAAGCTACTGCACTCTAACATAACAACAAAGCACATGGCAGTGATCTACTCAAGATGCTTGACAAAAGATGAACACTGATCTACGGCTAAATCACACAATAGCAGGTTCAAACGAGCATGGCAAAAGTGTAAAAGATATCAGCTTCACAGACTTAGTGAAAATACTAACATGCCAGGAATTAACATCAGGAAGCAATGTTTAGAGCAAGATAACAACATGCTATAGGATTAGAACATAGCAACACAAGGCATGGCATGAAGCTACTCAAAGCATATAACAAAAGTCCTTTACTGACCAAAAGTCAAAAAGAATCAGAAGATATGATGGAACCCATGTAAACATAGCAAGTTTCGTTAACAGATTCAGACTTAGCAGAAAACTGGACATGGCAAAAACAGAGTTACGTAGGCATGTTTGCAAGCTCGATGCACTCACCACAAGGCATTGCATGACAAACTAAGCATACACCCAGGAAGAAGACATGTTCAAGAAGCTAACCATGGCAAGAACCATCTCATAGCATGCAAGGATCAACTACAACAACCTTGGCAAAATTGAATAACATGTAAACAATCTGCCAGGAATATTTTATAGCAAAAGTAGAGCAAGATTGAGTCATGCTAGGGTACTCCATAATTGCAAACAAAGACATGGATGGATATAACATAACAATATCTCAAAATCATCCTTACTGAACATGCTCAAAAGAGGCATGGATCACTCTGTAGGAACATGAATACATGGCATAAAAATAACATCAGGGAAATGACTTAGAAGAATTCTAAGTCCCTGAAATCAGCAACATCACGAGAGCTACTTTGCATGCTTGTGCTAGTCACCACATTGATCACAAAAATACATGGCATACACCCTTGTAAAGATGGCATGGCATAGCCCAAAACACATGTAGGGCTCAAGTTCATAGGAGGCACACATTAATCATGGCAAAAATGACAAATGCTCATAATCTGATAAGAATCGGGAACTAACATTATGAAGCACTCTTGAAACATCATTTTAGGCATCAAGATGGACTCAAACAAGCATGGTGCAATGGAACAAAATGAAGAGCGCATCCAGACGAACAATTTGATATATCACACGCGCGAAACGGGGCTACGGGTGATGAGATATGGTATGATGCAGAAAAATGACTTAGAGAGGAAATTGGGTCAACCCTAATGTCCAGATCTGGATCGGGGCGCAGAAGCCGAGGCACGTCGGACCTCTCGCCGGAGCAGAGGGACGCGGTGGCCGGAGTCGAGGGAGGCGGTGGCCGAAGTCAAGGGAGGCGGTGGCCGGAGCAACAGAGCTCGCCGGAGGAGGCGCGGGGCCGGAGCGGGCGTGGCCGGGGCCGGGGAAGGCGCGGGTGGCGGCGGCCACGGGCGCGGCCGTGGGCTGCGGCGATGGGCGGCCGCAGTCGCCGGGCGGTGTGGTGCGGACAAGGTGGCCGGCGAAGGCGGCGGCAGAGCTCTCCGGCGCGGGGCGGCGGAGCTGTGGAGCCGGGCGGTGGGGCGCGCGGGGGGACGCGAGAGGCGGCGATGGGCCGGGCGGGCCCGCCGGGCCGCGGCGACGGGTGGCGCCAGAGGTGCCACGTGGCGCCCTCTGGTTGGCTGCAGGCGGCGGCCCGATTAAGTCCGGTCCGGGACGGACATGTCCCGCGGGCGAGAGGGAAAGATCTAGGGTTTCATCACGAATTTCGGAGGCGAAGGAGTATTTATAGATTCTGGGAGCTAGGAGAGTCCAAATGGAGTGCGGTTTTTGGCCACACAATCTTGATCGAACGGCCGAGAGGATGGAGGGGATTTGGATGGGTTTTGCGCCACTTTGAAGGGGTGTTGGGCTGCAACACACACGAGGCCTTTACGGTTCCTCGGTTAACCGTTGGAGCATCAAACGAACTCCAAATGGTACGAAACTTGAGAGGCGCTCTACCGGTAGTGTACCAAGGCCGCTTGTCAAGTCTCGGTCCAATCTGAGAACGTTTAACACCCGCACACGAAAAGAGCTAAAAGGGGGCGCCGGATGACGTAGGAGTGCCGGAATGCAAAACGGACAACGGGGAAAATGCTCGGATGCATGAGACGAACACGTATGCAAATGTGATGCACATGATGACATGATATGAGATGCATGACATAGACAAAATGCAAAACTAAGACAAAACCCAACCACGAGGGAATATCATAACTTAGAGCCGAAAATGGCAAGAGTTGGAATACAAATATGGCAAGTTACAAACGGGGCGTTACATCTTTTCTACATCATGTCGTCGTTCTTATTGCATTACTCCTTTTCTCCATGAACTTAATATACTAGACGCATGCTGGATAGTGGTCGATGTGTGGAGTAATAGTAGTAGATGCAGGCAGGAGTCGGTCTACTAATCTTGGGCGTGATGCCTATGTAATGATTGTTGCCTGGATATCGTCATGATTATTTGAAGTTCTATCAATTGTACAACAGTAATTCGTTCACCCGCTGTTTGCTATTTTTCTCGAGAAGCCACTAGTGAAACCTACGGCCCCCGGGTCTCTTTCTCATATTATTTGCCTTTGCGATCTACTTTTCCTTTGCATTTATTTTCAGATCTACTAATCCAAAAATACAAAAATACTTTGGTGCACTTTATTTTATTTGTGATCTATTTATTCAATCTATTACAACTATCTCCCGTCCACGCACCAATTTCTGGCGCCGTTACCCGAAAGGGATTGACAACCCCTTTAACACGTTGGGTTGCGAGTAATTGTTATTTGTGTGCGGGGGCTGTTTACGTTGTGTTGCTTAGTTCTCCGACTGGTTCGATAACCTTGGTTTCATATCTGAGGGAAATATCTACCGCCGTTATGCTGCATCATCCCTTCCTCTTTGGGGAAATACCGACGTAGCTTCAAGCTACATTAGAATGCAGTTGTCTCTAATGCATAACCCCAAAATGATAGTGGTAAATCGGTAAGAGACATCATAGATCGCACCATACCTAATAAAGTACGTTTACAACGTTCGAACACACCATTACGTTGTGGTGTTCCAGGTGGCGTGAGTTGTGAAACTATTCCACATTGTTTTAAATGAAGGCCAAACTCCTGACTCAAATATCCGCCTCCGCGATTAGTTCGTAGAAACTTTATTTTCTTGTTATGATGATTCTCCACTTCACTCTGAAATTCTTTGAACGTTTCAAATGTTTCAGACTTGTGTTTTATTAAGTAGATATACCCATATCTGCTCAAATCATCTGTGAAGGTCAGAGAATAACGATACCCGCCGCGAGCCTCAACACTCATCGGACCGCATACATCGGTATGTATTATTTCCAATAAGTTAGTGGCTCGCTCCATTGTTCCGGAGAACGGAGTTTTAGTCATCTTGCCCATGAGGCAGGGTTCGCAACCATCAAATGATTCTTGATCAAGTGATTCCAAAAGTCCATCTGCATGGAGTTTCTTCATGCGCTTTACACCAATATGACCTAAACGGCAGTGCCACAAATAAGTTGCACTATCATTATCGACTTTGCATCTTTTGGCATCAATATTATGATTATATGTATCACCACGATCGAAATTCAACAAAAATAGACCACTCTTCAAGGGTGCACGACCATAAAAGATATTACTCATATAAATAGAACAACCAATATTCTCTGATTTAAATGAATAACCATCTCGCATCAAACAAGATCCAGATATAATGTGCATGCTCAACGTTGGCACCAAATAACAATTATTCAGGTCTAAAACTAATCCCGAAGGTAGATGTAGAGGTAGCATGCTGACGGCGATCACATCGACCTTGGAACCATTCCCGGTGCGTATCGTCACCTCATCCTTAGCCAATCTTCGTTTAATCCGTAGCCCCTGTTTCGAGTTGCAAATATGAGCAATAGAACCAGTATCAAATACCCAGATGCTACTACGAGCATTATTAAGGTACACATCAATAACATGTATATGAAATATACCTTTGTTCACTTTGCCATCCTTCTTATCCGCCAAATACTTGGGGTAATTCCGCTTCCAGTGGAAGCACCCAGTTTCAGGCTTGGGTCCGGACTTGGGCTTCTTCCCAGGAGTGACAACTTTCTTGCCATTCTTCTTGAAGTTCCCCTTCTTTCCCTTGCCCTTTTTTCTTGAAACTAGTGGTTCTGTTAACCATCAACACTTGATGCTCTTTATTGATTTCTACCTCCACAGCTTTGAGCATGGCAAAGAGCTCGGGAGTTGTCTTATCCATCCCTTCCATATTATAGTTCATCACAAAGCCTTTGTAACTTGGTGGTGGTGATTGAAGAACTCTGTCAATAACACTATCATCCGGAAGATTAACTCCTAGTTGAGTCAAGTGGTTATGGTACCCAGAGATTCTGAGTATGTGTTCACTGACAGAACTGTTCTCCTCCATCTTGCAGCTATAGAACTTGTTGGAGACTCCACATATCTCAACTCAGGAATTTGCTTGAAATATTAACTTCAACTCCTGGAACATCTCATCTGGTCCATGACGTCCAAAATGTCTTTGAAGTCCCGATTCTAAGCCGTAGAGCATGGCACACTGAACTATAGAGTAGTCATCAGACCGCGTCTGCCAGACGTTCAAAATGTCTACATTAGCGGGAGGGGGCTTGTCACCTAGCAGTGCATCAAGGACATAATTCTTCTATGCAGCAATGAGGATAATCCTCAAGTTACAGACCCAGTCCGTGTAGTTGCTACCATCATCTTTCAACTTAGCTTTCTCTAGGAATGCATTAAAAATTAAGGGAATGGTAGCACGGGCCATTGATCTACAACATAGATATGCAAAAACTATCAGGACTAAGTTCATGATAAATTAAGTTTGATTAATCATATTACTTAAGAAGTCCCACTTAGATAGACATCCCTCGAGTCATCTAAATGATCACGTGATCCATATCAACTAAACCATGTCCAATCATCACGTGAGATGGAGTAGTTTTCAATGGTGAACATCTCTATGTTGATCATATCTACTATATGATTCACGTTAAACCTTTCGGTCTCCAGTGTTCCGAGGCCATGTCTGTACATGCTAGGCTCGTCAAGTTTAACCCGAGTATTCCGCATGTACAAAATTGTCTTGCATCCGTTGTATGTGAACGTAGAGCTTATCATACTGAATCATCATGTGGTGTCTCGGCACGACGAACTGTCACAACGGTGCATACTCAGGGAGAACACTTATACCTTTAAATTTTAGTGAGGGATCATCTTATAATGCTATCGCCGTACTAAGCAAAATAAGATGCATAAAAGATAAAAATCACATGCAATCAAAATATGTGACATGATATGGCCATCATCATCTTGTGCCTTTGATGTCCATCTCCAAAGCACCGTCCCGATCTCCATCTTCACCGGCTTGACACCTTGATTTCCATCATAGCGTCGTGGTCGTCTCACCAACTATTGCTTCTACAACTATTGCTAACGCATAGTGATAAAGTAAAGAAATTGCATGGAGTTTGCATTTCATACAATAAAGCGACAACCATAAGGCTCCTTCCAGTTGCTGATAACTTTTATAAAACAAGATCATCTCATATAATAATGTATATCACATCGTGTCTTGACCATATCACATCACAACATGCCTTGCAAAAACAAGTTAGACATCCTCTACTTTGTTGTTGCAAGCTTTACGTGGCTGCTATGTGCTTCTAGTAAGAACCATTCTTACCTACGCATCAAAGCGACAACGGTGATTTATCAAGTTTGCTGTTTTAACCTTCAACAAGGACCGACCATAGTAAAATTTGATTCAACTAAAGTTGGAGAAACAGAAACCCGCCAGCCACCTTTATGCAAAACTAGTTGCATGTCTGTCGGTGGAACCGGTCTCATGAACATGGTTAGGTAAGGTTGGTTCGGGTCGCTTCATCCAACAATACCGCTGAATCAAAATAAGACGTTGGTGGTAAGCAGTATGACTATTGATACGTCTCCAACGTATCTAATGAAGTATTCATGCTATTTTATTATCATTCTTGGATGTTTTACAATCATTTTATAGCAATTTCATATCATTTTTTTGGACTATTGACCCAGTGCCCAGTGCCAATTGCTATTTTTTGCTTGTTTTTTACATCGCATGAAATCAATATCAAACGGAGTCCAAACACCGCGAAACTTTTTGTGGATTTTCTATGGACCAGAAGACATCCAGTGGGCCAGAGGAGCACCTGGGGGTGCCCAAGGGGGCACAACCCACCAGGGTGCGCCTGGGGGCCCAGGCGTGCCCAAGTGGGTTGTTCCCACCTCGGTGGCCTCCCACACCCCCTCTTTGCCCTATAAAATCTCAAATATTATTCCAAAAACCCTCGAGGAAAACGCTAGATCAGAAGTTCCGCCGCTGCAAGGCTCTGTAGCCACCGAAAACCAATCTAGACCCAGTTCCGGCACCCTGCCGGAGGGGGGAATCATCCCCGGTGGCCATCTTCATCATCCCGGCGGCCACCACGATGAGGAGGGAGTAGTCCACCCTCGGGGTTGAGGGTTTGTACTAGTATATATGTGTTTAATCTCCCTCTCGTGTCCTTGAGATGTCATGATCTTGATGTATCGCGGGCTTTGTTAATATAGTCGGATCATATGTTGTTTTCCCCTCTCTATCTTGTTGTGATGAATTGAGTTTTTTCCTTTGAGATTTTGTTGTTATCGGATTGAAACCTTGTATGGATTTGAGAGCACTTGATATATGTCTTGGATATGAATACTTGTGGTGACAATGGGGTATCATATTGATTCACTTGATATGTGTTTTGGCACTCAACTCGCGGATTCCTGCGATGACATTGGGGTAATCTACGCATAGGGGTTGATTCACGTTCTTGTCTTTGTTTCTCCGGTAGAAATCTTGGGGAACTCTTTGAGGTTCTTTGTGTTGGATTGAGTATTATGAATTTGAAATTATTTGGTGTTATTTTAGTACGAGCTCTTGGATAGATCGATCGAAAAGAATAGCTTCGAGGTGGTTTTGTACCCTGCAAATGATTTCTTCGTATGTTCTCCGCTAGATAGGAACATTGGAGTGATTCTTCGTTGCATGTTGAGGGACGGTTATATGATCCAATTATATTAGCATTGTTGAGAGATTGCACTAGCGAAAGTATGAACCCTAGGACTCTTTTTAAGCATTGCAATACCGTTTTTGTGCCCGTTTTACTATTTGCTACCTTGCTGTTTTTATTTATTCAGATTATAAAAATATATTTCTACCATCCATATTACACTTTTATCACCATCTCTTCGCCGAACTAGTGCACCTATACAATTTGCCATTGTATGAGGTGTGTTGGGGACACAAGATATTTCTTGAATTTGGTTGCAGGGTTGTTTGAGAGAGACTATCTTCATCATATGCCTCCCACGGATTGATAAACCTTAGGTCATCCACTTGAGGGGAAATTGCTAGTATCCTACAAAACTCTGTGCTTGGAGGCCCAACACGTGTCTACAAGAATAAAGTTGCGTAGTAGACATCAACTATCACCGCCCACAACTCTTTGTGTTCTACTCGTGCATATCATCTACGCATAGACCTGGCTCTGATACCACTGTTGGGAAATGGAGCATGCAATTTCAAAAAAATTCCTACGCTCACGCAATATCTATCTAGGAGATGCATAGCAATGAGAGGGGGGGAGTGTGTCCACGTACCCTCGTAGACTGAAAGCGGATGCGTTTGACAACGTGGTTGATGTAGTCAAACTTCTTCTCGTTCCGAACGTACGGCACCTCCGAGTTCTGCACACGTTCAGCTTGATGACGTCCCTCGAACTCTTGATCCAGCAAAGTATCGAGGGAAAGTTTCGTCAGCACAATGGCGTGGTGACGGTGATGCTGAAGTGATCCGCGTAGGGCTTCACCTAAGCACTACGAGAATATGACCGGAGGCGTAAACTGTGGAGGGGGGCGCCTCAACATGGCTAATAGATGGTTGTGTGTTCTAGAGGTGCCCCCCCCCCCCACACACACACACATATATATATAGGTTGGAGGGGAGGAGAGGCAGCCAGGGGGCGCCCCAAGTAGGAGGAATCCTACTTGGGGTCCTCCCAATTCGGCCTCCCCCTTTCCTATTCCTATTCGGAGTAGGAAGGGAAGAGGGGGAAGGGGGAATCCTTTTTCCTTTTTCCTTTCCTTCTTTTCCTTTCCTTCTCCAATTTGGCCAGCCCATATGGGGGGCGCACCAGACCCTTTGTGGCTGGTTTGTTTCCCCTCTTGGCCCATAAGGCCCATATCTTTTGTCGGGGGTGCCCGGAACCCCTTCCGATGACCCGATAAGTACCCGGTGCATCCCGAAACACTTCCGGTGTCCGGATACCATCGTCCTATATATCAATCTTTACCTCAACCATTTGAAGACTCCTCGTCATGTCTGTGATCTCCTCCGGGACTCCGAACAACATTCGATCACCAAATCACATAACTCATATAATACAAAATCATCATCGAACGTTAAGCGTGCGGACCCTACGGGTTCGAGAACTATGTAGACATGACCGAGACACCTCTCCGGTCAATAACCAATAGCGGAACCTGGATTCTCATATTGGTTCCTACATATTCTACGAAGATCTTTATCGGTCGAACCGTTATGACAACATACGTTATTCCCTTTGTCATCGGTATGTTACTTGCCCGAGATTCGATCATCGGTATCTTCTAGCTCAATCTCGTTAACGGCAAGTCTCTTTACTTGTTTTGTAATACATAATCATGTAACTAACTCATTAGTCACTTTGCTTGCAAGGCTTCTTATGATGTGTATTACTGAGAGGGCCGAGAGATACCTCTCCGATACTCGGAGTGACAAATCCTAATCTCAATCTATGCCAACTCAAGAAACACCTTCGGAGATACCTGTAGAGGATCTTTATAATCACCCAGTTACATTGTGACATTTGATAGCACATAAGGCATTCCTCCGGTATCCGGGAGTTGCATAATCTCATAGTCGGAGGAATATGTATTTGACATGAAGAAAGCAATAGCAATAAATAGAACGATCAATATGCTAAGCTAACGGATGGGTCTTGTCCATCACATCATTCTCCTAATGATGTGATCCCGTTCATCAAATGACAACACATGTCTATGGTTAGGAAACTTAACCATCTTTGATTAACGAGCTAGTCTAGTAGAGGCTTACTAGGGACACTGTGGTTTGTCTATGTATCCACACATGTATCAAGTTTCTAGTTAATACAATCTTAGAATGAATAATAAAAATTTATCATGATATAAGGAAATATAAATAAATACTTTATTATTGCCTCTAGGGTACATTTCCTTCAAAAGCTCCCACGGCTCCTGCTCGACGAGAGGGACTAGGTGGTTGACGTGCATGCAGAACGTGTCGGTGAGGTTCCCTTTGAGGGTACAAAGGTACAATTCCCTTGTCACGTTGCTAAGGTTTGGGCTGCGCTGGTGGAGAATGGGTGTGGTGAGATGCAAGTAACACGCTCATAGGAGGAGAGTGAGGGGTGTCGCATGATCCTAAAACTGGGGTGGGTGGTAGTATCTCATCTTTAGTGTTGCAGCCCTGCTATACCCCTCCACCTGCACTCCCCCATCCCATCTTCTGTTGTCTTGCATATCCACCATCCTCTCGTCCCTCTACCACTCCATCACCATGGGACCCCTTTGTCTTGATCTGCAGCAACCGGGAGCACGTCTAGTTCTTCATGCGTGGAGTGGGACTCGTTGTGTGGTGTGCTCGCCACCAAGGCTAGGGGCGATGTCTGATTGCGGTGGCAACTCTTTTGTGGACGCTCTCCGGCCAGATCCGATTGGATTTGGCGACTGGTGCCTGGTGTGCGTTGGGCTCTCTATTGGATGTGTACCATGGCGGCAAGGTGTTGGTCTCCGTCATGTCGGTCTACAGCGTGGTGGTGGTGATCCAAATCCAATCGAGTGTGGATGGTGGTGGCTGCAAACTGTAATGCATTGACTACCTATGGCTCCATGACAACGGTTGACGGAGTCGGTTCCGACGAATCTCTAGCAGGTGTCTCGATCTAGTTGAAGGAAATATGCATTAGAGGCAATAATAATGTTATTATTTTATTTCCTTATATCATGATAAATGTTTATTATTCATGCTAGAATCGTATTATCAGGAAACATAATACTTGTCATGGAATTGTCACGACAGATGTCTTTAGTGCGAGGACTTAGTCGCGAGGCCAACGCATCTATGCAGTAGCTTGAAGGGGTTGGTCGGAATCGAGAGACGCAAGGCGGATCATCATACAAGACGAGGATTTAGACAGCTTCGGGCCCCGAGAAACATCATCCGGAATAGCCCTACATGCTGTTTGTGGCTAGGTCTCATTATGCTCATGAGAGGAGTCGTCGTAAGCCGGCTCCTCCTTTGTGTCTAGTCCTAGATATTGTTTCTTGTTTTTCGTCCCTCTTGAGGAGCCCTGCCCCTCCTTATATAAGTTAGAGGGGCGAGTTACATGTGGAGTCTTAGTAGGACTAGGACTAGTCTATCTTTTCTTACAAGTTGAATACAAGTCCGGGTCTTGCTTCCTCAAGAAGGAAATATTCGTCATCCCTTTCCTCTTAAGCCGGCCCACCATCACATGAACCGGCCTTCTGGGCCTTGGGCCTAGTCTTCTATCTGACCCGCCGTCGGGGTCATCCGTGAGTCGTCAGGCTCGTGAGTTGCCAGACCAGTGAGCCGCCAGACCCGTGAGTCGCCAGTCCTCCGGCGGGTCATCGATGAAGCGCCAAGTCCAACCGGGTCATACTTCCGGCCGGGTCATACCGCGGGGTATATCCCCGACATTAGCCCCCAGTTTAATTTGGATTTATCCATGTTAAACTGATCCTGTAAAACAAACACAAGAACAAATTTGACAGATTGTGTCTCGGGTTAAAATTTATTGTAAGCCGGCACCTGATCATCCTTAATTCCTTGTGCTCCGGGTTAAATATTCTCCTGAGACGGGACCTGATTATCCTTAAGTCCAATTGTCATTTCCTTCATCTAGAAAATCCGGGTCAATAAGCTAGCCTCATACTCAATTTGTTGATGTTGGTTTCTCGTAGAAAAATACTGTGAAGAATAATCCACTTGAGTCGGCTTCCAAGGCGCCGGCTTAATAAACATATTGGACTTAAGATTCATCTGGTGATCTGCCGGTTTAAAGATGTAGAGGCTGGCGATCAAAATTGCCGGCTTGTAAATATTGATAACACCGGGTCATAACTGTTGCTGATGCCGGGTTAATCTTATGATGACGCCGGGTAATAAACTTTGCAGATTTCTCTGATAATAATATAATACCTGACTTGCTCAAAACTAATAATTTGAAGTTATTCATCCCTTATATGCATATCACCTATAGCCCCCAAGTGTCGGGTTGTCATGCTTGCAGCAACCTGGGACTTGTAACTGCCTTATGCTCATAAAGATTTCAACCAGTGTAGCCCCCAAGGGCCGGGTCATTATGCAATAATGAGCAGGGACTTTGTAAATATGATCATGTAAACTTGAGCCACAACGTGTAGCCCCCAAGGGCCGGCTCATTTAAGATGTGATGAGTCGGGTCTTCAATAAGTTGAGCAAAAATGACTTTGCATTAGCCCTCAAGTGCCATGGTGCATGCTGGCGGTGACATGGGACTTGTATGTTCGATGTAATCTTGATTTGAACAATGTAGCCCCCAAGTGCCGGGTCATAAGCCTGCAGCGACTCGGGACTATTTCCTCCATTGTAAAATAAATCATGCCCATTGATAAAAATAATAGCCGTTGCGCTAAAGCGACTTTGAAAACCTCAATCATAACATTGGTTATTGATAATCACAATAGAAATCCAGCCATGTTGGCTATTCAAGATTTGAATAATATAATCTGGCAGCTCTTGGCCGATGACGACTTAATGCGCATTCATTATAAGCCGGAATTTTTGTAACCCGGTGGCCTATAGCCCTTGAGAAAATCAATAATTGATAACCCTTTTAGGACACCAATTTCAGTGATGAGCTTGGACTGGAGCATTTATATAAGTCATAGTTCTGCAAATCCTGCACAGAGTTTAAACAACATATGTCCTGGCGACTTAATGTCAAGAGCCAGGGCGGGTAACCACCCAAATGTAGTCTTACCCTGCACACAAGTAGATCACGAGAACCCTTGGTGGTTTACCGCAGGGCGGGTCATAATACCTTACATATAACCACTATGATATTGAATTTGTACTGCCGGTTTACATGACCTGTGAAGTGAGGGTGAGAACCCAATTCTGTAAAAGCCAACACATATGATGTTTGTTATGTGCTGACAACTTTATTGATCAAGGTTAAGCCGGTGGAATCAAAGCCACTCCCTTGATGCTTTCAAATATGATCAAAAAAGTCTCAAGACAAAGTCAAATAACTGCGATTGCAAAAAACTGTACAAGAAACAGACAAAATTTTGAGGCTTATGATTCGAATACGATCAGTAAACCATTCCAAAGGGGTTAAGCTAAGATTCGAATATGATCATATAGCCCCCAGTGGCTTTGGCAATGCCGATCAAGAGGGTATCGATAGCTATGTTCTCTTTGGTTCGAATACATCTATTTTTGAACAGGAAGCCCCCAAATGATCTTAAGAGTTGTTTAGCGACGCTGATTCGAATACAATTCACGTCGATTCCCAAAGGGGTTGAGCTATGATTCGGATACGATCAAGAAGCCCCCAAGTGGGTTCAGCAGTTTGCCAATCAAAAGGGTATCGACAGCTATGTTCTCTTTGGTTCGAATACGACCTATGTTTAAACAGGAAGCCCCCAAGTGACCATATAAGTTTTGGCATTGCGCCCATCAAGAGGGTACTGATAGCTATGCTCGATGAGCAGGAAGTCCCCAAGTGACCATAGTAAGATAAGCCGTAAGGCAGGATACCAATGTTTGAACCGCGCATCATGGCAGCAAGTTCTTTTTGGCAACCTTTAATTTTTCTTAGAACTCGAACTTGCGAGAGATTAATTTTTTTTGAACCGGAACTTTAAACCGAATTTGAAAGCTTCAAAAATTTGTGAGGGACAAATTTACCTTTGGCCGGCTTTTGAACCGGATTTGAGAGCTTCAGTGCTTTGTGGGAGAAAGATGTCTCTTGAACCGGATTTTAAACCAGAGTCCTTATTTTGAGCCGGAAATCTTCTGATGGCTTTTTAAATTTTCATCGATCTAGCAGTAATCTCCGGGGCCGGGTTATTTTTCCCTTCAATGACCCGGAGTTCTTGAATTTATTTAAACCGAGTCATACCATTGTAGCCCCCGAGTCTCAAGACGACTCAAGGAGTTGGCTTGAGATTCTCCATATTTGACCATAGCCGAAGGTGTATATCATTGGCGTTGATAGCACGATGTGAATCCACAGAAGGTTGAGGTGACTGCGGCGAGTTATAAATGATCCCGTATGAGCCGTGTCAGCAACTCGGCCAATGGTTCCTTTCAACTGGCTGTTTGAAGTTAACCAAACTGTATTGGTGGTGACTTATGCGCCTGCCCATTGAACCATCCAGTGCAGACGGCGGCTGATAATATATGATAATTTGCCTCCAATTTGTTGGAAGAAAACCGGGCTTCCCAAATAGTGACTTGCTCATATTTAATAAACAGCTCATCCAGACAAGTGGGGCCCGGTGTGTTGATGTAGACCAGGCCGCGAGAGACGGACGGTAAAGACGACCTCAGCATCAGAGGCGGCTCAGACAAGTGAACCGACCGCGGTGTTGTAAACTGGCACGAACGGGCGGGTCAACCACATCGTTTTGATGTAGTGAACAATTGTCCTGCATCAAAAAACATCGCAAGCCAGAGTAATTGTTTTTTGACAAAAGGAATATGTGCCAAAATTATATTTAGAAGGATATCACCTGATTCGCCCGGACAACAGATGAGTCGGCCGTGGCATTGTAAACCGACGTGGATGGGAGAGTCGGCCACGGGGTCGGACAGGTAAGTCGCCCATAGTGTTGTAGCCCGTCGTGGACGAGCGAGTTGTCCTCCATGTTGCAAGCTGGTGCGGACACGTGAACCGGCCGCGAGGATGGACGGACGAGTCGTCCATGGCGTTGTAAGGCAGTGCAGACGGGCGAGTCACGTGGCGTGTTTTGATGTAAACTGAACCGCGACACTCGTGCCCGTGGAGCCACGCGGCACAGCCGAACGTGCATCCGCGGTATAACACCACTCCCTTTTCCTTTAATAGTTGTCCTGCATAAAAAATATTACAGGCCAAAATGATTGTTCTTCGATGAAAACAATACTAAACTTATAAAATAAATTTAGATAGATGTCACCTGATTTGTTCGGACGACGAATGATTCATACACAACGTCCGTAGATAACCTGGTTACAGTACGGCCCGTCCGCTGCCAACAGAAAACTTCCTTTCCGCAACCAGTCCTTTTGCAGAGGTGGAAGCAGAACCGGCGTGGATGGGTCACGCGCAGGGCGAGGTGGCCTGCCGCAGAAGCCACAGCATAGTTGAGGAAGAAGCTGGGGGCACGGGCCGTGGTTTTGCTCTGCCGTGGGCATGATCATCTTTTTTAACAGCGGTCTTTGATCCTTCCAAGTCTCTGTTAGCATCAAATCGTGGTTCAGTAGCCCCACTGCAAGATTCATCAGAGTAACAACCAAACGAGTTTTCTTCAGAGCGACCAGCTGTGTCAATCCACTGGATAATACTGATAAGTAATCTCTCCAATCACTATAGCGATGAAACAGACTTCAGATATATATAGCGCTTCTGTCCTTTACTGCGAAAACCAAGTTCTTTCCTTCGGATGTTTGGCAGCGGCAATTGATCTTTCAGTTTCTTCTTGTGTGTAGAGGCAGACGCGACAAGGTATTAACAACCAGTGGAAGCACGGCGGCCGAGGCCAGCGGCGGCTCGCGACAGAGCGCAGCTCGGACGCGGCACCACAGAAGCGGAGGCGACGGGGGCGCGGGTCGCAGCCAACGCGGACGGGGCAGTGCCAGCGCGAGGCGAACCGGTGGCGGCCTCGGGCGTAGAAGACGCCGGTGAGGCGGGCAACGGCAAGGCGGTCGCAGGAGGCGGGTCAAGCGGCGTGCAGCCTGCGATCCCGCGCGGTGGCGGAACTGGAATCCGGCCCGGGCCAGTGGAGGTGGAGGCGAGCGGAGGTGACCCGGAGCAACTGGAACAGGTGGGCCGTGGTCTCCTCGGCAGAGGGGCTCGGCGATGCGAAACGGAGTCCAGGTGCGGGCGGCTCTCAGCCGGGAGTAAGCCGGACTGGAGTGGAGACGGCCGACGGATTGGAAGCCGGAGGCGGAGTGAGTCACAGCAGCAAGGTGCGCCAGCGAAGGGAAAACCACATCGGCGAGCAGAGCGGCGGGTCATGATGGCTCAGAACCGTGGCCGGCTCAATATCTTCCATAGCAGTGAGGCGACTTCGGAGACAACGACTCGAATCGGAGCGGCGGGTCAGAGAGGCACCGTCCATGGGCGGCTCAGGAGGCCGTGGCGCTTCACAGCAGTGGTCGGAGCGGGCCTGCGGCGGCGGCCTGGAACCGGGCGGCGGAGGTGACCCGGTGTGGAGGACGGCGACGGCTCGGAAGCCGCCGGGGCGTACGCAAGGTTAGCAGAGGCGGGCGCCCGAAACGAGGTCGCGGGCGCAAGAGGAATCTGGATCGTGGCCGGCTCCGTTTCCGGGTCGTGGCCATAATTTTTTTTAGGACGCGTCTAGCGGGCGGCTGGGCGCTGGGCGCCCGCTAGCGCTCGTGGGCGGCCGCTTTTTTTTGGCATATAGCGTGTTGGCTAGAGCGCGCATAGGCTCGCTAGCGATCCCGAGTGGCCGGCCAACAAAGGAAACACCTGGCCCGCCACGTTCCGAAAAGGAAACCGCCAGCTCACATCTGCTGCACGTCATCCCACCAACCAAGCGGTCCCCCACGCAGGCAGGAGGCCGTGGGAGATCATGTGAACCTTCCCTCAAGCCCCGCAGCACCCCCATTACCCAGATCCATCCCAGTCACGTCTTCTTCCCCACAAAAGCTCTTCCTGCAAGAAGAACCCTCAGATTGCCATGACCATCATGACAACTAAAACAAGTTGAGATCCAGGCCGAAAACCCCAGAAATCACGCCAGAAACCTATGAATTCCTCCTCTCTAGATCCTCCCTCCTTCACTCTCCATCCAAATCTTCCCCTTCTTCTCTTTCCCTTACCTTCTCTCCGGATCTTCTTCTCAAAAAAAAGCTTCTTCATAGTTGTAGATAGTAGATATGCAGTATAGGAAAAACATAGATCAAAAAACCTGCTGTGTGTGCAATTTTGATGCAATTTCTCCATGGCCTAAACCAACAAACTGATAACACATATGTTGGGGACAACATGTGTAGCAACAAACACACAGAAAAATACACTTATGTAGTAAAAAAGCAGCATATGTATTGATTTGACTCACAGAAAAATGCAGTAGAAAAACTAACTAGAAACTATGTCCATGTAGAAAAATAGATGAACACTAAAGTCTGTTCAGGGTGCTATAAGCACAACTTCCAGTTGTAGTCACTAAAACTCTTTCTGGGCTGTTTTTCCTTTAATATTTCCACACAGCAGTATATGTGCTAAAAGACAGCAGCACTTCCACGTATAACCTGCAAAATGGGGCAACAAAATCCTGAGAAAAATAAACCAACCTTGGGTTGTATGTGTACAACTTAAGCACCACAGTTGTTCAATTGGTATCATCTCTCCGTGCAAAAATCGTGCATCACTTACAAATGTGCTTCCACGAAATTTAACTGACCCTGGATTAAATCTGTGCAACTAAAGAGCAAGAACTGTGCAACTGGCATCACTTCTATGTGCAAATAAAGAATATCACTTAAAAATGTGCTTGCACGAAATTCAATCAACCCTGGGTTAAATCTGTGCAGCTAAAGAGCAGAAACTCTGCAACTGGCATCACTTCTATGTGCAAAAAAAGAGCATCACTTAAAAATGTGCTTGCGCAAAACTTAACCAACCCTGGGTTGAATCTGTGCAACTAAAGAGAAGAACTATGCAACTAGCATCACCTCTTTGTGCAAATAAAGAGCATCACTTAAAAATGTGCTTGCACAAAATTCAACCAATCCTGGATTAAATTTGTGTAGCTAAAGAGCAAAAACTGTGCAACTGGCATCACTTCTATGTGCAAATTAAGAGCATCACTTAAAAATGTGCTTGCACAAAAATTAACCAACCCTGGGTTGAATCTGTGCAACTAAAGAGTAAGAACTGTGCAACTGGTATCACTTGTATTTGCAAATAAAGACCATTACTTGATATTATGTTAGTTGTGCAACTAATGCAGAGGATGCCAAGTAAAATAGTTACTCTTGTGTAACTAGAAAGACTGAGGATGTCAACTAGTTAGATGCTATTGTGTAACTAGAAAATGCTCAGGATGCCAACTAATTAAATACTCCTGTGCAACTAGAAATGCTGAGGATGCCAACTAATTGAATACTCTTGTGCAACTATAAATCTTGAGGATGCCAATTAATTAGATACTCTTGGGAAAAGATATATTCAGCACTTACATGACCAATCAAAAAATTGCACATTCAGGTTTCAGACTTCTAGAAGAAGAGGGTGTCAACGCAGCTACAAAAAGACTGAGGATGCAACTAGTTGGATGGTATTGTGCAACTAGAAATGTTGAGGATGCTAACTAATCAGGTACTCTTGTGCAACTAGAAAAAGGCTGAGGATGCCAGCTCATTTATATACTCTCTGGGACACATCATCATCCTCTCCATCCCCGTCATTATCAGCGCCATGTGGTTGCCGCTTAGCCGCCCATTTTGAGTTCCGCCGAGAGGTCCTATTTGGAGAACCCTACAATGAACAAAAAATATTGAACTACTGAGAGGATAAAAGAAAGGAGCATAAAATAAATGGCCATAGGATAAAAAGAAAAAGAAAATATGAACATCTGTTTCACTACCAGGCACATTTCCTTTGGTTGCACAGTAATATATCCCTAGTTGCGCAGGATCCCAGACCCTAGTTGCACAGAACTAAAATAAAATTATTTGCCTAGTTTGCTTACAAATTTGGCTAGAAGATATGATAGATTGCACAGGAAGGCTCCCCAAGTTGCACAGAACTGACACCAAAAACTGATATACAGATAATGAAAATTATTTGCCTAGTTTCCTTACAAATTGGGCTACAAAGATATGATAGATTGCTAAGGAACCCCTAGTTGCGCAGAACTAACACCAAAAAAACTGATAGAACAAAATTTACTTTGCCTAGTTTGCTTACAAAATTTGGCTACCAGATGTAATAGATTGCACAGGAAGGCACCCTAGTTGCACAGGGAGGCATCCCTAGTTGCATAGAACTGACACCAAAAACTGACTTACAAATTTGGCTAGTGGCTATGATAAATTGCACAGGAACGGCGCCCTAGTTGCACAAAAAAACAGACTGACTACACATAGCAATTCCCCCTCTCAAAATCAGCAAAAATCATGTGAAAAGCCGCTGGGGCTAGTGCTCTACCTTCCCCTAGCAGATCAACTACAGATCCATGGATGTTAATCCACGGGGACGAACCTGGTTGGCGATCTGAAGATTCTCTGACTATGTGTTCATCACAGCCGCGAGGGGGCTGGATCTGGTTGGGGAAGGAGCAACGAGACAGGTTGTCGATGATGCTGTGGTGGCCTGGGTCGTCGTTCTTGGCCGCGCCGCACAGGCCGCCCTCTACGGCAGCCGCTTCGTTGTCCTTGGCCCAGCCATCTGCAGCAGCAGCAACATCGACTATGGCGAGGAAGGGAAGGAGCAGGCGGGCGCCATGGGGAGGAAGGGGAAGAGCAGGGCGACGCCATGGGGAGGAAGGGAATCACGCCAGCGCAAGGATAAGAAGTGAATCACGCCAGCGCAAGAGGAGCAGGTACCTCATCAATGACGAAGCCGCCGCCCTCAACGACGGCGCTGCCGACGTGATCGCTTCAGGTCCAGCTCTGAGAAGGGGGAAACAAGACGGCAGCGCTTCTTCTTTGGTTCCCATCCGGACATCTTGTCGGGCACCTCCGCTCGGCCGCCTCCCCATCGATCTCCCTGGCGATGATGGTGTGTTCCGAACGAGGAAAGGGGATCGGGATAAGTGTTTTGTTCTGGAACGAAGGGACGAAGCGATGTGCCCCTGCGCAGTGGTTGTCGGGTAGCAAAGTACTGGTGGGCCTCATGATACGGATGCATCGAGCGGTTGAGGCGCGGCCGCCCAATGTCACCAAATAGTGGTCGGCCGCTTTTTAGATTTTAGGTTTTTTTAAACCCCCGCTAATCCCTGGTGTTTTTCCCTTTGACCATGTGACAGCCTTCTTGATGTATATTTGCTGCATGAATTTTCCAAAGTAGATCCCACCTGGTCGCTTCCCCATGTAACAGTTTTGGCCAATAAATTTTTTGCAGTTGTAGATCAACTTGGCCATCACGTAGCAGAATACTAATTGAAGTAGTGCCATTGCTACTGCGGGCCCTTTCCATTGTTTTGCAAGCTTTCACGTGGCAGCTGGTCTGATCCCTTGTAAGTACGTGTGCCCAACTTGGTCGATCGGAGGACAACAAGGACTACGATAACTCGGACCACGGCGCAAGTTGGCTTTACGTCGGCCTCGGCGCATACGCCGCATAACCCAGGAAGGGAAAATTGCATCGAAAAGTTTTAATCTCGATCTCCGTGATTTTTCTGGACGGCGGCGGAGGGGAGGACGCAACCCTAGCCCTCTCTCGATCATAATCTTGTATATGCTCAAACAGCCGGCTGCTTGTCGACGATATAAATTTGATTGCACCCGTGAAGGCGGATCGACGGGTTGTGTGTGGCGGCGCCCATGGAACCCTAACTTCTTTTGACCCAAAACCTCGTTGACGGATTATCCCGCACGATTCTTCCATGCCAGTTCTTCATCCGGCTAATCGCGAACTTCTTGATCCCTGAGAGAAAATCCCTCCAAGAGCTCAACATCACCGTGCACGAGTCCCACGGTGGGCGCCAACTGTCGTGGAATTGTCACGGCAGATGTCTTTAGTGCGAGGACTTAGTCGCGAGGCCAACGCATCTATGCGGTAGCTTGAAGGGGTTGGTCGGAATCGAGAGACGCAAGGCAGATCATCACACAAGACGAGGATTTAGACAGCTTCGGGCCCCGGGAAACATCATCCGGAATAGCCCTACATGCTGTTTGTGGCTAGGTCTCATTATGCTCATGAGAGGAGTCGTCGTAAGCCGGCTCCTCCTTTGTGTCTAGTCCTAGATATTGTTTCTTGTTTTTCGTCCCTCTTGGGGAGCCCTGCCCCTCCTTATATAAGTTAGAGGGGCGAGTTACATGTGAAGTCCTAGTAGGACTAGGACTAGTCTATCTTTTCTTACAAGTTGAATACAAGTCCGGGTCTTGCTTCCTCAAGAAGGAAATATTCGTCATCCCTTTCCTCTTAAGCCGGCCCACCATCACATGAACCGGCCTTCTGGGCCTTGGGCCTCGTCTTCTATCTGACCCGCCGTCAGGGTCATCCGTGAGTCGTCAGGCTCGTGAGTCGCCAGACCCGTGAGTCGCCAGTCCTCCGGCGGGTCATCGGTGAAGCGCCAAGTCCGGCAGGGTCATACTTCCGGCAGGGTCATACCGCGGGGTATATCCCCGACAATACTTGTGTGAATACATAGACAAACTAAACGTCACTAGTATGCCTCTACTTGACTAGCTCATTAATCAAAGATGGTTATGTTTCCTAACCATAGACATGTGTTGTCATTTGATTAACGGGATCACATTATTAGGAGAATGATGTGATTGACATGACCCATTCCATTAGCTTAGCACCCGATCGTTTAGTATGTTGCTATTGCTTTCTTCATGACTTATACATGTTCCTATGACTATGAGATTATGCAACTCCCGTTTGCCGGAGGAACACTTTGTGTGCTACCAAACGTCACAACATAACTGGGTGATTATAAAGGTGCTCTACAGGTGTCTCCAAAGGTACATGTTGGGCTGGCGTATTTCGAGATTAGGATTTGTCACTCCGATTGTCGGAGAGGTATCTCTGGGCCCTCTCGGTAATGCACATCACCTAAGCCTCGCAAGCAATGCAACTAATGAGTTAGTTGCGAGATGATGTATTACGGAATGAGTAAAGAGACTTGCCGGCAACGAGATTGAACTAGGTATTGAGATACCGACGATCGAATCTCGGGCAAGTAACATACCGATGACAAAGCGAACAACGTATGTTGTTATGCGGTCTGGCCGATAAAAGATCTTCGTAGAATATGTGGGAGCCAATATGAGCATCCAGGTTCCGCTATTGGTTATTGACCGGAGACGTGTCTCGGTCATGTCTACATTGTTCTCGAACCCGTAGGGTCCGCACGCTTAAGGTTTCGATGACAGTTATATTATGAGTTTATTAGTTTTGATGTACCGAAGTTAGTTCGGAGTCCCGGATATGATCACGGACATGACGAGGAGTCTCAAAATGGTCGAGACATAAAGATTGATATATTGGATGACTATATTCGGACACCGGAAGTGTTCCGGGAAAGTTTCGGATAAAACTGGAGTACTGGGGGGTTAACGGACCCCCCCCCCGGGGGGGGGGGGGTTAATGGGCCTCATGGGCCTAAAGTGGAGAAGAGGAGGGGCGGCCAGGGCAGGCCGCGCCCCCTCCCCCTCTAGTCCGAATTGGACAAGGAGGGAGGGGCGGCGCCCCCCCCCCTTTCCTTCCTCTCCTCTCTCCCTTCCTTTCCCCTCTCCTGCTTGGACAAGGAAAAGGAGGGAGTCCTACTCCCGGTAGGAGTAGGACTCCTCCCTAGCGCGTCTCCTCCTGGCCGGCCACCCCTCCCCCTTGCTCCTTTATATACGGGGGCAGGGGGGCACCTCTAGACACAACAATTGATCCTTGAGATCTCTTAGCCGTGTGCGGTGCCCCCCTCCACCATAATCCTCGATAATATTGTAGCGGTGCCTAGGCGAAGCCCTGCGACGGTAGAACATCAAGATCGTCACCACACCGTCGTGCTGACGGAACTCTTCCCCGACACTTTGCTGGATCGGAGTCCGGGGATCTTCATCGAGCTGAACGTGTGCTAGAACTCGGAGGTGCCGTAGTTTCGGTGCTTGATCGGTCCGGCCGTGAAGACGTACGACTACATCAACCGCATTGTTATGACGCTTCCGCTTTCGGTCTACGAGGGTACGTGGACAACACTCTCCCCTCTCGTTGCTATGCATCACCATGATCTTGCGTGTGCGTAGGAAATTTTTGAAATTACTACGTTCCCCAACAGTGGCATCAGAGCCTAGGTTTTATGTGTTGATGTTATATGCACGAGTAGAACACAAGTGAGTTGTGGGTGATATAAGTCATACTGCTTAAAAGCATGTCATACTTTGGTTTGGCGGTATTGTTGGATGAAGCGGCCTGGACCGACATTACACGTACGCTTACGCGAGACTGGTTCTACCGACGTGCTTTGCACACAGGTGGCTGGCGGGTGTCAATTTCTCCAACTTTAGTTGAACCAAGTGTGGCTACTCCCGGTCCTTGCGAAGGTTAAAACAACACCAACTTAACAAACTATCGTTGTGGTTTTGATGCGTAGGTAAGATTGGTTCTTGCTTAAACCCGTAGAAGCCACGTAAAACTTGCAACAAACAAGGTAGAGGACGTCTAACTTGTTTTTGCAGGGCATGTTGTGATGTGATATGGTCAAGACATGATGCTAAATTTTATTGTATGAGATGATCATGTTTTGTAACCGAGTTATCGGCAACTGGCAGAAGCCATATGGTTGTCGCTTTATTGTATGCAATGCAATCGCGCTGTAATGCTCTACTTTATCACTAAACAGTAGCGATAGTCGTGGAACCATAAGATTGGCGATACAACAATGATGCAACGATGGAGATCAAGGACATAATTCCTCTGTGCAGCAATGAGGATGAACCTTAGATCACGGATCCAATCCGCATCATTTCTACTAACATCTTTCAACACAATTTTCTCTAAGAACATTTCAAAATAAACACAGGGAAGCAACAACACGAGCTATTGATCTACAACATAATTTGCAAAATACTACCAGGACTAAGTTCATGATAAATTTAAGTTCAATTTAATAATATTACTTAAGAACTCCCACTTAGATAGACATCCCTCTAATCCTCTAAGTGATCACGTGATCCAAATCAACTAAACCATGTCCGATCATCACGTGAGATGGAGTAGTTTCAATGGTGACCATCACTATGTTGATCATATCTATTATATGATTCACGCTCGACCTTTCGGTCTCCGTGTTCCGAGGCCATATCTGTATATGCTTGGCTCGTCAAGTATAACCTGAGTATTCCGCGTGTGCAACTGTTTTGCACCCGTTGTATTTGAACATAGAGCCTATCACACCCGATCATCACGTGGTGTCTCAGCACGAAGAACTTTCGCAACGGTGCATACTAAGGGAGAACACTTCTTGATAATTAGTGAGAGATCATCTTATAATGCTACCGTCAA
Source organism: Triticum monococcum (assembly GCA_034509565.1). NCBI lineage: Eukaryota > Viridiplantae > Streptophyta > Magnoliopsida > Poales > Poaceae > Triticum > Triticum monococcum. Next base: position 573,839,884 of record CM067843.1, read on the forward strand.
TCAAAGCAAGATAAGATGCATAAAAGATAAACATCACATGCAATCAATATAAGTGATATGATATGGCCATCATCATCTTGTACCTGTGATCTCCATCTCCGAAGCACCGACATGATCACAATCGTCACCGGCGCGACACCTTGATCTCCATCGTAGCATCGTTGTCGTCTCACCAATCTTATGCTTCCACGACTATCGCTACCGCTTAGTGATAAAGTAAAGCATTACATCGCGATTGCATTGCATACAATAAAGCGACAACCATATGGCTCCTGCTAGTTGCCGATAACTCGGTTACAAAACATGATCATCTCATACAATAAAATTTAGCATCATGTCTTGGCCATATCACATCACAACATGCCCTGCAAAAACAAGTTAGACGTCCTCTACTTTGTTGTTGCAAGTTTTACGTGGCTGCTACAGGCTGAGCAAGAACCGTTCTTACCTACGCATCAAAAACCACAACGATAGTTTGTCAATTTGACTCCGTTTTAACCTTCGCAAGGACCGGGCGTAGCCACACTCGGTTCAACTAAAGTTGGAGAAACAGTCACCCGCAAGCCACCTTAGTGCAAAGCACGTCGGGAGAACCGGTCTCGCGTAAGCGTACGCGTAATGTCGGTCCGGGCCGCTTCATCCAACAATACCGCCAAACCAAAGTATGACATGCTGGTAGGTAGTATGACTTATATTGCCCAGAACTCACTTGTGTTCTACTCATGCATATAACATCAAACCATAAAACCTAGGCTCGGATGCCACTGTTGGGGAACGTAGTAATTTCAAAAATTTCCTACGCACACGCAAGATCATGGTGATGCACAGCAACGAGAGGGGAGAGTGTTGTCTACGTACCCACGCAGACCGACTGTGGAAGCGTTGACACAACGTAGAGGAAGTAGTCGTACGTCTTCCCGATCCGGCCGATCCAAGCACCGTTACTCCGGCACCTCCGAGTTCTTAGCACACGTACAGCTCGATGACGATCCCCGGGCTCCGATCCAACAAAGCGTCGGGGAGGAGTTCCGTCAGCACGACGGCGTGGTGACGATCTTGATGTTCTACCGACGCAGGGCTTCGCCTAAGCACTACAACGATATGATCGAGGTGGAATATGGTGGCAGGGGGCACCGCACACGGCTAAGGAACGATCTCAATGATCAACTTGTGTGTCTATGGGATGCCCCCTGCCCCTGTATATAAAGGATGGAGGAGGAGGAGGCCGGCCAAGGCTAGGTGCGGCCAGGATGTGGAGTCCTACTAGGACTCCAAGTCCTAGTAGGAGTCCACCAAGAGGGGAGGAAGGGAGAAGGAAAGGTGGCCGGCCCCCTTTTCCCTAGTCCAATTCGGACTAGAGGGGAGGGGGGGCGCAGCAGGCCCTTTCTCCTCTTCCCACTAAAGCCCATCAAGGCCCAATACTTCTCCCGGCGAATTCCCGTAACTCTCCGGTACTCCGAAAAATACCCGAATCACTCAGAACCTTTCCGATGTCCGAATTTATTCGTCCAATATATCGATCTTTACGTCTCGACCATTTCGAGACTCCTCGTCATGTCCCCGATCTCATCCGGGACTCCGAACTCCTTCGGTACATCAAAACTCATAAACTCATAATATAACTGTCATCGAAACCTTAAGCGTGCGGACCCTACGGTTCGAGAACAATGTAGACATGACTGAGACACGTCTCCGGTCAATAACCAATAGCGGGACCTGGATGCCCATATTGGCTCCTGCATATTCTACGAAGATCTTTATCGGTCAGACCGCATAACAACATACGTTGTTCCCTTTGTCATCGGTATGTTACTTGCCCGAGATTCGATCGTCGGTATCCAATACCTAGTTCAATCTCGTTACCGGCAAGTCTCTTTACTCGTTCCGTAATACATCATCTCACAACTAACTTATTAGTTGCAATGCTTGCAAGGCTTATGTGATGTGCATTACCGAGAGGGCCCAGAGATACCTCTTCGACAATCGGAGTGACAAATCCTAATCTCGAAATACGCCAACCCAACATCTACCTTTGGAGACACCTGTAATGCTCCTTTATAATCACCCAGTTACGTTGTGACGTTTGGTAGCACACAAAGTGTCCCTCCGGCAAACGGGAGTTGCATAATCTCATAGTCATAGGAACATGTATAAGTCATGAAGAAAGCAATAGCAACATACTAAACGATCGGGTGCTAAGCTAATGGAATGGGTCATGTCAATCAGATCATTCAACTAATGATGTGACCTCGTTAATCAAATAACAACTCTTTTGTCCATGGTTAGGAAACATAACCATCTTTGATCAACGAGCTAATCAAGTAGAGGCATACTAGTGACACTCTGTTTGTCTATATATTCACACATGTATTATGTTTCCGGTTAATACAATTCTAGCATGAATAATAAACATTTATCATGATATAAGGGAATAAATAATAACTTTATTATTGCCTCTAGGGCATATTTCCTTCAGTCTCCCACTTGCACTAGAGTCAATAATCTAGTTCACATAGCCATGTGATTTAACAGCAATAGTTCACATCACCATGTGATTAACATCCATAGTTCACATCGTCATGTGACCAACACTCAAAGGGTTTACTAGAGTCAGTAATCTAGTTCACATATCTATGTGATTAACACCCAAAGAGTACTAAGGTGTGATCATGTTTTGCTTGTGAGATAATTTTAGTCAACGGGTCTGTCATATTCAGATCCGTAAGTATTTTGCAAGTTCTATGTCTACAATGCTCTACACGGAACTACTCTAGCTAATTGCTCCCACTTTCAATATGTATCCAGATTGAGACTTAGAATCATCTGGATCAGTGTCAAAACTTGTATCGACGTAACCCTTTACGATGAACCTTTTTGTCACATCCATAATCGAGAAACATATCCTTATTTCACTAAGGATAATTCTGACCGCTGTCCAGTGATCTACTCCTAGATCACTATTGTACTCCCTTGGCAAATCAATGCAGGGTATACAATAGATCCGGTACACAGCATGACATACTTTATAGAATAATTCTACATTATTTCCGATCAACAATATGTCATTCACATATACTTATCAGAAATATTGTAGTGCTCCCACTCACTTTCTTGTAAATACAGGCTTCACTGCAAATCTGTATAAAACTATATGCTTTGATCAACTCATCAAAGTGTATATTCCAACTCCGAGATGCTTGCACCAGTCCACAGATAGATCGCTGGAGCTTGCACATTTTGTTAGCACCTTTCGGATTGACAAAACCTTCTGGTTGCATCATATACAACTCTTCTTTAATAAATCCATTAAGGAATGCAGTTTTGTTTATCCATTTGCCAGATTTCATAAAATGCGGCAATTACTAACATGATTCGGACAGATTCTAGCATAGATACGAGTGAGAAACTCTCATCGTAGTCAACACCTTGAACTTGTCGAAAACCTTTTGCGACAATTCTAGCTTTGTAGATAGTAACACTACTATCAGCGTCCGTCTTCCTCTTGAAGATCCATTTATTCTCAATTGCTTGCTGATCATCGGGCAAGTCAACCAAAGTCCAAACTTTGTTCTCATACATGGATCATATCTCAGATTTCATGGCCTCAAACCATTTCGCGGAATCTGGGCTCATCATCGCTTCCTCATAGTTCGCAAGTTCGTCATGGTCTAGTAACATGACTTCCAAAACAGGATTACTGTACCACTCTGGTGCGGATCTCACTCTGGTTTACCTACGAGATTCGGTAGTAACTTCATCTGAAGTTACATGATCATCATCATTAGCTTCCTCACTAATTAGTGTAGTAGTCACAAGAACAGATTTTTGTGATGAACTACTTTCCAATAAGGGAGAAGGTACAATTACCTTATCAAGTTTTTCTACTTTCCTCCCACTCACTTCTTTCGAGAGAAACTCCTTCTCTGGAAAGGATCCATTCTTAGCTACGAATGTCTTGCCTTCGGATCTGTGATAGAAGGTGTACCCAACAGTTTCCTTTGGGTATCCTATGAAGACGCACTTCTCCGATTTGGGTTTGAGCTTATCAGGTTGAAAATTTTTCACATAAGCATTGCAACCTCAAACTTTTTAAGAAATGACAGCTTAGGTTTCTTGCCAAACCATAGTTCACACGGTGTCGTCTCAACGGATTTAGATGGTGCCCTATTTAACGTGAATGCAGTTGTCTCTAATGCATATCCCCAAAACGATAGTGGTAGATCGGTAAGAGACATCATATATCGCACTATATCTAATAAAGTACGGTTCTGACATTCGGACACACCATTATGCTGTGGTGTTCCAGGTGGCGTGAGTAGTGAAACTATTTCACATTGTTTTAATTGAAGGCCAAACTCGTAACTCAAATATTTTACCTCTGCGATCATATCGTAGAAACTTTTATTTTCTTGTCACGATGATTTTCCACTTCACTCTGAAATTTTTTGAACTGTTCAAATGTTTCAGACTTATGTTTCATCAAGTAGATATCCCCATATCTGCTCAAATCATCTGTGAAGGTCAGAAAATAATGATACCTGCTGCAAGCCTTAATATTCATCGGACCACATACATCAGTATGTATGATTTCCAACAAATCTGTTGCTTGCTTCATTGTTCCGGAGAACGGCATTTTAGTCATCTTGCCCATAAGGCATGGTTCGCAAGCATCAAGTGATTCATAATCAAGTGATTCCAAAAGCCCATCAGCATGGAGTTTCTTCATGCACTTTACACCAATATGACTTAAACTGCAGTGCCACAAATAAGTTGCACTATCATTATTAACTTTGCATCTTTTGGTTTCAATATTATGAATATGTGTATTACTATGATCGAGATCCAACGAACTTGTTTCATTGGGTGTATGACCATCGAAGGTTTTATTCATGTAAACAGAACAACAATTATTCTCTGACTTTAATGAATAACCGTATTGCAATAAACATGATCAAATCATATTCATGCTCAACGCAAAAACCAAATAACACTTATTTAGGTTCAACACTAATCCCAAAAGTATAGGGGAGCGTGCGATGATGATCATATCAATCTTGGAACTACTTCCAACACACATCGTCACTTCACCCTTAACTAGTCTCTGTTTATTCTGCAACTCCAGTTTTGAGTTACTACTCTTAGCAACTGATCCAGTATCAAATACTGAGGGGTTGCTATAAACACTTGTAAAGTACACATCAATAACATGTATATCAAATATACTTTTGTTCACTTTGCCATCCTTCTTATCCGCCAATCACTTGGGGTAGTTCCGCTTCCAGTGACCAGTCCCGTTGCAGTAGAAGCACTTTAGTCTCAGGCTTAGGACCAGACTTGGGCTTCTTCACATGAGCAGCAACTTGCTTGCTATTTTCTTGAAGTTCCCCCTTTTCCCTTTGCCCTTTTCTTGAAACTAGTGATCTTGTCAACCATCAACACTTGATGCTCTTTCTTGATTTCTACCTTCATCGATTTCATCATCATGAAAAGCTCGGGATTCGTTTTCGTCATCCCTTGCATACTATAGTTCATCACGAAGTTCTACTAACTTGGTGATGGTGACTAGAGAATTCTGTCAATCACTATCTTATCTGGAAGATTAACTCCCACTTGATTCAAGCGATTGTAGTACCCAGACAATCTGAGCACGTGCTCACTAGTTGAGCGATTCTCCTCCATCTTTTAGCTATAGAACTTGTTGGAGACTTCATATCTCTCAACTCGGGTATTTGCTTGAAATATTAACTTCAACTCCTGGAACATCTCATATGGTCCATGACGTTCAAAACGTCTTTGAAGTCCCGATTCTAAGCCGTTAAGCATGGTGCACTAAACTATCAAGTAGTCATCATATTTAGCTAGCCACACGTTCATAACGTCTGCATCTGCTCCTGCAATAGGTCTGTCACCTAGCGGTGCATCAAGGACACAATTCCTCTGTGCAGCAATGAGGATGAACCTTAGATCACGGATCCAATCCGCATCATTGCTACTAACATCTTTCAACACAATTTTCTCTAAGAACATATCAAAATAAACACAGGGAAGCAACAACGCGAGCTATTGATCTACAACATAATTTGCAAAATACTACCAGGACTAAGTTCATGATAAATTTAAGTTCAATTTAATCATATTACTTAAGAACTCCCACTTAGATAGACATCCCTCTAATCCTCTAAGTGATCACGTGATCCAAATCAACTAAACCATGTCCGATCATCACGTGAGATGGAGTAGTTTCAATGGTGACCATCACTATGTTGATCATATCTACTATATGATTCACGCTCGACCTTTCGGTCTCCGTGTTCCGAGGCCATATCTGTATATGCTTGGCTCGTCAAGTATAACCTGAGTATTCCGCGTGTGCAACTGTTTTGCACCCGTTGTATTTGAACGTAGAGCCTATCACACCCGATCATCACGTGGTGTCTCAGCACGAAGAACTTTCGCAATGGTGCATACTAAGGGAGAACACTTCTTGATAATTAGTGAGAGATCATCTTATGATGCTACCGTTAATCAAAGCAAGATAAGATGCATAAAAGATAAACATCACATGCAATCAATATAAGTGATATGATATGGCCATCATCATCTTGTGCTTGTGATCTCCATCTCCGAAGCACCGACATGATCACCATCGTCACCGGCGCGACACCTTGATCTCCATCGTAGCATCGTTGTCGTCTCACCAATCTTATGCTTCCACGACTATCTCTACCGCTTAGTGATAAAGTAAAGCATTACATCGCGATTGCATTGCATACAATAAAGCGACAACCATATGGCTCCTGCCAGTTGCCGATAACTCGGTTACAAAACATGATCATCTCATACAATAAAATTTAGCATCATGTCTTGGCCATATCACATCACAACATGCCCTACAAAAACAAGTTAGACGTCCTCTACTTTGTTGTTGCAAGTTTTACGTGGCTGCTACAAGCTGAGCAAGAACCGTTCTTACCTACGCATCAAAAACCACAACGATAGTTTGTCAATTTGACTCCGTTTTAACCTTCGCAAGGACCGGGCGTAGCCACACTCGGTTCAACTAAAGTTGGAGAAACAGTCACCCGCAAGCCACCTTTGTGCAAAGCACGTCGGGAGAACCGGTCTCGCGTAAGCGTACGCGTAATGTCGGTTCGGGCCGCTTCATACAACAATACCGCCGAACCAAAGTATGACATGCTGGTAGGCAGTATGACTTATATCGCCCACAACTCACTTGTGTTCTACTCGTGCATATAACATCAAACCATAAAACCTAGGCTCGGATGCCACTGTTGGGGAACGTAGTAATTTCAAAAATTTCCTACACACACGCAAGATCATGGTGATGCACAGCAACGAGAGGGGAGAGTGTTGTCTACGTACCCACGCAGACCGACTGTGGAAGCGTTGACACAACGTAGAGGAAGTAGTCGTACGTCTTCCCGATCCGGCCGATCCAAGCACCGTTACTCTGGCACCTCCGAGTTCTTAGCACATGTACAGCTCGATGACGATCCCCGGGCTCCGATCCAACAAAGCGTCGGGGAGGAGTTCCGTCAGCACGACGGCGTGGTGACGATCTTGATGTTCTACCGACGCAGGGCTTCGCCTAAGCACTACAACGATATGATCGAGGTGGAATATGGTGGCAGGGGGCACCGCACACGGCTAAGGAACGATCTCAATGATCAACTTGTGTGTCTATGGGATGCCCCCTGCCCCTGTATATAAAGGATGGAGGAGGAGGAGGCCGGCCAAGGCTAGGTGCGGCCAGGATGTGGAGTCCTAATAGGACTCCAAGTCCTAGTAGGAGTCCACCAAGAGGGGAGGAAGGGAGAAGGAAGTGGAGGAGAAGGAAAGGTGGCCGGCCCCCTTTTCCCTAGTCCAATTCGGACTAGAGGGGAGGGGGGCGCAGCAGGCCCTTTCTCCTCTTCCCACTAAAGCCCATCAAGGCCCAATACTTCTCCCGGCGAATTCCCGTAACTCTCCGGTACTCCGAAAAATACCCGAATCACTCGGAACCTTTCCGATGTCCGAATTTAGTCGTCCAATATATCGATCTTTACGTCTCGACCATTTTGAGACTCCTCGTCATGTCCTCGATCTCATCCGGGACTCCGAACTCCTTCGGTACATCAAAACTCATAAACTCATAATATAACTGTCATCGAAACCTTAAGCGTGCGGACCCTACGGTTCGAGAACAATGTAGACATGACCGAGACACGTCTCCGGTCAATTACCAATAGCGGGACCTGGATGCCCATATTGGCTCCTGCACATTCTACGAAGATCTTTATCGGTCAGACCGCATAACAACATACGTTGTTCCCTTTGTCATCGGTATGTTACTTGCCCGAGATTCGATCGTCGGTATCCAATACCTAGTTCAATCTCGTTACCGGCAAGTCTCTTTACTCATTCCGTAATACATCATCTCACAACTAACTTATTAGTTGCAATGCTTGCAAGGCTTATGTGATGTGCATTACCGAGAGGGCCCAGAGATACCTCTCCGACAATCGGAGTGACAAATCCTAATCTCGAAATACGCCAACCCAACATCTACCTTTGGAGACACCTGTAATGCTCCTTTATAATCACCCAGTTACGTTGTGACGTTTGGTAGCACACAAAGTGTTCCTCCGGCAAACGGGAGTTGCATAATCTCATAGTCATAGGAACATGTATAAGTCATGAAGAAAGCAATAGCAACATACTAAACGATCGGGTGCTAAGCTAATGGAATGGGTCATGTCAATCAGATCATTCAACTAATGATGTGACCTCGTTAATCAAATAACAACTCTTTTGTCCATGGTTAGGAAATATAACCATCTTTGATTAACGAGCTAGTCAAGTAGAGGCATACTAGTGACACTCTGTTTGTCTATGTATTCACACATGTATTATGTTTCCGGTTAATACAATTCTAGCATGAATAATAAACATTTATCATGATATAAGGAAATAAATAATAACTTTATTATTGCCTCTAGGGCACATTTCCTTCAGGACTCCCCCCCCCCCAATCCTTGTCCAACTAGGAGAGGTGGAGGGAGAATAGGAAAGGGGGGGGTGCTGCCCCTTCCTCCTTGTCCAATTCGGACTAGGGGGAGAGGGGGCGCGTGGCCTGCCCTGGCAGCCCCTTCCTCTTCTCCACATTAGGCCCATGAGGCCCATTAACCCCCCGGGGGGTTCCGGTAACCCCCGGTGCTCCGGTTTTATCCGATACTTCTCCGGAACCCTTCCGGTGTCCGAATATAGTCATCCAATATATCAATCTTTATGTCTCGACCATTTCGAGACTCCTCATCATGTCCGTGATCACACCCGGGACTCCGAACTAACTTCGGTACATCAAAATGCATAAACTCATAATAACTGTCATCGGGACGTTAAGCGTGCGGACCCTACGGTTCAAGAACAATGTAGACATGACTGAGACAAATCTCCGGTCAATAACCAATAGCGGGACCTGGATGCCCATATTGGCTCCTACATATTCTACGAAGATCGTTATCGGTCAGACCGCATAACAACATACATTGTTCCCTTTGTCATCGGTATGTTACTTGCCCGAGATTCGATCGTCGGTATCTAATACCTAGTTCAATCTTGTTACCGGCAAGTCTCTTTAATCGTTCTATAATACATCATCCCGCAACTAACTCATTAGTTGCAATGCTTGCAAGGCTTATGTGATGTGCATTACCGAGAGGGCCCAGAGATACCTCTCCGACAATCGGAGTGACAAATCCTAATCTCGAGATAGGCCAACCCAACATCTACCTTTGGAGACACCTGTAGAGCTCCTTTATAATCACCCAGTTACGTTGTGACGTTTGGTAGCACACAAAGTGTTCCTCCGGCAAACGGGAGTTGCATAATCTCATAGTCATAGGAACATGTATAAGTCATGAAGAAAGCAATAGCAACATACTAAACGATCGGGTGCTAAGCTAATGGAATGGGTCATGTCAATCAGATCATTCACCTAATCATGTGATCCCGTTAATCAAATAACAACTCTTTGTCTATGGTTAGTGAAAGAACATGCGGTGCCCCCATGTTTGGTTTTGGTAATTGATGACAATCTCTATGGACTAATGGTTGCCTTGAGTTATATTTGAAGGTTTTGTCCATAGGCTTTTCTTGGAGTACATGTGTTGGCTTTGATAAGAGTTTGTGTCGACCAAGGTGCTATTGAAGGAATTACCTAAAGATTGGTCTTGTGAGAGATTGATCAAGACTAAGTTAAAGAGTGAATCAAGTTGATCAACCCACAAAGCGTAGAAGATGTACCGAGAGGGATCAAGTGATCCCATGGTATGATAAGCATTGTCAATTACGCTTTGTGTACTAACCCATGGTCTTCGTGAGGGTTCTTTGTGGGGTTAGGTTGCGGTGTGCAAGTTCAAGTGGAGCATCACGAAGAGATCAAATGCTTGAAGCTTGCCGTCCATTGTGGTGACAATGGACTCATGAAGATGTGCGGAAGAAAGGCTCACCCATAGTGGAGTATGGGGGAGCAATCAACTAGTCTTCATCGAGCCAACACAATCAAGAAAGGTGGTCCAACTTGAGGGAGTCAAGATCGTCATCATCTAGCTCAAGTGGACCATGTGCAAGGCAAAGGTTTGTCCTTGGTAGGTTTTCTATTTTACCGGTCTCATGATGGTAGTTGGGAGACCGGGTTATAGGATCGATTGCCGTACTATCAAGGGGGGCTCTCGATGAGTAGCTTGATCGTATCGTTCGCTGAGAGCTCAAACCATTGCATCCTTGCATCATCTTTCTTGGTTCTTGTTTGGTTCTCTTTGTGAGTCTTAGAGCTTATGGTCATCTTGATGACAAGCTTGAGTTCATCGAAAACGGAGTTCGCATGCATCTTCTATGATGTTTTCGATGTTGGAGGTTTTGCCGGTTCTTCTCGGTTGGAGGTTTCACTCCTCTATTTGTTGGCATACCTCCCCTGCCTCTTCTTACTATAACCAGTCGCTGTTTTGATGCTACTCATCGTCTTGTTTTCAACAAGCTTGAGTTTGCTCAATTCGGAGCTCATATGCAGAAGTTATGGCAGTTCTGGTTTTCTGGAGTGTGGTTTTTCTCCTAGACCCAGCGGTAGTACCGCGGGCCACAGCGGTAGTACCGCTGAGGCTCACTAAGCGGCAGTACCGCTCCTCGGAGCGGTAGTACCGCTTGATGGCCTCAGCAGCAGTGCCTCTGCGGATCCGTGCTCCTACCGCCTCGACACAGTGGTTGGAGCGGTAGTACGGCTGCAGTCCACTAAGCGGTAGTACCGCTCCTCGGAGCGGTAGTACCGCTTGCTGGGCACAGCTGCAGTACTGCTGTGGCTTCGTGCTCCTTCCACTTCGATTCGAGTGCGCATTTTCTCGTGTCGGGTTTTGCGGTACTTGCTGTGGTAGTAGTGGCGGTAGTGCTGCTTGTGAGCGGTAGTACCGCCCTACCTCCGCGGTAGTACCACTCTGGGTCCCAGCCCCAGCCCTTTTCTTCTGGCGCGGCAGTACCGCTGAGGGGGAGCGGTAGTACCGCTTACGAGCGGTAGTACCGCCCTGCCTCCGCGGTAGTACCGCTCTCTGCGGGGCTGAGTGGGGGTTAACGGTTGGATTTTCCCCCTCCTATAAAAGGGGGTCTTCTTCCCCGTTGAACCCTAATCCTTTGAGCTCGTGTTCTTCCCCCATTGTTGACCTTCTTCGAGCTTGCTAACTCTCAATCCCTCCATGGATTCTTGCTAGTTTTTGAGGGAAAAGAGAGAGGAGATCTAGATCCACATTTCCACCAATCACTTTCTCCTCTATGTGAGGGGAACCCCTTGGATCTAGATCTTGGAGTTCTTGGTGTTCTCTTCCTTGTTCTTCCTCTCATTTTCCTCCCTAGCATTAGTTGCTTCGGTGGGATTTGAGAGAGAAGGACTTGGGCACTCCGTGTGCCCTTGCCATTGCATTTGGTGCATCGGTTTGAGTTCTCCACGTGATACGTGGAAGTTACAAGTTGAGAAGCTTATTACTCTTGGGTGCTTGGTACCCTTGAGCTTGTTCCTCTTGGGTGCTTGGGCTTCCTAGACGGTTGTTGGTGTTCGGAGCTCAATCATTGTGGTGCAAAGCTCCGGGCAAGCATCGGGGTCTCCAATTAGGTTGTGGAGATCGCCCCGAGAAATTTGACGGGTACCGGTGACCGCCCCCAAGGGTTGCCAAAGTGTACGGGTTCGGTGACCGCCCCCAAGGGTTGCCATTTGTACGGGTTCGGTGACCGCCCTCAAGGGTCCCTTAGTGGAATCACGGCATCTTGCATTGTGCGAGAGCGTGAGGAGATTACGGTGGCCCTAGTGGCTTCTTGGGGAGCATTGTGCCTCCACACCGCTCCAAACGGAGATTAGCACCCGCAAGGGTGTGAACTTCGGGATACATCGTCGTCTCCTCGTGCCTCGGTTATCTCTTACCCGAGCCCTTTACTTATGCACTTTACTTTGTGATAACCATATTGTTTCTTGTCATATATCTTGCTATCACATAGTTTCTTATCTTTCTTAGCATAAGTTGTTGGTGCACATAGGTGAGCCTAGTTGTTTTAGGTTTTGTGCTTGGCAAATTAACCGCTAGGTTTATTCCGCATTTGTTCAAGCCTAAACCGTAATTATTTTAAAACGCCTATTCACCCCCCCCCCCTCTAGGCGACATCCACGATCTTTTAGTTAGGAAACATAACCATCTTTGATTAACGAGCTAGTCAAGTAGAGGCATACTAGTGACACTCTGTTTGTCTATGTATTCACACATGTATTATGTTTCCGGTTAATACAATTATAGCATGAATAATAAACATTTATCATGAAATAAGGAAATAAATAATAACTTTATTATTGCCTCTAGGGCATATTTCCTTCAGTCTCCCACTTGCACTAGAGTCAATAATCTAGATCACATCACCATGTGATTAACATCGATAGTTCACATCATCATGTGATTAACACCCATAGTTCACATCGCCATGTGACCAATACCCAAAGGGTTTACTAGATTCAGTAATCTAGTTCACATCGCTATGTGATTAACACCCAAAGAGTACTAAGGTGTGATCATGTTTTGCTTGTGAGAGAATCTTAGTCAACGGGTCTGCCACATTCAGATCCGCATGTATTTTGCAAATTTCTATGTCAACAATGCTCTGCATGGAGCTACTCTAGCTTATTGCTCCCACTTTCAATATGTATCTAGACCGAGACTTAGAGTCATCTAGATTAGTGTCAAAACTTGCATCGGCGTAACCCTTTACGACGAACCTTTTTTCACTTCCATAATCGACAAACATATCCTTATTCCACTAAGGATAATTTTGACCGCTGTCCAGTGATCTACTCCTAGATCACTATTGTACTCCCTTGCCAAACTCAGTGGTAGGGTATACAATAGATCTGGTACACAACATGGCATACTTTATAGAACCTATGACCAAGGCATAGGGAATGACATTCATTCTCTTTCTATCTTTTGCCGTGGTCGGGCTTTGAGTCTTACTCAATTTCACACCTTGTAACATAGGCAAGAAACTCTTTCTTTGACTGTTCCATTTTGAACTACTTCAAAATCTTGTCAAGGTATGTATTTACTGAAAAAACTTATCAAGCGTCTTGATCTATCTCTATAGATCTTGATGCTCAATATGTAAGCAGCTTCACCGAAGTCTTTCTTTGAAAAACTCCTTTCAAACACTCCTTTATGCTTTACAGAATAATTCTACATTATTTCTGATCAACAATATGTCATTCACATATACTTATCAAAAATGTTGTAGTGCTCCCACTCACTTTCTTGTAAATATAGGCTTCACCGCAAGTCTGTATAAAACTATATGCTTTGATCAACTTATCAAAGCATGTATTCCAACTCCGAGATGCTTTCACCAGTCCATAGATGAATCGCTGGAGCTTGCATATTTTGTTAGCACCTTTAGGATTGACAAAACCTACTGGTTGCATCATATACAACTCTTCTTTAAGAAATCCATTAAGGAATGCAGTTTTGTTTATCCATTTGCCAGATTTCATAAAATGCGGCAATTGCTAACATGATTTGGACAGACTTAAGCATAGATACGAGTGAGAAACTCTCATCGTAGTCAACACTTTGAACTTGTCGAAAACCTTTTGCGACAATTCTAGCTTTGTAGATAGTAACACTACTATCAATGTCCGTCTTCCTCTTGAAGATCCATTTATTTTCTATGGCTTGCCGATCATCGGGCAAGTCAACCAAAGTCCATACTTTGTTCTCATACATGAATCCCATCTCAGATTTCATGGCCTCAAGCCATTTTGCGGAATCTGGGCTCATCATCGCTTCCTCATAGTTCGCAAGTTCGTCATCGTCTAGTAACATGACTTCCAGAACAGGATTACTGTACCACTCTAGTGCGGAACTCACTCTGGTTTACCTACGAGATTCGGTAGTAACTTGATCTGAAGTTTTATGATCATCATCATTAGCTTCCTCACTAATTGGTGTAGTAGTCACAGGAACAGATTTCTGTGATGAACTACTTTCCAATAAGGGAGAAGGTACAATTACCTTATCAAGTTCTACTTTCCTCCCACTTACTTCTTTCGAGAGAAACTCCTTCTCTAGAAAGGATCCATTATAAGCAACGAATGTCTTGCCTTAGGATCTGTGATAGAAGGTGTACCCAACAGTCTCCTTTTGGGTATCCTATGAAGACATATTTCTCCGATTTGGTTTTGAGCTTATCAGGATGAAACTTTTTCACATAAGCATCACAACCCCAAACTTTAAGAAATGACAACTTTGGTTTCTTGCTAAACCACAGTTCAGATTGTGTCGTCTGAACGGACTTAGATGGTGCCCCTTTTTAACGTGAATGCAGCTGTCTTTAATGCATAACCTCAAAAACGATAGTGGTAAATCGGTAAGAAACATCATAGATTTGCACTATATCTAATAAAGTACGGCTATGACGTTCGGACACACCATTATGCTGTGGTGTTCCGTGTGGCACGAATTTGTGAAACTATTCCACATTGTTTTAATTGAAGACCAAACTCGTAACTCAAATATTTGTCTCCGCGATTAGATCGTAGAAACCTTATTTTCTTGTTACGATGATTCTCCACTTCACTCTGAAATTCTTTGAACTTTTCAAATGCTTCAGACTTATGTTTCATCAAGTAGATATACTCATATCTGCTCAAATCATCTGTGAAGATTAGAAAATAATGATACCTATCGCGAGCCTCAATATTCATCAGACCACATACATCAGTATGTATGATTTCCAACAAATCTGTTGCTCGCTCCATTGTTCCGAAGAATAGAGTCTTAGTCATCTTGCCAATGAGGCATGGTTCGCAAGCATCAACTGATTCATAATCAAGTGATTCCAAAAGCCCATCAGCATGGAGTTTCTTCATGCGCTTTACACCAATATGACCTAAACGGCAGTGCTACAAATAAGTTGCACTACCATTATTAACTTTGCATCTTTTGGTTTCAATATTATGATTATGTGTATCACTACGATCGAGATCCAACGAACTACTTTCATTGGGTGTGTAACCATATAAGGTTTTATTCATGTAAACAGAACAACAATTTATTCTCTTACTTAAATGAATAACCATATTACAATAAACATGATCAAATCATATTCATGCTCAACGTAAACACCAAATAACACTTATTTAGGTTCAACACTAATCCCTGTCGGGGTAAATAGCCATGGGTAGCCCAGCCGGCTTCCCCTGGCCCCTCAGAAAAAATTGTGAGCCCGTCCGGCTCATAAGAAGACTCAAGACTTAGGCCGCCTCCCCCCTAGCCGGCTACCTTCCTAGCCGGCTTGGGGGGCGGCCCGCCCTTTCTACCCCCATGAAGAAAACTGTGGAGGGCCGGCTACGGCATGGCCGGCTGCGGCAGGGCCGGCTATGGCAAGGCCGGCTATGGCACGGCCGGCTACGCGGGGCCGGCTCCGATAAAGCAGTCAACGCCGTACCCGCGATGTACGCGTCCACTCTGCGATGATGAAGCGGGGCGTGGCTACAGTGGAGCCTGCCACCCCCAAAACCCGGAGCACGCCTGGTACAGCGCGTCGTGCGGGCAACTGCGGCCCGCCCAGCGCGGCACTGTAGCCTCGGCGGCTCCGACGCCGTCCTCGACGGGCCGCCAGCATGGCCCCCGAGGTGGTGGGCCCCTTCGGGCAGAGAGAAGCCGAAGGCGGCCACACCCCCTCTCAAGCCGGCGAGACAGAGGGCCGGCTTGGCGTAGCCGGCCTGCCGCCTTCCTTGAAGGAGACGCCCATTAAGGAGACAAGGTGCGGCGGGGCTACAGTAATCGCCCGCCAGGGCGGCGTTACTGTAGCCACGCTTACCTCGACCAAGCCTGCGCCAACAAACACGGAGCAACAGTAACCGGCCGCCGACAAGACCCTGGCCGGTGGGGCCGGCCTGTCGACCCAGGAGCCGGCAGTCGGCGGGACCCACCAGCCGGCGGGCCCCAGAAGCCGGCGGAGAGGCCGGCGAGCATAGTCACCGACAGCTGGGCCCCACGCCCAGTCGGATTACCATTGTACCCCCGGGGGGTAGGCCTATATAAACTCCCCGGTGCACCCATGCAAAGGGTGGAACTCTCTTTCTAGACATAGACACTTACAAGGAGAAGAGGCAGGCTGAGCTAAGCCCTTCTTCCTCCTTCTGCCCCCAAACAGCTCAAGGAGCATTGTAGCCACCTGTGAGCTTAGTAACCATGCGGAGACCCCGCAGAGCAGCAGTAGGGGTGTTATCTCCCCGGAGAGCCCTAAAGCTGGGTAAGATTCGCCGGCGTGCATGTCTACGCCTCATCCCGTTTCCAGGCACCGGCGACGTTCTATTGGCCCCCGCGATGATAAGCCACCCGTTGGCATATGTCGATCCTACCACCCGACATTTGGCGCCCACCGTGGGGCCAGGTGCACCGTCGTCCAGAGACCTGTTCTGGACGGGAACCCTTTTCCTTCCTCGCGGGCGCAGCCAGCCTGGCTCGCCCGATGGCGCTTGCCGCGACGCGCTGCATGGCGTCGCTGACGCTTGCGCGGCTAGCGGCCTCGCCAGCCTCTTCGACAAGGCCCGCATCTCCGACGAGCTCGCCTCCGGTGCGGGCACAGATCACCTCGCCAACCTCCTCAGCCAGCTCCACGTCTCCAGCGAGCCCGCTGCGGACTTGGAGTCGGTTGGCTCCACCGACCCGATGCCCGTCGACTCCGACGCGGCATCCTACGACACCTTCCCCACCAACGTCACGGTCTACAACGACCCGCTCCCTCCGGCTGGCGATCGCGATTCTGACGCCCCCGAGGTGATGGTTATCGGCCTCGACGGCCCGACTGACGAGGGCACCCGCGACTCCCCGCGCGCGGCAGCCCAAGACTTGTCCGTCCCCCTTCCGGCCGACGCCAGCGATGAAGTTCTGGAGGCACGTCGCCTCGCCCTCCTCGCGGAGGGCCGGCGGCTGGCCTCCGTAAGACGCCTCGCCGAGGCCTACCAGCGCGAAGCTGACCGCGCCGCCTTCGGCACGCCGGCTCCGGCTGGCCCTAGCCGGGCCGGCGCTGTCAGGCAACGCGGCGCCGTCATCGCCGACACGCTTGGCGTGGATCGCCCGGTCTACGCCACCCCGCTCGAGAACCTGCGCGCCGCCCAGGCGGCCGTAGACGAGCTAGACGGCTTGGATGCCGAAGATCTCCCCCATATGACGCGGCGCATCCAGCAACTAATCGATGCGGCCGCATGACGGCACGAGGCCGACGCCTGCGCGGGGAGCCCTCCCCCACGCCGCGAGCACGGCGCGACCTCCCGGTCACCGACTACCAGCTACACCCGCGCGCGGCGCGAGAAAGAGCCGGCTTCCAGCCGAAGCCGGACCCAAGTCTCCATCGAGCGAGACGCGGACGGCCGCCCCCGAGCCATGGAATGGCGAGGCACCCCGCCTCCGCCTCGAGCTCGCGGAGAAAGATATCCTACCCCGTCCCCAGTGGCTCACCCGACTCTCAGCGGCCGGCTTGGTCGCCGGGAGGGAATCGGCGAAAACGACGCCCGCCACCGGATCGACCGCCTGGCCCGATCCCTGGCGCTAGAAGAAGAAGACGATGTCGGCCCGCCTTGCTTCGGCCCCCGCATCCGCGACGAGCCCTTCCCCAAAGGGTTCTCGCTCCCAAGAGACACACCCAAGTACAACGGCTCGGTGAAGCCGGAAGACTGGCTGACCGACTACTCCACGGCCGTCAGCATCGCCAATGGCAACCGGCGCGTTGCCGTAAAGTACGTGCCCCTCATGCTACAAGGCACGGCGCGGACTTGGCTTAACAGCCTTAAGCCGCTCAGCATCAACAGCTGGGTGGACTTCACTGAAGCCTTCGTTCGCAACTTCACCAGCACCTACAAGCGGGCTCCCAAGCCCAGACAGCTCTCCCTGTGTGTACAGGGCCCAGCCAAATCCACTCGCGACTACCTGACGCGTTGGGCCGAGCTCCGCAACTCCTGTGAGGGGGTGCACGAGGTGCAAGCCATCGAATACTTCACAGCCGGGTGCCGAGAGGGCACCCTCCTCAAGCACAAGCTTCTCTGCGACGAGCCGACTACCCTCGACGAGCTCCTAAACATCGCCGACAAGTACGCCACCGCCGACTCCTCGATGAAGACCGAGCTCCGGGTGGACGCATTCGGAAAGGTGCTCAATCCGGCGCCTAAAGCGCCGGCTGGAGACGGCGGCCGACGCCAACACCAGAACGATCAAAAACACAAGGGCCCTGCGCCGCCTCCCGCCAGTCGGCAGGTGGCCACGGTCGAAGACGCGCCGCCTGAAGGGCGGCCCGCACCCAAGAAGCCTAAGGGCGGTCGGCCGGCTTGGCAGCCGGCCTTCTCCTACGAGAAAACCCTTGATGCCCCGTGCAAGTTCCACAGCGGCGCGAAGCCGTCCAACCACACGACCCGCAAATGCAACTGGCTCGCCCGAATCTCGAAGGGCGAAGGGCTCACGCCGACTCCGCCTGCCGGCCCGCCGCCGCCGGCTCCGCCGCCCAAAGCCGCCCGGCCCGCGGTCGACGCCGTGCAGGACGGGTTCCCCGACGAGCAAGCGTCTTATGTCATCTTCACAAGCCAGCCCGAAGACCGGCGCAGCAGGCGCCGAGAGCAACAGGAGGTCAATATGGCCGCCACCAGCCCAGCCGGCCACATGCACTGGTCGGAGAAACCCATCAGCTGGAGCCGGGCCGACCACCCAGAGGTGATGCCATCCCCCGGTTCCTACGCATTGGTCCTGGCGGCCACCCTCGCAACGGATGCGCGCGCCGCACGCTTCTCCCGTGTGCTGATCGACGGCGGAAGCAGCATCAACATCCTGTACCGCGACACCATGGAGAAGCTGGGCGTCAAGGCCAAGCAACTTGCGCCGACTCGAACGGTGTTCCATGGCATCGTACCCGGACTGTCCTGTGCCCCCATCGGCAAGCTCAAGATCGATGTACTCTTTGGGGGCAAGGATCATTTCCGCCGGGAAGCAATCTGGTTCGAGGTGGTGGACCTGGATAGCCCTTATCATGCCTTGCTTGGCCGACCCGCCTTGGCCAAGTTCATGGCGGTCCCCCACTATGCTTACCTCAAGATGAAGATACCGAGCTCCAAGGGTGTCATCACCATCGCCGGCGACTACAAGAAGTCCGCCGACTGCGCCGCGGCCAGCAGCCGGCTGGCCGAATCCCTCGTGATCGCAGCCGAGAGGAAGATGCTGGACCGGGTCATGGCCCTGGCCAGCAAGCAGCTAAACCAACCCACCGACTCCCAGGAGTATGATGCCCAAGGATCTTTCCAGCCGGCCAAGGAGACCGGAGCATATGAGATGTTCCAGGAGTTGAAGTTAATATTTCAAGCAAATGCACGGATTGAGAGATATATAGTCTCCAATAAGTTCTATAGCTGCAAGATGGAGGAGAACAGATCTGTCAGTGAGCATATACTCAAAATATTTGGGTATAATAATCACTTGATTCAATTGGGAGTTAATCTTCTAGATGATTGCGTCATTGACAGAATTCTCCAATCACTGCCACCTAGCTACAAGAGATTCGTGATGAACTATAATATGCAAGGGATGAATAAGACTATTCCCGAGCTCTTCGCAATGCTGAAAGCTGCGGAGGTAGAAATCAAGAAGGAGCATCAAGTGTTGATGGTCAACAAGACCACTAGTTTCAAGAAGAAGGGCAAAGGGAAGAAGGGGAACTTTAAGAAGAATAGCAAGCAAGTTGCTGCTCAAGAGAAGAAACCCAAATCTGGACCTAAGCCTGAAACTGAGTGCTTCTACTGCAAGCAGACTGGTCACTGGAAGCGGAACTGCCCAAAGTATTTGGCGGATAAGAAGGATGGCAAGGTGAACAAAGGTATATGTGATATACATGTTATTGATGTGTACCTTACTAGAGCTCGCAGTAGCACCTGGGTATTTGATACTGATTATGTTGCTAATATTTGCAACTCAAAACAGGGACTACGGATTAA
The DNA here is from genome assembly GCA_034509565.1 of Triticum monococcum. Lineage (NCBI taxonomy): Eukaryota > Viridiplantae > Streptophyta > Magnoliopsida > Poales > Poaceae > Triticum > Triticum monococcum. The sequence goes on from CM067843.1 coordinate 573,860,438, forward strand.
GCGAACACTAGCGAAGGACGAGGTGACGATGCGCGTGGAAAATGGTTCCAAAGTCGATGTGATCGCGGTCGGCACGCTACCTCTACATCTACCATCGGGATTAGGACTAGACCTAAATAATTGTTATTTGGTGCCAGCGATCTTGTTTGATGCGAGACGGTTATTCATTTAAATCAGAGAATAATGGTTGTTCTATTTATATGAGTAATATCTTTTATGGTCATGCACCCTTGAAGAGTGGTCTATTTTTTATGAATCTCGATAGTAGTGATACACATATTCATAATGTTGAAACCAAAAGATGTAGAGTTGATAATGATAGTGCAACTTATTTGTGGCACTGCCGTTTAGGTCATATCGGTGTAAAACGCATGAAGAAACTCCATACTGATGGACTTTTGGAATCACTTGATTATGAATCACTTGGTACTTGCGAACCGTGCCTCATGGGCAAGATGACTAAAACACCGTTCTCCGGTACTATGGAGAGAGCAACAGATTTGTTGGAAATCATACATACAGATGTATGTGGTCCAATGAATGTTGAAGCTCGTGGCGGATATCGTTATTTTCTCACCTTCACAGATGATTTAAGCAGATATGGGTATATCTACTTAATGAAACATAAGTCTAAAACATTTGAAAAGTTCAAAGAATTTCAGAATGAAGTTGAAAATCATCATAACAAGAAAATAAAGTTTCTACGATCTGATCGTGGAGGAGAATATTTGAGTTACGAGTTTGGTCTACATTTGAAACAATGCAGAATAGTTTCGCAACTCACGCCACCCGGAACACCACAGCGTAATGGTGTGTCCGAACATCACAATCGTACTTTACTTGATATGGTGCGATCTATGATGTCTCTTACAGATTTACCGCTATTGTTTTGGGGTTATGCTCTAGAGACAGCCGCATTCACGTTAAATAGGGCACCATCAAAATCCGTTGAGACGACGCCTTATGAACTGTGGTTTGGCAAGAAACCAAAGTTGTCGTTTCTAAAAGTTTGGGGCTGCGATGCTTATGTGAAAAACTTCAACCTGATAAGCTCGAGCCCAAATCGGAGAAATGTGTCTTCATAGGATACCCAAAGGAGACTGTTGGGTACACCTTCTATCAAAGATCCGAAGGCAAGACATTTGTCGCTAAGAATGGATCCTTTCTAGAGAAGGAGTTTCTCTCGAAAGAAGTGAGTGGGAGGAAAGTAGAACTTGATGAGGTAACTGTACCTGCTCCCTTATTGGAAAGTAGTACATCGCAGAAACCGGTTTCTGTGACACCTATACCAATTAGTGAGGAAGCTAATGATAATGATCATGAAACTTCAGAACAAGTTACTACCGAACCTCGTAGATCAACCAGAGTAAGATCCGCACCAGATTGGTACGGTAATCCTATTCTGGAAGTCATGCTACTAGATCATGATGAACCTACGAACTATGAAGAAGTGATGGTGAGCCCAGATTCCGCAAAATGGCTTGAAGCCATGAAATCTGAGATGGGATCCATGTATGAAAACAAAGTATGGACTTTGGTTGACTTGCCCAATGATCGGCAAGCAATTGAGAATAAATGGATCTTCAAGAAGAAGACTGATGCTGATGGTAATATTACTGTCTATAAAGCTCGACTTGTCGCAAAAGGTTTTCGACAAGTTCAAGGGATTGACTACGATGAGACCTTCTCACCCGTAGCGATGCTTAAGTCTATCCGAATCATGTTAGCAATTGTCGTATTTTATGATTATGAAATTTGGCAGATGGACGTCAAAACTGCATTCCTGAATGGATTTCTGGAAGAAGAGTTGTATATGATGCAGCCGGAAGGTTTTGTCGATCCAAAGGGAGCTAACAAAGTGTGCAAGCTCCAACGATCCATTTATGGACTGGTGCAAGCCTCTCGGAGTTGGAATAAATGCTTTGATAGTGTGATCAAAGCATTTGGTTTTGTACAGACTTTTGGAGAATCCTGTATTTACAAGAAAGTGAGTGGGAGCTCTGTAGCATTTCTGATATTATATTTAGATGACATATTACTAATCGGAAATGATATAGAATTTCTGGATAGCATAAAGGGATACTTGAACAAGAGTTTTTCAATGAAAGACCTCGGTGAAGCTGCTTAGATATTGGGCATTAAAATCTATAGAGATAGATCAAGACGCTTAATTGGACTTTCACAAAGCACATACCTTGACAAAGTTTTGAAGAAGTTCAAAATGGATCAAGCACAGAAAGGATTCTTGCCTGTGTTACAAGGTATGAAATTGAGTAAGACTCAATGCCCGACCAATGCAGAAGATAGAGAGAAAATGAAAGATGTTCCCTATGCTTCAGCCATAGGCTCTATCATGTATGCAATGCTGTGTACCAGACCTGATGTGTGTCTTGCTATAAGTCTAGCAGGGAGGTACCAAAGTAATCCAGGAGTGGATCACTGGACAGCGGTCAAGAACATCCTGAAATACCTGAAAAGGACTAAGGATATGTTTCTCATATATGGAGGTGACAAAGAGCTCATCGTAAATGGTTACGTTGATGCAAGCTTTGACACTGATCTGGACGATTCTAAATCGCAAACCGGATACGTGTTTACATTAAACGGTGGAGCTATCAATTGGTGCAGTTCTAAACAAAGCGTTATGGCGGGATCTACATGTGAAGCGGCGTACATAGCTGATTCGGAAGCAGCAAACGAAGGAGTCTGGATGAAGGAGTTCATATCCGATCTAGGTGTCATACCTAGTGCATCGGGTCCAATGAAAATCTTTTGTGACAATACTGGTACAATTGCCTTGGCAAAGGAATCCAGATTTCACAAGAGAACCAAGCACATCAAGAGACGCTTCAATTCCATCCGGGATCTAGTCCAGGTGGGAGACATAGAGATTTGCATGATACATACGGATTTGAATGTTGCAGACCCATTGACTAAGCCTCTTCCACGAGAAAAACATGATCAACACCAAAGCTCCATGGGTGTTAGAATCATTACTATGTAATCTAGATTATTGACTCTAGTGCAAGTGGGAGACTGAAGGAAATATGCCCTAGAGGCAATAATAATGTTATTATTTTATTTCCTTATATCATGATAAATGTTTATTATTCATGCTAGAATTGTATTAATCGGAAACATAATACATGTGTGAATACATAGACAAACAGACTGTCACTAGTATGCCTCTACTTAACTAGCTCGTTAATCAAAGATGGTTATGTTTCCTAACCATGGACAAAGAGTTGTCATTTGATTAACGGGATCACATCATTAGTTGAATGATCTGATTGACATGACCCATTTCATTAGCTTAGCACCCGATCGTTTAGTATGTGGCTATTGCTTTCTTCATGACTTATACATGTTCCTATGACTATGAGATTATGCAACTCCCGTTTGCCGGAGGAACACTTTGTGTGCTACCAAATGTCGCAGCATAACAGGGTGATTATAAAGGTGCTCTACAGGTGTCTCCAAAGGTACATGTTGGGTTGGCGTATTTCAAGATTAGGATTTGTCACTCCGATTGTCGGAGAGGTATCTCTGGGCCCTCTCGGTAATGCACATCACCTAAGCCTTGCAAGCAATGCAACTAATGAGTTAGTTGCGAGATGATGTATTACGGAACGAGTAAAGAGACTTGCCGGCAATGAGATTGAACTAGGTATTGAGATACCGACGATCGAATCTTGGGCAAGTAACATACCGATGACAAAGGGAACAACGTATGTTGTTATGCGGTCTGACCGATAAAAGATCTTCGTAGAATATGTGGGAGCCAATATGAGCATCCAGGTTCCGCTATTCGTTATTGACCGGAGACGTGTCTCGGTCATGTCTACATTCTTCTCGAACCCGTAGGGTCCGCATGCTTAAGGTTTCGATGACAGTTATATTATGAGTTTATTAGTTTTGATGTACCGAAGTTAGTTCGGAGTCCCGGATATGATCACGGACATGACGAGGAGTCTCGAAATGGTCGAGACATAAAGATTGATATATTGGACGACTATATTCGGACACCAGAAGTGTTCCGGGAAAGTTTCGGATAAAACCGGAGTACTGGGGGGTTACCGGAACCCCCCCGGGGGTTAATGGGCCTCATGGGCCTAAAGTGGAGAAGAGGAGGGGCGGCCAGGGCAGGCCGCGCCCCCCCCCCCTCTAGTCCGAATTGGACAAGGAGGGAGGGGCGGCGCCCCCCTTTCCTTCCTCTCCTCTCTCCCTTCCTTTCCCCTCTCCTACTTGGACAAGGAAAAGGAGGGAGTCCTACTCCCGGTAGGAGTAGGACTCCTCCCTGGCGCGCCTCCTCCTGGCCGGCCGCCCCTCCCCCTTGCTCCTTTATATACGGGGGAAGGGGGGCACCTCTAGACACAACAATTGATCCTTGAGATCTCTTAGCCGTGTGCGGTGCCCCCCTCCAGCATAATCCTCGATAATATTGTAGCGGTGCTTAGGCGAAGCCCTGCGATGGTAGAACATCAAGATCGTCACCACGCCGTCGTGCTGACGGAATTATTCCCCGACACTTTGCTGGATCGGAGTCCGGGGATCGTCATCGAGCTGAACGTGTGCTAGAACTCGGAGGTGTCGTAGTTTCGGTGCTTGATCGGTCGGGCCGTGAAGACGTACGACTACATCAACCGCGTTGTTATAACGCTTCCGCTTTCGGTCTATGAGGGTATGTGGAAAACACTCTCCCCTCTCGTTGCTTTGCATCACCATGATCTTGCGTGTGCGTAGGAAATTTTTTGAAATTACTACGTTCCCCAACACTAGTAGCCTAGATGCGATGTTAACAAGAACACGAGGTCCGGGCTCTCTCGAAGAGATAAGGTCCTGCTTGTGATTGTATTGATTTCGTATGGAGTACAAAGTATAGGTTGATCTACCACGAGATTGTTCTTGGTCTTCTACGAGCCCACCCCTTGGTTCATATGTATACCAGGGGGTCTGGGGCTACAGATGGGTCGGCTATGTATAAGGGAATCGTGTTTTATATGAACTCTAAGTCTTGCAGTATGCGCCAAGTCTTCAGGAACATTCCTTCTTCACCCCATGGGCCTTCTGAGATGGCCCTTGGGCAAACTGCCATGGGGGGTCCTCAGTCCGCCCACCTGGCCGGGGGACAACATGGTGAGTAATACTGGAGCAAATATGCCCTAGAGGCAATAATAAAGTGGTTATTTTATATTTCCTTATTCACGATAAAGGTTTATTATTCATGCTAGAATTGTATTGATCAGAAACTTAAATACATGTGTGAATACATAAACAAATACAGTGTCCCTAGTGAGCCTCTACTAGACTAGCTTGTTGATGAAAGATGGTTAAAGTTTCCTAACCATAGACATATGTTGTCATTTGATAACGGGGTCACATAATTAGGAGAATGATGTGATGGACAAGACCCATCCGTTAGCTTAGCATATTGATCGTTCAGTTTATTGCTATTGCTTTCTTCATGTCAAATACATATTTCTTTGACTATGAGATTATGCAACTCCTGGATACTGGAGGAATGCCTTGTGTGCTATCAAATGTCACAATGTAACTGGGTTATTATAAAGTTGCTCTACACGTATCTCCGAAGGTGTTTCTTGAGTTGGCATAGATCGAGATTAGGATTTGTCACTCCGAGTATCGGAGAGGTATCTCTCGGCCCTCTCGGTAATACACATCATAAGAAGCCTTGCAAGCAAAGTGACTAATGAGTTAGTTACAGGATTATGTATTACGGAATGAATAAAGAGACTTGCCGGTAACGAGATTGAGCTAGGTATGAAGATACCGACGATCGAATCTCGGGCAAGTAACATACTGATGGACAAAGGGAATAACGTATGTTGTCATAACGGTTCGACCGATAAAAATCTTCGTAGAATATGTAGGAGCCAATATGAGCATCTAGATTCCGTTATTGGTTATTGACCGAAGAGATGTCTCGGTCATGTCTACATAGTTCTCGAACCCGTAGGGTCCGCACGCTTAACATTCGATGATGATATTGTATTATATGAGTTATGTGATTTGGTGATTGAATGTTGTTCGGAGTCCCGGATGAGATCACGGACATGACGAGGAGTCTCAAAGTGATTGAGAGGTAAAGATTGATATATAGGACGATAGTATTCTGACGAAACTCATCTACTACCTCAACACCTTGCTGGATTAAGAAGGCGAGGGACGTCACCGAGCTGAACGTGTGCAGAACTCGGAGGTGTCGCACGTTCGGTGCTTGATCGGTTTTCGATCAGAACGCTTAATTGTAACGTTTCCCAACACATATGTCTATTTTGCATCGTGTTTTCCTACTATAATTTATAATGTTTTTATCAATATTTCACTTCATGATGCAATTCTAATGCCTTTTCTCTCTTAATATGCAAGATTTACATGAAGAGGGAGATTGCCCATAACTGGAATTCTAGACCCAAAAGAGCTATAACAAAGATAGCTATTCTTCGGAGCTCTAAATGACCTAAAATTTCACAGAGTTTTTTATAATAAAAAAATACTAGAACGAAGAACCACCAGAGGGGGGCCATCAATTGCCCACAAGGCAACATGACGCACCTAGCCCCCCAAAGCATGCCCTGATGTCTTGTGGGGCCCATAGATGCCCTTCGGTGCACTCCTTTTGCTATATGAATCCATTTTCCCTAGAAAAAATAAATAAGAGAACAATTTTGGGATGAAGCACCGCCGTCTCAAGGCGGAACATGGGCAAGAGCACTTTTGCTCTTCGGCGGAGTGATTCCATCAGGGATACTTCCCTCCGGGAGGGGAAATCGAAGCCATCGACATCACCAACGTTTCTCTCATCGTGGGAGGACTCATCTCCATTAACATCTTCATCAGCACCATCTCATATCAAACCCTAGTTCATCTCTTGTATTCAATCTTTGTCTCAAAACCTCAGATTGGTACCTGTGGGTTTCTGATACGTCTCCAACGTATCTATAATTTTTGATTGCTCCATGTTATATTATCTACTGTTTTGGACATTATTGGGCTTTATTTTTCACTTTTATATTATTTTTGGAACTAACCTATTAACCGGAGGCCCAGTCCAGAATTGTTGTTTTTGCCTGTTTTAGGGTTTCGAAGGAAAGGAATATCAAACGGAGTCAAAACGGAATGAAACCTTCGGGAACGTGATTTTCTCAACGAACAAGACCCAGGAGACTTGGACCCTGCGTCAAGACACAAAAGAGGAGGCCACGAGGTAGGGGCGCGCCTACCCCCCCCCCCCCCCAGGCGCGCCCTCCACCCTCGTGGGCCCCTTGTTGCTCCACCTACGTACTCCTTCCTCCTATATATACCTACGTACCCCCAAACGATCAGGTATGGAGCCAAAAACCTAATTCCACCGCCGCAACTTTCTATATCCACGAGATCCCATCTTGGGGCCTGTTCCGGAGCTCCGCCGGAGGGGGCATCGATCATGGAGGGCTTCTACATCAACACCATAGCCCCTCCGATGAAGTGTGAGTAGTTTACCTCAGACCTACGGGTCCATAGTTATTAGCTAGATGGCTTCTTCTCTCTTTTTGGATCTCAATACAATGTTCTCCCCCTCTCGTGTGGAGAACTATTCGATGTAATCTTGTTTTTGCGGTGTGTTTGTTGAGACCGATGAATTGTGGGTTTATGATCAAGTCTATCTATGAACAATATTTGAATCTTCTCTGAATTCTTTTATGTATGATTGGTTACCTTTGCAAGTCTCTTCGAATTATCAGTTTGGTTTGGCCTACTAGATTGATCTTTCTTGCAATGGGAGAAGTGCTTAGCTTTGGGTTCAATCTTGCGGTGTCCTTTCCCAGTGACAGTAGGGGCAGCAAGGCACGTATTGTATTGTTGCCATCGAGGATAACAAGATGGGGTTTTCATCATATTGCATGAGTTTATCCCTCTACATCATGTCATCTTGCTTAAAGCGTTACTCTGTTTTAAACTTAATACTCTAGATGCATGCTGGATAGCGGTCAATGAGTGGAGTAATAGTAGTATATGTAGGAAGGAGTCGGTCTACTTGTCTCGGACGTGATTCCTATATACATGATCATACCTAGATATTCTCATAACTATGCTCAATTCTGTCAATTGCTCAACAGTAATTTGTTCACCCACCGTAGAATAATTATGCTCTCGAGAGAAGCCACTAGTGAAACCTATGGCCCCCGGGTCTATCTTTATCATATTAATCTCCTACTACTTAGTTATTTCCTTTGATTTTTACTTTGCCTTTATTTTACTTTGCATGTTTATCACAAAAATACCAAAAATATTATCTTATCATATCTATCGGATCTCACTCTCGTAAGTGGCCGTGTAGGGATTGACAACCCCTATTCGCGTTGGTTGCAAGGATTTATTTGTTTTGTACAGGTACGAGGGACTTGCGCGTAGCCTCCTACTGGATTGATACCTTGGTTCTCAAAAACTGAGGGAAATACTTACGCTACTTTGCTGCATCATCCCTTCCTCTTCGGGGAAAACCAACACAGTGCTCAAGAGGTAGCAAGAAGGATTTCTGGCGCCATTGCCGGGGAGGTCTACGCAAAAGTCAACATACCAAGTACCCATCACATACCCTTATCTCCTGCATTACATTATTTTCCATTTGCATCTCGTTTTCCTCTCCCCCACTTCACCCTTGCCGTTTTATTCGCCCTCTCTCTCTATCCTCCATCGATTTCTCTATTTGCCTCTTTTTGCCCGCTTGTTTTTTTTTGTTTGCTTGTGTGTTAGTTTGCTTGCTTGCCTCAATGGCTCTACCTAAATTTGATGATCTCCACCTTAAAAGGTTAGAAGAGATCGAAAGCAATGTTAGGAGTTTTATGGTTTTGCAATTTGAACATAATAGCTTCTTCAGAAATGAGCTTAAGGAACAGAAAAGTTTTATGAGTTTTATTAATAAAGAGCTTGATGATATGTCTAAAGAATTCGATGGTTTAAGATCCCAGATTGCTCGTCTTGAGAAATTTACTGCTGAAATTTCGGATAAGCGGGCCACCTTAGTTAATAGGATGGCCGCTAAACCGGATTGCTATGAAAATAATGATGAAGATATAAAAGTTATTGATGTGTCCCCTATTAAATCTTTGTTTTGCCATATGAATCTTGATAATGATGGGACTGGATATGATCCACCTTTACCTAGAAGGTGTTCCAAGAATTCGGAATTTTTTGATCTTGATGCTAAAATTGATAAAAGTGGGATTGAAGAAATTAAAACCCTAGATGTTGCTAAACCCACTATTATAGATTTCAAGGAATTTAACTATGAAATTTTTTCTTTGATTGATTGTATTTCCTTGTTGCAATCCGTGCTAAATTCTTCTCATGCTTATAGTCGAAATAAAGCGTTTACTAAACATATCGTTGATGCCTTGATGCAATCTTATGAAGAAAAACTTGAATTGGAAGTTTCTATCCCTAGAAAGCTTTATGGTGAGTGGGAACCAACTATTAAAGTTAAAATTAAAGATCGTGAATGCTATTCTTTATGTGATTTGGGTGCTAGTGTTTCCATGATTCCAAAGACTTTGTGTGATTTGTTAGGTTTCCGTGATTTTGATGATTGCTCTTTAAACTTGCACCTTGCGGATTCCACTATTAAGAAACCTATGGGAAGAATTAATGATGTTCTTATTGTTGCAAATAGGAATTATGTGCCCGTAGATTTTATTGTTCTTGACATAGATTGCAATCCTTCATGTCCTATTATTCTTGGTAGACCTTTCCTTAGAACGATTGGTGCAATTATTGATATGAAGGAAGGAAATATTAGATTCCAATTTCCATTAAGGAAAGGCATGGAGCACTTTCCTAGAAATAAAATTAAATTACCTTATGAATCTATTATGAGAGCCACTTATGGATTGCCTACCAAAGATGCCAATACCTAGATCTATCCTTGCTTGTTATGCCTAGCTAGGGGCGTTAAACGATAGCGCTTGTTGGGAGGCAACCCAATTTTATTTTTATTCCTTGCTTTTTGCTCCTGTTTAGTAATAAATAATTTATCTAGCCTATGTTTTGGTTGTGTTTTTTGTGTTTAATTAGTGTTTATGCCAAGTAGAACTGTTGGGAAGACTTGGGGAAAGTCTTGTTACACTTGCTGTAAAAAACAGAAACTTTAGCGCTCACGAGAACTACTGTAATTTTTATTTGGAAAGTGCTATTTAGTTAATTATTTTTGCAGACGATTAATAGATAAATTCCTCACATCCAACAATTTATTTTAGAATTTTTGGGGTTCCATATCTTGTGCAAGCTACAGATTACTACAGACTGTATTGTTTTTGACAGATTCTGTTTTTCATGTGTTGTTTGCTTATTTTGATGAATCTATGGCTAGTAAAATAGTTTATAAACAATAGAGAAGTTGGAATACAGTAGGTATAACACCAATATAAATAAAGAATGAGTTCATTACAGTACCTTGAAGTGGTCTTTTGTTTTCTTTCGCTAACGGAGCTCACGAGATTTTCTACTTTAAGTTTTATGTTGTGAAGTTTTCAAGTTTTGGGTAAAGATTTGATGGATTATGGAACAAGGAGCGGCAAGAGCCTAAGCTTGGGGATGCCCATGGCACCCCCAAGATAATATAAGGACACCTAAAAGCCAAAGCTTGGGGATGCCTTCCGGGCATCCCCTCTTTCGTCTACTTCTATCGGTAACTTTACTTGGAGCTATATTTTTATTCGCCACATGATATGTGTTTTGCTTGGAGCGTCTTGTATGATTTGAGTCTTTACTTTTTAGTTTACCACAATCATCCTTGCTGTACACACCTTTTGAGAGAGCCATACATGATTTGGAATTTTTTAGAATACTCTATGTGCTTCGCTTATATCTTTTGAGTTATGTAGTTTTGCTCTAGTACTTCACTTATATATTTTAGAGCACGGTGGTGGATTTGTTTTATAGAAACTATTGATCTCTCATGCTTCACTTAGATTATTTTGAGAGTCTTAAATAGCATGGTAATTTTCTTACCTAATATGCTTGGTATACAAGATTAATAATAAAACTTTCGTATGAGTGTGTTGAATACTATGAGAAGTTTGATGCTTGATAATTGTTTTGAGATATGAAGATGGTGATATTAAAGTTGTGTTAGTTGAGTAGTTGTGAATTTGAAGAATACTTGTGTTAAAGTTTGTGATTCTCGTAGCATGCACATATGATGAACCGTTATGTGATGAAGTTGGAGCATGATTTATTTTTTGATTGTCTTCCTTATGAGTGGCGGTCGGGGACGAGCGATGGTCTTTTCCTACCAATCTATCCCCTAGGAGCATGCACGTAATACTTTGCTTTGATAACTTGTAGATTTTTGCAATAAGTATATGAGTTCTTTATGACTAATGTTGAGTCCATGGATTATACGCACTCTCACCCTTCCATCATTGCTAGCCTCTCTAATACCGCGCACCTTTCGCCGGTATCATACACCCACCATATACCTTTCTCAAAAAAGCCACCATACCTACCTATTATGGCATTTCCATAGCCATTCCGAGATATATTTCCATGCAACTTTCTACCATTCCATTTATTATGACACACTCCATCATTGTCATATTGCTTAGCATGATCATGTAGTCGACATCGTATTTGTGGCAAAGCCACCATTCATAATTCTTTCAAACATGTCACTCATGAGTCATTGCATACCCCGGTACACCGCCGGAGGCATTCATATAGAGTCATATTTTGTTCTAAGCATCGAGTTGTAATTGTTGAGTTGTAAGAAAAATAAAAGTGTGATGATCATCATTATTAGAGCATTGTCCCAGTGAGGAAAGGATGATGAAGACTATGATTCCCCCACAAGTCGGGATGAGACTCCGGACGAAAATAAATAAATAAAAGAGGCCAAAGAAGCCCAAAAAAGAGAGAGAAAAGAGGCCATAAAAAAGAGAAGGCCCAAATAAAAAATTAAAAAAATAAGAGAAAAAGAGAGAAGGGGCAATGCTACTATCCTTTTACCACACTTGTGCTTCAAAGTAGCACCATGATCTTCATGATAGAGAGTCTCCTATGTTGTCACTTTCATATACTAGTGGGAATTTTTCATTATAGAACTTGGCTTGTATATTCCAATGATGGGCTTCCTCAAAATGCCCTAGGTCTTCATGAGCAAGCAAGTTGGATGCACACCCACTTAGTTTATTTTGTTGAGCTTTCATATACTTATAGCTCTAGTGCATCCGTTGCATGGCAATCCCTAGTTCCCTACTCACTCACATTGATATCTATTGATGGGCATCTCCATAGCCCGTTGATACGCCTAGTTGATGTGAGACTATCTTCTCCCTTTTTGTCTTCTCCACAACCACCATTCTATTCCGCCTATATGTGCTATGTCCATGGCTCACGCTCATGTATTGCGTGAAGATTGAAAAAGTTAGAGAACACCAAAAGTATGGAACAATTGCTTGGCTTGTCATCGGGGTTGTGAATGATTTAAATAATTTGTGTGGTGAAGATGGAGCATAGCCAGACTATATGATTTTGTAGGGATAACTTTCTTTGGCCATGCTATTTTGAGAAGACATAATTGCTTTGTTAGTATACTTGAAGTATTATTATTTTTATGTCAATATTAAACTTTTGTCTTGAAACTTTCGAATCTGAATATTCATACCACAATTAAGAAGAATTACATTAAAATTATGCCAAGTAGCACTCCGCATCAAAAATTATGTTTTTATCATTTACCTAATCGAGGACGAGCATGAATTAACCTTGGGGATGCTTGATACGTCTCCAACGTATCTATAATTTTTTATTGCTCCATGCTATATTATCTACTGTTTTGGATATTATTGGGCTTTATTTACCACTTTTATATTATTTTTGGGACTAACCTATTAACCGGAGGCCCAGCCCAGAATTGTTGTTTTTGCTTGTTTTAGGGTTTCAAAGAAAGGGAATATCAAACGGAGTCCAAATGGAATGAAACCATCGGGAACGTGATTTTCTCAACGAACAAGACCCAGGAGACTTGGACCCTACGTCAAGACTCAAAAGAGGAGGCCACGAGGTAGGGGCGCGCCTACCCCCCCCCCCCCCTAGGCGCGCCCTCCATCCTCGTGGGCCCCATGTTGCTCCACCAACGTACTCCTTCCTCCTATATATACCTACGTACCCCCAAACGATCAGGTATGGAGCCAAAAACCTAATTCCACCGCCGCAAATTTCTATATCCATGAGATCCCATCTTGGGGCCTGTTCCGAAGCTCCGCCGGAGGGGGCATCGATCACGGAGGGCTTCTACATCAACAACATAGCCCCTTCGATGAAGTGTGAGTAGTTTACCTCAGACCTATGGGTCCATAGTTATTAGCTAGATGGCTTCTTCTCACTTTTTGGATCTCAATACAATGTTCTCCCCCTCTCTTGTGGAGAATTATTCGATGTAATCTTCTTTTTGCGGTGTGTTTGTTGAGACCGATGAATTGTGGGTTTATGATCAAGTCTATCTATGAACAATATTTGAATCTTCTTTGAATTCTTTTATGTATGATTGGTTATCTTTGCAAGTCTCTTCAAATTATCAGTTTGGTTTGGCCTACTAGATTGATCTTTCTTGCAATGGGAGAAGTGCTTAGCTTTGGGTTCAATCTTGCGGTGTCCTTTTCCAGTGACAGTAGGGGCAGCAAGGCACGTATTGTATTGTTGCCATCGAGGATAACAAGATGGGGTTTTCATCATATTGCATGAGTTTATCCCTTTACATCATGTCATCTTGCTTAAAGTGTTACTCTATTTTTAACTTAATACTCTAGATGCATGCTGGATAGCGGTCGATGAGTAGAGTAATAGTAGTAGATGCAGGCAGGAGTCGGTCTACTTGTCTCGGACGTGATGCCTATATACATGATCATACCTAGATATTCTCATAATTATGCTCAATTCTGTCAATTGCTCAACAGTAATTTGTTCACCCGTCATAGAATACTTATGCTCTCAAGAGAAGCCACTAGTGAAACCTATGGCCCCCGGTTCTATCTTTATGATATTAATCTCCTACTACTTAGTTATTTCCTTTTCTTTTTACTTTGCCTTTATTTTACTTTGCATCTTTATCACAAAAATACCAAAAATATTATCTTATCATATCTATCAGATCTGACTCTCGTAAGTGGCCGTGTAGGGGTTGACAACCCCTATTCGCGTTGGTTGCGAGGATTTATTTGTTTTCCGCGGGTACGAGGGACTCACGCGTAGCCTCCTACTAGATTGATACCTTGGTTCTCAAAAACTGAGGGAAATACTTACGCTATTTTGCTGCATCATCCCTTCCTCTTCGGGGAAAACCAACGCAGTGCTCAAGAGGTAGCAGTTTCTAGTAGTGTTGAATACATGTTGTAGTTGATGCTAGTTGGTTTATTTGGTGGAAGATCACATGTTCAGATCCTTAATCATATATTATACTCCTCTGATCTTGAACATGAACATGATTTGTCAGTAGTTATGTTTGTTCTTGAGGGCACGGAAGAAGTCTTGTTATAAGTTATTATGTGAAGTTGGTATTCCTTCAATATTTTGATGATATGTATGTTGTTCTTCCTCTTCCTCTAATGGTGTCGTGTGAATGTCGACTACATGACACTTCACCATGTTTGGGACCAGGGGAAGGCATTGTGGAGTAATAAGTAGATGATGGGTTGCGAGAGTGACAAAAGCTTAAACCCTAGTTTATGCATTAATTTGTAAGGGCTGATTTGGATCCATACGTTTCATGCCATGGTTAGATTTATCTTAATTCTTCTTTCTTAGTTGTGGATGCTTGCGAGATGGGGTAATCATAAGAGGGTTGCTTGTTCAAGTAAGAACATCACCCTAGCACCGGTCCACCCACATATCAAATTATCAAAGTAGTGAACGCGAATTAACTAAACATGATGAAAGTTAACTAGACAATATTCATATGTGTCCTCGAGAATGCTTTGCTCACTATAAGAAGTACTTTCTGCTTGTCCTTTGCTATAAAAAGGAGTGAGCCACCTTGCTACACTATTGCTACTATTGTTTGTTGCTACTTGTTACAAATTACTATTAGATAAAACGAGAATAAATGAGACATGAGAGACACAAAGTTTTACGTACAAACCCTTGTGGGAGAAAACCACGGACGCACGAAGGCGTAATCACTGTGATGGAGGAGTATTACAAGCACGAGACAACATGCAGTCATTAGATGCGACTACATGGGGTATATGTGAGAGACAATACACAAGAGTCCTTGGAGGACAAGTAAACGAGTTGTACTCGTACGCGTCAATGCCAACGCAATGCCCACAACATATCTACCACGTCTAGTCCAAGGCGGTAGAATTTGGATCATAATTTAAAATCTCCACATTGAGCCAAATTCCCTCTGGTAGTCCAAGAAAGTAAATACTCAATCCAAATTAGCATAAACACCTTGGACGTCAAAGTCTATAGGACTAGTGACAAATACCAACTAAGCTTGAGCAAAGCTCAAACTTATTGGTAGGAACTGGCTTTGTCATCATATCTACAGGATTATCATGAGTACTTATCTTTCTTACCTTCAAATCGCCTTCAGCAATAACATCTCAAATGTAGTGAAATCGGACATTAATGTGCTTTGTTCTATCATGACACACTGGATTCTTTGTAAGACATATTACACTTTGGATGTCAGAAAATATGGTTAGGCAAGATGAATCTTCACAAAGGTCGGCATACAAACCTCTCAACCAGATAGCTTCTTTGCATGCCTCAAAAATAGCCATATATACTCGGCACCAGTAGTGGAATAAGCCACAATAGACTACAAAGTTGCTCTTCAACTCACAGTACAACCACCAATGGTGAAAACATAACCTGTGAGTGATATTCTCTTATCCAAATCACCAGCAAAATTAGAATCCACAAAACCAATAAGTCCATCTCTAGTTTTCCCAAACTGCAAGTAAGCATTAGAAGTACCACACAGGTATCTAAAAATCCACTAAACTACTTTCCAGTACTCTTTTCCAGGATTAGCCATGTACCTACTAACAACACTCAATGCATATGAAAAATCTGGACAAGAACAAACCATTGCATACATAAATGAACCAACTGCACTCGAATAGGAAACTCTAGATATGTACTCAATATCTGCATCTGACTCGTTACTGACTTGGCATTATGCATATTAAAACGATGAAGAACTTTATCAATATATCCCTTCTGACTTAGATACACTTTTCCTGATAGTCTATCTCTGGATATTTCCATGCCAAGTATTTTCTTTGTTGTACCCATATCCTTCATCTCAAATTCATTACTGAATTGCTTGTTTAATTCATTAATCTCCGGCATACTCTTTGAAGCAATTAACATATCATCAATGTAAATGAGCAAATAAATAGCTGAACCATTGACAGTTTTCAAATAAATACAGTTATCATAATTAGACCTTTTGAAACCTTGGGAGAGCATAAAAGTGTGAAATCTATTATACCACAGTCTAAGAGATTGCTTCAGTCCATAAAGAGATTTTATTAACTTACAGACAAGCTTTTCTTTTCCAGGAATAACAAAATCTTCAGGTTGTTCCATTTCGATATCCCCTTCTAATTCTCCATGTAAAAATGCAATTTTAACATCTAATTGTTCAAGCTCAAAATTATGCATGGCAACAATACTGAGTAAAGTGCAAATAGAGCCATGCTTTACAACAGGAGAAAAAGACTTTATTATAGTCAATACCTGAAATCTGGCTATAACCTTTATCAACTAACCTTGCTTAGTATCTTGTCTCATCATTAGAAGAAACACTTTTTTTTCATGTCCGAAAAATGTTGAACTTGCTGGAATGCCTGTTGTGGCATGTATCTATGGAAGTGTTCCAAGGTCTTGTGTTCTGAGAATCTGCTGAAGAGTAATGTTCTTGTTGTTAGAGAAATAACTAAGCTCCCAGACTCAATGTTAGATTTGGCATATAGGTGCTCACATATTTTTTGGGTTAGTTTCAGTTTTTTCGATGCTATTTTTTTTGGTGGTATGATATGTATATCCGTTAGACTATAAAATGATTGTGGTGACTTCGTCAATCTCACGATCTTCCGGCTCAGCTTTCCGAAAGTGTTCATATAGAGGTAGGATGCGCTCATGCGTCCATATAGGAACAAGTTTGCCTGAGTTTTGTGCGTCTGCAGTGTGTTTCTAAAAAGAGAATCCAACAACATTAAGTAGGGTTTACAAGCTTCGCATCAATCGTGCATGGTTGCGACCTTGGAAATGTCCATGTCTTTGAGGAATTGGGCAAACGCCAAGCTGGACGAGCCCCCTTCCTGGAGCGCCTCAGCCGCTGCATCCTTCGCTGCCGCTACCCGCACCCTGAGTGCCCTGCCTCCCTCGGACGCCATAACCCATCTGACCTTCTCCTCCACCTCCTCGGCCTTAACCACCTCTTCACTGTAGCCTCTCATCTCCAGCCCGAGCTCCATTCCCTCCACTATGTGCACCTTGTTCACCTTCTGCTCCGCGTACAGCGGCCAGCACAGCAGCGGCAACCCTGCCGTGATGCCCTCCAGCGTCGAGTTCCAGCCGCAGTGCGTCATGAATGCGCCGGCCGCCCTGTGGCGCAGGACCTCCACCTGCGGCGCCCAAGACCTGACCACGAGCCCTCTGTCCTTGGTCCTCTCCAAGAACCCTTCCGGCATGAGCGCGTCGAGGTCAGGCTCCGGCAGCGGATCGCCGTGCTTCTGGTCGGGACTGCGCGGGCTCCGCACAACCCACAGGAACCTCTCCCCTGACTTCTCCAAACCAATTGCAATTTCCTCGAGCTGCTTACTGGAGAATGTGCCCAGGCTGCCGAAGGAGAGGAATACTACGCTCTGGTCCGGCTGCGCGTCCAGCCAGCGGAGGCACTCGTGCTCCTTGTCTCCGCCTCCCGAGACCAACGGCCCGATGCAGTAGACCGGCGGCGTCGCACGACCAGGGACGCAGAGCCCGTCCTTGAGAGCGCTCAGTGCGGGCTTTTCCAGCGAGTCGAAGGAATTAATAAGAATTCCTTTCGCCTCCGCCATTCGCTCAAACATGCGCAAGACGTACACGAGCGCTTCATCGTCGCCGATAACTTCGGAGGGCAGCTCCGAAGCCTTGAAAGGAGGAACGCCCGGGAAGGTGATGATGGAGTCGCCGAGCTCTTTTACCTTGGCCGTATTGCTGGCGAACTTGCTCGGCAGGTTGAGGAAGATGGCGAGGTCGGCGGCAGCGGAGGCGAACGAGTAGTAGACCGGCAGCTTGAGCTCCACCGCGACGTCCTGGGCGTCGACGCAGAACATGTCGAGGACGAGCGCGTGGACGGCGGGCAGCGAGCGGAGGAAGTCGCGGAGGGGCGCATTCATGGCGGCGAGCAGTTGGATAACCTTGACGACGTGGTGCCTGGGCGCGCCGTCGGGGTTGGAATCTGCGGGCGGCGACGGCAGGACGTGGAAGGCGACAGAGGGGTTGGAGGCCCTCGCGCGGGCGACCGCGGCGGAGAAGTCCGTGGACTCGACCTGCGGCTCGACGAGCGCCACGGTGACGGCCAGGCCGTGCTTGAGGAACAGCTTGGCGACCTCCACCATCGGCACCAGGTGGCCGACGCCGACGCCAGGGTACAGGACCACGGTCTTCTTCATCGCTTCACTCCACTCTTCTAGCTAGTAGGAAATGGTTTTGGGTTGGGTTGGTGCTGTGCCTCTGCTCTGCCGCCCTGCAAACAAACCCACCGGGACCGGGGATAATATAGTGTGGCCGGCTCGAATCCAGTCAAATTTGGACATGGTGGTGGTCTGGTAGAGCAATGCATGGCGACGTGAGACCGTGAGCTGAGCTCAGCGCCACATCTCGACAGAATTTAAGCTCTGACACGGTGCCTGAAGCCGCCGTCGTAAAGGGACAGCTCCACTGTCCTCATCTCATCCAGAGTGGCGCCTTTGGGAGTGGCAACGTCGTCCGTGACGGTACTCTCCGTGGAGCCTTTTTCCCGCGAGTTTCCGCGAAGCCGGTCTGCTCTTGGTATGGACGCCGGCTTCTTCTAGAAGGCTTTGTTTGCTCGCTCTTCAGAGCATTGCCACGAGCCCACGAGCACAAGATACATTTCTCCTGCTCACATGCCGATCGCCCATCGACTGCCATTATTGATACATAGTACTCCTGCGACCACGACCGTTGCTGTCGCAGTGACGTAATGAATGAGTTCTTTTCAAAAAGATCCACATCCAGGATTCAGCGAAAGTACAAAGGACTTTAAATACAAGGGTTAATATAAGAATCGCATCGAAATGCCTGTTCCATGAATGGTCAATGCCGTCGGTAGAACAAGACTGCGGTGCGTCGCTGTCGGCGTTTCAATGCCAATGTCAGCCTGATCTTGTTGATATCACTTGAGATGTCTTTGTGCACGTGCCCTAATGACCGGTGCTCTAGAGCCATAATGATCACCATTGAATCGATCTGAAGAATCTATGACCAAATCTCATCGTCGCATAAGTACCTTCCTAAAACAATGCTGAATGTTATGGGCCGAGCCATGTTAATCACCAATGAGCATTTCGTTCATAGTGCTCGCTACAAACGATACATTCGCTAACACGCTCGCCTACAAAAATGATTAGGTGAGGCTAGGCAAACTCAATGCCTGACTTTGGGATCGAGGATACTTTCAACAATAAATATATCGAAGCTTCGTCGGTTAGAGTGCACCAAAGGATAAGATATCTTTCTCGTCATACAAATTAAAGCCATTCTAGCTTAATAATGTGCCCCGTGCCTTTAGCATTTTCAGGCTATACGCTCTCGCCTAGCATGACATCATAAGGAGTGAGTTGTAGAAAACCATCACATTTTAGCTTAGGTTTGCAGGAAACACTCTTCTATGTTTTTGCTGCAGAAAACACTGATTTTTTTTCTAATCTTTTGCAGAAAGCACCAAACCTCATGTTCGGGCAGTTTAAGCACTATTATGACAGGTGGGACCCTGTCTTGTCGACGTGGCTCACGGCCGCGAGCTGACGCCGTCTAACAGTGCTATAGTGCCGGTCCGCCGATAGAAACCAGCTCGACCCAGCTCTCTCATCTGCCTCGCCCTCTCCTCTCGTCACTCTGCTCTCCTCTCCTCACTATGTTCTTCTCCCCCGACGCCGCCACAACGTCGGTCGGCGTTCTACTGCTCCCCCGTGGCCATGGTGTCGTGGAGCGACGAGACTAGTGACGATTCAGTCATGAACATCTCCTCCTCCTGCGATGGCATCACCAAGGTCATTTTGCTACAGCTAGGGTTAGGGTTAGGGTTAGTGATTTGGGGATTTTGTGAATGAGCTCCCGCAGCTTCCAGCTACGATGCACGATCCGAATTTCAATGGCACTGACGTAGATGTGAATGTTTTTGTGCGAAAACGGCGAGCCGGCCGAGCGCTTAGTTGCATTTGAAGGGATGCACACCGGCAGGAGGTTTCTAGGATGTGCTAAGAAGGTATGATCCTTTATAAAGGAAGGTGTTCATTGCTGAATGTTTTGTTTACGTAGTTGTTAAGCTTTGTTTAGTTTGGTATTTCTTTACCTTTACCTGACATGCCTTGTCATCAGATGGTACACATTGTTTATTGTGGTTAGTGATTACTGCTTTGTTTATCAAGTTGTTAAGCTTGGTTAAGTGCTTAGTCTTTGTTTAACTTGTTTTATCCAGTGAGTGGATGGTTGTCATTGTTTATTATGGTCAGTGCTTAATTACTTGTTTAATAGTGGTCATTGTTTATTTTGTTTTTGTGTGATATGTTTGCTGCACATATTAGACCCCCTGAACATGTTTGCTTATGGAGTATGGCACTTAACAGTGGTCTTCAGCCTACTCACTTAGACGGTTCTTTATTGTTTTATTGTTTATTTTACAGGAAGGCATAAACTGTGGAGTAGTTCAATGGATTGATTTTGAATGGCCAGACTCAATGGAGAAGGCATTGGCCAAGTTATGGGATATGTATGAGGAGAGTAAGTCAGGTAGGACCAATGAAAATCTGGAGAGTTCCTTTGTAATTCACAACCCGACAGAAGAGAAGAAGAAACTACAGGAGAATTATGACAGTTTGTATGCTGATGTCAATGCTCTCTTGGATGCCCAGCAACAGAGGGGTCTGGAGTTGAGCAATCAGAAGGAGCAGAAGCAATGTCTTAATGTGAAGATTGCAGAGCTAGAAACTGTAGTGGGCAACTTGGAGGCAGAGCTGGCAAAGAAAGAGGAGGAGAAGAAGAAAGTACAGGAGGAGTATGACAGTTTGTATGCCGATGTAAATGCTCTCTTGGATGCCCAACAGCAGAAGGGTGTGGAGTTAAACAATCAGAAGGAGCAGAAGGAATATGTTGATTTGAAGATTGCTGAGCTGGAAACTGTAGTGGGCAACTTGAAGGCAGAGTTGTCAAAGAAAGAGGAGGAGAAGAAGAAGCTGCTGCAAAAGTATGAGACTCTAGTGAACCTAACAGGTGCTCAAGCCAATGTGATTAGGAACTTGAAGTTCAATTATTTGAAGGAGACGGAAAGACCGACAGAAGAGAGGCTTAATTTGCAGCATCACATTTCTGAGCTTCAAAAGTCTGAGGAGAAGATAAAGCAGAAGCTTCAGGGGGTGAAGGCCATCTTAGATGAGTAGGGGTGTCTTCTAGTATGATAATCATCTATCTGTATGTAGATGATAGTCTTCTATGCAAAACTTTAGTATGAACTTGGTCCTCAACTACTTTAACTATGTATTTTGTGATCCAAGGTGTTGGATCTAGCAGTGTTGTAATGTAGATGATAATCATCTATTTAGTACTTTAGTTTGAATTTGTGAACCCAGTAATTTAAGTGTGTATGTTGTGATCCATTGTGTTGGATCCAACCTTGATGAACCTTAATGAATGTGAGTCAAATTTGATGTTATATGCTTTATGTGCTTAGTACAATTTGGTTTTATATGGTTTAGATGGTTATCATCTATTCAGTATTTGAGTATGAATCTGTCAACCAAGTAATTTAATTTACTATTTTGTTATCAATTGGGTTGGATCCAATTTGACCACCATTTCATCGATTCATCGACAAAATGGGCCTAGGGATACCTTGACCCTCATGTCATCGATTCATCGACATAATGGGCCTAGGGGTACCTTGACCCTCATTTCATCGATTCATCGACAAAATGGGCCTAGGGGTACCTTGACCCTCATTTCATCGATTTATCGACAGAATGGCCCTAGGGATACCTTGACCACCATTTCATCGATTCATCGACAGAATGGGCCTAGGGGTACCTTGACCCTCATGTCATCGATTCATCGATAGAATGGCCCTAGGGGTACCTTGACCACCATTTCATCGATTCATCGACAGAATGGGCCTAGGGGTACCTTGACCCTCATGTCATCGATTCATCGACAAAATGGCCCTAGGGGTACCTTGACCCTCATGTCATCGATTCATCGACAGAATGGCCCTAGGGGTACCTTGACCACCATTTCATCGATTCATCGATAGAATGGCCCTAGGGGTACCTTGACCCTCATGTCATCGATTCATCGACAGAATGGCCCTAGGGGTACCTTGACCACCATTTCATCGATTCATCGAGACCATCATCAACAAGTGTTTAATTTTCCTAACAGCAAGACCATCATCAACAAGTGTTTAATTTTCCTAATAGCAAGACCATCATCAACAAGTGTTTAATTTTCCTAACAACAGGACCATCATCAACAAGTGTTTAATTTTCCTAACAGCAAGACCATCATATGGATCAAATTGAACATGGTAGCAGCCAGACCATCATATTGATCATCAAATTGAACATGATAACAGCAAGAACAACATCATAGTGCATAATTCTCATAAAAGCAAGACCATCAATAGTAGTTATTACAGTACCATAACATCAAATCAGCATAAGTTCCCAAAATAGATCATAGCAATTAGCAGTTTTGCCTGATCACATCATCAACAGTTTTTCCAAAGCACATTAGTTCCCTGAAGCATAAAAGTAATCCTTCAGCCTTGATGGTTTCTTTCTCTGTCTTGGTGCCAAGAAGGATGTCCTTGTTGCTGCAGCTGAGCTGCTTGGCCTCCTAGTTGGAGCTGCTGAGCTGCTTGGCCTGCTTGCTGGAGCTGCTGAGCTGCTTGCCCTCCTAGCTGGAGCTGCTGAGCTGCTTGGCCTGCTTGCTGGAGCTACTGAGCTGCTTGCCTTGCTTGCTGGAGCTGCTGTGCTGCTTGCCATTGGTGGTGCCCTGTTTGCTCGAGCTGCAACAGATGAAGCTGCAGTAGTAGATGTGGTACCCTCCTCTGTCCTATTTGACTGCATTTGAAAATGGCAGCAAGTTAATACATTCAAGTGGTACAAAACAGAAATAGATGGCAGCAAGTATGCCAACAGAGACTAACCTCATGCCTGTTCTTTCTCATTACTAGAGCTGACTTTAGTGTTTTGTGGCAAGATGTGTATCTGTGACCCACAAGATTGCAATTGCTGCATGTAATTGATGCTCCTATATGTATCTTTAGGTGCTGGTGGCTCAAACTGGCTCCTTATCCTTTTGGTTTGCTTCTTCCCTGGTTTATCCTTGAAAACTGGGGGTTCTATGTCTCTAGTTTTGGTCTTAGGCCAGAGGTCAGGTCCAGGTACAGGAAATATGATGAGACTGTATGCAGCCAGATACATAGGCTTTTGAAGAAGTCATGCACAAAATCTTCAGGCCTTAATTTGGCTTTGGTAATAGCAGAGACTGCATGATTTCATGGCACTGCAGTCATATCCCATTTTCTGCACCCACATGTCCTGTGCTGCAAGTTAACTGCATATGTATTCTCATTGCTTGTCACTTGGTAAATATTTGGCCCAGCCATCAATGCTTGACAGTTCCTAGAGTGTTTCTTTGCTTCTTCAAGTAACTCAGCATATGTTGGGCATATTTCCCACTTGGCTAACTCTGTCTTACTCCTCTTTGTATTGAACCTGACCATCAACTTAGTCCTGATTCCATCTACCATGGTCTTTATTGGTTTACCCCTCACATCTAATATCATCTTGTTGAACACCTCACTAATATTGTTGACAACTAAGTCATTTTTGCAGTTGAAGTCCATGGCATATCTAGCCCAAGCATGTCTAGGAATTTTATTTAACAAAGTCCAGGCAGCCTTACACTCTACTTTAAGAGCATCCATTGCAGCAAGATGGCCATGTTCAGTATAGGAGTAACTTGCCTTATCCATGTGCTTCTTTAATTCTGACCACATAAAACCAGCAGTCTGGAAATTTTGGTAGATGTGTCTAAGGCAGAATCTTTGGGGGCAATTGAGGAAAACTTGGCTCACAGCTTTCGGAAGACCCTATTTGGAGAAATTACCAAACTTACTAATAAGAAAAGAATATTAACTACTTCTGCCAATTAGTATGAACTACTTATAACAACTAGTAATGAGCAATGAAAATATTAACTGCTTCTAGCAATTACTATGAAATACTTATATGAACTAGTAATGACCAATGAATATTAACTAGTACTAATCAAAATCTATGAACTACTAGTAAGCAATTACTATGAACTACTAATACTAAGCAAATTCTATGAGCAAATTATATAATACCTTCTGTCTATCGGAGATTATGGTGTAAAAACCAAATCTCCCAGATTCTCCACCAATAGCTGCCTTCAGTTCTGTGAGAAACCAGGTCCAACTCTTTGTGTCTTCTTTGTCCACAACTCCAAAGGCAATGGGATAGATGTTATTATTCCCATCCCTTCCTATGGCAGCAAGGATTTGTTGGCCAGTTGAGAGCCTGATAAAACATCCATCCACACCTGCAATGGCACACAAGATATGTTATAAACAAAATATGGTGCACCACATTTATGTCATATATAACATAGTTTAGTAGTCACCTATGAATGGTCTACATCCATTCAGAAATCCCTCCTTGCAAGCATTCAAACATATGAACAAACCATGGAACCTTGGATTGATGTTTGGATGGTCTTTTAGGAACTTAGTAGTGACAATGCACCTACTACCTGGATTGGTGTCTAACACAGCTTGCAAGTAATCCATTATCCTCGTGTATTGCCCCCTCTGATCTCCTTGCACCACCTTAATAGCATTGTTCTTAGCCCTGTAGGCCATATGAGTGTTGATCTCAACTCCATACTTGCTCTTCAGATTTTGCATTATTGTACTTATTGGTGTGTTCAAGTCTGTTCTTACTGCTTTTAAAACTTGATGTGTAACCCACTTTGTAGTCACCTTGGTGCTCTCTGCTACAGCTGGACATGTGTGCAACAAATTAGTTTTCCTAATGCAAAAAGTTTTCTCTTTTCCCACCATAGAAGCTGCAATGAAGAAAGGGCAGTCTTCATGTGTGCACACAGCTATAATTCTGTCATTGCAGTTCCTATGAAACCGATAGTTTCTGTTCTGTGCTATGTGGAAAGTGAGAAGTGCCCTTCTAAATTGGTACACATTATCAAAGCATAACTTCTTAGCAAACTGCAGCTCTGGGCTCTCTCTATCCTCATGATACCATACCCTTGGTTTGGGTTTTTTAGCCCTAGACTTACTGCCTAGCACAAATGCTAGGGGTACAGCCCCATCATCTTGCTCCTCCTTCAAATCACCAGGATCTGGATCCTCATCAGATGATGGTACCCAAACATCCTCAAACTATTGCTCCAAACTAGCATGTGATCTTGTGGTTGGCCCCTTTCTTACTTTCAACTTCTTCCTCTTTTGCCCCTGTGGTAGCACCTCCTTTTCAAGTTCCTCATGATCTCCATGCTCCTCTTGCTCTACATTTTCCTCATGCACTTCCTATTGTATCTCATAAGGTTCATCTACATCTGTGTCACCTTCAAAATGTAAGAGTGGGTCCTCTCTCTGCCTCTTTAGCTCAGCCATCCTAGACATGAAATCCTCATCTTCCTCCAAGTCAGAGTCATCTTCAGTTAGTAGCACAGGAAGTTTTCTTTTCACTGCTTGCACCCTCTCAACATTCTTCTGATGCTACTTAAATCTCTGAATTTTTGATCTCCTTCTAAGCTCCATACTTCTTTCTAACTCCTGTTGCTCCATGTCAACATCATCTCCATTGCCTTGCTCAATATCAACATCTGCTTCATTGCCTTGCTCCATATCAACATTGTGGCTCTGCTGTGTGGAGAAAAACTGGATTGGTTCAGGCTCCTCAACTACTGCATCTCTTTTTGATACTTTGGATGGTGACTTGTAGACCACCCCAACATCATTCACCTCATATACAATACTCTCTCCAACATTGCCTATAGGAACTTGTTGATCACAAACATAACCTCTGTTTATATCTGCAGGTCTGGGCTCACTACCCCTAACTATTGTGAGGTTTACTATGTTCTAATCTTTATTGGTAATGTCATCCAGCATCTCATCCACCTTGTCATCATCACATATCTCCTCCAAACCAGCTACTCCCAACCCAGCATCCCTCACATAATACATATAGTCTTTACTTCCATATCATGTTGTCTCTATGAGTGCTAACAGATTGAAAAAAGTGATGTCTGAAACACACATAGTCCTTTCCAAGTTATCCATATCATGAAAGTGTAGTCTAACCTCCCAAACATCATCAAACAAGCTACAAAAAGGAACAATTCTTGTACTTATTAATTAAATAGTATAACACTAACTACAAATAATACAAGTGACCGATTTAAAATATACTATGCATACCAATTTAAATAAGAGCTAACTGTGACCCTAATGTCTACTAAATAAACAGTGCATCCTAACCCAAATAGCAATTAAAATCACAAAAATTATCACTATATTCTCTCCTAAACAGAGCATACTAATATCACTACAATCTAATTTAGAGAGCAGATGAACACTTAGTACTAGGCAAAAGATCCATTTTTGATTTACACACCTAACCCTAACTATGGAATCGACAGAAAATGAGGGGGTGGGGGAGGCAGAGGAGATATCTTACTCCACACCGCCGAATGCAGATGCCCAGTGATGGCTCCCCCTCGGAGTAGCCTGCACAGCATGGGCCAGAGCGCCGGCGGCACGGTACTCCAGCGATGGGGACGATGGTCTGCTCCGCGGGGCCTGACTAGGATTAGAGCTACCGCGGACCTCCTCGGGTGGCTTTGGATCTCCACCGCCAAACAACCCTCCTGCGTCGTCAGCACCTCCGCCATCCACTCCGTCGCCGGCGTCCGGGCTCGCCGTTGCCATGAATGAGACAGAGAGAGAGGAGGGCGCGCCGTCGTGGGGATGGTGGGGAAATTTTCAGATGCAGGAGAGGTGTCAATTCAATCTGGTCTCTTGACCTAGCGGGGGCGTCGGTGGGCACTGTAGCGTCGTTAGACGGCGTCAGCTCGCGGCCGTGAGCCACGTCGACAAGACAGGGTCCCACCTATCATAATAGTGCTTAAACTGCCCGAACAGGAGGTTTGGTGCTTTCTGCAAAAGATTAGAAAAAAAATCAGTGTTTTCTGCAGCAAAAACGTAGAAAAGTGTTTCCTGCAAACCTAAGCTGAAATGTGATGGTTTTCTACAATTCACTCCACCATAAGGCAATGGAGCCCAACCACCTCACGGCTTGTGCCACACGACTTGGATGTTAAGTATACGTACGTAGCCGAGCATGCGTCTATCATTACTGGAATCAGCTTCTTTGCCGTTCGCCATGGCGAGCATTTCCCTCGCCCTGCGCGACACGCTACTGGCTGGCACAGTAGTTGCTATGAATGTTAGTTCGTTCGTTTGTTTCTTTCTTTCTTTTTTCCCTTCATTTTTTACTTTTGGTTGTATTTCAGAAAAAAAATAGATATTTCGAAATAATAATTTTAAAACATTCATCACACATTTTAAAAATGCCCATGTAGTGTAAAAATAATGCCCGCACCAATTTAAAAAATGTTCATGTGTTTCAAAAAAATCGTGACATAATTTTCAAAAAGGTATTTTATACCACTCAAAAAGATACTCACACATTTCAAAATGTTCATCATATTTTATAAAATGTTTATATAAGGCAAAACAATGTTTGCGTAATTTTATAAAATGCTTTGTGCCATTCAAATGAAAGTATGTGACATGTACAGTATGTTCACACATTCAAAATAATTGTTTTGTGACATTTAAGAAAAATGTTTATATAATGTAAATAAATGTTCGTGGAATATAAAAAAATGTTGCATACCATACAAAAAGATGTTTGTGACAATTTAAAATATGTTTGTCCCATTTAATAATATGTTAATATATTGTAAAAAGATGTTTGCATAAGACAAAAAAAGGTTTCATACCCTTCAAAAAAAGTTCGTCATGCATGGGAAAATGTTTATCATCCATAAAAAATGATTGAAAATATTATTTTGGAAAAATCTTAATCATGTATTTGAAAGATGTTCAACATGTATCAAGAAAAATTAAATGTGTGTATGAAAAATGTATAATATGTATCAAAAAATGTTAAACTTGTATCGAAAAAATGTACAATGTGTACCAAAAAATACTCATTATGTACTCTAAAAATATTCAACATGTATACGAAAAATGTAAACATGTAGTGCAAAAGGTCGACATATAATTGATTTAATAAAACTAAAAATAAAAAATACAAAGAAAATCAGAAAGAAACACAGAAAAAGAAAACCAAAAACCGGATATCATGAAGAAAAAAAGGTAGAAAAAGGTAAATAAATACAAAAGGCCAAAAGCAGCAATAATAACAGGTAAAAATCCAAACATCATGAATGCGGGAGGAGCTCCATAGATTTTGAATTTGGAAGATTCAAAATTCATACTTTTACGTTTCAAAGAAACTACACATATACCTAGAGGCATAATGTACATGTGTGTAAATTTTCATGATGAAATACGTTGAAATGATGATTGTGCAAAGAAAAACAAATGTGTGGCTTTTCAGCACATGATCTGTTCATTGCTCAAAGTCCATGAATTTTTTTTCTTGTACAGGTCGCAATTCAAGATATTTAATCGTGAAATTTTACACGTACATACAGGGTATTTTTCTAGAACTAAAGAGGAAGTATATAGATGAACTCTATGGAGCTCAGCCTCCAAAAGGTCCTACTCAAAACCCACACAAGAAACCAGACAAAAACCGATTATAGAAGCTTCGGGCATCGCTATGTCTCACATTTAGCGAGACGAGGCTTCCGACTCGCTGAAGCGCGCGAGCATATGGGGCGGCCAATATTCACGGGTACTACATTGCCTCATTTTTTTTCATTTTTTTCTTTTTTATTCCATTTTTTTACACTTTCATGAATTTTTTATTCCATTTCATTTCACGGGTCTTTAGGGGAGAGGAAAAACCCTCAGCACGAACAGCCTCTCGTTTCGCTTACAGCGAGAAATAGACGCCGCAAGAAGCTGCACTAAAAGCCGCTTCCCCAAGACCCGTATTGGGCCGGCCCGTCTGCCTCTCGCCTACTGCGAGACGGCAGAATATAGCTCAGGCACGCAGCCGACGCGGCCCTCACCGCTCCGCCGCCGTGCCGGGCGGAGCACCGGAGAGGGCAGCTCGACTGAGCGCCAGCCCTGTGCGCCACTGCGCACACCCTTCTTCCTCACAGATTCTGGACCCCGGACTCTGGATCACCCGAGGATCAAAAGTACCATTCGCTTCGCAGATGGCAATGTTCAGGTGAGTGAGTCATGTTGGTTCCAGATTTCAACACGAGCATTATTAGATACAGCAATGCAGGCCTCGGTTTTACCCTTCCTGATCACTGTCACAACTCACAGCAATGACGCCACACCCAGCCTCGAACCAATCAGGGCCGATGCACTGAATACTTGTACAAGTTACAAACACCCGAATCGAGTATACATTTTCTTTTTTTTCTTTCACTTTTCTTTCGTTTCATTTTTTGTATGTAAAATTACAGACACAAACATACTTTTTCTGCCTTGGTCAGACACTCAGCTGCATGATAAAAAATATACAGTTAATTAGCCTTGTGGCTCGTGGTTCCCTTCCTATGTCCTACATATCATCATCCTATACTCCCAACTATATTCAGGAGAAGCTCAAGGTCTTCTTCAGGTAGTCTCTGTACATTCGAGACCTACCGGGATGAATCCCCTCGCAGGTCCATGTTGTAAAAGCCATCACGGACGCCACATGTAGTTCTACATCCTTCTTGTTGGCGCATTTGGGATTCTGAAGTCTGGGGCGATGGCTATGGTTGCTTCTTCCCCTTGGCCTCTCCTGTCCTTTATAAAGAATATACCAGGACAAAAATGCTGTACAAGTAGCGTAGTCTCTATTCTCGTTTCCTGTCAAGTGTCTACTTGGAATTCAGAAATACTCCTTGTGGAACTCGAATTTTGTGGTGCATTTCCCATTGAACTCGTGGCAAAGCTTGGCAAGTTCTTGTGCCAGGACTGGAGCTCCACAGTAGAAGACACCTGTATGCAACATAAATAATTATGGACTTGGCTTATCGACATAGGATTTGATATTTACTAATACTAACTCAACCCAAGATGACATAAAAAAATCATGATTACTAATACTAACACACCATTTATAATTTTAAAAATTTGCCTAGCAATCTTAATTGTGTAGTACATCCAACTGAACGTTTTGCATATCAACATACTAGTGCGTGCACATAATAACTCTAGCATGGATATACAAAAATAACTTTGATAACGGTAGATAATCCATGGGTCAATGACTTCAACAAATCAAATCACGTTTGATTAGGCTGTGATACGTATACTAACCTATCTTCGCATACGGGTGCTTTGAGGCAATTTTGGCTAGGACCTTTTTCCAATTTGGTCTTGCAAAATGTGTCCGAACCTGCAAAATGAGTTCACTGGTAGTCAAATGCAAGTGGTAGCAGTACAAGGCAAGTGTGAACCTCTTTTAAACATTTATGCCAATAAATAGGGAGAAATGGCTTAATATTTTGATGCATTCACTTTACAGACTATGCAAAGCTACTAATAGCTTTATATCACTGCTTACTTTAGTTCCAGAGACAACATCGACACCATTCTTGGCATGGTTCAGAGCTTGAAGCATAGTGATGAGCGCTGACCGAGCATCCCCTTCCTCGTAAACGCTTGTGAGGTAGTTGTGCATCTCAATGATATTCTACATGGATCAAAGGTAAGTTTAACTACAACTTCGCAAGGGGAACCTATTGTGAATTTCTGAAGATAACAAACTGCACTGCAAACAAAAGTAACAGTCACTTGATGTACTTACCCTTTGATCCATGTCGGCAATCTCATTCATGACTCCTTTGAACCAATCAAAAGAGCCTTGCTCACGTGTCACCCAATAAAAGTAAGCATTTGTAGTCTTTAAAACCTTCCTTGGTCTTGTGGTAACCCTCATAAGCGTACCCAGATCAACATGTGGCTTATTCCGACCAATTGGTGGATAGAGATCCGTAGAAGTATCCTGCAATTATGCTTGTGAGTGGAAAATAAACCATAGAAAGAATATGTGAATGATATTTTATTTCACTTCATAGACTTTTTTGATTACTCTATTTATTTCTTGAACAATTACTTCTAAGACTATGAAGATGACTGACTGATGATAGGGAGAATATAACGAACCTCCTCTTCCTCCATCTTAATGATGTTGTTGAGGAGATCTTTCAAAATGCTGATAAAGGGTGTTGCACCAATTCCTAATCCAACAAGTAGTAAAACATCATACTTTCCGTAATCCTGAGCAGGAGAACCATAAGGGCCATCAATCAGAAGCTTGGGTAAGCTGCATCACCAAAAGACACTATTATAAGTTGTGAAGTGTCCACAGAGCACAAAGGTAACTGCTAAAATATAGGGGTGTTCATACGTTTTCTTAGTTGTCTCGTCTGCTCTAAGAAGACCACTTTTTCCACTCACTGGGGGCTCACAGGCCGCGGAAAATACTCTCTTGAGCTCTCGTGTCCAGTCACCAAGTTGCCGAACATGGATGCTGAGATATTCATCCCCAGGTGCTGAAGTAATTGAGAAGGGATGCCTGAAAGAGAGGAAGTGTTCAAAGTTCAATGTAATGAGACAGTCTGCCTTCTGCAGACATGAAATGTACAAGAAATTATGTGTTATCGATCCTAGAAGCTGAAACTAGCACACACAATTCAGCAATGATTAAGGGCCACAGGTGTACAGTAATAATATACCATTCAAAGGGCGACACTGCTGGACACTGAACAAACATATATTGCCCACTTTTATAACGAAAGGTCGCAGGTTTGGTCATTTGCAGCGTCAAGACATTACCAGGATAAATGGCCACCTGCAGATAAGCAGCACTAGATTAGTACAAGGCACAAAGAATCAATGCTCAAGTTTCTGATGTATTTTTACTGACCTTCAAGAGCCGGACAGCATAACTGCCAGACCTGAAGAACCTTAGAATCCTCTCCCCTAGATACAAGCACACAGGCACTGCAAGATACATCCATGTCTGCATCAAAAGAAAAATATAAGAATCTTAGGAATCCAACTCGTTTCAAGTAAAAGAATGGACGATAAATACATAAATATCTCACCGATTTTCTGTACCAGACACGAATAAGGTACAGAAACTGGCCATGAACAATGAGAGCCACGTACACAATGGCAAACAAATGGTGGGAGTACCAGAAAGCATTGAAGCCAGTCAGTTTGTCAAATGGTTTTGGAAGCTTTACTAGGCTACGCCGGAACCACCGGGTTGCTAAAGTAAAAGCAATTATCATGCACACAACCATGATTATCCCGGTGACGCCCTCCACTCCTTTGATCAATGCAAGATATGTTGGCTTTGTTTCCCCGAAATAAATTCCCAAAGGAGCGTACATTTCTTCTGATGAACGTATAAGCCGTGGAAAATC
This sequence comes from Triticum monococcum, assembly GCA_034509565.1. NCBI lineage: Eukaryota > Viridiplantae > Streptophyta > Magnoliopsida > Poales > Poaceae > Triticum > Triticum monococcum. The sequence goes on from CM067843.1 coordinate 573,893,354, forward strand.
GCATACAAGATGGTTCCCTGCATGGAGAATAACACCAACCACAATTGCTGCTGCAATAGTCTGCCATTACAACAAAAACACAAATTATTATTATTACTTGTGAATTTCATGTAAGCTAAAAGGTTCTGAGTTGGCAACAGGGCTACTATTTTATCTGCAATATAGATTCTCTCTAAGTTGGATTTAAGTAATTTTATCAAATCTACACACATTCACGTCTGTGAGGGCCTCTAAACACATTAAACTAACTTCTAAGATGATTGCACTTTGAAAGTCTAATTTAACTTCAGAAGAGAGGAAAATGATACATGCGTCTAACCTTGTGGAAGTTGATATTGTCATCAAATGGCAATACACGTGCCGCCCTTGTATTCCGCAGCCAAGTAATGGTGTTGCGGCACACTGGCAGGAGGATGATTGCCATGTTCAGCTTCAAGGTTTCAGCGGCGCCCTTTGCAGTTGTCACACAGTAGCCCATCACCCCGAAGACGTAGCGCTCGCGGTACTGGATGAACTTCCAGGTGAAGAGTCCAGCCATGATTCCAATCCACAAGGCGAGCACCCACAAGCGTTTCCAGTTGTCCTCCAAATAGTAGATCAAAGAGTTGCCTATTTTGCGGATGGAGCCCTTCTTCCTTAGCGCCAAGTTTTGGCTCAGTGCCTGGCTTGTGTAACTTAACGCCTGGCTGTAGTTCACGTACGTGTCTTTCTGCAGCAGAAGTGTCTCCAATTGCCAAAGCTGAAAGGAACAGAAAAAAACAAGCAGTGTGCTTCTCAGAAGCCAGTAAAATTACAACCACTCATTCAAATTCAAGTGACAGTAATTGCCATTAGTTTGTAAAAAATAGCCTGTGAACAAAATAATACCTACATTAGCATTACTTACAGTGACCAAGCATAAGTTCAGTACAACAGTGGCCAAGCATAAGTTCAGCACAGCAGTTCAGAATTCAGAAACGAAAAACAAAGGTAGAGAAGAGGTTACTCTACAGCCAGTCTACATTCCTATGAGTCAACCTTCAGCCTGCCTAATGATTGCTTTAGACCAGCTCGGAAGGGATAAGCTTGCGCCTGAACGATGCACAGCTGAAGAATCATGGGAGCCATGATCGAACCATTCGGTTCGGTGGTAACGGAAGTGGTGGCGCGACGGGCTGTAGGTGGCAACCGGCACTGAACTAGCTAGGCAGGCAGGGGAATGGAACGAGGCAAAACAGAAATTGATGCTAGCTAGCCTAGCTGGTCCACAGCTGCTCACCAACCTCGATATAAATGATGATGGGGAAGAAGAGCCCATGGGATACCACCATATCCAGCTTCAGTCCATCGATTTCGATGGTGCATTTCGCTGCAGGTGGTTGGGGCCCTTCAATGTGGCGAGTAAATTTTTACTACAAAAACCATACTGCTGCTGCGTGTCGCCTGCCAAGTTTAAGGGTGCTACACTGCTACTGCTGTTTATTTCGCCGGTTGAGGTGCACACATCGCCCGGCAATGCGTGAGATACAGATAAAAATGATGATATTGGTACGGCTCTATATTGTATACCCCTGCCGGTGCAACTCCACTGGCCTTGCCGAGGCAGACAACCCAGGTCAACTAGTGCTCCTAAAAATGCAGCGGGTCTTCTGGGCTGAAGTAAACAAACAAGGTTTACCTACGCGAATACTAGTAGAAAGCATGATCTCATTGTTTACGAAGGCGCACGCATCTCCACGCGCTAAACGAGTACGGTAGTAGCACCATCAATCAAAGAAGTGGTCGCTGACAGGTGTAGCACGCACCACGCAGTCAGGCACCAATGCTAAAGCGACGGTCGATCGAGCTCACCTCGATGTATCCCAGCTCTTCGGGGTCGAGCTCCTCCATGATCAACGCGGCGTACTCCTCCGCCTGCTCCTTAAGCCTCGACAGCTTATTGGCCGACGCGCTCAGCATGATGATCTGCCAAAGAGTTGAAACATGATATGAGTTGGATGATGATGTAACATTTTCCAAAAAAACCTACGGAAAGCTGATGACGCCGCCCCAGTGAAAAGCACCCTGTACGCGCCCCAATCCATTTTTTTACAGGTATAAAAAAATATCCTAGTCGAGCGGATGAGAGAAGATCAGCGGGCAATCACGGAAATGCCCCTCACCTACTGCCTGGCCGGCCGAAACGCCCTCTCGCCCTCACACAAAGCGTTCTAGAAGAAAGCTGCCCGGGCTTTTCCTGAAGGAGGGCTAAAAAACGAGCGTCCCAAAAGCTGGCAGGTGGGGTGGGAATTGCCGAGTTGGTGAGACGCGGAGATGTTTTGGTTCAGCTCACCGACTCCGATTAGATTGATGACCACAGCTTCTTACGTACGTACGTACTACTTCCCCCAGGTTCTTAATCCTCTAATAATTCTAATCTAATAATCTAATTAAAACCCCACCTGGTTAATTAAGAAAGAATTGTCCTTGGTCCTCTGGAAGCACGGAGTAATAATAATTAACAAGTGCTGGGGAATGCCATCCGGTACGGGGGGGGCGCAGTGCATATTCGGCGAAACACTCGACATATTTTGATATGGACAGCTCGGTCGTCGACCAAATGTTTGAGCCGTCAAACCAAAGCCTAAATGATCAGATTTGGTGTCCTCAAATAGCAATGTTTGAAAACAAAGGGGAAAGGCAAGCACGGCGTGGTCATGGGCACGGAGCGTTCGCTCACCTCTTTCACCTCCGCCTCCCCGATCCGGCCGTCCGCATTCTTATCCACCCTGATGGCAAGCAATCAAAATAATGTGACAAAATGGCTAACTTGACAGTAAAATCGAATTACTGGCTTGATAATGGTGAATTACGTACATGTCGAAGAAGATTTGGAGGCGGGAGTCGAAGCTGTTGTCGGTGATCTGCTGCCAGATTTCCCGCAGCTCCTCCTTGCTGATCGTGTCCAGCTTCATCTGCCGCCGCCGGCTCAGCGTGTCGAACAGCTCCACCGCGAACTCCTTGGACTCCGTCATCCCTGCAGCAGCGCGCCTCGCCGGTGTTTGAATTCCTTGGATACGGTTCGAGCGGAGCGAAATGGAGAGGCGGGCGGGATGATGGGGTACCGTACCGATGCATTCCGCGAAGTCGGAGCGGGAGAGGTAGCCGTCGCGGGCGAGGCGGTCGAAGTTGGCCTGCACCTCCCTCCACGCGTTGCTGGCCTTGTTGCTGCTGATGAAGCGGAGGCCGCGGAGCGCCCGGTGCGCGCCGGAGCGCGTGCGGTCCAGCTGCGCGCGCTGCCGGCGCGCGGCGCGGGCGGCGAGCGCCGACTCGATGCCCGACGGCGGCTGCTGGTGCTGGTGGTGGTGGTGGGCCTCGTCGCGGCTGTGGCTGTGGCTGCGGCTGAACCGCCTGGTGAGGTCGTGCGAGAAGTGCCGCGCGCCGGCCATGAGCTCCTGCGACAGCTGCAGCAGCCGGTACGACGACGTCCGGCGCATCGACGGCGACCGCGACGACGACGACGACGCGCCGCAGCCGCCGCCGTCCCCGAGCTCGCCCCGCGCCGGCGCCGGCACCGGCAGCCTCAGCGCCCCCGAGCCCGAGCCCAGCGCCGCCGCCGCGGCCGGCTCCACGCTCCGCAGCACAATGGTGTCGTCGTCCTGCAGGTCGAGCGTCACCTCCACCAGCTCCTCCCCGTCCTCGGACGCCGGCTCGGAGCCGCGCGGCGAGGAGCCCGTGCTGAGCGACCGCGGCGTCGTCCCCGCGGAGCCCCATCGCGGGTGGCCCGCCGAGGCGCCGCCCCTCATCGGTACCTCTCCCCCAACGAACACGCGGCTTTCCACGAGGTAGTCCGGCCCAATGCGCGCACGCGAGCTCGACGGGGATCTCTGGGGAGAGGCGGCCGCGACGCGTCGGAACGGGAGGCCGGCCGAGGAAGCAACGGGAGAGGGAGAGCAATATATGCGCGACCGGTCGACCCCAGAAGCGCAGCGATAATAATTTACAAAAGTGACTGAAGTACTCCTACTAGTAGCGGCAGCGGCGGCCTAAGTACCGGAAGATTAGTGGGGGAGATGCGCTGGAGAGAATGACACGGGCGGTTCACTTTCCGGGCTCATCTCGTTCATATGAGAGTCCACACTCCACGGACTTGCCGAGCTCTTCTTTTTGAAATACAGTACAAGAAGAAATTGGTACACTTCTCACTCTTCTGGCTTCAATGAGTAGCGCATTATCTTTGAGCGAAACGCGGGCGCTGCGTCAGCTCTATTAAGATACAAGAATCCAAGAATGCAAGACCGCAGTTTTCTAGCTTCAATGACCGGTGGATTTTGCAGTGCATTCTGTTGACACTCGTATGCAGCGTATAATTGTTTCGAGTAAATAACAGTGGAGGAAGCGTGGAAGGCAGTACGCGCGCGTATTAGGGGTCTAGTTTTGGGCTCTCCGTATTTAACAAGATGATGATTCTGTCCTTGTAGCGGAGTCAACTGTTGTTGTGATTATGATAGAAAAAAACTGTTGTTGTGATCTTGATCTTTCCTAACGTTGATGATGTAAGGTGGTTGGTGTTGGGCGATCGATGTTCTTCCGTGTGATCCGAACGTGAGATATTAAGAGAGGGGCGGCCGAAACATACACGCGACCAGTGCTCTGATGGGCTTGTATCTTTTTCTGGAAGAAATTGCATCGTATTCGACGTGTCATTACACGTACCAACCAGCCGTATGAAGATCATGTAGTAAGAAATTAAGAATCGAACGAAAAACTAGAGTATATCTCACGTTGCTGCGGAAATTGCTTACAATATATTTCTGTAATATACTAAGAGTTTTTTTTTTGCGAGGAGAAAGATACTAAGATTAGACTGTGTGAAACATGAATATTTTGATTAATAATATGATGAGATTAAAATGCATATAATTGATTATATGAAAAAAATGCATCCTACCTCCCGGTGGTAGTTACACTCATGTCTTATATATTACCATGTGGTTGTATATATATATACCAATTTATCATTCTAAGTATGTTCATGTATTATATCTAAGATATTTCAAAGCTATCTACATGAAAAAAAATACATGTGAGTTCATAGTTTCTAGTATATTTTCAAAATACCTTCATATTTGTATGTATAAGGCATACTAAAAAAATAGTACATACTACCTAAAAATGGTATATAAATATTACCAAAACATTTTTACATACTACATACTACGTGTATATACTCTCAGTTTTGAGAGATAATACATATAACATACAAAACACACATGAGGGTAACTATCACTGGGTGGTAGGAAACATTTGTCCTTATTATATTTGATTCTTATATAGTGATAAAATATTTATTAATTCATAAGCTTTTTGTACATAGAGTATTTACGTTCCAGCCCACTTTGTGGTTGGAGGTGGAAGAGGAGGATCCGAGATGGCAAATGTCCGGAGATGACTATGAAAACACCTCTCTATATCCTCGATTTGAAAGAGAGATTGAGAGGGATCAAGAATCCTAAATGTCTTAGGGAGAAATGCTACAAAAGAAGAGATAAAAGGTTGTTGGGCCTCTCCTACTCTGTGGGCAAGGAGGAAAAATTCTTCTTTGAACTTGTGAAACCAAGAATCTATGGAATGTGGGCAAGGAGGAAAAATTCTTCTGTGAACCTGTGAAACCAAGAATCTATGGAATGGAGATCCCTTTGAAATTCTTGGCCTCCTTTGGTTCATAGAATTGGAAAATCATAGGAATAGGAAAGTCATAAAAAATGAGACGACATGCATCTCAAATTCTATGCATAGGAATAGAAAAGGAGATGCTCTTTGATTCACACCATAGTATTTTTTTCCATTGAGTCTAGGCTAATGTTTATTTTCCTATGAAATGTGGAGGATAGGAAGAATTCCTCCATAGAAATAGGATTTCATTCCTACAAACCAAAGAGCTCTGAAGGAATTTTTTCTATAGAAATCCTATCCTATGAAAATCCTACAAAATTCTTCCAAACCAAAGAAGGCCTTATTGTTTTTTTCCTTCCAAATGCTCCAAGCGGCCAATAAGAATATCTCCATGAACATAGGTATGTCCCACACCTCCTGAAACAGTCCATTAATCGTGAGCCTTGTATGGAACCCTGGCAATTCTCTCCATAGCAGCATGGTAAATTTCTGAAACACATGGTAATTTTCTCTACTGCAGCATGCCAAATCCCTTAAACATATGACAATTATTTCTGATATAGCATGTCAATTACTTCCTCCGTTCCTAAATATTTGTCTTTCTAAAGATTTCAACAAATAACTATATATGGAGCAAAATGAGTGAATCTACACTCTAAAACATGTTTATATTACATCCGTATATGGTAGTCCATTTAAAATCTCTAAAAAGACAATTATTTAAATACTCATTGATTGCTAACATATCTTCATAAATAATGGTACTGCTAGTTGATAAGACAGTTATTTAATAATCATATAGTTAATCACAAAAGAAAAATGTACTTGATAGTTATTCGCAAAAAAGGAAAAATTTATCCATATAGATGCTTTCATGTTCTTTTTTTTAGATGGGGATGCTTTCATGTTCTGTTATGAAGTCTTTTCGGTTCGCGAATTCGTTAAATATTACTAAAAAGGGAAAAGTGACTAAGGGATATGAGCTAAAGATTTCTTAGCTTTTTTTTTGCGAATCGATTTCTTAGCATATTATATCGCTCTCCTCAACTAATACACCGTGAAGATTAGTCTCGTCATTCGCCAACAAGTAGCACTTGATCCGATGAGCTAAATATACTCTATATATAATAGTATATGTTTGCACTCCAGAATTTCGCTACCTTACATCAGCTGGAACGAACTAATCCAACCAGCGTGGTTGGACGATCGCGGATCGATAAAATAGTGCCGGCTCAGAGCAGCGGCCAGTTGCACCCTGAACCGCCGGCTCGACTGAATCGAAATGAATCATCATCAGAAGATAGGTTGACCCCAAACACCTGGCGCCAAAATCTGAACCGATTCCCATCCTCCCAGACCCGGAGGGAAAGAAAAAGGGCAATGGAGCTCCAGGTGCCGACCTGATCCGATCCGATCCTCGGAACGAGCTCCAAAGGAGAAAAATCCAGACGCGCGCGCGACAGACCAGACCAGACCAGACAGGAAGAGACCAAGCCCGTCGTATCATGGCGCCGTGACGTACGACGACGCTCCGAGCAGGCCAAGGTGAGGTTTGGTGGACGAATTGACGTGCGCGCCGGGCGCGAGCGACGTGTGCGCTGCCGGCGACCGGGCCAGCGTCGACCGGCGTCCGCGCGTGCCGGTGACCGGCACCGGCGAGCCGATTCGACCCCGACGCACGTACGTACGTACGTCTCCACGGGTCGGGCGGAAAAGTGGCGTTTCCACGGGCTTTTTAGTTGGACGCGAAGCGGCGGGAGCTCGTCGTACAGTCGCGTGGCACGTCGGTCAATTCGAGAATATGTGCGCTCTGGACCTCGGAGTGTACCGGCGTTAGTGGCGACAGCATCATAGCGCCGGGCCGACGAGCGATCGATCTGGACTTAGCTAGTTGACTTAATGGCTAGGGACATAGTAGTGTCTTCTACGTCAAGTGTCGGCTCTCAAGGCTTCTTGTGCTGTAAAAACCGGCGGAGTCTCATTCATTACTACACCGGGCTGTAATTTATGTTACCCGGTGTTCTCTGCACTGCCATGATGTTTGTTTGATAGACACGTTCATCGAAAGTTTTTCCCAGAAAAAAAGTAATGTACACGTGTTGTGGGACTGCTCTTCTCTATATGTTTCATGCACATATTTTTTTTTCTCTTCTTTCCTGTTCGATCTAATGTGTTTCACCCAGCTGGTATGCTAGCTTTATCACTAGGCCACCAACAGATATGTGTTTAATAAGAGGGCCGTATGCATCGTTCTGATGCAGAGGCCGGAGAGTTCCCCCTTTTTTAAAAAAAAGCCAGCTGGTATGCAATAGAATGTACCGACCGACGTGTCCAAAGCAAACGAAGGTGTGGCCGTGTGGGCGAGGAATAATCGAGTAGTCGGCCATGAGCAAAGCGGAAAACGGATGATGCATAAAGCAAAAAACTGCAATTGACTAGGGTGTCGATCGTGCGTGTCCCCCCATCCGACTTTGCAATGCAAAGTAGGGAGACGGAGACCATGAATAAAGCTGGATAGTTGTTTTGGAAATCAATTACAACGTCAAGGCCGTGATTAGGTCGTCATGACTTGAAATCCAAGATGAATTCTTGAGAGAGTTGTTATGATCGATCTGTGAGCATGATGAAGCCCCCTTGAAGAAGTTCGGAGCCATCGGTCAGAGACAAAAAGGTCTGGCATGGCCCATGATTTTTCACATTTGTAGTACTATGTCAATCACAAGCTAGGGAACACGGCACAGATGAACACTTCGTATCATATGAAGAAACGGCCAAGAACAGAAAAGGCAAGACACAGTTGAAAAGACGAGGACATCGATGAAAAAGGTATTGTTGATTGTCCAAAGAGTATAATTGCTTCAGAAGGCAGCTAGATTTATGTGCAGATTCCTCATTCCTCTTCCCAGAAAGAACGAAAAAGGGACTTACTTGCACATGAAGCATCATTTTTTTAACAAAAAAAGGTTTAATTTCATTGACTGCCAGTCCAACCATATTAATGTTGAACAGAAATACATCATCTCTTATTTCTTTGTTACTAAGTAAAATGGTATTTCTTGGATGTCACGTTGTCACTCTCTCCATCACATAAAGACTTTCCTTTGCCCAAAGCATTTTTTTAATTAATAGCACGAGGAAGGCACCTGCTCCTTCTTCTCTTTCACCTTTCCAAGAACTGCCAACTCCAAATGAGCAGGAAAAAAAATAGTACACTAGATAACTTTTCGACAAAACTGTGACCGGGAAAGCTGTTCCATGTACTACCTGGGTCTCTGATAGATCCAAAGTCCAAGGTTGCCCTGCGTGTCCAACCTACACGATCAGTGACGTGATCGTAGCCGAACAACGTGAGGAAGATCAGATCAACCACCCCGATCCAAGTGAGACAATTGAAATGCTACAGCAGTGCCTCTAAAGGAGATCTCTGATCCTTTCAGCGATAGCCACCGGCCCACCTATTCACCTAACACTAGACTAACCTTTTCTTTCAGATGAACACTAGGTTAGACTAACCTTAGAATGTTAAGTGAACTCATTCATAGTTTCCTCGGCGATGGAGACGGCGGATGATCATGTAAGGGCAAGGCCAAAAGAGAGGAAGATGCCTTTGCTTCTAGTAGTGAATTTGCAATATACTAGAGGCCAAGGAAAAAGCATTCATTGTGCCATCGATTCGGCGATTCCCATAAGGGTTAAACCGATGAACTTCCAGACGTATCCACTCGATGAAAACACCGGAGGAAGTTCATAGCGTCCGAGCTTGTCATCAGAGGGGGCATAAAAAGAAACCAACTGTGCATTGAAAAGCAACATTGTAACTGATGCTACAATTGAAAATAGTACTAGGAAACGTGTCACTGGCATGCTAAACGTTTGAACTGCGCTTCTAGAGCGGGGAAGGTGGCACCAACTATTATGGTTGCAGCTCGCGACGTCAGGAGCACAAGGTCAAACTCTCTTCGAGTGGATGTGGTCAGATGAGCCTATTAGCCCGGTTGTTTTCCTGAGATGGCCACCAAACCCAGGGGGACGATGACAAGCAAGCCATCTGCTCCAATTGGCAATTGATCACTTCAGCGCGACTGGGCTCAAAAGATAAATACTACTCGTACTACTGCATGGCTGCTAAGCTTTCATTTGTGATGTGAACTTTGGGGTTGGTATCTTCACCGAAACAGTCCAACGGTTATGCTTTCTGGAGGCGAAACGTTTCAGCTAATCAGAAAAGGAAACGTATAATAACGTGTCCATGCGGAAACCATGGGTACAGAGACCGATTAGATGGCCTGGTTGTACTAGACCAGAGCCAGACCCTTCATGTATGATCTGTGAGATCCCTAGGAGTCATTGTTTGCGTGGTTCACCTACTGTTGTCTCCGTCATACAGAAAGCGTAGGATGGGAGGTTACACAATATGTCACTCGACTCTAGTCATTCTAACCAAGCTGGTTACCTACTCAGCGCAGTCACAGTAAAAGCAAACAGTGCCGTGTTAGATCGAGAACTCCTCAATTTTCATAATCAACTGTATACTACCTCTGTTTCTAAATATAAGACGCTTTGGCAGTTTGAATTGAACTACCAAAACGACTTATATTTAGGAGCAGAGGGTGTATATCCTGGATACTGAAATATTGTACCATGCAGTATGTATATCTCAATAACAAAAGTCAATATGTAGGCAATATGAGATATTTTACGAGGGTGAATGGCAGAGAACAACACAAGCAAAAGAAACCAGAGAAGTTCCTTTCTGCAGCCTGCAAAGAGGGCAAGAAGAAGTGGATGTGATAGTTTTTCAGAAAATGCTTACACTGTTCGATAATGCAATCATGGAGGACGGCCGCTTTATTCCCACACATCGGCTGATAAAATTCTGGTGCATTCCAGCCAAGAGGAGGCCACCAGCTGCATCCATGGCTCTGGTGCTCTGCTCTGATCAACATGTGGCGTTCACACTCGCATGGGTAGGGACAAAAGTTTACCAAGGAAAAGCATATGCAGACAAAATCGAAGAGCAGATCTGATGTGCGATTGGCCAGGAAAAGAAAAGAGAATCAGCCACAAACCTGTGTGCGCAAGTAAATTCCTGGAATGTCTCTGCTTTAAGCTTTCTCTCATTCCGTTGGGAAAAGGATAGCCCGGACACACCGAGAAGCTGGCCCATGACATTCTGTACACATTGCCCATCCAAGAAAACATTCTTTACACACCGTGGGATTCGTTGGCTGGAGCAGTTGCCACATATGTGGAGAGTGCCTGAGTGCATTGCCTGGTCCTGTTACCTGATCAACCAATGGTAAGCACATATAACATGTTACAGAATAATTATGCTCCGCGGGTGCGGCTCTATTTCTATATATGAGTATTAGTATTCTGTTTTAGCAGAATTTGAAGTTATAGACAATATATGTATCTCGCATCACATGTGCATGTATGACCATTGTCAGATGGGCCTTGGGAACATTAGCAAAGTAAAGAAAGGGACAAAGGAATGCACGAAATTTGTTCCTTCATTTTCAGGAAAAGAATTTCTGTTTTAGCATATGCACTAGTCCACGCCAAGTGAGCTGAGATTCTGAGCACCCCATCTGATCAAAAACATGTACTGCTAGTTCTCTTCTATACACCAATGAATGGCTGGTATGGGAAGTGTAATCAGAGGATATCCTTTTTAGTGTAAATAATCAGAAGAGGTCTGTTACTGACCAAGAGTAACAAGGACATCGGACTTGGGCCTTGTTTGCTTCAGCTTCAGGGCAAAGCTTAATCTGAAACAAACGGCTATTTTCTTGAAGCGCGTCCCGGTGTACTTCAGTGGCAAAGCTGATTCTGAGTGAAGCGAATCCACAGCTGATTTGACAGAAGTTGAAGCTGAAACAAGCAAGCCCTTACTGGGATCGAGCCAGAAGATTCCATAACTTCAAAAGAATTCTGAACATCATGCACTCTTAACTCTTGCGATGAAAAATGAAGAGACGTGCAACACTCCCTTGGTTTTGCTCTCTAGACACAAGCACTTTACAAGTAAGCATTTAGAAGAGGGGTGTTTACTGGTCACAATTATAGATGAGCACAACACAAGGGTCACCGATCTCTATCATATTGCTACAGAAGTAATAATCGACATTGATAACTTGTAAGACAGAGAACTCTCTCTATAAGACCAACAGAAAGGGGACTCTCTCTATAAGACCAACAGAAAGGGGCCAAATGAGCAATAATTCATTGAAAAGGTGTTCCTGCTAAAGAGAATACCACAGGGAATGGCAAAAAGAGATTACATGAGTCACCTCCCGGATACAAGATATTGGTGGACTGGTAATAACTTTCAGTTGCAACGAAGGGAAAACGGAAGACCGTCATGACAGCAGTAATTTATTGCACAAGCTGTTTCACAGAATAGCTGCTAGACCTTCCTTTTGGGTAGGTGGTCTGTTCCCCGGAAATGCAGTGCGAGATACATCAACAAGTGCCTTGAAGCTGTATGGCTCATGCATTGACAGCTCCGAGAGCACCTTCCTGTTCAGTTGGATGTTCTCCTTCATCAATCCATGCATGAAGTTGCCATAATTCACCTGGCAGTCAGATGCAAAAAAAGAGTTACTTAAACCACAGAATGCAAGGCTGCTAGTTTTCTATCGACCTGTCTGTCTTGAGATAATCATTCAAAAGATGATGTTTCTTTCTTTATTCACAAATAAAAAGACTATGGTTATTAGACATTCCTAGCAAACAGGTCGAGACATACCCCATGCAGTCGTGTACCAGCATTGATGCGCTCAATCCATAGGGACCGCATGTCTCTCTTCTTGTTACGCCTGTCTCTGTAGGAATATTGCAAGGCTTTCTCAACCCTCTCCCGTGCTATCCTTATGCAATTTTTCGCCCTTCCTCTAAATCCCTTTGCCAACTTGAAAATCTTCCCCTTGTTCATTTTGTAGCTAACAGGCTGCTAGATGCTTGGACTCCCGTCCTACAATCTGAAACAAAAGATTTTTAAAAACTTCTAGCTAATACGTAGTACTTAACTAGAAGCAAGGTTTTCTGTATTGATTTTCACAACAAAAATCAAGAAAAAGTCTAACAGCTTAAGCTCCCTGCACTACACTAAAATCTCTTCAATGAAACATATGATAGCGCAAATTCATGTGCACTGTTAGCTCCACACAGAAACGCTGCGTAGCGATCTAAAATTCAGAACATTTCTCTTTGTTTGCTCTGCAAATAGTAACATATGCTGTCATATGATGCTCCTTTTAATAAACAGCAGGCTATTCATACAACATATGGCCCTGAACTTTTATTCAGCATGAACATCCAGGCGAGGAGTTGTCGGAAGCTCACGCACTCCTCCATTATCCACCACTGTCAAGGGAATGGGGACCTGTTGGGGCTTGTTTGGTTGTTGGGGAAACAACCCACTAGGGGAACCATCCTTCCACACAATCCCCACATGGACGAATGTCACTCTATTTGATCCCCTCCACCATGAGAATTTGTTTGGACAGACAGGGATTTTCATATAGTACTACCTCCATTTCTAAATATAAGACCTTTTAAAGATTTCAATATGAACTACATACGGATATATATATAGACATATTTTATAGTGTAGATTCACTCATTTTGCTCCGCCCTATATGTGTTCCGTATTGGAATATCTAAAAAGGCTTATATTAGAAACGGAGGGAATATAAAACAACTCAAGAAACTGGAAAATGTCTCAGGGAAATTCAATAATTCACACAATTCCCGAAAATATCCTAAAAGTCTGAAATCATGTAGCAGGACATATCAACATACATGGATGGCTACAAGCGAAGGGGGTAGTTTCGCTCGGTTACGGGGTGGGTTCTACCAGCGGCCGGATGGCCGACGCAACGGCCTTGCGACCTAATCTCGTCAGATGTGGATTAACATCAACTGCAGCTGGACAAATTTTCTCCCTTTCTATATGATAAAAAGGAATTTAATACACTTCGTGAGTGCGGGGGAAAGGGGATCGTTGGCTATAAGTAAAGTTGTGCGAAATCATACCCACCCGCCGAAGCGTCGCTCCGTGGTGGCTGCTGCTCGTCGGAGGGATGCTAAAGCTAGACGGCGGCGGCGGCGGAGGGTGGAGGGTTTGGGGGCTTTGTTCTAGCGGGACTTAGCAGGCGGTCGACACAGCAGCGCAGTGGGCCGGCCTTGAATGATCCATGTTACAGCGTCTGGAAATGGGCCAGCCTATTAAGCGGTTAGCTGGGAGAACGGTTTTAAAAAGGTTCTGAAAGCTTCCAAGTCAGGTTTTATTTTACTTTTTTCCTTTATTTACTTCTCTGTTTTTTTTTATTTTTTGTTTAATCCGTTTATTCATTTCAATTTCATTATTAAATTTTGCTTTATCATTTTTTTCTTCACCGGTTTTTCTGGGTTTCTTTCCTTTTTCTTTCTTTCTTTTTCACCACTTTTATTTTTTATTTTAATTTTAATGAATTCGTGAATATTTTTAAAACAACAACAACAATAAAGCATTTACTCCCAATCAAGTTGGGGTAGAGTAGAGTTGGAACCCATAAGATCTCGAAACTAACTCATGGTTTCGGCATGTAGATATCTAACTTCCACGAATCTCTATCCATGACTAGTTCTTTGGTGATATGAGCATTTTTCAAAGTAGTCAACACCTTTTTCGTTCATTATTTTTTCTAAATTCGTAAATGTTTAATTAAAAATTGTAAATATTTTTTGAATTCATGTAAAAAATTAAATTTTGCAAACGTTCCTTTCAAATTCATGGAAATTTTCCAAATTCAGGATTGTTTTTCAAATACATGATTTTTTTTCTAAATATGATATCATTATTCAAATTCATGAACATTTTAATAAACTCTCAAGGTTTTTAAATTCATGAACATTTTTTCAAATTTGTGAACATTATTTTGAAATTCTTAAAGCTTTTTAAATTTATATAAAAATATAAACATTTTCCAAATTCCTGAACTTTTTTCCAATTCGTGGACATTTGAAAAGAATCCTGAAAAAAATTTCACAAAAAATCATGTTCATGGACCTTTTTTAAGTTAAATATTAAACTGGCAAAAATAAGAAAATATAGTGGAAAATATTAAAAAAACATGTGTTCACTCTAATTGAGCAGCTCATGTAGGGGGAGGGAGCGATGCATGTTGTAGTCCTTGTTCCCTATTCCTTGCCCGTTGAATAGAATAGGAGACCTCCTCTTCAACACCTTAAACGGTTGAAGAGTAAGTTGACGCAAACACGTGCATAGCGGGCCGTGGCCGAAGTAGCTCACTTGCTCGCCCCAACCTTGACCGCTCGAGTGATGCATGTTGTAGTCCTTGTTCCCTATTCCTTGCCCGTTGAATAGAATAGGAGACCTCCTCTTCGGCGCCTTAAGCGGTTGAAGAGTAAGTGGACGCAAACACGCGCCATAGCGGGCTGCGGCCGAAGTAGCTCACTTGCTCGCCCCAGCCTTGACCGCTCGTGCTATTGATACGTCTCCAACGTATCTATAATTTTTGATTGCTTCATGCTATATTATCTACTGTTTTGGACATTATTGGGCTTTATTATACACTTTTATATTATTTCTTGGAATAACCTACTAACCAGAGGCCCATCCCAGAATTGATGTTTTTTTTGCCTATTTTAGAGTTTCGAAGAAAAGGAATATCAAACGGAGTCCAAACGGAATTAAAACTTCGAAAACGTGATTTTCTCACCGAACATGATCCAGGAGACTTGGACCCTACGTCAAGCAACCAACAGGGAGGCCACGAGGCAGGGGGCGCGCCTACCCCCCCCCAGGCGCGCCCTCCACCCTCGTGGGCCCCCTGTTGCTCTACCGACGTACTTCTTCCTCCTGTATATATCTACGTACCCCCAAACGATCAGATACGGAGCCAAAAGCCTAATTCCACCGCCGTAACTTTCTGTATCCACGAGATCCCATCTTGGGGCCTCTTCCGGAGCTCCGCCGGAGGGGGCATCGATCACGGAGGGCTTCTACATCAACACCATAGCCTCTCCGATGAAGTGTGAATAGTTTACCTCAGACCTACGGGTCCATAGTTATTAGCTAGATGGCTTCTTCTCTCTTTTTGGATCTCAATACAAAGTTCTCCCCCTCTCTTGTGGAGATCTATTCGATGTAATCTTCTTTTGCGGTGTGTTTGTTGAGACCGATGAATTGTGGGTTTATGATCAAGTTTGTCTATGAACAATATTTGAATCTTCTCTGAATTTTTTTATGTATAATTAGTTATCTTTGCAAGTCTCTTTGAATTATCAGTTTGGTTTGCCCTACTAGATTGATCTTTCTTGCAATGGGAGAAGTGCTTAGCTTTGGGTTCAATCTTGCGGTGTCCTTTCCCAGTGATAGTAGGGGCAGCAAGGCACGTATTGTATTGTTACCATCGAGGATAACAAGATGGGGTTTTCATCATATTGCATGAGTTTATCCCTCTACATCATGTCATCTTGCTTAAGGCGTTACTCTGTTCTTATGAACTTAATACTCTAGATGCATGCTGGATAGCTACCGATGTGTGGAGTAATAGTAGTAGATGCAGGCAGGAGTCGGTCTACTTGTCTTGGACGTGATGCCTATATACATGATCATACCTAGATATTCTCATAACTATGCTCAATTCTGTCAATTGCTCAACAATAATTTGTTCACCCACCGTAGAATATTTATGCTCTCGAGAGAATCGACTAGTGAAACCTATGGCCCCCGGGTCTATCTTCATCATATTAAATCTTCCAATACTTAGTTATTTCCATTGCTTTTATTTTACTTTGCATCTTTATCATAAAAATACCAAAAATATTATCTTATCATATCTATCAGATCTCACTCTCGTAAGTGACCGTGTAGGGATTGACAACCCCTTATCGCGTTGGTTGCGAGGATTTATTTGTTTTATGCAGGTGCGAGGGACTCGCACGTAGCCTCCTACTGGATTGATACCTTGATTCTCAAAAACTGAGGAAAATACTTACGCTACTTTGCCGCATCACCCTTTCCTCTTCAAGGGAAACCAAGGCAGTGCTCAAGAGGTAGGAAGAAGGATTTCTGGCGCCGTTGCCGGGGAGGTTCGCGCAAGTCAAGATTTGACTCCCGACAACGAGCCATTTCTGGCGCCGTTGCCGGGGAGGTCTACGCAAAAGTCAACATACCAAGTACCCATCACAAACCCTTATCTCCCGCATTACATTATTTGCCATTTGCCTCTCGTTTTCCTCTCCCCTACTTCACCCTTGCCATTTTATTCGCCCTCTCTCTCTATCCTCCCTCTCTTTCTCTATTTGCCTCTTTTTGCCCGTTTCTCGTTTGCTTGTGTGTTGGATTGCTTGTTTGTCACGATGGCTCAAGATAACACCAAATTGTGTGACTTTACTAATACCAACAACAATGATTTTATTAGCACTCCGATTGCTCCTCTTACCGATGCTGAATCTTGTGAAATTAATGCTGCCTTGCTGAATCTTGTCATGAAAGATCCGTTTTCCGGCCTTCCTAGTGAAGATGCCGCTACTCATCTAAATACCTTCATTGATTTGTGTGATATGCAAAAGAAGAAAGATGTGGACAATGATATTGTTAAATTGAAGCTATTTCCTTTTTCTCTTAGAGATCGTGCTAAAGCTTGGTTTTCATCTTTGCCTAAAAATAGTATTGATTCGTGGAATAAGTGCAAAGATGCTTTTATCTCTAAGTATTTTCCTCCTGCTAAGATCATCTCTCTTAGAAACGATATTATGAATTTTAAACAACTTGATCATGAAAATGTTGCACAAGCTTGGGAGAGGATGAAATTAATGATACGTAATTGCCCTACTCATGGTTTAAATTTGTGGATGATTATACAAAAAATTTATGTCGGATTGAATTTTGCTTCTAGAAATCTTTTAGATTCGGCCGCGGGAGGCACTTTTATGGAAATCACTTTAGAAGAAACTACTAAACTCCTAGATAATATTATGGTTAATTATTCTCAATGGCACACTGAAAGATCTACTAATAAGAAAGTGCATGTGACAGAAGAAATTAATGTTTTGAGTGGAAAGATGGATGAACTTATGAAATTATTTGCTAATAAAAGTGTTTTTTCTGATCCTAATGATATTCCTTTGTCTACTTTGATTGAGAATAATAATGAATCTATGGATGTGAATTTTGTTGGTAGGAACAATTTTGGTAACAACGCGTATAGAGGAAACTTTAATCCTAGGCCTTATCCTAGTAATTCCTTTAATAATTATGGTAATTCCTACAACAATTCTTATGGAAATTTTAATAATACGTCCTCTGATTTTGAATCTAATATTAAAGAATATATTACTTCGCAAAAGAATTTCAATGCTTTGATTGAAGAGAAATTGCTTAAGATTGATGAGTTGGCTAGGAACGTTGATAGAATTTCTCTTTATGTTGATTCTTTGAAACTTAGATCTATTCCACCTAAGCATGATATCAATGGGTCTCTCAAAGTCATGAGAATTTCCATTGATGAGTGCAAAGGAAGAACCGCTAGAATGCGTGCTAAGAAAGATTCCTTTATAAGAGCGTGTTCTTCTAGTTTCCATGATAATAAAGATGAAGATCTAAAAGTTATTGATGTGTCCCCTATTAAATCTTTGTTTTGCAATATGAATCTTGATAATGATGGGACTGAATATGATCCACCTTTACCTAGAAGGCGTTCTAAAAATTCGGAGTTTTTAGATCTTGATGTAAATTTGATAAAAGTGGGATTGAAGAGATCAAAACTCTAGATGTTAATGAACCTATTATTTTGGATTTCAAGGGATTTAATTATGATAACTGCTCTTTGATAGATTGTATTT
Organism: Triticum monococcum; assembly: GCA_034509565.1. NCBI lineage: Eukaryota > Viridiplantae > Streptophyta > Magnoliopsida > Poales > Poaceae > Triticum > Triticum monococcum. The sequence goes on from CM067843.1 coordinate 573,911,846, forward strand.
CCTTGTTGCAATCCGTGCTAAATTCTCCTCATGCTTATAGCCAAAATAAAGCTTTTATCAAACATATCGTTGATGCCTTGATGTAATCTTGTGAAGAAAAACTTGAGTTGGAAGTTTCTATACCTAGAAAACTTTATGATGAGTGGGAACCTACTATTAAAATTAAAATTAAAGATCATGACTGCTATGCTTTGTGTGATTTGGGTGCTAGTGTTTCCACGATTCCAAAGACTTTGTGTGATTTGTTAGGTTTCCGTGATTTTGATGACTGCTCTCTAAACTTGCACCTTGCAGATTCCACTATTAAGAAATCTATGGGAAGAATTAATGATGTTCTTATTGTTGCAAATAGGAATTATGTGCCCGTAGATTTTATCGTTCTTGACATAGATTGCAATCCTTCATGTCCTATTATTCTTGGTAGACCTTTACTTAGAACGATTGGTGCAATTATTGATATGAAGGAAGAAAATATTAGATTCCAATTTCCGTTAAGGAAAGGCATGGAACACTTTCCTAGAAAGAAAATTAAATTACCTTATGAATCTATTATGAGAGCCACTTATGGATTGCCTACCAAAGATGGCAATACCTAGATCTATCCTTGCTTTTTATGCCTAGCTAGGGGCGTAAAACGATAGCGCTTGTTGGGAGGCAACCCAATTTTATTTTTATTCCTTACTTTTTGCTCCTGTTTAGTAATAAATAATTTATCTAGCCTATGTTTTGGTTGTGTTTTATGTGTTTAATTAGTGTCTGTGCCAAGTAGAACCGTTGGGAATACTTGGGGAAAGTCTTGTTAATCTTGTTGTAAAAAACAGAAACTTTAGCGCTCACGAGAACTGCTGCCATTTTTATTTGGAAAGTGCTATTTAGTTAAATCTTTTTGAAAATGATTAATAGATAAATTCCTCACGTCCAGCAATTTATTTTAGAATTTTGGGGGTTTCAGATCTTGTGCTAGCTACAGATTACTACAGACTGTTCTGTTTTTGACAGATTCTGTTTTTCGTGTGTCGTTTGCTTATTTTGATGAATCTATGGCTAGTAAAATAGTTTATAAACCATAGAGAAGTTGGAATATAGTAGGTTTAACACCAATATAAATAAATAATGAGTTCATTACAGTACCTTGAAGTGGTCTTTTGTTTTCTTTCGCTAACGGAGCTCACGAGATTTTCTACTTTGAGTTTTGTGTTGTGAAGTTTTTAAGTTTTGGGTAAAGATTTGATGGATTATGGAACAAGGAGTGGCAAGATCCTAAGCTTGGGGATGCCCATGGCACACCCAAGATAATCTAAGGACACCTAAAAGCCAAAGCTTCCGGGGCATCCCCTCTTTCGTCTACTTCTATCGGTAACTTTACTTGAAGCTATATTTTTATTCACCACATGATTTGTGTTTTGCTTGGAGCGTCTTGTATGATTTGAGTCTTTATTTTTTTAGTTTACCACAATCATCCTTGCTTTACACACCTTTTGAGAGAGACACTCATGATTCGGAAATTATTAGAATACTCTATGTGCTTCACTTATATCTTTTGAGTTATATAGTTTTGCTCTAGTGCTTCACTTATATCTTTTAGAGCACAGTGGTGGATTTATTTTATAGAAACTATTGATCTCTCATGCTTCACTTAGATTATTTTGAGAGTCTTAAATAGCATGGTAATTTCTTAAATAATCCTAATATGCTAGGTATACAAGATTAATAATAAAATTCTCTTTGAGTGTGTTGAATACTATGAGAAGTTTAATACTTGATAATTGTTTTGAGATATGGAGATGGTGATATTAGAGTCATGCTAGTTGAGTAGTTGTGAATTTGAGAAATACTTGTGTTAAAGTTTGTGATTCCTGTAGCATGCACGTATGGTGAACCGTTATGTGATGAAGTCGGAGCATGATTTATTTATTGATTGTCTTCCTTATGAGTGGTGGTCGGGGACGAGCGATGGTCTTTTCATACCAATCTATCCCCCCCTAGGAGCATGCGCGTAATACTTTGCTTTGATAACTTGTAGATTTTTACAATAAGTATATGAGTTCTTTATGAGTAATGTTGAGTCCATGGATCATACACACTCTCACCCTTCCACCATTGCTAGCTTCTCTAATACCGCGCACCTTTCGCCGGTATTATACACCCACCATATACCTTCCTCAAAACAGCCACCATACCTACCTATCATGGTATTTCCATAGCCAGTCCGAGATATATTGCCATGCAACTTTCCACCGTTCCGTTTACTATGACACGCTCCATCATTGTCATATTGCTTCGCATGATCATGTAGTTCACATTGTATTTGTGGCAAAGCCACCGTTCATGATTCTTTCATACATGTCACTCATGAGTCATTGCATATCCCGGTACACTGCCGGAGGCATTCATATAGAGTCATATCTTGTTCTAAGTATCGAGTTGTAATTCTTGAGTTGTAAGAAAATAGAAGTGTGATGATCATCATTATTAGAGCATTGTCCCAGTGAGGAAAGGATGATGGAGACTATGATTCCCCCACAACTCGGGATGAGACTCCGGACGAAAAAAGAGCCATAAAAAGAAGAGAAAAGGCCCAAATAAAAAAATGAGAGAAAAAGAGAGAAGGGACAATGCTACTATCCTTTTACCACACTTGTGCTTCAAAGTAGCACCATGATCTTCATGATAGAGAGTCTCCTTTGTTATCACTTTCATACTAGTGGGAATTTTTCATTATAGAACTTGGCTTGCATATTCCAATGATGGACTTCCTCAAAACGCCCTAGGTCTTCGTGAGCAAGCAAGTTGGATGCACACCCTTTTTGAGCTTTCATATACTCATAACTCTAGTGCGTTTGTTGCATGGCAATCCCTACTCACTCACATTGATATCTATTGATGGACATCTCCATAGCCCGTTGATACGCCTAGTTGATGTGAGACTATCTTCTCCCTTTTTGTGTTCTCCACAACCACCATTCTATTCCACCTGAAGTGCTATGTCCATGGCTCACGCTCATGTATTGCGTGAAGATTGAAAAAGTTTTGAGAATTTCAAAAGTATGAAACAATTGCTTGGCTTGTCATCGGGGTTGTGCATGATTTAAATACTTTGTGTGGTGAAGATAGAGCATAGCCAGACTATATGATTTTGTAGGGATAACTTTCTTTGGCCATGTTATTTTGAGAAGACATAATTGCTTAGTTAGTATGCTTGAAGTATTATTATTTCTATGTCAATATTAAACTTTTGTCTTGAATCTTTCGGATCCGAATATTCATACCACAATTAAGAAGAATTACATTGAAAATATGCCAAGTAGCATTCCACATTAAATTTTTTGTTTTTTTATCATTTACCTACTCGAGGACGAGCATGAATTAAGCTTGGGGATGCTTGATACGTCTCCAACGTATCTATAATTTTTGATTGCTCCATGCTATATTATCTACTGTTTTGGACATTATTGGGTTTTATTATACACTTTTATAATATTTTTGGGACTAACCTACTAACTGGAGGCCCAGCCCAGAATTGATGTTTTTTTTGCCTATTTTAGGGTTTCAAAGAAAAGGAATATCAAACGGAGTCCAAACGGAATGAAACCTTCGGGAACGTGATTTTCTCACCGAACATGATCCAGGAGACTTGGACCCTACGTCAAGCAACCAACAGGGAGGCCACGAGGTAGGGGGCGTGCCTACCCCCCCAGGCGCGCCCTCCGCCCTCGTGGGCCCCCTGTTGCTCCACTGACGTACTTCTTCCTTCTATATATACCTACGTACCCCCAAACGATCAGATATGGAACCAAAACCATAATTCCACCGTCGTAACTTTCTGTATCCACGAGATACCATCTTGGGGCCTGTTTCGGAGCTCCGCCGGAGGGGGCATCGATCATGGAGGGCTTCTACATCAACACCATAGCATCTCCGATGAAGTGTGAGTAGTTTACCTCAGACCTACGGGTCCATAGTTATTAGCTAGATGGCTTCTTCTCTCTTTTTGGATCTCAATACAAAGTTCTCCCCCTCTCTTGTGGAGATCTATTCGATGTAATCTTCTTTTGCGGTGTGTTTGTTGAGACCGACGAATTGTGGGTTTATGATCAAGTTTATCTATGAACAATATTTGAATCTTCTCTGAATTTTTTTATGTATGATTAGTTATCTTTGCAAGTCTCTTTGAATTATTAGTTTGGTTTGGCCTACTAGATTGATCTTTCTTGCAATGGCAGAAGTGCTTAGCTTTGGGTTTAATCTTGTGGTGTCCTTTCCCAGTGACAGTAGGGGCAGCAAGGCACATATTGTATTGTTGCCATCGATGATAACAAGATGGGGTTTTCATCATATTGCATGAGTTTATCCCTCTACATCATGTCATCTTGCTTAAGGTGTTACTCTGTTCTTATGAACTTAATACTCTAGATGCATGCTGGATAGCGGTCGATGTGTGGAGTAATAGTAGTAGATGCAGGCAAGAGTTGGTCTACTTGTCTTGGACGTGATGCCTATATACATGATCATACCTAGATATTCTCATAACTATGCTCAATTCTGTCAATTGCTCAACAATAATTTGTTCACCCACCGTAAAATACTTATGCTCTTGAGAGAAGCCACTAGTGAAACCTATGGCCCCCGGGTCTATCTTCATCATATTAAATCTTCCAATACTTAGTTATTTTCATTGCCTTTTGTAAGTGCATCTAGTGCCCCTTAGTGATTTTGGTGTATTGAAGACTTATAGGTTAAGGGACTAATGCGTTTGTGACTGTACACAGGTCTATAAGTCTATGAGGAGTTTGATATTTACAGAGAAAGTCGACCCCTAAAAATGAAGTTCTTCGACTGAAGACTTTGGATTTTTGAAGACTTTGAAAGTGAAGAAATTGGTGTGACCTTGAAGACTTGGTATTCATTCAAGGAACATGAAGCGTGAAGACTTTTGTTTTCGTAGTTTCATGTTCTCTTTCTTGAGTCATAGGAAACACCGTACTGTTAAAGGGGGTTGAGGAAATACTAAGGAAAATTTTTCATGTGATGCTCAACTCAAAATCCTACACCTACCAATCCCTTCGAGTGAAGCCATTGGAAATCTCATACATTCCAGTCATATTCTTCAGTGACAGAGACGAAGTTCTTCTGGTCTCTGAGGAATTTGTTCTGACTGAGGAGTTAGGAATTCACTAGTGCAGATTTCCTACACAGTGAGGAACATGATAGCCCTGAGGATTTCGCCACTCAAAATTCCGCCCGTTGCTGTGCTATGCGTCAGCTGTCCCAAAATATCTATCCACCTAGCAGGGCATTTATGTCTTATCATGTCGGGTTGCTCCCTAGGCTATAAATAGCCGCCCCCTACAACCACTAGCGGGATGGCTGCTCCGAGAAAAACTGACACTTGTCATTTGAGAGCATCCCATCCTCCGAGGACTTTCAGCGAAAATCATCAAGTGAGGAAAACCCAAACCCAAACACCTACAAACCCCAAGTGATTGAGCATCACTGAAGAGATTGATCCTGCGTGGATCCGACGCTTGTTACCTTTGAAGGCTGTGCTTCTTCCAGACGGTTAGGCGTCATGGTCTAGAGCATCCAAGAGGAATTGTGGATCACCAAGTGACCAAGTTTGTGAAGGTTCGAAAGTCACCTGAAGACTTACCACGAGTGATTGGGCGAGGTCTGTGTGACCTCAGCTCAAGGGGAATACGGTGAGGACTGAGTGTCCTGAGCTGCGTGTTCAGGACTGGGTGTCCGGGACTGTGTGTCCTCAGGTTTAAATACCTAGCCTCCCTAACCAGACATACAACTGAGACAATAGTTGGAACTGGTCTACCAAATCATTGTCTTCACCAAGCTTACTGGTTCTATTTCCTCAACTCTTTAATTTCCTCATAACTGTGTTTGAAGACTTTGACTGAAGATTTTCTCAATTTCCTCAGTTCAATTTCTTCAATCTGTTTGTCTTCATCCTGTGTTATCCTGTGCTTACGCTTTCTATACTCTGTGCCTGTCTTCATTTCATCATGATGACTATGCTTGTGTTCTGTTATGTTTACTTTTGAGTACTTATTCCGCTGCTAGTAGTTCTTCGCTAAGGAATTTTCTCACCTGCAAATTCCTCACTGAAGAATTCATAAAAATCGCCTATTCACCCCCCCTCTAGTCGATATAATGCACTTTCAATTGGTATCAGAGCAAGGTACTCCCTTGTTCTGTGTGATTTTGGTTTAACCACCTGGAGTTTAGTTATGTCGACTGCGGGTATGAAGAAAGTGACATGCCCCATCTTTGACGGTCACGAGTATCCCAAGTGGAAGGCCATGATGAAGAAGCGCCTCATGGCGATGAGCAGCGAGCTGTGGACCGTCACTGAGATTGGTCTGACCGATCTGTGCAAGATGGCCGAAGCAGATGACATTCGCAAGTACACTCTTCTCAACCTCACGGCGAAGTACGTCATCTGCTCCTGTCTGTCTCAAAATCAATTCAGGAATATCATGCATCTCGATCATGCGAAGCTTATCTGGGACCGTCTCTCTGAGGTCTATGAAGGTCATCGAACCTGTGATGATCCTTGGTTTGAGGACTTCAAGGAATCTCTCAAAGTGATGACATTCGAACCAGAATCATCATCATCTGCATCATGCCTTATGGCAAAAGATGCTAAGATAACTGAATGCTACCTATCCGAGTCTAGTGATGATGAATCTGGTGATGAATTTGGACCCAACTATGTCAAACTTGCTTCCCTTGCCACTAAACAACAAAGAGCTTTGGAAAAAGTTCAATACATGCTAAATAAGAGTGATGATTTGTTGGGTGAAGAAATGGATCAGTCAAAAGCTTTGGCTGAAAGTCTTCAGAGACTTCATACTAAGTATGACACCCTTCAAGATCATCATAACACTCTCTTATCTGATCATGAGAAGCTTTCTTATGAATCTCTTCAAAGAAAGCAAGACCTTGAGAAGCTAAGAGTGAGTTATGAATATCTTCAGAAGGAGCGCGATTCATTACTTGCTCAACAAATCAGTGCTTCTCAGGAAGAATTTGTTCCTCCTTGTTTGAAATGCATTGAACTTGAATCTGCTAATTCTTCACCTGAATGTTCAAATGCTTCTAATGCTACAAATTCTTCACCTACCTTTGCTATCACTAATTCCTCATCTAAGGACATTGCTAGTATCACTCATGATGCAGGGTTGAAGGAATTGTACATGACAGGCATGTACAAAAGCCTCAAAGGGCATCAGACTCTTTGTGATGTGCTTAAAAAGAAAATCCTCAACAGGAACCCTAGGAAAGAGGGTATTGCCTTTGAGAGGAAACTCAATGCTGATGGTACATATTAGAAGCCTGAGCAGTACCCCAAAACTACATGGGTTGCTGCAAAGGGACCTGCAGTTGATCCATCTAACTTATCTGGATTTGCATGTGAATCTCCTCGTTCTGATGATGAGTCATTTGACTCCAACTATAAACTGTTCAAAAATTAGAATGGTGAAGTATTTGCTAGATATGTTGGCACTAACTGCAGGAATGGTTCCCCTATGAAAAAAATCTGGGTTCCCAAAAGGTGCCTTGAAAGTCTTCACGTGAATGTCCTTAGGACACCACCTGCGAAGAATAGGAACCCCAGAGCAAATTCTTCATATGGATCCAAGTCCTCATATGAATATCATCGTGCTAACAACTCTGTTTCGCAAGGAAGAGCTAAGGGCTATGAATATGAGCATTATTCTTCTAATCATCATGTTCATAAGTCCTCGAAGAATTTCTCTGCTTATTCATATGCTTATTGTCGTGGGTTTGTCACGACAGATGTCCTCGTGAAAGGACTTAGTCGTGGAGCCATCGCAACGGGTTAGCTTAAAGGGGTTAAACCGGACAAAGGGACCCGGGAGTTTATACTAGTTCGGCCCCTTCGATGAAGGTAAAAGCCTACTTCTAGTTGTGATTGATATTGCTAGGGTTTCGAAGGCCAGGGAGCGAATCCGCTTTGTCTGGCTCTCGAGTTGTTGTTGTCTCTCCCTAAACCGCGGCCGGGTCGTCCCTTTATATACATAGGTTGACGCCCGCCGGACTACAGAGTCCCGAAGCCGGTTTATAAACGTATCCGGTTCGGCCTCTCTCTTTATATCTTACTATACAAGTTACATGACTAGGCCGGTTTACATTTTTAGACTGTAACCCGCCTTTGGGCCCTCCGTAAAGCGCCATCATCTTTATATCTTCATGGGCTTGTAATCTTCAAAGAGTCAATCCGGCTACATAAGGCCGGTTTACCTCCAGTAGTAATATCCCCAACATTAGGCCCCAGATTGGTTTGAACTTGTTCATGTCAATCCTCCACACTTTAGAAAAAATCTTCTCTCTTATCTTCATTTTTGATCTTGTAAACCGCCGTGACGTCATACTTCAAAATTATGATAAACTGTCCTGACGTCATCCATCCGTTGATGTCGGAGATTTCCTTCATTTAATATATATCCAGTCATCGAGGCGACACCTTTATTAACTTATCCATTTTTTGGGCTCCTCGATTCCCGTACTTGCCATTTTTTCACTTCGCCTTATAAATAGGACCGAGGGGTCATTTTCACCGTCCCCCCCCCGTGCCTCTTCGCGTCGTCTTCCTCGCGCCGCTCAGCCTCTGGAACTCCGCCGCCACCATAGACCGTCGTCTCTGCTCCAACCTTGGCCGCTGCATCGCCCTGAACACACCAGAAAACTGCGTCGCCCTTCTGCTTCCTCACCAGCTCTGGTAAGTTCTCTGCTTTTTTCACCATAGATCTGTTCTAGGGTTTCGACATTCTTCGCAGTTCTTCCGAAGTTCATCAGTGCTATTCTTCCCTGTTCTTCCTTTAATAAATGGACACTTCATGCTTGATGCATCCCTTGCCGTAGCTTACCTACCATGGTCATCACAAATCCTTATGCGCAAAAAAAACTGATCTAGTCTGTCAAAAATTGCTTCAGTTCTGCATCCCTTCAAGATCCAATTATTTTTGCTTTTCTGTCTTATCTTTAGATCCGAAAGTTTTATACATCACTGTGAGATCTGTTTCTATGTTCCTGTGAGATCCGTTTCTCCTCGCACCAATATAGGCGGTTTAACATTGTCTAAATAGTCTATGCCATTAGCCCTCTGATAAACCGGAAGAGCATGTTACCTTCATAATTATGCTCCGGTTTAACAGTGTCTGATCAATCCTGCGCTAGCATTACCTTTCTTTCTCATTATACTAGTCTCCGGGTTGTACCATTTATCATATCAGTATGTTTCTTACTCCCTTGTCTCTTGTGTATAATCATGCATAATTTGTAAAGCGGCCTTTCATTTTCAGTTTGTTCGCTTTGCAATGGCCAAACAATTCACTGCCTGCAACTGGGCTCGTTCCCGGGTTACTGAAGCTCAACTGGATGAGATGGTTAGCATCGGCTCTCTGCCTAAGTAAACTGAGATCAAATGGCGAGTTCCAGGAACTGAGAATCCTCCAACCCCAAGACAAGGCGAAGTGGTAATCTTTGTTGACCATATAGGCCGTGGTTTCAAACCGCCAGGGTCAAATTTTTATCGAGATGTGCTTGCCAGCTTCCAACTACATCCACAAGATATTGGTCCCAACTCAGTCTCCAACCTATGCAATTTCCAAGTCTTTTGTGAAGTCTATTTACAAGAAGAACCAACTGCAGAACTGTTCCGGGATTTCTTTCACTTAAACCGGCGCACAGAGTTTGTGAATGGCCCGAACACAGAGCTGGGTGGTGTCTCGATTCAAAAGCGGAAAGAAGTGGAATTTCCTCATGCCAAACATCATAGCCACCCAAAGGAATGGAATCAAACATGGTTCTATTGCAGAGACACTTCGCTTGAGGATGAAAATCCCCTCCCCGGCTTCCGTGATCATAGATTATCCAATACTCACCCAATGCCACAACGCCTGAGCTCTTCAGAAAGGGCAAAATACACTCCTCAAATCGCCAAGCTCTGGGCCTTTATGGCAAACGGTTTAACATGTGTGGATTTTGTGCGCTGTTGGATATCCTGGAGTATCTTGCCGCTAAGACGGCGTCCCGGTCTAATGTGAGAATATACCGGTGAAGTTGACGATCCTCAACGCCACTGCAACATCCAATTATCTGAGGAAGAAGTTACTGAAGGGGTAAAGAAAATTCTAAATGAATCAGAACTGGTCTGTAGTCAAACCGGTCTGAATCCGTTCTACACCAAGAACAAACCGCCTGCTGTAAGCATTACACTTCCTCTTCATCTCTAATATCTTTGACTTATACAAGTTGTAACCCTTCTTCTTTATATGTATAGGGTGATGACCCTTTCTGGAAACGAAAATCCATAGAGAAAGCGGCAAAGCCAACTGGAGATAAAGCGGTCAAACCAACCCGCCCGAAGACCAAAGCCGTAAAATGGACGTCAAAGCGGAAAACGGCTGACCGGATCACTATGGAACTTGATGATGATACTGATGACCCAGAAGTTGAGGTAGAACTTGACTCACTTGGCTCTCTTTTTATGCATCTTGTTAACAATGATCTTCCTCAGGAGGAGGCAGAAGCTAGTCAGACTGAGGACGTAGAGGTAATTACCCTTTCCTCCGGTTCAGACTCTATGCCAACACAAAAAACTCGCCAAACAATCCATAAAGTAAGCTTTTCTCATCCTCTTGCTCACTTGGATCCAACATTTATTTTGAAGACTCAACAGCATGAAGCTCGCCGGACAACGTGACACAGTGGCCAACAGGTCACCTCTACCAGTTTACCTGATACCCCGGTTCGGAAGCGCCGGTCTGAGGTCTCTCCTACTTCTGGCCATTCTTACCCCAAGGCAGGTTATTTCAGACAGCCTCTTAATCCATCCGATTCAAATTATCAGGTGACACCTCCTCCCTCTTCTGGTGAATCGACAGCAACTCAACTCCGCCCTTTGAAAACTGTGGACGGGTGAGTTACGAAAAACCTTTCCTTTCAATGCACCCTACATCTTTTAAATAGGATATTAATCCTTTTTTATTCTGTTTGCAGGGCCAAAGCCAGACCCAACAAGAAAGTTGGGGTCACCAATCCGTCAGAAGACCCTGTTGCCGAAGAAGAAGAACCAAGAGGTGAACCAGAGCAAACTGGTGAACCGGAAGGCCTCCATCCTGAAACAACTTTTGATGATCCGCCCCTTGTCGGCCAACATACTGACGAACCAACAGATGCTGAGCCTGCCGCCCCTGATACTGAACCGGCAGAACGGGCCAATCCAATGAAAGACACTGAAATTCCATTATCATCCACCAAAAATCCTGAAGGCCAAGGTGACGACGTTATTATTACTGGAGCAGGCCATAGCTCTCCTGGTCATCCCGTCATTTTGGCTCAGCATAGTGCCAAAGAAGAGCAAATTGTCAGGGATAAAGGTAAATGGAGCAGCGACTTATCAAACTATGCTCATCTTAACGCTGATGAGCTTCATTCCGGCTTCTTGAACCGTCTGCACTCAAACCGGGATTATGAAGCCGGTTTGGTGAATTTGATGAAAGAACGATATGAGGTAAATACTTCTCCCTTGCACATTGATTTATAGCTGAAATACTATTCCAAGTAGCCTCCAAGAGCCGTTTTATGATTGTCAATCATAAACCGGGTCTTTGTAACACTTTAAGCATCCCATCATTGATCCTTGCCAAGGCGTGTCCTCAATCATAGATAAGACTCATGTTTGAAAAATTAGATAACGTTCTGCAGCATAGCCCCCAAAGGCCAGTTTAACTTGGCAAGTTAATCCGGTTTTTAATCCACGCCGCCGGTTTAGAACAAATGTACATTAGCCCCCAAGTGTCAAGGATAATGCTTGCATTGTTCTGGAGACTTGCATAGAGGGTAGTATTTGAGAGCAAATAGGCATTAGCCCCCAAGTATGAAGTGGATAACTTGTTATATGCTTTATACTTAGTGCATAAATATGTTGTTTTGTTGAATACACCTTCAATGTTGCAGGCTGAACTGAGAAGCAAAGATGCCCAAAACTCTGACTTGCAAGAAAATGTTAAGTCTCAACAAGCCGAAACTGCGAAAGCCAAAGAGGAGCTGACGCAAGCCCTGGCCGGAATGGAAAAATTGAAAGAATCCTTTAATCAAGATCGTGCTGAGTGGGAAACTGAAAAAGCCAGTTTGACCAAAAGAGCTATAGATGCGGAGGAAGCCCTGAAACCGTTGGTTGAAGAACTAGTCGTTTTGAAGGGCCAAATCAATGCTATGACCTCTGCTATCTTTGGTAAGTATCTGCTTATGTATGTTGCACCGGTCAATGAATCTTAAAACTGACCAAAATGTTGTTAAAATCTTTGGCAGGAACTCGAATCACCCATCTTGGTGCAGATATGCGGATGAAGCTCAAAGTGGCATATACATTGGTTGAGCAGCTATACTCCGGATCTCAGCGAGCCATTAGTACGGCGGCTTATAACAAACTGGCGCCAACGTTGATTAAAGAGACCCTTGAGAAGCTGAGCATGTTACCGGCGCGTATTGTCGAGTTGAAAAGAGCCGCTGCGAGAGCAGGAGCATTAACCGCCCTTATTCGAGCCAAGGCCTGGATTCCAGACCTTGAAGCGGAGGATATCATTAAAGGATATCTAGGCGTTAAAGAAGATGGTTCAAACTTTGACAATGATGATCTTCGGCGGCTGACCAAGCAGATGGGGCCAACGGCCAGCAAATTGGTTGAGGACACCGATTTGTCCCATTTTCAACCGTTTTATGATGCAGAAGGGAGAAGACAGCCGGCCGAGATCCATGAAGTCAAGAACTTGTGCCTCCGATTCATAAGCACACTTATGCCCCTGATATTAACCCTTATGATCTTATCCATGAGGAAGCAGTGTTCCAAGCTTTAACCGGAATCGATTGGTCAATGGCTGATTTCTAGCGGCTGGGGAGGGATGAAGAAGTGCCCACACCAACTGATCCGCAACCGTCAAACCATCGTGATGAAGAATCCTGATCCGGTCGCCGGTTTACATGGCTACTGTGAAAAACAATGGCACTGTTTGAGCCACTTTGAAGCTTCATGTAATAGGATAGCTGAAACTTTGTTTATCTGCCATGCCATCGAGCATGTTTCATAACACTTTGTGACAATCTGTGCTGCCCTTCAGGATATATTTTATGCATAGCCAATGATGACTTGCCTTCCTGGGTCCAAAGAACTTAAAAAGTGCCCAGCGGTTTACCGCTAAACATGTCATAATAACCAAGAAGTATATAGTACTTGAGCTGAGTAAGCAAGTTTATGTACAAAAAATAATGTACAGAACATACCTCATTGATTGACCAAACGTGTATACAGCTAAGGTGTTTAACACCAACCCGATACGTTTGATAATTTCATCTTCATAATGCTGGTCTATCTATTAAACCGGACCGGTATAACTACCGGATTTTCTTCATAACACTAGTGATTTAGTCAAACCAGACCGGGTCAATGACCACCGGTTTATAATTGATCATGTGCCAACAACTGGTGGTTGGAAAGCAATCCGGGTCAAGGACGCCGGTTTATCAAAAAATACTTATGATTGTCAACAAACAAAATTCAAATAGGAAAATATGCGAGGCTTTTTATGAGCTGCCAGGCTCCAAATCGAGGCTTTTCATGGGCTGCCAGGCCTCTGGGTTTAAACCATTTAACAAAGCCTTTTAAGATGGGCCTCCAATTAACCAATCACCGTTTTAACTATGACAAGTTCAGGGTCTGTAAAAGATTGACTTGTCAAATGTTCGATGGGTCATGCTAGGATTACCTGGATAGGAGTGGCTTACTTGATGAAGGCGAGTTAACCTGGGGTTTTAGGTGAATACACCAGGCTTCCAAGCCGTGGCTTGATAACCAGTTACAAGGGTCCTTTCAAACTCTTTGTTGCTTTGCAAAAAAGAGCCCCCAAGTAACTTTGTGAGCGATGCTCAGCGTGTGCCTATGTTTGAGTTTGTACTGTGTACAATACTCTCTTTGGCTCCACAGATTTTTCCTTGTGCGGCTAAAATGCCTATCAAGAGGTGTAGCTGTGGTTCAAGCATGACCAAGCCCCCTAGTGATTTTCTTTATCTTTATGCAGCTGCTAAAGCCGGTTTAACAAAGGCTCCGCTTTGACCGTTAACTTGGAAAAGCACACACATGATATAAGAAAGAACAGATACCCTGCTTATAATGGAGGCTCCGATTTATTATATGGTATATACACTGTCATAAATATGTACAGGTGAAGAGCCTATGGCTTCAAGTATAGTAAGGCCGAAGGAGAGCTATGTTCCATGGCTGCTTTGTCTCCTCCTTCGGTTGACGTGAGTCTTCATGCTCTCGAACATCAATGAGGTAGTAGGATCCGTTGTGCAGATTTTTGCTGACCACAAAGGGTCCTTCCCAAGGGGGGGATAACTTGTGCATATTAGTCTGATCCTGGATGAGCCGGAGCACCAAATCACCTTCTTGAAAGGTTCTGGTTTTAACCCGGGGGCTGTGATAACGTCGAAGATCTTGTTGATAAATCGCCGAATGCGCTGCTGCAAGATCCTGCTATTCATCCAACAGGTCCAGAGAATCCTGACGTGCCTTCTCATTATCAGCTTCAACATAAGCTGCCACACGGGGCGAATCGTGATGGATGTCACTAGGAAGAACCGCCTCTGCTCCATAAACCATGAAGAAAGGCGTGTAACCCGTAGACCTATTGGGTGTGGTGTTGATGCTGCATAACACAGAAGGTGGCTCCTCGACCCAACATCCCGGTGTCTGCTTTAAGGGAACCATAAGCCTTGGTTTGATACCCCGTAGAATTTCTTGATTCATCCTTTCCGCTTGACCATTAGATTGGGGGTGAGCCACTGATGCTAGATCAAGCCGGTGTGCTCACGTTGACAGAATTCTTCCATCTCTCCTTTTGACAAGTTAGTGCCATTATCTGTTATAATGCTATGTGGAAAGCCAAACCGGAATATCACCTTTTTGATGAATTGAACCGCCGTAGCTGCATCACACTTGCTAACTGGCTCTGCCTCTACCCATTTAGTGAATTTATCAACTGCTACTAATAGATGGGTCTTCTTGTCCTTGGAGCACTTGAAGGGCCTAACCATATCCAGCCCCCAAGTGGCAAATGACCATGTAATTGGAATCATCCATAACTCTTGAGCTGGAACGTGTGCACGGCGGGCAAACTTTTGACATCCATCACATCTTTTGACTAAATCCTCCGCATCAGCATGCGCCGTCAACCAGTAAAAACCGTGGCGAAAAGCTTTAGCAACCAACGACTTTGAACCGGCGTGGTGACCGCAATCCCCTTCATGAATTTCTCACAAAATCTCACAACCTTCTTGAGGAGAAACGCATCGTTGAATTGCTCCTGAAACACTGTAACGATGTAACTGTTGGAAATATGCCCTAGAGGCAATAATAAAAGCATTATTATTATATTTCCTTGTTCATGATAATTGTCTTTATTCATGCTATAATTGTGTTATCCGGAAATCATAATACATGTGTGAATAACAGACACCAACATGTCCCTAGTAAGCCTCTAGTTGACTAGCTCGTTAATCAACAGATGGTCATGGTTTCCTGGCTATGGACATAAGATGTCATTGATAACGAGATCACATCATTAGGAGAATGATGTGATGGACAAGACCCAATCCTAAACATAGCATAAAGATCGTATAGTTCGTTTGCTAGAGTTTTGCAATGTCAAGTATCTTTTCCTTAGACCATGAGATCGTGTAACTCCCAGATACCATAGGAATGCTTTGGGTGTACCAAACGTCACAACGTAACTGGGTGACTATAAAGGTAGACTACGGGTATCTCCGAAAGTGTCTGTTGGGTTGACACGGATCAAGACTGGGATTTGTCACTCCGTATGACGGAGAGGTATCACTGGGCCCACTCGGTAATGCATCATCATAATGAGCTCAAAGTGACCAAGTGTCTAGTCACGGGATCATGCATTACGGTACGAGTAAAGTGACTTGCCGGTAACGAGATTGAACGAGGTATTGGGATACCGACGATCGAATCTCGGGCAAGTAATATATCGACTGACAAAGGGAATTGCATACGGGGTTGATTGAATCCTCGACATCGTGGTTCATCCGATGAGATCATCGTGGAGCATGTGGGAGCCAACATGGGTATCCAGATCCCGCTGTTGGTTATTGACCGGAGATTCGTCTCGGTCATGTCTACATGTCTCCCGAACCCGTAGGGTCTACACACTTAAGGTTCGGTGACGCTAGGGTTGTGAAGATATGTATATGCAGTAACCCGAATGTTGTTCGGAGTCCTGGATGAGATCCCGGATGTCACGAGGAGTTCCGGAATGGTCCGGAGGTAAAGAATTATATATAGGAAGTGTTGTTTCGGCCATCGGGATAAGTTTCGGGGTTACCGGTATTGTACCGGGACCACCAGAAGGGTCCCGGGGGTCCACCGGGTGGGGCCACCTATCCCGGAGGGCCCCATGGGCTGAAATGGGAAGGGACCCATCCCTTAGTGGGCTGGGGCGCCACCCCTAAGGGGCCCATGCGCCTTGGGTTAGGGGAAACCCTAAAGGGGGGCGCCCCCTTGCCTTGGGGGGCAAGCCCCCCACCCTTGGCCGCCGCCCCCCTAGGAGATCCATCTCCTAGGGCCGGCGCCCCCCCTTGGCACCCCTATATATAGTGGGGAGAGGAGGGACTTGAGGCCACGGCTTTTGGTGCTTCCCTCTCTCCCTGTTACATCTCTCTCTTGCGTAGTATAGGCGAAGCCCTGCTACTGTGACGCCCTGCATCCACCACCACGTCGTTGTGCTGCTGGATCATCATCAACCTCTCCTTCCCCCTTGCTGGATCAAGAAGGAGGATACGTCTCCCGTCCCGTACGTGTGTTGAACACGGAGGTGCCGTCCGTTCGGCACTCGGTCATCGGTGATTTGGATCACGTCGTGTTCGACTACATCATCCCCGTTCGTTGAACGCTTCCGCACGCGATCTACAAAGGTATGTAGATGCATCTCATGACTCGTTGCTAGATGAACTCCTAGATGGATCTTGGTGAAACGAGTAGGAAAATTTTTGTTTTCTGCAACGTTCCCCAACAGTGGTATCAGAGCTAGGTCTATGCGTAGTTCTTCTTGCGCGTGTAGAACACAATTTGTTGTGGGCGTGGATTTGTCAACTTTCTTGCCGCTACTAGTCTTTTCTTGCTTCAGCGGTATTGTGGGATGAAGCGGCCCGGACCAACCTTACACGTACGCTTACGTGAGACCGGTTCCACCGACTAACATGCACTAGTTGCATAAGGTGGCTGGTGGGTGTCTGTCTCTCCTACTTTAGTTGGAGCGGATTCGATGAACAGGGTCCTTATGAAGGGTAAATAGAAGTTGACAAATCACGTTGTGGCTTTCACGTAGGTAAGAATACGTTCTTGCTAGAACCCTAATTCAGCCACGTAAAACTTGCAACAACAATTAGAGGACGTCTAACTTGTTTTTGCAGCAAGTGCTTTGTGATATGATATGGCCGAAGTTGTGATGAATGATGAATGATCTATATGTGATGTATGAGATGTTCATGCTATTGTAATAGGAATCACGACTTGCATGTCGATGAGTATGACAACCGGCAGGAGCCATAGGAGTTGTCTTTATTCTTTTATATGACCCGCGTGTCATTGAGAAATGCCATGTAAATTACTTTACTTTATTGCTAAACGCGTTAGCCATAGTAGTAGAAGTAATGGTTGGCGAGCAACTTCATGGAGACACGATGATGGAGATCATGATGATGGAGATCATGGTGTTAAGCCGGTGACAAGATGATCATGGAGCCCCAAGATGGAGATCAAAGGAGCTATGTGATATTGGCCATATCATGTCATGTTTATTATTTGATTGCATGTGATGTTTATCATGTTTTTGCATCTTGTTTACTTAGAACGACGGTAGTAAATAAGATGATCCCTCATAATAATTTCAAGAAGTGTTCCCCCTAACTGTGCACCGTTGCGACAGTTCGTTGTTTCGAAGCACCACGTGATGATCGGGTGTGATAGATTCTAACGTTCACATACAACGGGTGTAAGACAGATTTACACATGCAAACACTTAGGTTGACTTGACGATCCTAGCATGTATAGACATGGCCTCGGAACACAGAAGACCGAAAGGTCGAGCATGAGTCGTATAGAAGATACGATCAACATGAAGATGTTCATCGATGCTGACTAGTCCGTCTCACGTGATGATCGGACACGGCCTAGTTAACTCGGATCATGTTATACTTAGATGACTAGAAGAGGGATGTCTATCTAAGTGGGAGTTCATAAATAATTTGATTTGATGAACTTAATTATCATGAACTTAGTCTAAAATATTTACAATATGTCTTGTAGATCAAATGGCCAACGTAGTCCTCAACTTCAACGCGTTCCTAGAGAAAACCAAGCTGAAAGACGATGGTAGCAACTACACGGACTGGGTCCGGAACCTGAGGATCATCCTCATAGCTGCCAAGAAAGATTATGTCCTACAAGCACCGCTGGGTGACGCACCTGTCCTCCCTGCTGAACAAGACGTTATGAACGCTTGGCAGGCACGTACCGATGACTACTCCCTCGTTCAATGCGGCATGCTTTACAGCTTAGAGCCGGGGCTCCAAAAATGTTTTGAGAGACACGGAGCATATGAGATGTTCGAAGAGCTGAAAATGGTTTTTCAAGCTCATGCCCGGGTCGAGAGATATCAAGTCTCCGACAAATTCTTCAGCTGTAAGATGGAGGAAAATAGTTCTGTCAGTGAGCACATACTCACTATGTCTGGGTTGCATAACCGCTTGAATCAGCTGGGAGTTAATCTCCCGGATGATGCGGTCATTGACAGAATCCTCCAGTCGCTTCCACCGAGCTACAAGAGCTTTGTGATGAACTTCAATATGCAGGGGATGGAAAAGACCATTCCTGAAGTATTTGCTATGCTGAAATCAGCAGAGGTAGAAGTCAAGAAGGAACATCAAGTGTTGATGGTGAATAAAACCACTAAGTTCAAGAAGGGTAAGGGTAAAAAGAACTTCAAGAAGGACGGCAAGGAAGTTGCCGCGCCCGGCAAGCAAGCTGCCGGGAAGAAGCCAAAGAATGGACCCAAGCCCGAGACTGAGTGTTTTTATTGCAAGGGAAGTGGTCACTGGAAGCGGAATTGCCCCAAATACTTAGCGGACAAGAAGGCCGGCAAAACAAAAGGTATATGTGATATACATGTAATTGATGTGTACCTAACCAGTACTCGTAGTAGCTCTTGGGTATTTGATACCGGTGCAGTTGCTCACATTTGTAACTCAAAGCAGGAGCTGCGGAATAAACGGAGACTGGCGAAGGACGAGGTGACGATGCGCGTCGGGAATGGTTCCAAGGTCGATGTGATCGCCGTCGGCACGCTGCCTCTTCATTTACCTACGGGATTAGTTTTAAACCTCAATAATTGTTATTTAGTGCCAGCTTTGAGCATGAATATTGTATCGGGATCTCGTTTAATTCGAGATGGCTACTCATTTAAATCCGAGAATAATGGTTGTTCTATTTATATGAGAGATATGTTTTATGGTCATGCTCCTATGGTGAATGGTTTATTCTTGATGAATCTCGAGCGTAATGCTACACATGTTCAAAGTGTGAATACCAAAAGATGTAAGGTTGATAATGATAGTCCCACATACTTGTGGCACTGCCGCCTTGGTCACATAGGTGTCAAACGCATGAAGAAGCTCGATGCAGATGGACTTTTAGAGTCTCTTGATTATGAATCATTTGACACGTGCGAACCATGCCTCATGGGTAAAATGACCAAGACTCCGTTCTTAGGAACAATGGAGCGAGCAACCAACTTATTGGAAATCATACATACTGATGTGTGCGGTCCAATGAGTGTTGAGGCTCGCGGTGGCTATCGTTATGTTCTCACTCTCACTGATGACTTGAGTAGATATGGATACTTAATGAAACACAAGTCTGAAACCTTTGAAAAGTTCAAGGAATTTCAGAGTGAGGTTGAGAATCAACGTGACAGGAAAATCAAGTTTCTACGATCAGATCATGGAGGAGAATACTTGAGTCACGAATTTGGCACACACTTAAGAAAATGTGGAATAGTTTCACAACTAACGCCGCCTAGAACACCTCAGCGTAACGGTGTGTCCGAACGTCGTAATCGCACTCTATTAGATATGGTGCGGTCTATGATGTCTCTTACCGATTTACCGCTATCTTTTTGGGGCTATGCTTTAGAGACTGCCGCATTCACTTTAAATAGGGCTCCGTCGAAATCCGTTGAGACGACACCGTATGAATTATGGTTTGGGAAGAAACCTAAGCTGTCATTTCTAAAAGTTTGGGGATGCGATGCTTATGTCAAGAAACTTCAACCTGAAAAGCTTGAACCCAAGTCGGAAAAATGCGTCTTCATAGGATACCCTAAAGAAACTATTGGGTATACCTTCTACCTCAGATCCGAAGGCAAGGTCTTTGTTGCCAAGAATGGATCCTTTCTAGAGAAGGAGTTTCTCTCGAAAGAAGTAAGTGGTAGGAAAGTAGAACTTGATGAAGTATTGCCTCTTGAACCGGAAAATGGCGCAACTCAAGAAAATGTTCCTGAGGTGCCAGCACCGACTAGAGAGGAAGTTAATGATAATGATCAAGATACTTCTGATCTAGCTCCTACTGAAATTCGAAGGTCCACAAGGACACGTTCCGCACCAGAGTGGTACGGCAACCCTGTCTTGGAAATCATGTTGTTAGACAACGGTGAACCTTCGAACTATGAAGAAGCGATGGCGGGCCCGGATTCCGACAAATGGCTAGAAGCCATGAAATCCGAGATAGGATCCATGTATGAAAACGAAGTATGGACTTTGACTGACTTGCCCGTTGAACGGCGAGCCATAGAAAATAAATGGATCTTTAAGAAGAAGACAGACGCGGATGGTAATGTGACCATCTATAAAGCTTGGCTTGTCGCTAAGGGTTATCGACAAGTTCAAGGGGTTGACTACGATGAGACTTTCTCACCGGTAGCGAAGCTAAAGTCCGTCCGAATCATGTTAGCAATTGCCGCATTCTACGATTATGAAATATGGCAAATGGACGTCAAAACGGCATTCCTTAATGGTTACCTTAAGGAAGAATTGTATATGATGCAGCCGGAAGGTTTTGTCGATCCTAAGAATGCTGACAAAGTATGCAAGCTCCAACGCTCGATTTATGGGCTGGTGCAAGCATCTCGGAGTTGGAACATTCGCTTTGATGAGATGATCAAAGCGTTTGGGTTTACGCAGACTTATGGAGAAGCCTGTGTTTACAAGAAAGTGAGTGGGAGCTCTGTAGCATTTCTCATACTATATGTAGATGACATACTTTTGATGGGAAATGATATAGAACTCTTGGACATCATCAAGGCCTACTTGAATAAGAGTTTTTCAATGAAGGACCTTGGAGAAGCTACTTATATATTAGGCATCAAGATCTATAGAGATAGATCGAGACGCCTCATAGGTCTTTCACAAAGCACATACCTTGATAAGATATTGAAGAAGTTCAATATGGATCAGTCTAAGAAGGGGTTCTTGCCTGTACTGCAAGGTATGAAATTGAGCTCGGCTCAAAGTTCGACCACGGCAGAAGAAATAGAAGAGATGAGTGTCATCCCCTATGCCTCAGCCATAGGTTCTATTATGTATGCCATGCTGTGTACCAGACCTGATGTAAACCTTGCCGTAAGTTTGGTAGGAAGGTACCAAAGTAATCCCGGCAAGGAACACTGGACAGCGGTCAAGAATATCCTGAAGTACCTGAAAAGGACTAAGGAGATGTTTCTCGTTTATGGAGGTGACGAAGAGCTCGTCGTAAAGGGTTACGTCGACGCTAGCTTCGACACAGATCTGGATGACTCAAAGTCACAAACCGGATACGTGTATATTTTGAATGGTGGGGCAGTAAGCTGGTGCAGTTGCAAGCAGAGCGTCGTGGCGGGATCTACATGTGAAGCGGAGTACATGGCACCCTCGCAGGCAGCACATGAAGCAATTTGGGTGAAGGAGTTCATCACCGACCTCGGAGTCATACCCAATGCGTCGGGGCCGATCAAGCTCTTCTGTGACAACACTGGAGCTATTGCACTTGCCAAGGAGCCCAGGTTTCACAAGAAGACAAGGCCCATCAAGCGTCGCTTCAACTCCATTCGTGAAAATGTTCAAGATGGAGACATAGATATTTGTAAAGTACATACGGACCTGAATGTAGCAGATCCGTTGACTAAACCTCTCCCTAGGGCAAAACATGATCAACACCAGAATTCCATGGGTGTTCGATTCATCACAATGTAACTAGATTATTGACTCTAGTGCAAGTGGGAGACTGTTGGAAATATGCCCTAGAGGCAATAATAAAAGCATTATTATTATATTTCCTTGTTCATGATAATTGTCTTTATTCATGCTATAATTGTGTTATCCGGAAATCGTAATACATGTGTGAATAACAGACACCAACATGTCCCTAGTAAGCCTCTAGTTGACTATCTCGTTAATCAACAGATAGTCATGGTTTCCTGGCTATGGACATAAGATGTCATTGATAACAAGATCACATCATTAGGAGAATGATGTGATGGACAAGACCCAATCCTAAACATAGCATAAAGATCGTATAGATCGTTTGCTAGAGTTTTGCAATGTCAAGTATCTTTTCCTTAGACCATGAGATCATGTAACTCCCGGATACCGTAGGAATGCTTTGGGTGTACCAAACGTCACAACGTAACTGGGTGACTATAAAGGTAGACTACGGGTATCTCCGAAAGTGTCTGTTGGGTTGACACGGATCAAGACTGGGATTTGTCACTTCGTATGACGGAGAGGTATCACTGGGCCCACTCGGTAATGCATCATCATAATGAGCTCAAAGTGACCAAGTGTCTGGTCACGGGATCATGCATTACGGTACGAGTAAAGTGACTTGCCGGTAACGAGATTGAACGAGGTATTGGGATACCGACGATCGAATCTCGGGCAAGTAATATATCGACTGACAAAGGGAATTGCATACGGGGTTGATTGAATCCTCGACATCGTGGTTCATCCGATGAGATCATCGTGGAGCATGTGGGAGCCAACATGGGTATCCAGATCCCGTTGTTGGTTATTGACCGGAGATTCGTCTCGGTCATGTCTACATGTCTCCCGAACCCGTAGGGTCTACACACTTAAGGTTCGGTGACGCTAGGGTTGTGAAGATATGTATATGCAGTAACCCGAATGTTGTTCGGAGTCCCGGATGAGATCTCGGACGTCACGAGGAGTTCCGGAATGGTCCGGAGGTAAAGAATTATATATAGGAAGTGTTGTTTCGGCCATCGGGATAAGTTTCGGGGTTACCGGTATTGTACCGGGACCACCAGAAGGGTCCCGGGGGTCCACCGAGTGGGGCCACCTATCCCGGAGGGCCCCATGGGCTGAAATGGGAAGGGACCCAGCCCTTAGTGGGCTGGGGCGCCACCCCTAAGGGGCCCATGCGCCTAGGGTTAGGGGAAACCCTAAAGGGGGGGCGCCCCCTTGCCTTGGGGGGCAAGCCCCCCACCCTTGGCCGCCGCCCCCCTAGGAGATCCATCTCCTAGGGCCGGCGCCCCCCTTGGCACCCCCTATATATAGTGGGGAGAGGAGGGACTTGAGGCCACGGCTTTTGGTGCTTCCCTCTCTCCCTGTTACATCTCTCTCTTGCGTAGTATAGGCGAAGCCCTGCTACTGTGACGCCCTGCATCCACCACCACGCCGTCGTGCTGCTGGATCATCATCAACCTCTCCTCCCCCCTTGCTGGATCAAGAAGGAGGAGACGTCTCCCGTCCCGTACGTGTGTTGAACGCGGAGGTGCCGTTCGTTCGGCACTCGGTCATCGGTGATTTGGATCACGTCGTGTTCGACTACATCATCCCCGTTCGTTGAACGCTTCCGCACGCGATCTACAAAGGTATGTAGATGCATCTCATGACTCGTTGCTAGATGAACTCCTAGATGGATCTTGGTGAAACGAGTAGGAAAATTTTTGTTTTCTGCAACGTTCCCCAACAGTAACTCCCCGTTGAGTATGGTCATTGTCGGTGTCAAAACCGGCGGATCTCGGGTAGGGGGTCCTGAACTGTGCGTCTAGGCCGGATGGTAACAGGAGGCAAGGGACACGAAGTTTTACCCAGGTTTGGGCCCTCTCGATGGAGGTAAAACCCTACGTCCTGCTTGATTAATATTGATGATATGGGTAGTACAAGAGTAGATCTACCACGAGATCAGAGAGGCTAAACCCTAGAAGCTAGCCTATGGTATGATTGTTGTTGTCTATGTTGTCCTACGGACTAAAACCCTCCGGTTTATATAGACATCGAAGAGGGTTAGGGTTACACAAAGTCGGTTACAATGGTAGGAGATCTACATATCTGTATCGCCAAGCTTGCCTTCCACGCCAAGGAAAGTCCCTTCCGGACACGGGGCGGAGTCTTCAATCTTGTATCTTCATAGTCCAAGAGTCCGGCTGAAGGTATAGTCCGGCCATCCGGACACCCCCTAATCCAGGACTCCCTCAGTAGCCCTTGAACCAGGCTTCAATGATGACGAGTCCGGCATGCAGATTGTCTTCGGCATTGCAAGGCGGGTTCCTCCTCCAAGTACTTCATAGAAGATTTTGAACACAAAGATAGTGTCCGGCTCTGCAAAATAAGTTTCCACATACTGCCATAGAGAGAATAATATTTACACAAATCTAATCTGCTGACGTATTCTGTAGTGCGACACACCACGGCTAAGCCTTTATCCGAGTCGTTTCATTATCCCACCTCAGCACGTCATGCGAGGCGGTTTCCTTGGCACGTCTTGTTAAAGTAGACATCGTGTCCCCTTATTCCGGGATTCTCATCAATACGGGCATGGGTAACCCAACCGCTTCTAGGACCCCTAGATTATAGGCAAGTCCAAACGGACACGGAGAGGACGCTTGATATTCACCCTCTTTATAAAGGGACAACACTTTTATTTTTCCCTCCCGTGCTCAATCGAATCCTTCCCCCACCTCAAGCTCAAGCGCCCAAAGTTCACGTCAGGTGCTCTGAACCTTCAGTCATGTCCGGATTTAGCCTTCAAGGCCGATGGGTGCCTTCCTCCGTCACGGAAGAAGACATCAAAAAGTTGAGGGAGGCCAGATATCTGACCGCCGAGATTTTGCATCGGCTGCCTCCCCGAGGGCAGGCCGTCCCCACCCCCGAACCCAACGAGAATGCCGTGTTCGTCTCCCACTTCCTCCGAGGTCTAGGCCTTGCTCTGGATCCTTTCGTCAGGGGTTTGATGTTTTATTACGGGCTAGACTTCCATGATCTAGCTCCGGACTCCTTTCTTCATATCACGACATTTATTGTCATGTGCAAGGCCTTCCTCCGGGTTACCCCTCACTTTGGCCTATGGCTCAAGACCTTTGAAGTAAGGCCGAAGATGATCGAGGGGCAACATGCAGCGTGTGGAGGTGCCTCAATACGCAAGATGACGGGAGCTCCATGGCCCAAAGGTTCCTGATACGTCTCCAACGTATCTATAATTTTTGATTGCTCCATGCTACTTTATCTACTGTTTTGGACTATATTGGGCTTTATTTTCCACTTTTATATTATTTTTGGGACTAACCTATTAACCGGAGGCCCAGCCTAGAATTGCTGTTTTTTTTCCTATTTCAGTATTTTGAGGAAACAGAATATCAAACGGAGTCCAAACGGAATGAAACCTTCGGGAACGTGATCTTCTCACCGAACATGATCCAGGAGACTTGGACCCTACTCCAAGAAGTTTCCGGGGAGGTCACGAGGGTGGAGGGCGCGCCCCCCTGCCTCGTGGGCCCCTCGGAGCTCCACCGACGTGCTCCTTCCTCCTATATATACCTACGTACCCCCATTAGACCAGAGACGGAGCCAAAAACCTAATTCCACCACCGAAACTTCCTGTATCCACGAGATCCCATCTTGGGGCCTGTTCCGGAGCTCCGCCGGAGAGGGCATCCATCACGGAGGGCTTCTACATCAACACCATAGCCCTTCCGATGAAGTGTGAGTAGTTTACTTCAGACCTTCGGGTCCATAGCTAGTAGCTAGATGGCTTCTTCTCTCTTTTTGGATCTCAATACAATGTTCTCCCCCTCTCTCGTGGAGATCTATTCGATGTAATCTTCTTTTTGCGGTGTGTTTGTTGAGACCGATGAATTGTGGGTATATGATCCAACTTATCTATGAATAATATTTGAATCTTCTCTTAATTCTTTTATGTATGATTGAGTTATCTTTGCAAGTCTCTTCGAATTATCCGTTTGGTTTGGCCAACTAGATTGGTAGTTCTTGCAATGGGAGAAGTGCTTAGCTTTGGGTTCAATCTTGCGGTGTCCTTACTCAGTGACAGAAAGAGTTGCAAGGCACGTATTGTATTGTTGCCATCGAGGATAACAAGATGGGGTATTTATCATATTGCATGAATTTATTCCTCTACATCATGTCATCTTGCTTAAGGCGTTACTCTGTTTTTAACTTAATACTCTAGATGCATGCTGGATAGCGGTCAATGAGTGGAGTAATAGTAGTAGATGCAGGCAGGAGTCGGTCTACTTGTCACGGACGTGATGCCTATATACATGATCATACCTAGATAACCTCATAACTATGCTCAATTCTATTAATTGCTCAACAGTAATTTGTTCACCCACCGTAGAATATCTATGTTCTTGAGAGAAGCCACTAGTGAAACCTATGGCCCCCGGGTCTATTCTCATCATATCAATCTCCATTACTTTATTTTACTTGTTTTGCTTTTACTTTTCACTTTGCATCTTTATACCAAAAATACCAAAAATATTATCTCTATTAGATCTCACTCTCGTAAGTGACCGTGAAGGGATTGACAACCCCTAAGCGTTGGTTGCGAGTTGCTACCATTTTGTGCAGGTACGAGGGACTTGCGCGTGATCTCCTACTGGATTGATACCTTGGTTCTCAAAAACTGAGGGAAATACTTACGCTACTGTGCTGCATCACCCCCTCCTCTTCGGGGAAAACCAACGCTAGCTCGAGACGTAGCAAGAAGGATTTCTGGCGCCGTTGCCGGGGAGGCCTACGCCAAGTCAAGTAAAGATTTACTCTCCTGTCAACAAGCCATTTCTGGCGCCGTTGCCAGGGAAGCCTATGCAAAAGTCAACATACCAAGTACCCATCACAATCTCTATCTCTCGCATTACATTATTTGCCATTTGCCTCTCGTTTTCCTCTCCCCCACTTCACCCTTGCCGTTTTATTCGCCCTCTCTTTTCCAATATCCTCCTCCTTTTCCCTTTTGCCTTTTGTTTGCTCGTGTGTTAGTTTGCTTGCTTGTTCTTCACGATGGCCTTACCTAATTTTGGTGATCTTCACCTTAAAAAGCTAGAAGATATCAAAAACGATGTCAGGAAGTTTATGGTCTTGCAATTTGAGCATAATAATTTCTTTAGAAACGAGCTTAAGGAACAAAAGAGTTTTATGAGTTATATGAATAAAGAGCTCGATAATATGTCCAAAGAATTTGATGGTGTAAGAGCCTAAATTGCTCATCTTGAAAAAATGACCACTGAAATTTCGGATATGCAAGCCACCTTAGTCAATAAGATGGCCGCTAAACCGAATAACTATGAGAATCAAGATGAAGATCTAAAAGTTATTGATGTGTCCCCTATTAAATCGTTGTTTTGCATTGTGAATCTTGATGAATCTGATTATGATCTTCCCTTACCTAGAAGGCGTTCTAAGAATTCTGAGTTCCCTCAGTCATGGACTTGGAACGCCGTATTATCTGTCGAGCCAATGTTTCCTCAGCTGGTAACTCGCCCCGGTTCATGTAATCCAGATATGGGATCGTCCAATCCGGTATGGCATGCAGAGCTGCCACCAACTGAGCCTCCGGATCAGGAATAGCCAAATCTTCTTCGGTTGGTATTTTTGAAGGAAATATGCCCTAGAGGCAATAATAAAGTTATTATTTATTTCCTTATATCATGATAAATGTTTATTATTCATGCTAGAATTGTATTAACCGGAAACATAATAAATGTGTGAATACATAGACAAACAGAGTGTCACTAGTATGCCTCTACTAGACTAGCTCGTTAATCAAAGATGGTTAAGTTTCCTAACCATAAACAAAGAGTTGTTATTTGATTAATGAGGTCACATCATTAGTTGAATGATCTGATTGACATGACCCATTCCATTAGCTTAGAACCCGATCGTTTAGTATGTTGCTATTGCTTTCTTCATGACTTATACATGTTCCTATGACTATGAGATTATGCAACTCCCGTTTGCCGGAGGAACACTTTGTGTGCTACCAAACGTCACAACGTAACTGGGTGATTATAAAGGAGCTCTACAGGTGTCTCCAATGGTAGATGTTGGGTTGGCGTATTTCGAGAATAGGATTTGTCACTCCGATTGTCGGAGAGGTATCTCTGGGCCCTCTCGGTAATGCACATTACACAAGCCTTGCAAGCATTGCAACTAATGAGTTAGTTGCGGGACGATGTATTACAGAACGAGTAAAGAGACTTGCCGGTAACGAGATTGAACTAGGTATTGGATACCGACGATCGAATCTCGGGCAAGTAACATACCGATGACAAAGGGAACAACGTATGTTGTTATGCGGTCTGACCGATAAAGATCTTCGTAGAATATGCAGGAGCCAATATGGGCATCCAGGTCCCGCTATTGGTTATTGACCGGAGACGTGTCTCGGTCATGTCTACATTGTTCTCGAACCGTAGGGTCCGCACGCTGTTATGATGACAGTTATTATGAGTTTATGCATTTTGATGTACCAAAGGTAGTTCAGAGTCCCGGATGTGATCACGGACATGACGAGGAGTCTCGAAATGGCCGAGACATAAAGATTGATATATTGGAAGCCTATATTTGGATATCGGAAGTGTTCCGGGTAAAATCGGGATTTTACCGGATTACCGGGAGGTTACCGGACCCCCCCGGAAGCCATATGGGCCTTATTGGGCTTTAGTGGAAAGGTGAAAGGGGCTGCCATGGTGGGCTGCGCGCCTCCCCCCTCCCCTAGTCCTATTAGGACTAGGAGAGGTGGTCGGCCACCTCTCTCTCTCTTTCCCCCTTGGGAGTCCTATTTGGAATAGGATTGGGGGGGGGGGAGTCCTACTCCCGGTAGGAGTAGGACTCCTCCTGCGCCCTCCTCTTGGCCGGCCAGCCCCTCCCCCTTGGATCCTTTATATACGGGGGCAGGGGGCACCTCTAGACACACAAGTTGATCATTGAGATCGTTCCTTAGCCGTGTGCGGTGCCCCCTGCCACCATATTCCACCTCGATCATATCGTTGTAGAGCTTAGGCGAAGCCCTGCGTCGGTAGAACATCAAGATCGTCACCACGCCGTCGTGCTGACGGAACTCCTCCCCGAAGCTTTGCTGGATCGGAGCCCGGGGATCGTCATCGAGCTGTACGTGTGCTAAGAACTCGGAAGTGCCGGAGTAACGGTGCTTGGATCGGTCGGATCGGGAAGAAGACGTACGACTACTTCCTCTATGTTGTGTCAACGCTTCCGTTGTGATCTACAAGGGTACGTAGATCAGACTCTCCCCCTCGTTGCTATGCATCACCATGATCTTGCGTGTGCGTAGGAAAATTTTGAAATTACTATGTTCCCCAACAGTGGTATCAGAGCCTAGGTTTTATGGTTTGATGTTATGTGCACGAGTAGAACACAAGTGAGTTGTGGACGATATAAGTCATACTGCCTACCAGCATGTCATACTTTGGTTCGGCGGTATTGTTGGACGAGACGACCCGGACCAACCTTACGCGTACGCTTACGCGAGACCGGTTCCCTCGACGTGCTTTGCACATAGATGGCTTGCGGGCGACTGTCTCTCCAACTTTAGTTGAACCGAGTGTGGCTACGCCCGGTCCTTGAGAAGGTTAAAACAGAGTCTATTTGACAAACTATCATTGTGGTTTTGATGCGTAGGTGAGATTGGTTCTTACTTAAAGCCCGTAGCAGCCACGTAAAACTTGCAACAACAAAGTAGAGGACGTCTAACTTGTTTTTGCAGGGCATGTTGTGATGTGATATGGTCAAGACATGATGCTAAATTTTATTGTATGAGATGATCATGTTTTGTAACCGAGTTATCGGTAACTGGCAGGAGCCATATGGTTGTCGCTTTATTGTATACAATGCAATCGCGATGTAATGCTTAACTTTATCACTAAACGGTAGCGATAGTCGTGGAAGCATGAGATTGGCGAGACGACAACGATGCTACGATGGAGATCAAGGTGTCGCGCCGGTGACGATGGTGATCATGACGGTGCTTCAGAGATGGAGATCACAAGCACAAGATGATGATGGCCATATCATATCACTTATATTGATTGCATGTGATGTTTATCTTTTATGCATCTTATCTTGCTTTGATTGACGGTAGCATTATAAGATGATCTCTCACTAAATTATCAAGAAGTGTTCTCCCTGAGTATGCACCGTTGCGAAAGTTCTTCGTGCTGAGACACCACGTGATGATCGGGTGTGATAGGCTCTATGTTCAAATACAACGGGTGCAAAACAGTTGCACACGCGGAATACTCAGGTTATACTTGACTAGCCAAGCATATACAGATATGGCCTCGGAACACAGAGACCGAAAGGTCGAGCGTGAATCATATAGTAGATATGATCAACATAATGATGTTCACCGATGAAACTACTCCATCTCACGTGATGATCGGACATGGTTTAGTTGATTTGGATCACGTGATCACTTAGAGGATTAGAGGGATGTCTATCTAAGTGGGAGTTCTTAAGTAATATGATTAATTGAACTTAAATTTATCATGAACTTAGTACCTGATAGTATCTTGCTTGTTTATGTTGATAGATGGCTCGTGCTGTTGTTCCGTTGAATTTTCATGCGTTCCTTGAGAAAGCAAAGTTGAAAGATGATGGTAGCAATTACACGGACTGGGTCCGTAACTTGAGGATTATCCTCATTGCTGCACAGAAGAATTACGTCCTGGAAGCACCGCTGGGTGCCAGGCCTGCTGCTGGAGCAACACCAGATGTTATGAACGTCTGGCAGAGCAAAGCTGATGACTACTCGATAGTTCAGTGTGCCATGCTTTACGGCTTAGAATCGGGACTTCAACGACGTTTTGAACGTCATGGAGCATATGAGATGTTCCAGGAGTTGAAGTTAATATTTCAAGCAAATGCCCGGATTGAGAGATATGAAGTCTCCAATAAGTTCTATAGCTGCAAGATGGAGGAGAACAGTTCTGTCAGTGAGCATATACTCAAAATGTCTGGGTATAACAATCACTTGATTCAGATGGGAGTTAATCTTCCAGATGATTGCGTCATTGACAGAATTCTCCAATCACTGCCACCAAGCTGCAAGAGCTTCGTGATGAACTATAATATGCAAGGGATGAACAAGACTATTCCCAAGCTCTTCGCAATGCTGAAAGCTGCGGAGGTAGAAATCAAGAAGGAGCATCAAGTGTTGATGGTTAACAAGACCACTAGTTTCAAGAAAAAGGGCAAAGGGAAGAAGAAGGGAACTTCAAGAAGAACGGCAAGCAAGTTGCTGCTCAGGAAAAGAAGCCCAAGTCTGGACCTAATCCTGAAACTGAGTGCTTCTACTGCAAGCAGACTGGTCACTGGAAGCGGAACTGCCCCAAGTATTTGGCGGATAAGAAGGATGGCAAGGTGAACAAAGGTATATGTGATATACATGTTATTGATGTGTACCTTACTAATGCTTGCAGTAGCACCTAGGTATTTGATACTGGTCCTGTTGCTAATATTTGCAACTCGAAACAGGGACTACGGATTAAGCGAAGATTGGCTAAGGACGAGGTGACGATGCGCGTGGGAAACGGTTCCAAAGTCGATGTGATCGCGGTCGGCACGCTACCTCTACATCTACCTTTGGGATTAATATTAGACCTAAATAATTGTTATTTGGTGCCAGCGTTGAGCATGAACATTATATCTGGATCTTGTTTAATGCGAGACAGTTATTCATTTAAATCAGAGAATAATGGTTGTTCTATTTATATGAGTAATATCGTTTATGGTCATGCACCCTTGAAGAGTGGTCTATTCTTGTTAAATCTCGATAGTAGTGATACACATATTCATAATGTAGAAGCCGAAAGATGCAGAGTTGATAATGATAGTGCAAATTATTTGTGGCACTGCCGTTTAGGTCATATCGGTGTAAAGCGCATGAAGAAACTCCATACTGATGGACTTTTGGAATCACTTGCTTATGAATCACTTGGTACTTGTGAACCGTGCCTCATGGGCAAGATGACTAAAACACCGTTCTCCGGTACTATGGAGAGAGCAACCGATTTTTTGGAAATCATACATACAGATGTATGCGGTCCGATCAATATTGAGGCTCGTGGCGAATATCGTTATTTTCTCACCTTCATAGATGACTTAAGCAGATATGGGTATATCTACTTAATGAAACATAAGTCTGAAACATTTGAAAAGTTCAAAGAATTTCAGAGTGAAGTTGAAAAATCATCGTAACAAGAAAATAAAGTTTCTACGATCTGATCGCGGAGGAGAATATTTGAGTTACGAGTTTGGTGTACATTTGAAAAATTGTGGAATAGTTTCGCAACTCACGCCACCCGGAACACCACAGCGTAATGGTGTGTCCGAACGTCGTAATCGTACTTTACTAGATATGGTGCGATCTATGATGTCTCTTACCGATTTACCGCTATCGTTTTGGGGATACGCTCTAGAGACGGCCACATTCACGTTAAATAGGGCACCATCAAAATCCGTTGAGACGACGCCTTATGAACTATGGTTTGGCAAGAAACCAAAGTTGTCGTTTCTGAAAGTTTGGGGCTGCGATGCTTATGTGAAAAAGCTTCAACCTAATAAGCTCGAACCCAAATCGGAGAAATGTGTCTTCATAGGATATCCAAAGGAAACTATTGGATACACCTTCTATCACAGATCCGAAGGCAAGACTTTTGTTGCTAAATTCGGAAACTTTCTTGAGAAGGAGTTTCTCTCGAAAGAAGTGAGCGGGAGGAAAGTAGAACTTGACGAGGTAACTGTACCCGCTCCCTTATTAGAAAGTAGTACATCACAGAAAACTGTTTCTGCGACACCTACACCAATAAGTGAGGAAGTTAATGATAATGATCATGAAACTTCAGAACAAGATACTACTGAACCTCGTAGATCAACCAGAGCAAGATCCGCGCCAGAGTGGTACGGTAATCCAGTTCTAGAAGTCATGCTACTAGATCATGATGAACCTACGAACTATGAAGAAGCGATGGTGAGCCCAGATTCCGCAAAGTGGCTTGAAGCCATGAAATCTAAGATGGGATCCATGTATGAGAACAAAGTATGGACTTTGGTTGACTTGCCCGATGATCGGCAAGCAATTGAGAATAAATGGATCTTCAAGAAAAAGACTGACGCTGACGGTAATGTTACTGTCTATAAAGCTCGACTTGTCGCAAAAGGTTTTCGACAAGTTCAAGGGGTTGACTATGATGAGACCTTCTCACCCATAGCGATGCTTAAGTCTGTCCGAATCATGTTAGCAATTGCCGCGTTTTATGATTATGAAATATGGCAGATGGATGTCAAAACTGCATTCCTGAATGGATTTCTGGAAGAAGAGTTGTATATGATGCAACCGGAAGGTTTTGTCGATCCAAAGGGAGCTAACAAAGTGTGCAAGCTCCAGCGATCCATTTATGGACTGGTGCAAGCATCTCGGAGTTGGAATAAACGCTTTGATAGTGTGATCAAAGCATTTGGTTTTATACAAACTTTCGGTGAAGCCTGTATTTACAAGAAAGTGAGTGGGAGCTCTGTAGCATTTCTGATATTATATGTGGATGACATATTGCTGATTGGAAATGATATAGAATTTCTGGATAGCATAAAGGGATACTTGAATAAGAGTTTTTCAATGAAACACCTCGGTGAAGCTGCTTACATATTAGGCATAATGATCTATAGAGATAGATGAAGATGCTTAATTGGACTTTCACAAAGCACATACCTTGACAAGATTTTGAAGAAGTTCAAAATGGGTCAAGCAAAGAAAGGGTTCTTGCCTGTGTTACAAGGTGTGAAGTTGAGCCAGACTCAATGCCCTTCCACTACAGAAGATAGAGAGAAAATGAAAGATGTTCCCTATGCTTCAGCCATAGGCTCTATCATGTATGCAATGCTGTGTACCAGACCTGATGTGTGCCTTGCTATAAGTTTAGCAGGGAGGTACCAAAGTAATCCAGGAGTGGATCACTGGACAGCGGTCAAGAACATCCTGAAATACCTAAAAAGGACTAAGGATATGTTTCTCGTATATGGAGGTGACAAAGAGCTCACCGTAAGAGGTTACCTTGATGCAAGCTTTGACACTGATCCAGACGATTCTAAATCGCAAACCGGATACGTGTTTACTTTAAATGGTGGAGCTGTCAGTTGGTGCAGTTCTAAACAAAGCGTCGTAGTGGGATCTACATGTGAAGCGGAGTACATAGCTGCTTCGGAAGCAGCGAACGAAGGAGTCTGGATGAAGGAGTTCATATCCGATCTAGGTGTCATACCTAGTGCATCGGGTCCAATGAAAATCTTTTGTGACAATACTGGTGCAATTGCTTTGGCAAAGGAATCCAGATTTCACAAAAGGACCAAACACATCAAGAGACGCTTCAATTCCATCCGGGGTCTAGTCCAGGTGGGAGACATAGAGATTTGCAAGATACATACGGATCTGAATGTTGCGGACTCGTTGACTAAGCCTCTTCCATGAGCAAAACATGATCAGCACCAAGGCTCCATGGGTGTTAGAATCATTACTGTGTAATCTAGATTACTGACTCTAGTGCAAGTGGGATACTGAAGGAAATATGCCCTAGAGGCAATAATAAAGTTATTATTTATTTCCTTATATCATGATAAATGTTTATTATTCATGCTAGAATTGTATTAACCGGAAACATAATACATGTGTGAATACATAGACAAACAGAGAGTCACTAGTATGCCTCTACTAGACTAGCTCGTTAATCAAAGATGGTTAAGTTTCCTAACCATAAACAAAGAGTTGTTATTTGATTAACGAGGTCACATCATTAGTTGAATGATCTGATTGACATGACCCATTCCATTAGCTTAGCACCCGATCGTTTAGTATGTTGCTATTGCTTTCTTCATGACTTATACATGTTCCTATGACTATGAGATTATGCAACTCCTGTTTGCCGGAGGAACACTTTGTGTGCTACCAAACGTCACAACATAACTGGGTGATTATAAAGGAGCTCTACAGGTGTCTCCAATGGTAGATGTTGGGTTGGCGTATTTCGAGAATAGGATTTGTCACTCCGATTGTCGGAGAGGTATCTCTGGGCCCTCTCGGTAATGCACATTACACAAGCCTTGCAAGCATTGCAACTAATGAGTTAGTTGCGGGACGATGTATTACAGAACGAGTAAAGAGACTTGACGGTAATGAGATTGAACTAGGTATTGGATACCGACGATCGAATCTCGGGCAAGTAACATACCGATGACAAAGGGAACAACGTATGTTGTTATGCGGTCTGACCGATAAAGATCTTCGTAGAATATGCAGGAGCCAATATGGGCATCCAGGTCCCGCTATTGGTTATTGACCAGAGACGTGTCTCGGTCATGTCTACATTGTTCTCGAACCGTAGGGTCCGCATGCTTAACGTTACGATGACATTTATTATGAGTTTATGCATTTTGATGTACCGAAGGTAGTTCGAAGTCCCGGATGTGATCACGGACACGACGAGGAGTCTCGAAATGGTCGAGACATAAAGATTGATATATTGGAAGCTTATATTTGGATATCGGAAGTGTTCCGGGTAAAATCGGGATTTTACCGGATTACCGGGAGGTTACCGGAACCCCCCGGGAGCCATATGGGCCTTATTGGGCTTTAGTGGAAAGGTGAAAGGGGCTGCCATGGTGGGCTGCGCGCCTCCCCCCTCCCCTAGTCCTATTAGGACTAGGAGAGGTGGCCGTCCACCTCTCTCTCTCTCTTTCCCCCCTTGGGAGTCCTATTTGGAATAGGATTGGGGGGGGGGGAGTCCTACTCCCGGTAGGAGTAGGACTCCTCCTGCGCCCTCCTCTTGGCCGGCCAGCCCCTCCCCCTTGGATCCTTTATATACGGGGGCAGGGGGCACCTCTAGACACACAAGTTGATCATTGAGATCGTTCCTTAGCCGTGTGCGGTGCCCCCTGCCACCATATTCCACCTCGATCATATCGTTGTAGAGCTTAGGCGAAGCCCTGCGTCGGTAGAACATCAAGATCGTCACCACGCCATCGTGCTGACGGAACTCCTCCCCGAAGCTTTGCTGGATCGGAGCCCGGGGATCGTCATCGAGCTGTACGTGTGCTAAGAACTCGGAAGTGCCAGAGCAATGGTGCTTGGATCGGTCGGATCGGGAAGAAGACGTACGACTACTTCCTCTACGTTGTGTCAACGCTTCCGTTGCGATCTACAAGGGTACGTAGATCAGACTCTCCCCCTCGTTGCTATGCATCACCATGATCTTGCGTGTGCGTAGGAAAATTTTGAAATTAGTACGTTCCCCAACAAGTTTGACTGACGGATTGTGCAATACATCAAGAAAGACATTGGGCGGAACCGGTTTACGTTGGGAACCAAGACGACTTAAAGCGTCCGCCGCTTCATTCTTCCACCGGTCTATATGGTCCACCTGATAACCTTTAAAGTGACCAGCCACTGCGTCCACCTCTCGCCGATATGCAGCCATGAGTGGGTCCTTAGAATCCCAAGTGCCAGACACTTGCCGAGCCACTAGATCTGAATCGCCGAAGCACTTAACCCGGCTCAAATTCATCTCTTTAGCCATCCGAAGACCGTGGAGTAAAGCCTCATATTCAGCTGCATTGTTAGTACAAGGGAACATTAAACGGAGGACATAACAAAACTTATCACCTCATGGGGAAGTTAATACGACTCCAGCTCCCGAACCCTCTAGCTGTCTGGACCCATCAAAATGAATAGTCCAATAAGTATTATCTGGTTTCTCCTCAGGTGCCTGTAACTTCGTCCAATCGTTGATGAAATCTACGAGTGCGTGGGACTTGATCACCGTGCGGGGTATATATTTGAGCCCGTGGGGTCCAAGCTCAATGGCCCACTTGGCAATCCGGCCAGTTGCCTCTCTGTTTTGAATGATGTCGCCCAAAGGAGCTGAACTGACCATTGTGATAGGATGGCCCTGAAAATAGTGTTTGAGCTTCCGGCTTGCCATAAACACCCCATGCACCAGTTTCTACCAATGCGGATACCTCTACTTTGACTCAATGAGTACCTCACTGATATAATAAACCGACCGTTGAACCGGATACTCTTTGCCAGGCTCCTTGCGCTCTACCACAATGGCTACGCTGACAGCCCGGACATTAGCAGCTACATATAATAATAATGGCTCTTTATCGATCGGTGCTGTCAGCACGGGCGGTTCCACGAGCTGCCTCTTCAGATCTTCAAAAGCCTTATTAGCTGCCTCACTCCACACAAAGTTATCTGTTTTCTTGAGCATCTGATATAAGGGGATGGCCTTCTCTCCAAGGCGGCTGATAAACCGGCTCAAGGCTGTAATCCGGCCGGCTAGACGTTGCACATCGTTAATACACGCCGGTTTAGCCAAGGACGTAATTGCTGCAATCTTTTCCGGATTAGCCTCAATGCCTCTGTTTGGAACCAGAAAGCCTAAGAGCTTGCCTGCCGGGACACCGAAAACACACTTCTCTGGATTGAGCATCATCTTG
This sequence comes from Triticum monococcum, assembly GCA_034509565.1. Taxonomy (NCBI): domain Eukaryota; kingdom Viridiplantae; phylum Streptophyta; class Magnoliopsida; order Poales; family Poaceae; genus Triticum; species Triticum monococcum. The sequence goes on from CM067843.1 coordinate 573,949,820, forward strand.
TAAACTCGGAGATTGTCAAAGGTTTCCCGTAGATCATCTATCAAAGTCTCCTCCTTTCTGGATTTGATCACAATATCATCTACATACACATGAACATTGTACCCAATTTGCTTATGAAGGCAATTCTGAACACATCGCTGGTAAGTTGCCTGGGCACTCTTGAGTCCAAAGGGCATGGAAACATAGCAGAAGGCTCCAAAGGGAGTTATAAAGGCTGTCTTCTCCTAGTCCTTAACTGCCATTTTGATCTGATGATAACCAGAGTAAGCATCCAAAAAACACAAACGGTCACAACCCACCGTAGCATCAATTATCTGATCAATGCGAGGGAGAGCAAAGGGGTCTGCAGGGCAAGCCTTGTTTAAATCTGTGTAGTCCACACACATGCGCCAAGTGCCGTTTTTCTTAAGAACCAGCACCGGATTGGCTAACCACTCTGGATGAAAAACTTCAACAATAAACCCAGCAGCCAACAAATGGGCGACCTCTTCACCTATATCCTTGCGCCTTTCCTCGTTGAAGCGGCGGAGGAACTGTCGGACCGGTTTGAATTTCGGATCAATGTTGAGTGTGTGCTCAGCGAGTTCTCTCGGTACACCTGGCATGTCAGAAGGTTTCCATGCAAAGATGTCCCGATTCTCATGGATGAACTCGATGAGCGCGCTTTCCTATTTGGGATCCAGGTTAGCGTTGATGCTGAACTATTTGGATGAATCGCTAGGGATAAAGTCAACCATCTTAGTGTCTATAGCTGATTTGAACTTCAATGCTGGATCATGTTCCGTGGTTGGCTTTTTTAAGGAGGTCATGTCTGCCAGATCAACTTGCTCCTTATAGAATTTTAACTCCTCCGTGGCACAAAACGACTCAGCATAAGCCGCATTGCCTTCTTCACACTCCAAAGCAATCTTTCTACTTCCATGTACTGTGATAGTCCCCTTATGACCTGGCATTTTAAGCTGTAGGTAAACATAACATGGCCTTGCCATAAACTAAGCATAAACCGGCCGCCCAAACAAGGCGTGGTACGGACTTTTGATCTTCACCACCTCAAATGTTAATGTTTCTGACCTTGAATCGTAGTCATCTCCAAAAGCTACCTCCAAAGCTATCTTACCGATGGGATATGCAGACTTACCAGGCACCACACCATGAAATACCGTATTCGACGGTTTAAGATCCTTATCTGTCAACCCCATACGGCGGAATGTATCATAATACAAAATATTGATACTACTTCCCCCATCCATGAGCACTTTAGTGAACTTGTATCCCCCGACTTGAGGGGCTACCACCAAGGCCAAATGACCTGGATTATCAACCCGGGGCGGGTGATCCTCTCTGCTCCACAAAATAGGTTGCTCCGACCAGCGTAAATACTGAGGTACTGCTGGCTCAACAGAGTTGACTGCCCTTTTGTGAAGCTTCTGATCACGTTTGCACAAACTAGTAGTGAAGACATGATATTGCCCGTTGTTCAGCTATTTGGGATTGCTCTAATAACCCGACTGCTGTTGCTGACTCTCCTGATGGTTGTAACCTCCCTGGTTGCCTTGGTGTCCTTGATTGACGTGTCCGGTTTGATTGCCTGGAAACCCTGAACCGGAACCACCGCCTCCGTAACCCGGTCCGTGGAAACCTCCTCCTGAACCGCCGGGCGGGCCGTTGTCATATTGGAACATATTGGACTTGAAATCCCGCATGATATAACAATCTTTCCAGAGATGTGATGCCAGTTTCTCCTTCGATCCATGCTTTGGACAGGGCTGATTTAACAAACGCTCCAAATTGTTGCCTGGACCTCCACCCCTCTGGGCTGCTTGCCTTTATGGCGCTGGCCATTCTCCTGCGCGTTGGTATTTGCGACAAAGTCCAAACCACTGCCGGCCTTGCGCTTACCAGCGTTTCCATGGCCTGCCGGATTGTGTTGTTGGCCTTTGGCATTGCCGGTCTTCTTACCCTTCTCCGGTTTGTCCTCCTCTGAATCCGTATCCTTGGTATTATCTGAATCGGCATATTTAACCAAAGCGGCCATGAGAGTTGACATGTCATTGCAGTGACGTTTGAGCCTTCCCAACTTCTGTTTCAACGGTTTGAAATGGCAATTGCCCTCTAGCGTTAACACTGCGGTGTCTGCATTGATACGATCTGATGAATGCAAAATCGCCGAGACCCGTTTGACCCAATGGGTCGTGGACTCCCCTTCATCTTGGACACAAGCGGCCAGATCTACAATTGACATTGGCTGCTTACACGTATCCTTGAAGTTCTAGATAAACCGGTGCTTCAGTTCGGCCCATGATCCAATAGAGTTGGTCGGCAAGCTCTTCAACCAAGTGCGAGCTGTTCCTTCCAACATCATGGTGAAATATTTAGCACACACCGCCTCATCCACATCTAACATCTACATTGCCATCTCATAGCTCTCCACCCACGCCTCTGGCTGCAAATCAGCGGTATAATTTGGTACCTTACGAGGTCCCTTGAAATCCTTGGGTAGTCGCACATTACGCAAAGCAGGAGTTAAACACGGTACCCCTAAGGAACTGAACATCGCCCCTGGCTCCACGAAGGTAGTGGGGTGAACCGGAGTATTAGTACCTCCCCTGGCTTCGTGTCGAGCTGTCAACTCGGCCTCTCGACGTGCGCGGCCATGGTCCACAACACCTTGCGCATTAGTACCTCCCCCAGCCGGGTTGTTCCCTCGTGGCGAATTTTGGTGGCGTGCACTACTGGACACGGCCGGTTCGTCTTCCACATGTCTGCTATAACTCTGGCTTGGACGGGGAGTGGAATGAATCCTCTCATGGCTGTGTGAATATGCTTGTTGTTGATTTAGTGTTGTCTGAAGGAGATCCCTGGCCCGACGTGCTTCCACTGCAACTGGTGACTCGCCGTCAGCTGGGAGGGCCGCCGAGCGTGAAGCGACGGCCACAATGTTGTCCAATGGGTTGGAATAATGCCCGGGCGGCGTTGATGATACACCGTTGTTCTGGCGAGGCAGGTCCGTTGTGCACGGCTGAACCGGCGCTCCTGCTCCCGGCGCCCCCACCCGGTTTAGCGTGGGTTGGTTACCAGCTCCTGCACCTGGCGTGTTGAAAAGATTTTGCGGCTCATAAACCGGCGGGAGACGTGACCGGTACCTTCTTCCCATGACTTCCTCTGAAGCATTCTGATCCACTCTAATCCGGTAAGCCTGTGCTTCCAACTCGGCCCGCTCCGTAGCCATCCTGGCATTCTCTGCTGCCAGGTCCGCTTTAGCCTGGGCTATCTAATCTTTCACTTTTGTAATCTCCACATCATGCTGATCCCTGGCTGCCGCGTCTACCTCCGCGGATATCAATGTGGCCAGAGCGTCGAACAAATCAGACAAGACTTGGGCAGGAGGTGGCGCCGAGCTTCCTGCCCCTACTGGTGTGGCCATCGTTGAACCGGAGAGCATTGCTGCGGCGGTAGATGAATGAGGCGCCGATTGTGTGCTGACCATGAAGATGGCAGCCTGGTTTGGCAGACCGGGGGAATCCGGAATACTGTTGCCCTCGGATCCTCCCTCAATCCGGCCGTCCTGCAACTGGTAAAGCGATTCGGTTTCTCCAGAAGACTCGTCATCAGAGCAGACTACGGTTTCTCCATCGGACACCGGTCCGTCCTCGTGCCCTGATCCATGGACGACACCTACGAAAACATGCCTTGCCTCGGGCTGAACCGGCGAAGAACTTGCACGCCGAGCCGTTTCGATGATGTCGGTGCAGATGTCCGGCTCGGGGGCCGGTTCGCCGATCTTGCCGATGAAGACGTGAATCCCACCAAAGGGGACCCGGTACCCGTATTCGATTGAATCGGCCTTGGGACCCCATCCTGCATTGTCGATGTAGAGCTTGCCGCGGGGACTCTTCATCATCCGGCCCACAGCGTATCCCTTAAGTCCATCGAAGCCGCCCTTCAAGAACTCGAAACCATCGTGTGATAGCCCCACGATGGGCGCCAACTGTCGTGGGTTTGTCACGGCAGATGTCCTCGTGAAAGGACTTAGTCGTGGAGCCATCGCAATGGGTTAGCTTAAAGGGGTTAAACCGGACAAAGGGACACAGGAGTTTATACTAGTTCGGCCCCTTCGATGAAGGTAAAAGCCTACGTCTAGTTGTGATTGGTATTGCTAGGGTTTCGAAGGCCAGGGAGCGAATCCACTTTGTCTGGCTCTCGAGTTGTTGTTGTCTCTCCCTAAACCGCGGCCGGGTCGTCCCTTTATATACATAGGTTGACGCCCGCCGGACTACAGAGTCCCGAAGCCGGTTTATAAACGTATCCGGTTCGGCCTCTCTCTTTCTATCTTACTATACAAGTTACATGACTAGGCCGGTTTACATTTTCAGACTGTAACCCACCTTTGGGCCCTCCGTAAAGCGCCATCAACTTTATATCTTCATGGGCTTCCAATCTTCAAAGAGTCAATCCGGCTACATAAGGTCGGTTTACCTCCAGTAGTAATATCCCCAACACTTATCCTAACTCCTCTTATGTGAAATGAAATGGACTGGCTTCTATGCTACCTTTCTCGTATGGAGCTCGCAGAGTGATGAACTCTTTGCCACCCCTTCAGATGTGGGTGGTGAAGAAAAAGAACTAATCTCTTCTGCAGGGTCAGGTCTCCAGACGTACATAATCGTCTAAAGAATCTGCTGGAGACCTGAGAATGCCTAATAGGACGCAGGCTAATCATGAAGAAATGAACTTTCATTTCTCATGTCCTCATACTGCTTTATCTGTTCTTTTGCTTGATGAAATTGATCTGATGAATTGATGTCATATTCTTCACTGATGAAGTACATGAGTGATACGTCTCCAACATATCTATAATTTTTTATTGCTCCATGCTATATTATCTACTGTTTTGGACTATATTGGGCTTTATTTTCCACTTTTATATTATTTTTGGCACTAACCTATTAACCGGAGGCCTAGCCTAGAATTGCTATTTTTTGCCTATTTCAGTGTTTCGGAGAAACAGAATATCAAACGGAGTCCAAATGGAATAAAACCTTCGGGAACGTGATTTTCTCACCAAACGTGATCCAGGAGACTTGGACCCTACTCCAAGGAGTCAAAGAGGAGGTCACGAGGGTGGGGGCGCCTCCCCTGCCTCGTGGGCCCCTCGGTGCTCCACCGACGTACTCCTTCCTCCTATATATACCTATGTACCCCCAAATGATCAGAGGAGGAGCCAAAACCCAATTCCACCGCCGCAACTTTCTGTATCCATGAGATCCCATCTTGGGGCCTGTTCCGGAGCTCCGCCGGAAGAGGGCCGTCATCACGGAGGGCTTCTACATCATCCTAGCCCCTCCGATGAAGTGTGAGTAGTTTACCTCAGACCTTTGGGTCCATAGTTAGTAGCTAGACGGCTTCTTCTCTCTTTTTGGATCTCAATACAAAGTTCTCCCCCTCTCTTATGGAGATCTATTCGATGTAATCTTCTTTTTGCGGTGTGTTTGTTGAGACCGATGAATTGTGGGTTTATGATCAAGTCTATCTATGAATAATATTTGAATCTTCTCTGAATTCTTTTATGTATGATTGGTTATCTTTGCAAGTCTCTTCGAATTATCCGTTTGGTTTGGCCAACTAGATTGGTAGTTCTTGCCATGGGAGAAGTGCTTAGCTTTGGGTTCGATCTTGCAGTGTCCTTTTCCAATGACAGAAGGGGCAGCAAGGCACGTATTGCATCGTTGCCATCGAGGATAACAAGATGGGGTTTATTTCATATTGCATGATTTTATCTCTCTACATCATGTCATCTTGCTTAAGGCATTACTCTGTTTTTAACTTAATACTCTAGATGCATGCTGGATAGCGGTCGATGAGTGACGTTATAGTAGTAGATGCAGAATCGTTTCGATCTACTTGTCACGGACGTGATGCCTATATACATGATCATGCCTAGATATTCTCATAACTATGCTCAATTCTGTCAATTGCTCAACAGTAATTTGTTCACCCACCATAGAATACTTATGCTCTTGAGAGAAGCCACTAGTGAAACCTATGGCCCCCGGGTCTATTCTCATCATATCAATCTCCATCACTTTAATCTTGCTTTGCTTTTTTACTTTGCCTTTACTTTTTACTTTGCATCTTTATACCAAAAATACCAAAAATATTATATCTATCAGATCTCACTCTCGTAAGTGACCGTGAAGGGATTGACAACCCCTAATCGCGTTGGTTGCGAGTAGCTATCATTTTGTGCAGGTACGAGGGACTTGAGCATGGCCTCCTACTGGATTGATACCTTGGTTCTCAAAAACTGAGGGAAATACTTACGCTACTATGTTGCATCATCCCTTCCTCTTCGGGGAAAACCAACGCAAGCTCAAGACGTAGCAAGAAGGATTTCTGGCGCCGTTGCCGGGGAGTCTACGCAAAAAGTCAGCATACCAAGTACCCATCACAATCCCTATCTCTCGCGTTACATTATTTGCCATTTGCCTCTCGTTTTCCTCTCCCCCACTTCACCCTTGCCATTTTATTCGCCCTCTCTCTCTATCCTCCCTCTCTATTTGCCTCTTTTGTCCGTTTGCTCTTGTTTGCTTGTGTGCTAGATTGCTTGTTTGTCGCGATGGCTCAAGATACTACCAAATTGTGTGACTTCACCAATACCAATAATAATGATTTCCTTAGCACTTCGATTGCTCCTCTTACCGATGCTGAATCTTGTGAAATTAATGCTGCTTTGTTGAATCTTGTTATGAAAGATCAATTCACCGGCCTTCCTAGTGAAGATGTCGCTACTCATCTGAATAGCTTCGTTGATTAATGTTATATGCAAAAGAAAAAAGATGTCGATAATGATGTCGTTAAATTGAAGCTATTTCCTTTTTCGCTTAGAGATCGTGCTAAAGCTTGGTTTTCGTCTTTGCCTAAGAATAGTATTGATTCATGGAACAAGTGCAAAGATGCTTTTATCTCTAAGTATTTTCCTCCCGCTAAGATCATCTCTCTTAGAAACGATATTATGAATTTTAAGCAACTTGATCATGAACATGTTGCACAAGCTTGGGAGAGAATGAAATTTATGATACGTAATTGCCCTACTCATGGTTTGAATTTGTGGATGATCATACAAAAATTTTATGCCGGATTGAATTTTGCTTCTAGAAATCTTTTAGATTCGGCCGCGGGAGGCACTTTTATGGAAATCACTTTAGGAGATGCTACTAAACTCCTAGATAATATTATGGTTAATCTCAATGGCATACTGAAAGATCTTCTAATAAAAAAGTGCATGCGATAGAAGAAATCAATGTTTTGAGTGGAAAGATGGATGAACTTATGAAATTATTTGCTACTAAGAGTGTTTCTTCTGATCCTAATGATATACCTTTGTCTACTTTGATTGAGAATAACAATGAATCTATGGATGTGAATTTTGTTGGTAGGAATAATTTGGTAACAACGCTTATAGAGGGAATTTTAATCCTAGGCCATATCCTAGTAATCCTTCTAATAATTATGGGAATCCCTACAACAACTCTTATGGAAATTATAATAAGATGCCCTCTGAATTTGAGACTAGTGTTAAAGAGTTTATGAATTCACAAAAGAATTTTAATGCCTTGCTTGAAGAGAAATTGCTTACAGTTGATGATTTGGCTAGGAACGTTGATAGAATTTCTCTTGAGGTTGCTTCTTTAAAGCTTAGATCTATTCCTCCTAAGCATGATATCAATGAGTCTCTCAAAGCCATGAGAATTTCCATTGATGAGTGCAAGGAAAGAACCGCTAGGATGCGTGCTTCCAAAGATGCCTTTATTAAAGCGTGTTCTTCCAATTCCTATGAAAATCAAGATGAAGATCTAAAAGTTATTGATGTGTCTCCTATTAAATCTTTATTTTGCAATATGAATCTTGATGAAACTGAATATGATCTTCCTTTACCTAGAAGGCGTTCTAAAAATTCAGAGTATTTAGATCTTAATGATGAAATTGATGAAAGTGGAATTGAAAGAAATAAAAATCTAGATGTTGCTAGACCCACTATATTGGATTTCAAGGAATTTAATTACGAAAGTTGCTCTTTAATTGATTGTATTTCCTTGTTGCAATCCGTGCTAAATTCTCCGCATGCTTATAGTCAAAATAAAGCCTTCACCGAACATATTGTTGATGCCTTGATGCAATCCTATGAAGAAAAACTTGAGTTGAAAGTTTCTATACCTAGAAAACTCTATGATGAGTGGGAACCAACTATTAAAATTAAAATTAAAGATCATGAGTTTTATGCTTTGTGTGATTTGGGTGCTAGTGTCTCTACTATTCCCAAGACTTTGTGTGATTTGCTAGATTTCCGTAATTTTGATGATTGCTCTCTAAACTTGCATCTTGCGGATTCCACTATTAAGAAACCTATGGGAAGGATTAATGATGTTCTTATTATTGCAAATAGAAATTATGTGCCCGCAGATTTCATTGTTCTTGATATAGATTGCAATCCTTCTTGCCCTATTATGCTTGGTAGACCTTTCCTTAGAACGGTTGGTGCGATTATTGATATGAAGGAAGGGAATATTAGATTTCAATTTCCATTAAAAAAGGGCATGTAACACTTTACTAGAAAGAAAATAAAATTACCATATGAAACTATCATGAGAGCCACTTATGGATTGCCTACCAAAGATGGCAATACCTAGATCTATCCTCGCTTTTATGCCTAGCTAGGGGCGTTAAACGATAGCGCTTGTTGGGAGGCAACCCAATTTTATTTTTATTCCTTGCTTTTTGCTCCTGCTTAGTAATAAATAAATTATTTAGCCTCTGTTTTGGTTGTGTTTTTGTGTTTAATTAGTGTTTGTGCCAAGTAGAACCGTTGGGAAGACTTGGGGAAAGTCTTGTTGAACTTGCTGTAAAAAACAGAAACTTTAGCGCTCACGAGAACTGCTGTCATTTTTATTTGAAGAGTTCTATTTAGTTAATTATTTTTGAAGATGATTAATAGACAAATTACTCACGTCCAGCAATTTATTTTAGAATTTTTGGGGTTCCAGATCTTGCGCTAGCTACAGATTACTACAGACTGTTCTGTTTTTGACAGATTCTGTTTTTTGTGTGTTGATTGCTTATTTTGATGAATCTATGGCTAGTAAAATAGTTTATAATACATAGATAAGTTGGAATACAGTAGGTTTAACACCAATATAAATAAAGAATGAGTTCATTACAGTACCTTGAAGTGGTCTTTTGTTTTTTTCGCTAACGGAGCTCACGAGTTTTCTATTTTGAGTTTTGTGTTGTGAAGTTTTCAAGTTTTGGGTGAATTCTTTTGATGGATCATGGAACAAGGAATGGCAAGAGCCTAAGCTTGGGGATGCCCATGGCACCCCCAAGATAACCCAAGGACACCAAAAAGTCAAAGCTTGGGGATGCCCCGGAAGGCATCCCCTCTTTCGTCCACTTCCATCGGTAATTTACTTGGAGCTATATTTTTATTCACCAACATGATATGTGTTTTGCTTGGAGCGTATTGTATTATTTATGTCTTTGTGTCTTAGTATGCCACAATTATCCTTGCTGTACACACCTTTTGAGAGATCCATACAATTTGATAGAATACTCTATGTGCTTCACTTATATCTTTTGAGCTAAGTAGTTTTGCTCTATGTGCTTCACTTATATCTTTTGAGCTATGTAGTTTTGCTCTATGTGCTTCACTTATATCTTTTGAGCTTTATAATTTTGCTCTATGTGCTTCACTTAGATATTTTAGAGCACGATGGTGGATTTGTTTTAAAGAAACTATTGATCTCTCATGCTTCACTTAAATTATTTTGAGAGTCTCTTAATAGCATGGTAATTTGCTTAATAATAATATGCTTGCTATTCAAGATTTGTGAAACTTTCTTTTGAGTGTGTTGAATACTAAGAAAAGATTGAAGCATGATAATTGTTTTGATATATGGAGGTGATACTATTAAAGTCATGCTAGTTGAGTAGTTGTGAATTTAAAGAATACTTGTGTTAAAGTTTGTGATTCCCGTAGCATGCACGTATGGTGAAACATTATGTGATGAAGTCGGAGCATGATTTATTTATTTATTGTCTTCCTTATGAGTGGCGGTCGGGGACGAGTGATGGTCTTTTCCTACCAATCTATCCCCCTAGGAGCATGCGCGTAATACTTTGCTTTGATAACTTCTAGATTTTTGCAATAAGTATATGAGTTCTTTATGAATAATATTGAGTCCAGGGATCATACGCACTCTCACCCTTCCACCTTTGCTAGCCTCTCTAATACCGCACACCTTTCGCCGGTATCATACACCTACCATATACCTTCCTCAAAACAGCCACCATACCTACCTATTATGGCATTTCCGTAGCCATTCTGAGATATATTGCCATGCAACTTTTTACCGTTCCGTTTATCATGACACACTCCATCATTGTCATATTGCATATCCCGGTACACCGCCGGAGGCATTCATATAGAGTCATATTTTGTTCTAAGTATTGAGTTGTAAGAAAAATAAAAGTGTGATGATCATCATTATTAGAGCATTATCCTAGTGAGGAAAGAATGATGGAGACTATGATTCCCCCATAAGTCGGGATGAGACTCCGGACGAAAAATAAAATAAAATAAAAAGAGGCCAAAGAAGCCCAAATAAAAAGAGGCCATAATAAAAGAGAAAAGGCCCAAATAAAAAAATAAAAAATGATGAGAGAAAAAGAGAGAAGGGACAATTCTAATATCCTTTGACCACACTTGTGCTTCAAAGTAGCACCATGATCTTCATAGTAGAGAGTCTCTCATGTTATCACTTTCATATACTAGTGGGAATTTTTCATTATAGAACTTGGCTTGTATATTCCAATGATGGGCTTCCTCAAATTGCCCTAGGTCTTCATGAGCAAGCAAGTTGGATGCACACACACTTAGTTTCTTTTTGAGCTTTCATATACTTATAGCTCTAGTGCATCCGTTGCATGGCAATCCCTACTCACTCACATTGATATCTATTGATGGGCATCTCCATAGCCCGTTGATACGCCTAGTTGATGTGAGACTATCTTCTCCTTTTTGTCTTCTCCACAACCACCATTCTATTCCACCTATAGTGCTATATCCATGGCTCACGCTCATGTATTGCGTGAAGATTGAAAAAGTTTTGAAAAAGTTAGAGTATGAAACAATTGCTTGGCTTGTCATCGGGGTCGTGCATGATTTAAATATTTTGTGTGGTGAAGATAGAGCATAGCCAGACTATATGATTTTGTAGGGATAACTTTCTTTGGCCATGTTATTTTGAGAAGACATAATTGCTTTGTTAGTATGCTTGAAGTATTATTATTTTTATGTCAACATAAACTCTTGTCTTGAATCTTTCGAATCTGAATATTCATATCACAATTAAGAAGATTTGCATTGAAATTATGCCAAGTAGCACTCCGCATCAAAAATTCTTTTTTTATCATTTACCTACTCGAGGACGAGCACGAATTAAGCTTGGGGATGCCTGATACGTCTCCAACGTATCTATAATTTTTGATTGCTCCATGCTATATTATCTACTGTTTTGGACTATATCGGGCTTTATTTTCCACTTTTATATTATTTTTGGGACTAACCTATTAACCGGAGGCCCAACCAAGAATTGCTGTTTTTGCCTATTTCAGTGTTTCGGAGAAACAAAATATCAAATGGAGTCCAAACGGAATAAAACCTTCGGGAACGTGATTTTCTCATCGAACGTGATCCAGGAGACTTGGACCCTACTCCAAGGAGTCAAAGAGGAGGTCACGAGGGTGGGGGTGCGCCCCCTAGGGCGCGCCCCCTTCCTCGTGGGCCCCTCGGTGCTCCACCGACGTACTCCTTCCTCCTATATATACCTACGTACCCCCAAATGATCAGAGGAGGAGCCAAAAACCCAATTCCACCGCCGCAACTTTCTGTATCCATGAGATCCCATCTTGGGGCCTGTTCCGGAGCTACGCCGGAAGAGGGCCGTCATCACGGAGGGCTTCTACATCATCCTAGCCCCTCCGATGAAGTGTGAGTAGTTTACCTCAGACCTTCGGGTCCATAGTTAGTAGCTAGATGGCTTCTTCTCTCATTTTGGATCTCAGTACAAAGTTCTCCCCCTCTCTTGTGGAGATCTATTCGATGTAATCTTCTTTTTGCGATGTGTTTGTTGAGACCGATGAATTGTGGGTTTATGGTCAAGTCTATCTATGAATAATATTTGAATCTTCTCTGAATTCTTTTATGTATTATTGGTTATCTTTGCAAGTCTCTTCGAATTATCCGTTTGGTTTGGCCAACTAGATTGGTTAGTTCTTGCCATGGGAGAAGTGCTTAGCTTTGGGTTCGATCTTGCGGTGTCCTTTCCCAGTGACAGAAGGGGCAGCAAGGCACGTATTGCATCGTTGCCATCGAGGATAACAAGATGGGGTTTATTTCATATTGCATGAATTTATCTCTCTACATCATGTCATCTTGCTTAAGGCGTTACTCTGTTTTTAACTTAATACTCTAGATGCATGCTGGATAGCGGTCGATGAGTGGAGTAATAGTAGTAGATGCAGAATCATTTCGATCTACTTGTCACGGACGTGATGCCTATATACATGATCATGCCTAGGTATTCTCATAACTATGCTCAATTCTGTCAATTGCTCAACAGTAATTTGTTCACCCACCATAGAATACTTATGCTCTTGAGAGAAGCCACTAGTGAAACCTATGGCCCCGGGGTCTATTCTCATCATATCAATCTCCATCACCTTAATCTTGCTTTGCTTTTTTACTTTGCCTTTAATTTTTACTTTGCATCTTTATACCAAAAATATTATATCTATCAGATCTCACTCTCGTAAGTGACCGTGAAGGGATTGACAACCCCTAATCGCGTTGGTTGTGAGTAGCTATCGTTTTGTGCAGGTACGAGGGACTTGAGTGTGGCCTCCTACTGGATTGATACCTTGGTTCTCAAAAACTGAGGGAAATACTTACGCTACTGTACTGCATCATCCCTTCCTCTTCGGGGAAAACCAACGCAAGCTCTAGACGTAGCAATGAGTTCGTAAGTTGCACTAATTCATCTGCAGGATGATCAACCCAAAGCCACTGAGTGGGTGCTCGATAGTGGATGTTCAAATCACATTACTGTTGGGGAACGCAGTAATTTCGAAAATTTTCCTACGCACACGCAAGATCATGGTGATGCATAGCAACGAGAGGGGAGAGTGTTGTCTACGTACCAACGCAGACCGACTGCGGAAGCGATCACACAACATAGAGAAAGTAGTCATACGTCTTCTTCCCGATCCGACCGATCCAAGCACCGTTACTCCGGCACCTCCGAGTTCTTAGCACACGTATAGCTCGATGACGTTCCTCGGGCTCCGATCCAGCAAAGCGTCGAGGAAGAGTTCCGTCAGCACGACGGCGTGATGACGATCTTGATGTACTACCGACGCAGGGCTTCGCCTAAGCACTACAACGGTACGATCGAGGTGGAATTTGGTGGCAGGGGGCACCGCACACGGCTAAGGAACGATCTCAAGGATCAACTTGTGTGTCTTGGGGTGCCCCCTGCCCCCGTATATAAAGGTTGGAGGAGGGGGAGCCGGCCGGCCAGGGAGAGGAGGCGCAGGGGAGTCCTACTCCCACCGGGAGTAGGACTCCTCCCTCTAATCCTAATCCTATTAGGACTCCCGGGGAGAAGGAGAGAGAAGGGGGGCCGGCCCCCTATCCTAGTCCTACTAGGACTTGGGGAAAGGGGGGGCGCCGGCCAGCTTGTGGGCTTCCCTTTTCTCTTTTTCCACTAAGGCCCAATAGGCCCATTAGTCTCCCGGGGGGGTTCCGGTAACCCTCCCGGTATTCCGGTAAAATCCCGATTTCACCCGGAACACTTCCTATGTCCAAACATAGGCTTCCAATATATCAATATTTACGTCTCGACCATTTCGAGACTCCTTGTCATGTCCGTGATCTCATCCGGGACTCCGAACAACCTTCGGTACATCAAAATGCATAAACTCATAATAACTGTCATCGTAACGTTAAGCGTGCGGACCCTACGGTTCGAGAACAATGTAGACATGACCGAGACACGTCTCCGGTCAATAACCAATAGCGGGACCTGGATGCCCATATTGGCTCCTACATATTCTACGAAGATCTTTATCGGTCAGACCGCATAACAACATACGTTGTTCCCTTTGTCATCGGTATGTTACTTGCCCGAGATTTGATCGTCGGTATCCAATACCTAGTTCAATCTCGTTACTGGCAAGTCTCTTTACTCGTTCCGTAATACATCATCTCACAACTAACATATTAGTTGCAATGCTTGCAGGGCTTATGTGATGTGCATTACCGAGAGGGCCCAGAGATACCTCTCCGACAATCGGAGTGACAAAACCCTAATCTCGAAATACGCCAACCCAACATCTACCATTGGAGACACCTGTAGTACTCCTTTATAATCACCCAGTTACGTTGTGACGTTTGGTAGTACCCAAAGTGTTCCTCCGGTAAACGGGAGTTGCATAATCTCATAGTTATAGGAACATGTATAAGTCATGAAGAAAGCAATAGCAACATACTATACGATCGGGTGCTAAGCTAATGGAATGGGTCATGTCAATCAGATCATTCTACTAATGATGTGACCTCGTTAATCAAATAACAACTCTTTGTTTATGGTTAGGAAACATAACCATCTTTGATTAACGAGCTAGTCAAGTAGAGGCATACTAGTGACACTCTGTTGGTCTATGTATTCACACATGTATTATGTTTCCGGTTAATACAATTCTAGCATGAATAATAAACATTTATCATGATTTAAGGAAATAAATAATAACTTTATTATTGCCTCTAGGGCATATTTCCTTCAGTCTCCCACTTGCACTAGAGTCAATAATCTAGATTACACAGTAATGATTCTAACACCCATGGAGCCTTGGTGCTGATCATGTTTTGCTCGTGGAAGAGGCTTAGTCAACGGGTCTGCAACATTCAGATCCGTATGTATCTTGCAAATCTCTATGTCTCCCACCTGGACTAAATCCCGGATGGAGTTGAAGCGTCTCTTGATGTGTTTGGTTCTTTTGTGAAATCTGGATTCCTTTGCCAAGGCAATTGCACCAGTATTGTCACAGAAGATTTTCATTGGACCCAATGCACTAGGTATGACACCTAGATCGGATATGAACTCCTTCATCCAGACTCCTTCGTTCGCTGCTTCCGAAGCAGCTATGTACTCCGCTTCACATGTAGATCCTGCTATGACGCTTTGTTTAGAACTGCACCAACTGACAGCTCCACCGTTTAAAGTAAACACGTATCCGGTTTGCGATTTAGAATCGTCCGGATCAGTGTCAAAGCTTGCATCAATGTAACCTCTTACGATGAGCTCTTTGTCACCTCCATATACGAGAAACATATCCTTAGTCCTTTTCAGGTATTTCAGGATGTTCTTGACCGCTGTCCAGTGATCCATTCCTGGATTACTTTGGTACCTCCCTGCTAAACTTATAGCAAGGCACACATCAGGTCTGGTACACAGCATTGCATACATGATAGAGCCTATGGCTGAAGCATAGGGAACATCTTTCATTTTCTCTCTATCTTCTGCAGTGGTCGGGCATTGAGTCTTACTCAACTTCATACCTTGTAACACAGGCAAGAACCCTTTCTTTGCTTGATCCATTTTGAACTTCTTCAAAATCTTGTCAAGGTATGTGCTTTGTGAAAGTCCAATTAAGCGTCTTGATCTATCTCTATAGATCTTTATGCCTATTATGTAAGCAGCTTCCCCGAGGTCTTTCATCGAAAAACTTTTATTCAAGTATCCCTTTATGCTATCCAGAAATTCTATATCATTTCCAATCAGCAATATGTCATCCACATATAATATTAGAAATGCTACAGAGCTCCCACTCACTTTCTTGTAAGTACAGGCTTCTCCAAAAGTCTGTATAAAGCCAAATGCTTTGATCACACTATCAAAGCGTTTATTCCAACTCCGAGATGCTTGCACCAGTCCATAAATGGATCGCTGGAGTTTGCATACTTTGTTAGCTCCCTTTGGATCGACAAAACCTTCTGGTTGTATAATATACAACTCTTCTTCCAGAAATCCATTCAGGAATGCAGTTTTGACATCCATCTGCCATATTTCATAATCATAAAATGCGGCAATTGCTAACATTATTCTGACGGACTTAAGCATCACTACGGGTGAGAAGGTCTCATCGTAGTCAACTCCTTGAACTTGTCGAAAACCTTTCGCGACAAGTCGAGCTTTATAGACAGTAATATTACCGTCAGCGTCAGTCTTTTTCTTGAAGATCCATTTATTCTCAATTGCTTGCCGATCATCGGGCAAGTCAACCAAAGTCCATACTTTGTTTTCATACATGGATCCCATCTCAGATTTCATGGCCTCAAGCCACTTTGCGGAATCTGGGCTCACCATCGCTTCTTCATAGTTCGTAGGTTCATCATGATCTAGCATCATGACTTCTAGAACTGGATTACCGTACCACTCTGGTGCGGATCTCACTCTGGTTGATCTACGTGGTTCAGTAGTATCTTGTTCTGAAGCTTCATGATCATCATCATTAGCTTCCTCACTGATTGGTATAGGTGTCGCAGAAACGGTTTTCTGTGATGTACTATTTTCCAACAAGGGAGCAGGTACAGTTACCTCGTCAAGTTCTACTTTCCTCCCACTCACTTCTTTCGAGAGAAACTCCTTCTCTAGAAAGTTTCCGAATTTAGCAACAAAAGTCTTGCCTTCGGATCTGTGATAGAAGGTGTATCCAATAGTTTCCTTTGGATATCCTATGAAGACACACTTCTCCGATTTGGGTTCGAGCTTATCAGGTTGAAGCTTTTTCACATAAGCATCGCAGCCCCAAACTTTAAGAAATGACAACTTTGGTTTCTTGCCAAACCATAGTTCATAAGGTGTCGTCTCAACGGATTTTGATGGTGCCCTGTTTAACGTGAATGCGGCCGTCTCTAAAGCATAACCCCAAAACGATAGCGGTAAATCAGTAAGAGACATCATAGATCGCACCATATCTAGTAAAGTACGATTTCGACGTTCGGACACACCATTACGTTGTGGTGTTCCGGGTGGCGTGAGTTGCGAAACTATTCCACAATTTTTCAAATGTACACCAAACTCGTAACTCAAATATTCTCCTCCACGATCAGATCGTAGAAACTTTATTTTCTTGTTACGATGATTTTCAACTTCACTCTGAAATTCTTTGAACTTTTCAAATGTTTCAGACTTATGTTTCATTAAGTAGATATACCCATATCTGCTTAAATCATCTGTGAAGGTGAGAAAATAACGATATCCGCCACGAGCCTCAATATTCATCGGACCACATACATCGGTATGTATGATTTCCAATAAATCTGTTGCTCTCTCCATAGTACCGGAGAACGGTGTTTTAGTCATCTTGCCTATGAGGCACGGTTCGCAAGTACCAAGTGATTCATAATCAAGTGGTTCCAAAAGCCCATCAGTATGGAGTTTCTTCATGCGCTTTATACCGATATGACCTAAACGGCAGTGCCACAAGTAAGTTGCACTATCATTATTAACTTTGCATCTTTTGGCTTCTACATTATGAATATGTGTATCACTATCTTTGAGATTCAACAAGAATAGACCACTCTTCAAGGGTGCATGACCATAAAAGATATTATTCATATAAATAGAACAACCATTATTCTCTGATTTAAATGAATAACCGTCTCGCATTAAACAAGATCCAGATATAATGTTCATGCTCAACGCTGGCACCAAATAACAATTATTTAGGTCTAATATTAATCCCGAAGGTAGATGTAGAGGTAGCGTGCCGACCGCGATCACATCGACTTTGGAACCGTTTCCCACGCGCATCGTCACCTCGTCCTTTGCTAGTGTCCGCTTATTCCGTAGTCCCTGTTTCGAGTTGCAAATATTAGCAACAGAACCAGTATCAAATACCCAGGTGCTACTGCGAGCTCTAGTAAGGTACACATCAATAACATGTATATCACATATACCTTTGCTCACTTTGCCATCCTTCTTATTCGCCAAATACTTGGGGCAGTTCCGCTTCCAGTGACCAGTCTGCTTGCAGTAGAAGCACTCAGTTTCAGGCTTAGGTCCAGACTTGGGTTTCTTCTCCTGAGCAGCAACTTGCTTGCTGTTCTTCTTGAAGTTTCCCTTCTTCTTCCCTTTGCCCTTTTTCTTGAAACTAGTGGTTTTGCTAACCATCAACACTTGATGCTCCTTCTTGATTTCTACCTCCGCAGCTTTCAGCATTGCGAAGAGCTCGGGAATAGTCTTGTTCATCCCTTGCATATTATAGTTCATCACGAAGCTCTTGTAGCTTGGTGGCAGTGATTGGAGAATTCTGTCAATGATGCAATCATCTGGAAGATTAACTCCCATCTGAATCAAGTGATTATTATACCCAGACATTTTGAGTATATGCTCACTGACAGAACTATTCTCCTCCATCTTGCAGCTATAGAACTTATTGGAGACTTCATATCTCTCAATTCGGGCATTTGCTTGAAATATTAACTTCAACTCCTGGAACATCTCATATGCTCCATGACGTTCAAAACGTCGTTGAAGTCCCGATTCTAAGCCGTAAAGCATGGCACACTGAACTATCGAGTAGTCATCAGCTTTGCTCTGCCAGACGTTCATAACATCTGGCGTTGCTCCAGCAGCAGGCCTGTCACCCAGCGGTGCTTCCAGGACGTAATTCTTCTGTGCAGCAATGAGGATAATCCTCAGGTTACGGACCCAGTCCGTGTAATTGCTACCATCATCTTTCAACTTTGCTTTCTCAAGGAACGCATTAAAATTCAACGGAACAATAGCACGAGCCATCTATCTACAATCAACATAAACAAGCAAGATACTATCAGGTACTAAGTTCATGATAAGTTTAAGTTCAGTTAATCAAATTACTTAGGAACTCCCACTTAGATAGACATCCCTCTAATCTTCTAAGTGATCACGTGATCCAAATCAACTAAACCATAACCGATCATCACGTGAGATGGAGTAGTTTTCAATGGTGAACATCGTTATGTTGATCATATCTACTATATGATTCACGCTCGACCTTTCGGTCTCCGTGTTCCGAGGCCATATCTGTATATGCTTGGCTCGTCAAGTATAACCTGAGTATTCTGCGTGTGCAACTGTTTTGCACCCGTTGTATTTGGACGTAGAGCTTATCACACCCGATCATCACGTGGTGTCTAGGCACGACGAACTTTGGCAACGGTGCATACTCAGGGAGAACACTTCTTGATAATTTTAGTGAGAGATCATCTTATAATGCTACCGTCAATCAAAGCAAGATAAGATGCATAAAAGGGATAAACATCACATGCAATCAATATAAGTGATATGATATGGCCATCATCATCTTGTGCTTGTGATCTCCATCTCCGAAGCACCGTCATGATCACCATCGTCACCGGCGCGACACCTTGATCTCCATCGTAGCATCGTTGTCGTCTCGCCAATCTTATGCTTCCACGACTATCACTACCGTTTAGTAATAAAGTAAAGCATTACATCGCGATTGCATTGCATACAATAAAGCGACAACCATATGGCTCCTGCCAGTTGCCGATAACTCGGTTACAAAACATGATCATCTCATACAATAAAATCAGCATCATGCCTTGACCATATCACATCACAACATACCCTGCAAAAACAAGTTAGACGTCCTCTACTTTGTTGTTGCAAGTTTTACGTGGCTGCTACGGGCTTAAGTAAGAACTCATCTCACCTACGCATCAAAACCACAACGATAGTTCGTCAAATAGACTCCGTTTTAACCTTCTCAAGGACCGGGCGTAGTCACACTTGGTTCAACTAAAGTTGGAGAGACAGTCTTCCGCAAGCCATCTGTGTGCAAAGCACGTCGAGGGAACCGGTCTCGCGTAAGAGTACGCGTAAGGTTGGTCCGGATCGTCTCACCCAACAATACCGCCGAACCAAAGTATGACATGCTGGTAGGCAGTATGACTTGTATCACCCACAACTCACTTGTGTTCTACTCGTGCATATAACATCAAACCATAAAACCTAGGCTCGGATGCCACTGTTGGGGAACGCAGTAATTTCGAAAATTTTCCTACGCACACGCAAGATCATGGTGATGCATAGCAACGAGAGGGGAGAGTGTTGTCTACGTACCAATGCAGACCGACTGCGGAAGCGATCACACAACATAGAGGAAGTAGTCGTACGTCTTCTTCCCGATCCGACCGATCCAAGCACCGTTACTCCGGCACCTCCGAGTTCTTAGCACACGTACAGCTCGATGACGTTCCTCGGGCTCCGATCCAGCAAAGCGTCGAGGAAGAGTTCCGTCAGCACGACGGCGTGATGACGATCTTGATGTACTACCGACGCAGGGCTTCGCCTAAGCACTACAACGGTACGATCGAGGTGGAATTTGGTGGTAGGGGGCACCGCACACGGCTAAGGAACGATCTCAAGGATCAACTTGTGTGTCTTGGGGTGCCCCCTGCCCCCGTATATAAAGGTTGGAGGAGGGGGAGCCGGCCGGCCAGGGAGAGGAGGCGCAGGGGAGTCCTACTCCCACCGGGAGTAGGACTCCTCCCTCTAATCCTAATCCTATTAGGACTCCCGGGGAGAAGGAGAGAGAAGGGGGGCCGGCCCCCTATCCTAGTCCTACTAGGACTTGGGGAAAGGGGGGGCGCCGGCCAGCTTGTGGGCTTCCCTTTTCTCTTTTTCCACTAAGGCCCAATAGGCCCATTAGTCTCCCGGGGGGTTCCGGTAACCCTCCCGGTATTCCGGTAAAATCCCGATTTCACCCGGAACACTTCCTATGTCCAAACATAGGCTTCCAATATATCAATCTTTATGTCTCGACCATTTCGAGACTCCTCGTCATGTCCGTGATCTCATCCGGGACTCCGAACAACCTTCGGTACATCAAAATGCATAAACTCATAATAACTGTCATCGTAACGTTAAGCGTGCGGACCCTACGGTTCGAGAACAATGTAGACATGACCGAGACACGTCTCCGGTCAATAACCAATAGCGGGACCTGGATGCCCATATTGGCTCCTACATATTCTACGAAGATCTTTATCGGTCAGACCGCATAACAACATACGTTGTTCCCTTTGTCATCGGTATGTTACTTGCCCGAGATTCGATCATCGGTTTCCAATAACTAGTTCAATCTCGTTACTGGCAAGTCTCTTTACTCGTTCCGTAATACATCATCTCACAACTAACATATTAGTTGCAGTGCTTGCAAGGCTTATGTGATGTGCATTACCGAGAGGGCCCAGAGATACCTCTCCGACAATCGGAGTGACAAAACCCTAATCTCGAAATACGCCAACCCAACATCTACCATTGGAGACACCTGTAGTACTCCTTTATAATCACCCAGTTACGTTGTGACGTTTGGTAGTACCCAAAGTGTTCCTCCGGTAAACGGGAGTTGCATAATCTCATAGTTATAGGAACATGTATAAGTCATGAAGAAAGCAATAGCAACATACTATACGATCGGGTGCTAAGCTAATGGAATGGGTCATGTCAATCAGATCATTCTACTAATGATGTGACCTCGTTAATCAAATAACAACTCTTTGTTTATGGTTAGGAAACATAACCATCTTTGATTAACGAGCTAGTCAAGTAGAGGCATACTAGTGACACTCTGTTGGTCTATGTATTCACACATGTATTATGTTTCCGGTTAATACAATTCTAGCATGAATAATAAACATTTATCATGATTTAAGGAAATAAATAATAACTTTATTATTGCCTCTAGGGCATATTTCCTTCAATTACTGGTGACAAGAATCTATTGATGGATGCTCCATTATCTCTGTCGCATCTGAAGCATATCATCTTTGCCAACAAAGGCAAAAGTCAGGTATTGGGTCTAGGTAAGGTTGCGATCACAAAGGATCGACACATGGACAAAGTCATGCTTGTCGAGTCCTTAGGATACAACCTGATGTCTGTCTCAATGCTTTGCGATCTTGATATGGTTGTTGTCTTTGGCAAGTACCGTTGTGTTGTGGTTATGGAAGCTGACAATTCCAAAGTCTTCGAAGGCTTTAGGAGAGGAGACCTGTATATTGTTGATTTCTCTACAGGACCACAACCAGCAGTGTGCCTACTTGCAAAAGCTTCAGAAGGCTGGCTATGGCATCGACGACTTGGTCATGAAGGCATAAGGAATCTGCACACGCTTGCGAAGAAGAAGCATGTCATCGGCATCGGGAACGTCAAATTCCTCAAGGATCATCTATGCGGATCCTGTGAAGCTGGGAAGATGACAAAGGCTAAGCATCCAGCGAAGACTATCATGACCGCTACTCGTCCATTTGAATTGCTTCACATGGATCTCTTCGGCCCTAATCATTATTCTACTGTTACAAATGATGCATCTCTATATGGTTTTGTTATTGTTGATGATTACTCTCGACACACATGGGTACACATTGTTACTTACAAACATGAAGTGCAGGAAGTCTTCAAACGATTTTCCTCGAGGGCTTCAACCAACTTTGGTGTGAAGATCAAGCACATCAGAAGTGACAATGGAACCGAGTTCAAGAATTCTGGTCTAGATGACTATCTTGATGAACTTGGTATTACTCATGAGTTATCTGCTCCTTATACTCCTCAGTAGAACGGCGTCGTGGAGCGCAAGAACAAGACTCTTGTTGAGATGGATTGCACTATGCTTGATGAATACAAAACGCCTCATCGTTTCTGGATTGAGGCAATTAATACTGCGTGCCACATCATCAACAGAGTATATGTTCACAAATTCTTCAAGAAGACTGCCTATGAACTCCTCACTGATAAGAAACCCAATGTAAGTTATTTCAAAGTCTTCGGTGCTAAATGTTGGATTAGAGATCCTCATCACAACTCCAAATTTGCACCGAAAGCACATGAAGGTTTTATGCTTGGTTACGGAAAGGACTCGCACACCTATAGAGTCTTCAACAACGTTCTTCACAAGGTTGTTGAAACTGTAGATGTGCGGTTCGATGAAACTAATGGTTCGCAAAGAGAGCACCTACCTACTATGATAGATGAACCAACACCTGAGGAAACTATCAAGTTCAAGGCTACTGAGGATGTCATTCCTACTGAAGAATCTGCTGAAGAATTCATTCCAGAACATGAAGAACGTCGAGCTAATACACCTGAAGAAAATACTGAAGAAAATGGTGCTAAAGAGAATGCTGATCAAATTCCTCAACGACAACCAGCTCATCCTCGCATTGCAAAAGAAGTGCATGTTGAAAAGATCATCAATGACATCAAAGCGCCAGGTCCTCTCACACGCTCAAAAACTTCACATTTATCTAACTTTTGTGGGCACTATGCTTTTGTCTCTATCACAGAGCCCACTAAGGTAGATGAAGCATTTCTAGAGCCCGAGTGGATTCAGGCCATGCAAGAAGAATTACATCAGTTCGACCTCAACAATGTCTGGGAACTAGTCAAACGTCCAGATCCTCACAAGCACAATATCATTGGCACAAAGTGGATCTACCACAACAAGCAAGATGAAAAATGGCCTTGTGGTGAGGAATAAGGCACGTCTCATAGCTCAAGGCTACACACAGGTTGAAGGAATTGATTTCGATGAAACTTTTGTACCTGTTGCTAGACTTGAGGCTATTCGCATATTACTTGCTTATGCTAACCATCATGATATCACTTTATATCAAATGGATGTGAAAAGTGCATTCCTCAATGATAAGCTTGAGGAATAAGTATATGTTGCTCAACCCCCAGGTTTTGAAGATCCAAAGAATCCTCACAAAGTCTTCAGACTCAACAAGGCCCTCTATGGCCTCAAGCAGGCCCCACGGGTGTGGTATGATACCTTGAAGGAATTCTTCATGAAGAAAGGCTTCAAACCCGGTTCACTCGACCCTACTCTTTTCACTAAATCTTATGATGGTGAATTGTTTGTGTGCCATGTATATGTTGATGATATTATCTTTGGCTGTACAGACCAACGTTATAGTGATGAATTTGCCTACATGATGAGTGAAGAATATCAAATGTCTATGATGGGAGAATTAAAATTCTTCTTAGGTCTTCAAATTCGTCAACAACACAATGGCATATTCATATCTCAGGAGAAATACCTCAAGGATGTACTGAGGAAATTCGGCATGCAAGATTGCAAAAGCGTCAAAATTCCTATGCCCACAAATGGCCATCTGTGCATTGATGAAAATGGTATTGACTTCGATCATAAGGTATACCGCTCCATGATTGGTTCTTTATTGTACTTATGTGCATCTAGGCCAGATATAATGCTTAGTGTTTGCATGTGTGCCCGATTTCAAGCTACACCGAAGGAATCACACCATAAGGATGTGAAGCATATTCTTCAATATCTAGCTCACACACCAACACTTGGATTATGGTACCCCAAGGGCTCGGCTTTTGATCTCATTGGATATTCTGACTCTGACTATGCTGGTGATCGTGTGGACCGCAAGTCAACATCTGGTACATGTCGTTTCCTCGGACGATCTTTGGTCTATTGGTCCTCGAAGAAACAGAACTGCGTATCACTATCTACTGCTGAAGGTGAGTATATTGCCGCTGGTTCTTGCTGTGCTCAATTGCTATGGACTAGTAAGCTTGCACGTGCAACGCACGTCTGGACTGAAAGCATATTATACAATGAAACATAATTTTTTTTAATCATAATTTCATTTCAAATATATATTTTTCTAATTCCCAAGTCATAAAGATAGGATCTATTTTATTGACAGGATTTATCACTACTTTAGCTACTTTAGCAGCTTGGCCAATTACACGGAATTCGTGATTATTCTATTTCCTGATGCTCGCTATGTATAGTGGTCAAATAGGATTATTTTCTTTGCGAGACCTTTTGCTATTTTTTATCATGTGGGAGTTAGAATTAATTCTTGTTTACTTACTTTTATCCGAGTGAAGCGGCCCCAGGTGTAAGAATGCCCAGATATCATGTGGGAATGGACAGGATTTATCGCTTCACTCGCAGCAAACCATCAGGTTGCATCGATATCATATCTTTATCACCAAAATAAAACATCAATCATGCTACTCATTACCTACAGGTCCTGACCAATGTAGTTCAATGGCCAGCCCTTCCCCCTGCGGTTGTACCAAGCGACGGCCCATACATACCCGTCGACGGAGCCGCTTCGCCCAACTCACAATAGCTGTCGTCGGCTCGCTCGTCTCCCTCACAGGACGGCATCGCTTCGCTCGTAGCAAACCATCAGCCTGCATCGATATCATATCTTTATCACCAAAATAAGACATGAATCATGCTACTCATTACCTATAGGTCCTGACCAATGTAGTTCAATGGCCATCCCTTCCCCCTGCGACTGTACCAAGTGACGGCCCATACATACCCGTCGACGGAGCCGCTTCGCCCGACTCACAATAGTTGTCGTCGGCCCGCTCGCCTCCCTCGTAGAACGGCATCGCTTCGCTCGTAGCAAACCATCAGGCTGCATCGATATCATATCTTTATCACCAAAATAAGACATGAATCATGCTACTCATTACCTACAGGTCTGACCAATGTAGTTCAATGGCCAGCCATTCCCCCTGCGGCTGTACCAAGCGACGGCCCATACATACCCGTCGACGGACAATGCGGATGCCCGAGCTAGTGCAACAAGAATAACACTTATTACATGGAGATCCGGACCAATGTAGTTCATTTGACAACATTTAGTGTTCATTCTTCCATGGTCAGGTCCTGACCAATGGAGGTACAATTTTTTTTGCAATCTATTCATTTTAAATAGCATGCCTCTCCTGCAACTTTCAGAAAACGTACTGGCATGTCCTATGCCCAAATAATGGCCATTCCAGGTCCACAAACAAATTAAAAATATAGGTAGCCGTTCGAGATTGTAAGTCTAATAGTAGCTCTTAGATGACAAATAACAAAATCTAATAGTGACTAGGATGGGCATCCCATCGTCTCTAATTTGGGGTTGTACTTGTCCCCTTTTTTGCATGAATTTAGTCGGTTCACTCAAATTTTCATCTAAGCTCAATAAAACTGAGCCATGCATAGCTAGTCTTTCCACGGCCAATAGCAGCTTTACACAAAAATAGCTCATCATGAACCGGCAAAAGCATCAGCTACGCGATGCATGTGAAATCGCATCCCAAGTCCTAAAGGTATATGGCTATTGAATATCAAGAAACAAGCTAGAAAGCAGCAAGGCAATGAAAATGGATGGATTCCATGGCAGCATGATCTCTGTGCCCTCATATCATTGTGAATCTTGATTAGGGCAGGGAGAAACTGCCGAGTTGCCTTCTTTGGTTCCCGTGTATAGACACATGCAACACACAACTTTTTGTAGCAAAATGTAAAATATTAACACTGTTCCAAATGGATTTGCATAGGCCCTATGGAAAAAAGTATAGTCGTGAACCATGGTGCATATATATAACAATGTCTGAATTAAGATGATGAGCATTACAACAGGGGGAGGTAATTGACCTTAAATCACTTACATATGAATATGTATACTCTAAATGTAGGCCTTGGCTGAGAAGCAAGACAGATCTGGACATTTAGTAAGTAAAGCCACAAACTTATCCACCTCTTCATCCCTGAACAACATATTTCTATAAGATAGTATATCTGTATATGCACTGAACAAAGCCCGTATGTTGGAATAGAATAATACTCATGAATGTAATCAAATGAACTAAGAATTTGCTAATATGTCTAGCAGGACACATCTCTCATCCTCGTTCCTCCTCGGCACAATTGCATTCCATAGTATGGTTATACATATCCTCAAACATGTAGGAACTAATATTTGGCTTTCTCACGTGCATGAAGAAATAGTTACATTTACGTGCTAGAAAACTAATTGGATGAGAAGTACATATGTCGCTCATTGTTGTTCTTGTATAAAAACAGTACGAAAGTGGGATCATAAACTCACCAATCCTTGTTGTCTCTCTTTATTTACAGAGCATTTAACCTCTGCCTCACACAACGTATATATGTCTCAGCATTCGGCATGTACCTTTTGTCAATGTCAACATACTCAAATATGACATCTTCACCAAGTTCCAATGTAATAGGCTGTTAAGAAAAAAGATGCAATACCAAAGGTGAGAATGGCAGTCTATTGGCCAATATATTCTACTGTAATAATTAGTCTAAAGGAGAAAAGATGCATGATATGTGATAAATTAGTACAAATATAAATAAAATTATAGAAATGTGGAACAAACCTTGACCCTAGGAGTTGCAGCAACTATAATCCTTTTACCAATTTCATAGCTCCAAAATAATGCAACCTAATAGTTTATCCATCCCTTCACCTGGTGACCTCTTGGACTTAAGTAGAGATGATTTCTGAAACAAAATGTGAGATGTTTAATCTGGGCCTCACCCAAACACACTTATGTACTTTGTTTTGGAAAATATGTATTCAAATAGCTTGCATAGAAAATGGTGTCAAGAAAGAGCCAACTTAATAAAATGGCCTTGCTGCATATAATCGATAACCTTCAAGCTATTTCGAAGTCCATATTTATTTTTATCAAAAACCATAATAAAGTTCTTGTGTCATAACAAATAATCTGCTGGGAGGATGCAGAACCTGAATGCTTTTTCCATCTGCATAACACACTGCAGTTTATGAGAAACCGCAAAAAAATCATATCACCCAAGAGAGGCAACCTACAAACACACATCAATTACATTGTCCAAAATAAATATTTCTAGCATCAATTGAAACCATGTTTGAACTATAAATGAGTAATGTATGTAGTTAGTGACATACAGCGATCCAGCCACTAAAGTTTGTGCTCTTGAGCACCTGCACGGGCACGAAATAAGTAATCATAGGAGAGGGAAATCACTAATGAACATTGCAAGTTTGCAACTAATTTGTAGAGTGTGGTTAATCACAGTCGACCGGGCAGAGAAGAAAGCACTCATGATCCTACGTACTGCTGAACACCCTCCCGATTATGCACTCCAATGGACTATTGTTCGCGTCATCAATCTGCACAGATTTGCAAGATGAACTTGGATAATGCATTTCAAGTATGAACTGCTAGCTAGGAGAAAATTGAATGTGGAGCACCTGACGAGGGTGACGATGCGCTTGGAGGCAGGAGCGATGCACTGGCCATGGTCGTCAAGGACGAAGCCAGCGGGTGGCTTGGGCATGGCGTCGCCTGACCATGTCCCCCCCAGCGAACCTCCCCCTCCCCCTCAGCCTCCTCATTGTCATAGTCCCTATACCCTGCCTCATCATCGAAATTCTCATCCAGCCGCAGAGCGTCGGGCGAGCGGGCCATGCCTGCCGGCGGCGCGTGTCTGGATTGCTCCCTAGACGGTGGCCGCTCGGCTAAGCCTCTCGGTGGCCTGCGCCCCTGGTGGTGGCGACTGGGTGCGCCAGCAGGGCCTCGCCTCCCTGGCGTACCTTGTTCTTCGCCGTCGTTGTCGTGGAGCCTGGGCGGCAGCCCATGCTGGCGGGTCTATGGAGGAGGGTCGCGGTTCCTGGGTGGCGGCCTGGACGACCGCTGCTGCCTTGGCGGTGCAGTCACTCGGACGGAGACACACCTGCCGCAACCCACTCTTAAGCAGATTAAGCCTCGGCCCAGCGGAGAATCGGCTGGCGGCGAGACCGCGACCCACGCTTAAGCAGATGCGAGCACTCATAGGGGTGTGGCAACGACATGGGGCGGTGGCGGGGCGGCAGAGTGGAGGAGCGGTGATCGGTGACCCTCCAAGCGGTTGGCGGTAGCAATAGGGGAGGGATGGCATGTGGATCGTGGCATCGTGCTCATGTATTGTAGGACAACGAAGGGGTACGGATGGATTAGCGTGGGATTGGTGGGTTAGTGGAAACGTGGAGTGGCATTGGTGGGTAATTAAAGTGTAAAACACGTTTGATAGATTGGAGCCATTTGGACCATCAGATTGCAAGTTTCAACGGATAGGATGATTTGGTTCTCCGCCCTCTCGTGCTTTTATAGGGGTAGTAGATGAAGCAAACTCTCAAGGACTACGGCGTCAACATGAAGAATGTGCCTCTCTTCTGTGACAATGAGAGTGCCACCAATATTTCTCACAACCCAGTTCAGCACTCGAAGACTAAGCACATTCAGATTCGTCATCATTTTCTTCGTGATCATGTGTTGAAGGGCGACATTTCTATTGAGCATGTGAAGATTGAAGAACAGCTAGCCGATATCTTCACAAAGCCCTTGGATGAGAAGAGATTTAGCAAGTTGCGGTGTGAGCTAAATATCCTAGAATCTTCGAATGTTCTTTGAAAAGGACACTCATCCTAACACTTATGCAAAATTGATGACTTAGATGTGCAACACATGAAGAAACGTTTTTCTTCAATCAATGAAGAATAACACTCTAATTGTGAAGAAATTAACGAAGAATTTGATTCTCAGAACCCTACGATAATTATACGCGGTGTCTGAAATCATCATTCTTATACGGTGGGTCACGCCACCACCAAAAGTTGAAATTCCTCAGTTGTTTATATTCTTCAACTTTGCATTGTCTTCACTGTTTCCGTTGTTTTTCTTCATTGGCTATATATATGTCCTCTACAACATTCACTTATGGCTACTTCTTCAAGTTGGTTTTTCTGCTAAGTGAATGTGATCGGACCCTTCCCCCTCTATGCTATACTCAACCCAATCTGTTCACAAATTCTTTATGTGCGTTCTATTTGAAACTCGTTCAAAATCTTCACTGTGTCCTTGTCAGTTGAAGAAATTGCGAACGGAACTTTTAACTTATCTTATCCAATTTTTTGGCGTTGCCTCACAAACCGTTCTGCATCCCATGACATACTTATCCACTCACCCACGATCTAACACGATCTCCACTTCTCAGTACGTGGGTGACACATGTCATGCGAAGGAGAATGGTCAGGGGCACGTTCGTCCAAATTCTTCATGCGAACGGTTTTCACCATGGCTATAAATACTCCTCTCCCCTTCCTCACTTCTTTCACTCCGCTCGACCTCTCTCCAGCTCGAGCTTCTCAAACCCTAGCGCCACCACTACTTCATCATCACCGGTGAGGAAGAGCTTCACTGCCTCGACCTCGTCACCGCCGTACTCGCGCCGGCCGTGGAAATATTCACTCCGCCGCCACCGTAGCTGTCTTCCTCCGCCAAGTTAGGGCGTGGAAGATCTGATGAAGCTATGTACCTAGGGTAGGGTCATGGACCTATCTAACATACCCTCCCCAAGGACATCTTTACAAAGAATCAGAAGCAGTTGAAGAGAAATCATCATCCACTCGACCGCGGAGATGTGCTCACTTGACCACCTTGAAGACACTCGACCACCAGAAGATGAGGAACCCTCCACTCTGCAACGGTTAGGACTTAAACCATAGCATTATGAGCATTTATGACATTTTACTATAGACGTTACCAGTAACGCCTTTCCTTTATGATCATTGAACCCTGAGTAACGGAGGGGAGCTGGGGTCCTGGCGCACTCTATATAAGCCACCCCCCTCCTTTGGGACAAGGGTTCGCACTTTTGTAAACTCACACACACACATATAATCCAGTCGACTGCCTCAGGGCACCGAGACGTAGGGCTGTTACTTCCTCCGAGAAGGGCCTGAACTCGTAAAACTCGTGTGTACAACTACTCCATAGCTAGGATCTTGCCTCCTCATACCTACCCCCCATTCTACTGTCAGTCTTAGATCCACGACAGTTGGCGCCCACCTTGGGGTAGGTGTCTTAGCAACTTATTGGAGAAGTTGCAATTTTTCCGATAACCATCATCATGGTCCCAGGCGGAGGTTTGGCTGAGGGCCGCAAGATCTGTCTCGGCGCGCTCGTGTTTGTCGCCGACGACTCTGCTTGGCTTCAGGAGGCACCACTCGACGTCGACGCGCTCCCCGCCCGCGGGGCGACGCACTTTCACGCGTGCGTCCGCGGCGTCCTCCTGCGGCAACTGTCGACCCAGTACCAGTCGACTCCAACGGCTTTCCCCCTCCATGCGATCCACCGGAGCAAGCGCACCGGCCGGTCGAGGATTCAATGGTGGGTGAAGCATGCAGTGGCCCACCAGTCGGCCACCCCTCAAGTCGCGGCGCTCGAGCCCGAGGAGTCTCTCTACGGCCTGTTCGATCTGTCGACTGGCTCCGTAGAGACTACATCCGAGTGCGGCAGCAATGACTGGGCAGCAGAAGTCCTGATGGTCAATGGACCACGCGGTCCTCCTGGCTTCGATCGTGAAGATGGAGGTGATGGGAACGGCGATCCGCCGCGCGTTCACGAGGAGTACCGCCCTGAGCCTCTCTCCTCGCAGCAGAGAGAAGAACTTCGTCGCCGAAACATGGATGCCCTGCATACTCCTATAGTTGGGGAAACGCCCGAGGCCCAGGCCTTGGAACAGGCTCGCTTGGCCAATCTGGCTGAGCGCACTCGGCTGGAGAACCTACAGCGCGCACTCGACGATCGCGCTCATCGTGCTCCTGAGTCCAACCGACGCCAACTTTTTCCACCTCCGGCTCAGGTATACCAGACACCGATCCAAAACCTAGCAGCTGCTGCCCGGATAGTAGAGTCGATTCAACCTTCCCAATCAGAAGCTGGCCGAGGTCTGGCGCAGATCAGGGCCTTGCTCCGGGCAGCAGGAGAGCAGAATACGGCCGTGTCTCAGTCGCGGGATAGGATCCATAGCAGATTTGTGGTCGCAGATACGGTCTAGTTGGCCCATAGCCCGAGATCGCCCCCGAGGCATGAGGGACATGGAGAGCGGCGTGATCCGTATAGAAACCAGGAGCAGTATGATCGTCGAGCCGATCACGATGGTCACCGTCGAGTGCCCATGCCTCCTCCAAGGAGTGGATCATACGTGCCGCAGCCACATGAAGACAGGCGCCCTAACAGCGTCGGAAGAGGTATTCCAGTCAACTCCAGGGAGCCAGGCTTTGATGCGAGATCTATTCTCATACAAGGCTTGGTCGACAGAAACAGAGCTCACCGAGATGGCCATGACAGAGGCCCGCAAACCAGAAATAGGGTGCATGTCTCTGGCCCAGAGTGCTTCAGCAGAGCTATCAGAGCTGCAGTGATTCCCCCCAACTTCAGGTTGGCGACTGGAGTCAGTAAGTTCACCGGAGAGTCCAAGCCTGACACCTGGCTCGAAGACTACCGAGTGGCTGTCTAGATTGGTGGCGGCAATGATGAGGTGCCCATGAAACACCTTCCTCTAATGTTAGAGGGCTCGGCTAGGGCGTGGCTGAATCAGTTGGCACCTGGCAGCATCTATACTTGGGAAGATCTCGCCCGAGTGTTTGTCAGAACGTTTGAGGGTACTTGCAAGCGGCTAGCAGGTTTGACAGAATTACAGTGTTGCGTCCAGAAACCGAATGAAACTTTGAGAGATTATATCCAAAGGTGGATCACCCTGCACCACACGGTGGAAGATGTGTCTGATCATCAGGCAATTTGTGCTTTCAAGGAAGGCGTCAGGTACCGGGAGTTGAACCTGAAATTCGGTCGGACAGGAAACATGACTCTGACTCGGATGATGGAAATCGCCGCCAAGTATGCCAATGGTGAAGAGGAGGAGCGACTGCGGAGCGGCAAGCACAAAGCAGTCGCCCACGAAGCCGGAGGAGGAAACTCCAGTCGGAAACAAAAACGCAAGGCCGAACCAGCTGCTCCGGGTGAGGCCTTGGCTGTGGTTCAAGGAAAGTTCAAGGGGAAGCCCAAAGGGCCGTGGAACCCCAAGAAAGTAAAAGATCAGGATGGAAATGAGGTGTTGGATCTGCCGTGCCATATTCACACCAAAAAGACAAAGAAGGTAATTTCATTTACCCGAAGCATACCACTCGACAGTGTCGGCTCCTGATCCAGCAGTTCCGAGAGAAACAACCCAAGGAAAAGGAGAAGGAGGCAGACAAGGCTGAGAGTGAAGGAGAAGATGATGATGGTTATCCTCATGTAAATTCCACTCTGATGATTTTTGCTGATGTTGAAAACAAGAGTTGATTGAAATTCATCAACAGAGAAGTGAGCATGGTCGCTCCGGCGACACCCAGTTACTTGAAATGGTCGCAGACTGCCATTACATTTGACCAGTCTAATCATCCAGCGCACATCGCCACCCTTGGGAGGCAAGCGCTGGTGGTCGACCCGGTGGTCGAAGGCACTCGACTGACAAAGGTCCTGATGGATGGTGGAAGTGGCCTGAACATTCTGTATGCAGAAACATTGAAAGGAATGGGCATTCCGATGTCCAGACTCAGTGAAAGCCATATGAGTTTCCATGGGGTCATCCCGGGCAAGAAGGCTGTGTCCCTCGGTCAGATTGCACTCGACATGGTTTTCGGTGATGCCAAAAATTACCGCAAAGAAAAGTTGACATTTGAAGTCATGGATTTTCAGAGTGCATATCATGCAATTCTGGGCAGGCTGGCTTATGCACGATTCATGGCTCGACCTTGTTACGTGTACCTCAAACTGAAGATGCCTGGTCCCAGAGGAGTGATCACTCTCTCTGGTAATCAGAAAAAGGCAGAAGAGTGTTTCCAGAAGGGCTCAAAGATCGCCGATGCCCAGATGGCTGTGGCAGAATTGCAAGAATACCAGAAAAATGCAGACCCGAGTGCCTTGTTGCGAGCCAAGAAGCCAGCCACGGATTCAGCATTCCAGTTGTCTGGCGATACGAAGTCTGTTCACATCCACCCGACGGACCCCAATGTAGCTCCGACCCACATTTCGATCACACTCGACTCCAAATAGGAAGAAGCGCTCATCTAGTTCCTCCATGAGAACTGGGACATCTTTGCATGGAAGCCTTCTGACATGCCAGGTGTTCCCAGGGGAATGGCTGAGCATCGTTTGCGAGTTGACCCGAAAGTGAAACCAGTCAAAGAGCATCTTCGACGGTCCGCCATCCAGAAAAGAAAAGCAATCGGCGAGAGGTGGCTCGGCTTTTGGCAGCTGAGTTTATCCGAGAGATTTACCACTCCGAGTGGTTAGCCAATGTTGTCATGGTCCCAAAGAAAGATGACTCACTCTGCATGTGCATCAATTTCAAGCATATCAATCGGGCCTGCCCGAAAGATCACTTCCCTCTCCCTCGCATCGATCAGATAGTCGACTCGACTGCTAGGTGCAAGCATTTGTCCTTTTTGGATGCCTACTCCGGGTACCACCAGATCCGTCTGTACGGACCTGACGAAATAAAGACAGCCTTTATCACCCTGTTCGGGTGCTTCTGTTATGTCACAATGCCATTCGGCTTGAAGAATGCTGGAGCCACATTTATGTGAATGATTCAGAAGTGCCTGCTCACTCAGATCAGTCGGAATGTGGAAGCATACATGGATGACATTGTGGTCAAGTCACGTAAAGGTTCCGACCTGCTAACCGACCTTGCTGAAACCTTTGCCAACCTCACAAGGTATGATATCAGGCTCAATCCATCAAAGTGCATGTTTGGAGTTCGAGGCGGAAAGTTGCTCGGTTTTCTTGTTTCCGAACGAGGAATCGATGCTAACCCAGAGAAAGTAGGTGCTATACTCTGAATGAAACGCCCTGTGCGTGTGCATGATGTCCAGAAGCTTACTGGTTGCTTGGCCGCCCTAAGTCGATTCATTTCTCGCCTCGGTGAAAAGGCGCTGCCTCTTTACCGACTGATGAAGAAATCAGATAAGTTCGAGTGGACTCCAGAAGCTGATACAACATTTGTAGAGCTAAAAGCCCTGCTTTCCACCCAGCCGGTGCTTGCTGCTCCAATCAGCAAAGAGCCTCTTTTGCTTTATATAGCAACCACTGGACAAGTCGTTAGTACAGTACTTACGGTCGAGCGGGAAGAAGAAGGAAAAGCGTACAAGTTCAACGCCCAATTTATTATATTTCCGAAGTCCTGACCCTGTCAAAGCAGAGATATCCTCACTATCAGAAGCTTGTATATGGAATTTACATGACCACGAAGAAGGTTGAACACTACTTCTCAGATCACTCTGTTACAGTCATCAGCGACGCTCCATTGTCAGAGATTCTGCACAATAGGGATGCAACTGGTCGAGTGGCAAAATGGGCGATTGAACTCCTTCCCTTGGATATCAAGTTTGAGGCAAAGAAAGCTATCAAGTCCTAAGCAATAGCAGATTTCCTTGCTGAGTGGATCGAACAGCAACTGCCGACTCAAGTTCGCTTGGAGCACTGGACCATGTTCTTTGACGGATCCAAGATGTTGAACGGTTCTGGTGCTGGAGTAGTTCTGGTATCCCCCCGAGGAGACAAGCTCAGATATGTCCTCCAGATTCACTTTGATTCCTCCAACAATGAAGCAGAGTATGAAGCACTCCTGTATGGGTTGCGCATGGCCATCTCACTCAGCGTCCGTCGCCTCATGGTCTATGGCGACTCAGATTTGGTAGTTAATCAAGTGATGAAGAAGTGGGACGTCAGAAGCCCAGCCATGACTGGTTACTACAACATGGTGAGAAAGCTTGAGAAGAAGTTCGAGGGGTTAGAACTCCACCACGTTCCCTGATTGAAAAATCAAGCAGCCGATGAATTGGCAAAGATAGGTTCCAAGAGAGTAGCCATTCCCAGCAATGTGTTCTTGGAGCATATTCACACGCTGACAGTTCAGGAAGACCCTTTCACTGAAGAGCCCCCACAACCCAAGAGCGCCACGGATCCGACTGAAGTCGAGGTCCCAGCTGTGGTCGAGCTAATCATGGAGGTTCTGGCCATTACTCCCGACTAGACGGTGCCCTACATTGCGTACATCGTCAGGAAAGAGCTCCCAGAGGATGAAGAAGAAGCTCGACAGATCGTCCGCCGATCTAAAGCTTTTACTATGATAAGAGGGCAGCTGTTCAGAGAAAGTGTGACTGGAGTCAGTCAGAAGTGCATAACACCAGAAGAAGGTCAAATGATCCTCAATGACATCCACTTGGGGACTTGTGGCCACCATGCGTCCTCTCAGGCCATCGTGGCTAAAGCATACCGAGCTGGATTCTATTGGCCATGAGAAAATGAGATGGCGAAAGATATAGTCGACAGATGTGAAGGCTGTCAATTTTACTCCGATATGTCTCACAAGCCAGCGTCAGCCCTGAAGACCATTCCCCTCGCCTGGCCCTTCGCTGTTTGGGGACTGGATATGGTTGGACCGCCAAGGACTGGCAAAAGCGGCTTCACTCACATGCTCGTTGCAGTCGACAAGTTTACCTATCAAGAACCTTGACGCTAGCACCGCTATCAGTTTTCTCAGAGAATTGACATTCAGAAATGGAGTCCCACACCACATCATCATGGACAATGGGTCGAACTTCGATTCCGATGAGTTCAAAATTTTCTGCGCCTCTCAGGGCACTCGAGTCGACTATGCTTCTGTTGCTCACCCGCAGTCGAACGGACAAGCAGAAAGAGCCAATGGCCTAATTCCCAAAGGACTGAAGCCCCGACTGATGCGTGATCTCAAACACGCAGCAGGTGCTTGGGTTGATGAACTTCCGTCAGTTCTATGGGGTTTAAGGACAACTCCTAATCGGTCGACTGGAAGAACTCCTTTCTTCTTAGTCAATGGAGCCGAAGCTGTTCTGCCAAGTGACTTGCTCCACAACGCACCCCGAGTTGAACTCTTCTCCGAAGCAGAAGCAGAGTAGGCCCGACAAGATTCAGTCGATCTCTTAGAGGAGGAAAGAGAGATGGCCTTGATCCGCTCCACCATTTATCAGCAAGATTTGCGTCGATTCCACGCCAGGAATGTGAGGGGTTGGGCCTTTCAAGAAGGAGACTTGGTTCTTCGAGTGGATCAACAGAAACCACACAAGCTTGCTCCAACTTGGGAAGGCCCCTTCATCATCACCAAAGTTCTCCACAACGGAGCATACCATCTTTACAGTATCGAGCATCAGAAAGACGAGCCACGGGCTTGGAATGCGGAGCTGCTCCGCCCCTTTTATACTTAAACACCCGTTTGAATAAAATGTAATAAGCAACACCTTTTGTAATTCGTTTATCAAAGACAAGAGCTTACGGTTCTCTCATTCGATTGTGTTGTTCTTATTTACTCCTGAAATCCCCCAGTGGGTGGGCTTAGTCGCGAATCCGTTCCACCTAAGTTCGAAAAAATCCTACCGAGTGGAGATCAATCCTCCCACTCGGGTTGAGGGAGTCCTGGATTAGGGGGTGTCCGGATGGCCGGACTATACCTTCAGCCGGACTCCTGGACTATGAAGATACAAGATTGAAGACTTTGTCCCGTGTCCGGAAGGGACTTTCCTTGGCGTGGAAGGCAAGCTTGGCGATACGGATATGTAGATCTCCTACCATTGTAACCGACTTTGTGTAACCCTAACCCTCTCCGGTGTCTATATAAATCGGAGGGTTTTAGTCCGTAGGACAACATACACAACAACAATCATACCATAGGCTAGCTTCTAGGGTTTAGCCTCTCTGATCTCGTGGTAGATCTACTCTTGTACTACCCATATCATCAATATTAATCAAGCAGGACATAGGGTTTTACCTCCATCGAGAGGGCTCGAACCTGGGTAAAACTTCGTGTCCCTTGCCTCCTGTTACCATCCGGCCTAGACGCACAGTTCGGGACCCCCTACCCGAGATCCGCCGATTTTGACACCGACATTGGTGCTTTCATTGAGAGTTCCTCTGTGTCATCGCTGTCAGGCTTGATGGCTCCTACGATCATCAATGGCGATGCAGTCCAGGGTGAGACCTTCCTCCCCAGACAGATCTTCGTCTTCGGCGGCTTCGCACTACGGGCCAATTCACTTGGCCATCTGGAGCAGATCGAAAGCTATGCCCCTGGCCGTCAGGTCAGATTTGGAAGCTTAAACTACACGGCTGACATCCGCGGGGACTTGATCTTCAACGAATTCGAGCCACTGCCGAGCGCGCCGCACTATCACGACAAGCATGATCTAGCTCTGCCGCCGAACAGTGCCCTGGAGGCCACACCCACATCAGCTTCGACCCTTAATTTGGAGCCAACTGCGCCGATCGAGGATGCATGGTTGGGCGCCGCCTCGGGGGCTGCGATCCCAACGGTGATCGAGCCGAACACCAGCCCCACACTCTGCGAGACTCGTGACTCCAAGGAGCCGGACTCCTCTCCGGACTCCAAACCCTCCGCGCCCCTGCTGATCGGATCCGATTGGGCGCCGATCATGGAGTTTACTGTCGCGGACATCTTTCAGCACTCGCCTTTCGGCGATATTCTGAAGACACTAAAGTCTCTCTCTTTATCAAGAGAGCCCTGGCCGGACTACGGTCAGCAAGGTTGGGGTACGGACGATGAAGAAATTCAAAGCCCAGCCACCACCCACTTTGTAGCCACTGTCGACGATTTAACCGACATGCTCGACTTCGACTCTGAAGACATCGACGGTATGGACGCCGATGAAGGAGACGATGAAGAACCAGCACGTATCAGGCCCTGGAAAGCCACCTCGTCATATGACATATACATGGTGGACACCCCAAAAGAAGGAGATGGCGATGGAACAGCGGAGGATGACCCCTCCAAGAAATAGCCTAAGCGTCGGCGTCAGCGGCGCCGCTCAAAATCCCGCCAAAACAAATACGGTGATTCCAGCACGGGAGATAATAATACTCCGGAAAGTGCCAAAGAAAACCCCCTCCAGCAAGATTTAGCATAGGAGGATGGAGAAACCAGCCCTCATGAGAGAGCGGCAGACAGAGAGGTCGAGGACGATAATTATATGCCTCCCTCCGAAGACGAGGCAAGCCTCGACGACGACGAATTCGTCGTGCTAGAGGATCCCGTCGAGCAAGAGCGTTTTCAATGCAGGCTTATGGCCACGGCAAGAAGCCTCAAGAAAAAACAGCAACAACTTAAAGCTGATCAAGATTTTCTAGTCGACAGATGGACTGAAGTCCTTGCGGCTGAAGAGCATAAACTCGAACGCCCCTCCAAGAGCTACCCAAAGCGCAGGTTGCTACCCCGATTAGAGGAGGAAGCACTTAAACCTACATCACCTGCACTCGATATGGCCGATCGGCCACCTCATGGCCGCGACAGAGAGGCCTCTCGGCCCTCCACTCAAGCCACACCCCGTACCAAAGCACGGGAAAATACGCCGGACTTGCGAGATATGTTGGAGGACAAGTCAAGGCAAACAAGATCGATCTACGGATCGCGTGGGCGCCCCACGACTCGAGACGGTAACCGTCACGCCGGCCACAAATTCGGCAGGGCCGAACACAGCAGACAAAGCTCATTGGAGCTACGTCGTGACATAGCCTAGTATAGAGGCGCCGCACACCCACTATGCTTCACAGACGAAGTAATGGATCATCAAATCCTCGAGGGTTTCAAACCCGTAAACATCGAATCATATGATGGCACAACAGATCCTGCGGTATGGATCGAGGATTATCTCCTTCATATCCACATGGCCCGCGGCGATGATTTCCACGCCATCAAATACCTCCCACTCAAGCTTAAAGGACCAGCTCGGCATTGGCTTAACAGCTTGCCAACAGGATCAATCAGTTGTTGGGAGGACCTGGAAGCCGCATTCCTCGACAATTTCCAGGGCACTTATGTGCGACCCCCAGACGCCGATGACCTAAGTCACGTAATTCAGCAGCCAGATGAATCGGCCAGGAAATTCTGGACACGATTCCTAACAAAGAAAAATCAAATAGTCGACTGTCCGGACGCCGAGGCCCTAGCAGCCTTCAAGCATAATATCCGTGACAAGTGGCTTGCCCAGCACCTTGGACAGGAAAAGTTGAAGTCTATGGCAGCACTCACGACACTCATGACCCGCTTTTGCGCGGGAGAAGACAGCTGGCTTGCTCGTAGCAACAATATGACCAAGAACCCTGGTAATTCGAATACCAGGGACAGTAGTGGCAGGTCGCGTCGCAACAAGCAGAAGCGCCGCATTAACGGCGACAATGCTGAGGATACGGCAGTTAATGCCGGATTCAGAGGCTCTAAATCCGGTCAGCGGAAAAAGCCATTCAAAAGGAATCCTAGGGGGCATCTAGTTTGGACCGAATACTCGACCGCTTGTGCCAGATACATGGCACCCCTGAAAAGCCGGCCAATCACACCAACAGGGATTGTTGGGTGTTCAAGCAGGCAGGCAAGTTAAATGCCGAAAATGAAGACAAGGGGCTGCATAGCGATGACGACGAGGAGCCCCGGCCGCCGAACAACAGTGGGCAGAAGGGTTTTCCCCCACAAGTGCGGATGGTGAACATGATATACGCAACCCACGTCCCCAAAAGGGAGCGGAAGCGCGCGTTAAGGGACGTATACGCGGTAGAGCCAGTCTCCCCAAAGTTCAACCCATGGTCCTCCTGCCCGATCACCTTTGATCGAAGGGACCATCCCACTAGCATCCGTCATGGAGGATTCGCCGCATTGGTTCTAGACCCAATTATTGACGGATTTCATCTCACTAGAGTCCTTATGGACGGCGGCAGCAGCCTGAACCTGCTTTACCAGGATACAGTGCGGAAAATGGGCATCGATCCCTCGAGGATTAAGCCCACCAAAACGACCTTTAAAGGCGTAATACCAGGTGTAGAGGCCAACTGTACAGGCTCAGTCACACTTGAAGTGGTCTTCGGATCTCCGGATAATTTCCGAAGCGAGGAGTTAATCTTTGACATAGTCCCATTCCGCAGTGGCTATCACGCACTGCTCGGGTGAACCGCATTCGCCAAGTTCAATGCGGTACCGCACTACGCATACCTTAAGCTCAAAATGCCAGGCCCTCGAGGAGT
This sequence comes from Triticum monococcum, assembly GCA_034509565.1. Classification (NCBI taxonomy): domain Eukaryota; kingdom Viridiplantae; phylum Streptophyta; class Magnoliopsida; order Poales; family Poaceae; genus Triticum; species Triticum monococcum. The sequence goes on from CM067843.1 coordinate 573,990,715, forward strand.
AATTATGGTCAATGGAAACACCGAACGCTCCCTTCGGACGGAGGAGCACACGGCGGCCCTTGCAGCAGAAGTACAAAGAAGCCTCTCCAGGCAGTTCTCCAGTCCGGCCATTAAACGACCGGACACCGTCAATCGCGCCCGGAGTAACCTACAACAAGACCGCCTGGCACGACCCGAGCAAGCGTAGCAATGCGGCCCCAACCCCAGCCCTCGCAAAAATGCGATACCAGTGCTTCGCGTACATAACTACGCTCTAGAAATACCATGGGTACAGGGGGAGGGGCACCATCACGCCACGCCCGAAACACGGCTTAAACCACACCAGGGGCTGCCGATTTTTTATTTTTTTCTTACTTTCAGGACTCCACTCTTCGGAAGGCCTATTCGGCAGTTTAGTTGCCGCACAAACGATGCAAGAACCAGGGAAGCAGACAAGCCACGCCGCATTATGGAACTCCCAAGTGGTCTCTATCACGAGCAGTATACCTGTTTCGCATACTATTCCGCAGCTTGCCCCTGGAACGGACATGTTACATAGTCCAACCTTTTGCTTATCGCATTATTTGTATCGTTCTGCTTTTGTCTATTTTTGCATTACTCTTTTTTAATATATGTTCCTTAACGACATGTTGCATCCGTACACTTCGGTACGACCAAAATACGCCAGGGGCTTTAGTACCCCTCAATATGGTGTGAGAAGTCCGAACACTTTAACAAGTGCGGCACCCCGAACTTATATCATTATATGCATCAGCTCTGAATCATGTCTTGGGTCAATAGTTGGGTTTGCCCGGCTCCTATGTTTTGGTGCCTTACGTTCCGCTATATCGGCTAAGGTAGCACTAGGAGAACCACTGCGATTGTACCCCAGTTGAGCTGGATAACTGTCATGATGAAGCGAGAGCTGGTCGCTGTTCGAGAGGTTTTTCGAGTCCCTAAAGACTTATGCCGCTTAGGGCGAGGAGTCGGCTCCGTCCGGCCAAGGCGTGGATAGCGCCCCGAACTCGGTCTTCCGAATACCAGGGGCTTCGCCGAAATTTAAAATTATAGAATTCTATGGCTAAGTGAGTGTTCACGCATTATAGTCCGATTGCCTTATTCGTTGGGCTGAGCGCCTCCCTCGAAGGACCCAAACATGGGAAAAAGAGCGCTCAGGTTTATCCCCGAACACCCCAGCACTAGCGGCACGGGGGCAGAAGCCGACGACTCGCCATCTCTCAGAATTGATAAACAGCCGCACCGAAGGTAATATTTTAAATTCCAACAACATTGCTTAGCGCATATGAACAAGTTTTCAGCGCACAGGAAAAAACGAGCGAGTTTTACTCAAAAATTACATCCCTAGAACATTCATCTGCCACAAGGCAGGCACCCTTCAGAACATCCTTATAATAATTCTCGGGCTTGTGATGCTCTTTCCCCGGCGGTGGCCCATCCTTCACAAGCTTCTCAGCATCCAGCTTGCCCCAGTGCACCTTAGCACGGGCAAGGGCCCTACGGGCACCTTCAATGCAGACGGAGCGCTTGATGACTTCGAGCCTTGGACAGGCCTCCACCAACCGCCGCACCAGCCCGAAATAGCTCCCACGCAGAGCCCCTCCAGGCCACAGCCGAACTATGAGGCCCTTCATGGCCTGTTCGGCCGCCTTGTGGAGCTCGACCAGTTGCTTCAGCTGGTCGCTCAGGGGCACGGGGTGTCCGGCCTCAGCATACTAAGACCAGAACACCTTCTCCGTCGAGCTGCCCTCCTCGGCTCGATAGAATGCAGCGGCATCGGACACACTCCAGGGAAGATCTGCAAACGCTCCTGGAGAGCTCCGGATTCGGGTAAGTAACAAGTAACTCACGTTTATGTGTTTGCTTTGCATAAAGAATGCCTTACCCGCCGCTATCTTCTTCACCTCATCCAACTCCTGGAGGGTCTTCTGGGATTCGGCCTTGGCAGACTTGGTATTTTCAATAGCCACCGCGAGCTCGGATGCTCGTGTCTTTGAGTCAAGCTCCAAACTCTCATGTTTTTCCATGAGAGCCTGGAGCTCTTGCCGTACCTTGCCAACCTCGGCCTCATACTTCTCCCGCTCGGTGTGCTCCGTGGCCGCCCTCTTCTCGGCCTCGACCAGTGCTTGCTTAAGGGTCGCCACTTCAGACGTGGCCCCTACAATAGCCACGATAATCCTGTCATTTTTTGCAATTGCACCTTTTTATATATATTTAAACCAGGTATTTCTTACCTTCATTGTCCTCGAGCTGCTTCTTGGCACGCTCGAGCTCTTGCTCGGACCGCTCGAGGTTCTGCTTTAGCATGTCCACTTCTGCAGTCAGTGCGGCGGACGCAAGCAGAGAAGCCTGCATATGCATATTGACTCCTTTTTGTTAGACTCCTGCGAATTTCATTTGATCCTCTATTCGGCTTTTCTTCCCGAACGCCAAACAGAGCATCAGGGGCTACTATCTATACGGTAATATTATTTACACATTCTTTACTTACCTCAAAGCCTGTTAAAAGGCTAGTACAAGCTTCAGTCAGACCGCTCTTGGCGGACTGAACCTTCTGGACCACTGCACTCATCATGGTGCGGTGCTCCTCGTTGATGGAGGCGCCTTGGAGAGCCTCCAACAGATTGTCCGGCGCCTCCAGTTGGACGGGGGTCACCGGCACGGTGGGCTTGCTCCTCTTGGAAGGAGGTCCCCCGTCGGACTCTGGAACCTTTGAAGGTTCCAGAGCGGTGTCCGGCCTAGAGCCAGACTTGGAGCCCTGGGGGGTTTTATCCCCTTTACTCCTGGAGTCCGGGAGGTCGCCTTGCGGCGCCTCCAGGACCACCTCCTCCTAGCTTGGAACTTGTTGGGACAACACTTCGGCGTCGTCCATAGGGCGGGGGGAGGAAGCCGTCGGAAGCGAATTCATGTCCGACGAGTCCAGTGAACCGCTCAACGACGCGTCGAGCCAGTCTTTGGGTGGGCTGCATAATCATATTCGATGTAAGGGAAAGCTGTGCAATAAAGGAATACTATGAATTACTCTGGTATCCGAATACTTACGATTTCGCCAGGGGCTTGGCCCTGGGCGGCCACTCCTCTTCGCCGTCGTCGGCGTTGGTGGAGTACTCTGGAGGAAGGGTTCTCCCCTTCTTGGACCCTTCGGCCTCCCCAGTTGGGGCGGCCTTCCTTTTCTTCCCTTCCCCCGCTGGAGGGGGAGAGGTCTCTTCTTCCTCCTCCTCGTCTTCGCGGGAGGAGTGCGTCTTGGATTTGTCGGATGATGAATCCGACACCTCCGGGTGTCGGGCACTCTTTCGAGTCCCCGTGGACTTCTTCTTGGCCTTCTTCTCCGGCACCACATAGGGTGCCGGAACCAGCAGCTTCGCCAATCAAGCATCGGCTGGGTCTTCGGGCAAAGGTGCCGGACAGTCGATCTGTCCGGACTTCGCCTGCCAATCCTGTCAAAGGTAAGGGAGCTTAGATCCCGCACAGAGTTAAACTATGAAAAACTAGTGCCGTGTAAAAGGTACAAAAAACTTACCGCGCTAGCGTGATGCTGCGCGCTGAATCCGCGATCCTCGGTAGCGGATGCGGGAGCCTCGGCGCCTTTGAAAAGCACCTTCCAGGCATCTTCGTACGTCGTGTCGAAGAGCCTGCTCAGAGTTCGGTGCTACGCCAGGTTGAACTCCCACAGATTGAAGGCCCGTTGTTGACACGGGAGGCTCAGACGGATGAGCATAACCTGGACTACGTTGACGAGCTTGAGCTGCTTGTCCACCAGGGATTGGATGCATGTTTGCAGTCCGGTCACCTCTCTTTTGCTGCCCCATGATAGGCCGGTCTCTTTCCAGGACGTGAGCCGCGTTGGGGGTCCGGACCGGAACTCGGGGGCTGCGACCCACTTAGGGTCGAGCGGCCCGGTGATGTAAAACCACCCCGATTGCCACCCCTTCATGGTCTCCACAAAGGAGCCCTCGAGCCATAAGACGTTGGGCATCTTGCCCACCATGGCGCCTCCGCACTCTGCCTGGTTGCCGCGCAGCACCTTCGGCTTGACATTGAAAGTCTTGAGCCATAGGCCGAAATGGGGGCGGATGCGGAGGAAAGCCTCGCACACGACGATAAACGCCGAGATGTTGAGGACAAAATTCGGGGCCAGTTCATGGAAATCCAGGCCGTAGTAGAACATGAGCCCCCGGACAAATGGGTGGAGAGGAAAACCCAGTCTGCGGAGGAAATGGGGGAGGAACACCACCCTCTCATGGGGCCTAGGGGTGGGGATGAGCTGCCCCTCTTCAGGAAGCTGGTGCGCAATGTCGTTAGACAAGTATCCGACCTTCCTTAGTCTTTTGATGTGCCCCTCCGTAACGGAGGAGGCCATCCACTTGCCTCCCGCTCCGGACATAGCTGGAGAAGGTTGAGATGGGGAGTGCGGACTTGGGCGCTGGAGCTCGAGTGCGCGAAAATGGATAGGCAAAGGAGGGAGAAGGCGTAGGTGAAAAGGTGGATCCTTATCCCCTTATATGGGTGGACGCAACTATGCGTCCCCACCAGCCTGGTAAAACTCGCTTATCTCCCAAGCGTCATAATTAAAGGCGTGGTTGTGTTACCCACGCCCGTATTGATGAGAATCCCGGAATAAGGGGACACGATCTCTGCTTTAACAAGACATGCCAAGGAAACCGCCTCGCATGACGCGCTGAGCTGGGATAATGAAACGACTCGGATAAAGGCTTGGACGTGGTGTGTCACACTACGGAATACGTCAGCAGATTAGATTTGTGTAAATATTGTTCTCTCTATGGCAATATGTGGAAACTTATTTTGCAGAGCCGGACACTATCTTTGTGTTCAAAATCTTCTATGAAGTACTTGGAGGAGGAACCCGCCTTGCAATGTCGAAGACAATCTGCGCGCCGGACTCGTCGTCATTGAAGCCTAGTTCAGGGGCTACTGAGGGAGTCCTGGATTAGGGGGTGTCCGGATGGCCGGACTGAAGGAAATATACCCTAGAGGAAATAATAAAGTTATTATTTATTTCCTTATATCATGACAAATGTTTATTATTCATGCTAGAATTGTATTAACCGGAAACATAATACATGTGTGAATATATAGACAAACAGAGTGTCACTAGTATGCCTCTACTTGACTAGCTCGTTAATCAAAGATGGTTATGTTTCCTAACCATGGACAAAGGGTTGTTATTTGATTAACGGGATCACATCATTAGTTGAATGATCTGATTGACATGACCCATTCCATTAGCTTAGCACCCGATCGTTTAGTATGTTGCTATTGCTTTCTTCATAACTTATACATGTTCCTATGACTATGAGATTATGCAACTCCCATTTGCCGGAGGAACACTTTGTGTGCTACCAAACGTCACAACGTAACTGGGTGATTATAAAGGGGCTCTACAGGTGTCTCCAAAGGTACATGTTGGGTTGGCGTATTTCGAGATTAGGATTTGTCACTCCAAATGTTGGAGAGGTATCTCTGGGCCCTCTCGGTAATCCACATCACTTAAAGCCTTGCCAGCATTGCAACTAATGAGTTAGTTGTGGGATGATGTATTACGAAACGTGTAAAGAGACTTGCCGGTAACGAGATTGAACTAGGTATTGGATACCGACGATCGAATCTCGGGCAAGTAACATACCGATGACAAAGGGAATAACGTATGTTGTTATGCGGTCTGACCGATAAAGATCTTCGTAGAATATGTGGGAGCCAATATGGGCATCCAGGTCCCGCTATTGGTTATTGACCGGAGATGTGTCTCAGTCATGTCTGCATTATTCTCGAACCGTAGGGTCCGCACGCTTAACATTACGATGATAGTTATTATGAGTTTATGCATTTTGATGTACCGAAGTTAGTTTGGAGTCCCAGATGTGATCACGGACATGACGAGGAGTCTCGAAATGGTCGAGACATAAAGATTGATATATTGGAAGCCTATGTTTGGATATCGGAAGTGTTCCGGGTGAAATCGGGATTTTACCGGAGTACCGGGAGGTTACCGGAACCCCCCGGGAACCATATGGGCCTTAGTGGGCTTTAGTGGAAAGGAAAAAGGGGCAGCCCAAGGTGGCCGCGTGCCTCCCCCCTCCCCTAGTCCTATTAGGACTAGGAGAGGTGGCCGGCCCCCCTCTCTCTCTTTCCCCCTCGGGGAATCCTAGTCCAACTAGGATTGGGGGGAGTCCTACTCCCGGTAGGAGTAGGACGCCTCCTGCGCCCTCCTCCTGGCCGGCGGCCCCCTCCCCCTTGGCTCCTTTATATACGGAGGCAGGGGCACTCTAGACACACAAGTTGATCATTGAGATCATTCCTTAGCCGTGTGCGGTGCCCCCTGCCACCATATTCCACCTCGATTATATTGTAGCAGTGCTTAGGCGAAGCCCTGCGACGGTAGTACATCAAGATCGTCACCACGCCGTCGTGCTGACGGAACTCCTCCCCGACGCTTTGCTGGATCGGAGCCTGGGGATCGTCATCGAGTTGTACGTGTGCTAAGAACTCGGAGGTGCCGGAGTAACGGTGCTTGGATCGGTCGGATCGGGAAGACGTACGACTACTTCCTCTATGTTGTGTCAACGCTTCCGCAGTTGGTCTGCGTGGGTACGTAGACAACACTCTCCCCTCTCGTTGCTGTGCATCACCATGATCTTGCGTGTGCGTAGGAAAATTTTGAAATTATTACGTTCCCCAACACGGACTATACCTTCAGCCGGACTCCTGGACTATGAAGATACAAGATTGAAGACTTCGTCCCGTGTCCGGAAGGGACTTTCCTTGGCGTGGAAGGCAAGCTTGGCGATACGGATATGTAGATCTCCTACCATTGTAACCGACTTTGTGTAACCCTAACCCTCTCCGGTGTCCATATAAACCAGAGGATTTTAGTTCGTAGGACAACATACACAACAACAATCATACCATAGGCTAGCTTCTCTAATCTCGTGGTAGATCTACGCTTGTACTACCCATATCATCAATATTAATCAAGCAGGACGTAGGGTTTTACCTCCATCGAGAGGGCCCGAACCTGGGTAAAACTTCGTGTCCCTTGCCTCCTGTTACCATCCGGCCTAGACGCACAGTTCGGGACCCCCTACCCGAGATCTGCCGATTTTGACACCGACACGGGGGCTTAGCTGCAGTCGAGCACTCGCCTAAGTTCTCTCACTAAGAGGCTTAACGGCAGTCCAGCACTCGCCTAAGTTTGAAAAAATCCTACCGAGTGGAGAGCAATCCTCCCACTCGGGGGCTTAGCTGCACTCGAGCACTCACCTAAGTTCTCTCAATAAGAGGCTTAACGGCAGTCCAGCACTCTCCTAAGTTTGAAAAAATCCTACCGAGTGGAGAGCAATCCTCTCACTCGGGGGCTTAGCTGCAGTCGAGCACTCGCCTAAGTTCTCTCACTAAGAAGCTTAACGGCAGTCCAGCACTCGCCTAAGTTTAGAAAAATCCTACCGAGTGGAGAGCAATCCTCCCACTCGGGGGCTTAGCTGCAGTCGAGCACTCGCCTAAGTTCTCTCACTAAGAGGCTTAACGGCAGTCCAACACTTGCCTAAGTTTGAAAAAATCCTACCGAGTGAAGAGCAGTCCTCCCACTCGGGGGCTTAGCTGCAGTCGAGCACTCGCCTAAGTTCTCTCACTAAGAGACTTAACGGCAGTCCAGCACTCGCCTAAGTTTGAAAAAAAAACTACCGAGTGGAGAGCAGTCCTCCCACTCGAGGGCTTAGCTGCAGTCGAGCACTCGCCTAAGTTCTCTCACTAAGAGACTTAACGGTAGTCCAGCACTCGCCTAAGTTTGAAAAAAACCTACCGAGTGGAGAGCAGTCCTCCCACTCGGGGGCTTAGCTGCATTCGAGCACTCGCCTAAGTTCTCTCACTAAGAAGCTTAACGGCAGTCCAGCACTCGCCTAAGTTTGAAAAAATCCTACCGAGTGGAGAGCAGTCCTCCCACTCGGGGGCTTAGCTGCAGTCGAGCACTCACCTAAGTTCTCTCACTAAGAGACTTAACGGCAGTCCAGCACTCGCCTAAGTTTGAAAAAATCCTACCGAGTGGAGAGCAATCCTCCCACTCGGGGGCTTAGCTGCAGTCGAGCACTTGCCTAAGTTCTCTCACTAAGAGACTTAACGGCAGTCCAGTACTCGCCTAAGTTTGAAAAAACCCTACCGAGTGGAGAGCAGTCCTCCCACTCGGGGGCTTAGCTACAGTCGAGCACTCGCCTAAGTTCTCTCACTAAGAGGCTTAACGGCAGTCCATCACTCGCCTATGTTTGGAAAAATCCTACCAAGTGGAGAGCAATCCTCCCACTCGGGGGCTTAGCTGCAGTCCAGTACTCGCCTAAGTTTGAGACCCATCCCTATCCGCAAGGACGACGAGGTGCAAGTCGACTGCAACCTTCTCCTTCGGAGCTGCGGCACAAATACAACGTCCACTCCATCCCTATCCGCAAGGACGACGAGGTGCAGGTCGACTGCAACCTTCTCCTTCGGAGTTGCGGCACAAATACAACGTCCGCTCCATCCCTACCCACAAGGGCGACGAGGTGCAGGTCGAATACAACCTTCTCCTTAAGAGCTGCGGCACAAATACAACGTCCGCTCTATCCTTATCCGCAAGGACGACGAGGTGCAGGTCGACTGCCACCTTCTCCTTCGGAGCTGCGGCACAAATACAACGTCCGCTCCATCCTTATCCGCAAGGACAACGAGGTGCAGGTCGACTACCACCTTCTCCTTCGGAGCTGCGGCACAAATACAACATCCACTCCATCCCTATCCGCAAGAACGAAGAGGTGCAGCAAGCAAAGTCCATCCGAAGGCAAACACAAGCACATTTGGAGATACACCAAATTCAGATAAATACTAAAAGGTTCCAAGCAGCGAATCAAAGGTACTCGGGCACCAAGCCCGAAGGAGTTTAACGGTTACACAAACCACTCGGCATTCCGAGGCAAATTTAAAGTGTATCCAAGTTTCATAAGATTGTTCACTCGGCCGGAGGAGGGCTGGCAGGCTCCACGAATGAGTCCAGATCAATCCCATCAGTAATCCGAGTGGCGGCAGCAATGAAAGTCTCCATGAAGGACTGGAAGTCGTGCTTTTTGGTGTTAGCGACTTTGATCGCAGCCAGCTTGTCTTTATGAGCCTCCTTGCAATGGACTCGCACCAGGGACAGCGCCACATCAGCACCACACCGGGCGGAGGATTTCTTCCATTCTTGCACTCGGTCAGGGATCTCGTTCAGTCGAGTCATCAGAGATTCCAGATCATTCTGAAGCGTCGCCCCCGGCCAAAGCGTCGATTCGATTCAAGAGACAACCTCCTTCAGGCGTGCGAGGTAGCTTGTGGCGCTGGTGATACGGGACTCCAGTCGGAGCATGTTCATCGCAGTTTCGTCACAGACCATGGAAGCTATAGGGTCCAGACCCGTCTCGAACCTTCCAGTTTCTTCGTCAAAGTCTTGACAGAGTTCTGCAGCCAAAAGTCAGTTCAATCAACCGAGCAAAATCCGATGGCAAGCATCAACATAGTCGCATTAAAGGAAATACCTCCCAGCACGAGATAAAGCTTCTTAGCGAGGGTCCTCAGATAAGCTTCCGTGGCGTTCCTCTTGCGGATCGCAGACTCCAACTTTTCGTTCAGGACGACCTTATCCTTCTTTAGGCTGGTCACTTCGCGGTTAGCTTCATTAAGACAAGATGTCAGTCTAGTCACCTCTCCTTCAAGCGTTCCAACTGAAGCAAGCTTCTTGTCTGCGAGAACGGTTTTGTCTTGGGCTGCTTTTTGCGCGGCGGCAAGGTCCGAGTCCTTCTTGTCCATAGCCAACTTCATTTTCTCTACAAAAGAAATAATCGAATCAAAAAAGAGATCAAAGAGATATATTGAAGTTCAGTCGGCAATCAGTTACTGTCGGATTTCGGGTTCCGGCAGACCCTTGAGGTTCGAACACTGGGGTGCACGCGGAGATTTCGCCTCCTACCTACCTGCACCCCTCCGCCATGCTAGGATCAAACTATCTAAAGAACAACACAAGAGACACAGGGTTTATACTGGTTTGGGCCACCGTTGTGGTGTAATACCCTACTCAAGTGTGTGGTGTGTGGATTGCCTCTTGGGCTGATGATGATGAACAATACAAGGAAGAACAGCCTCGTGAGGGTCTGTTCTTGGCTGAGGCGATGAACTGCTGGGAGGAGTTCAGTCACCTTTCTCTCTCTCTCTCTGCTTCCAACCTCTCTACCCCCAGAGACCCCTCGATCCCCCAGCTATGTGGGTGGCTGGCCCTATTTATAGAGGCCCTGGTCCTCTTCCCAAATATCGAGCGGGAAGGGAGCCAACAATGGCAGGCTAATTTGAAGGGGGACAGCAAGTATCAGCTATCCTGACAAAAGTAGTCTTCGCCTGCGCAAAGCTCTGGTGATGACGCCGTCTTGGGCTCCACGGTGACCTCCGCCTCGTAGTCCTCCTGGTCTTGGTCTTGTTGCACCGAAATGGCAACCTTTGCCTGATGCCTCGTTACTCCGCGGCTGCGCTTGCCCCCTTTGCACCAAAGAGGAAAGGAGGACGCTGCGCGGGCTGGCACCCGCCTGGCACCCTGAGTCGTCATGGCTTGCGTCACGGGCACCTCGTGAGGTACCCCGCCTTGATCTCTCCGCCTCCTCATGAGCCAGCCTGACGAGGCCGTGCCTAAGGAAGCTCCGCGTCATCCGCCCCGCGAGGCTTGGCCCCTCGCGAGGGTCTTGAGTTTGTGTTGGTGAAGATGGGCCGTGCTGGGCCCCCCTTGGAGCCGCGCCGTAGGCAGGCAAGTCTGGGGACCCCCATTCCTAGAATGCCGACAGTAGCCCCCAGGCCCAAGGCGCGCCCGGACTTGGCCGTGCAGGGAGGCGGAAGGGCAAGAGCGAAGCGCCGCGGGCCCTAATAGCCTGCGGCCTTAGGCGCCGCACAACGGTTGATTGGACGTGGGCGGCACTGTTCCCCCACGCCCTCCTTATTTTGCGCCATGCTAGGCGGACCCGTAGTCGTACACAGCCGTTCCCCTTTTATCGCTCAAGCGCCCCCTGTCCTTCCTCCGCTCGAACCCTGGTTTCTGTTTTCAATTCAATCTCGAATCCTTCCCCCCCCCCTTCCTATCGCCATGGCCCCGACGAAGAAGGGAAGAGGGAATAAACCTGTATCTCCGCCTTGCCCGCCGCCGTTGGCGGCCCTCGCCGAGGGCTTGGGCAAGGTCAGCTTGGCTCTGGCCACCATCTTCAATGAATGCGGGAGGACGACGGCCTGGACCGCGTCCCACTTCTCCATCGACAGGATAGCTACTGAGGTCCCATATTTTGCCAACGCCCTGTGGGCGGGTCTAGTTCCCCCCTTTTCTGATTTCTTCAATGCCGTGCTCTCCCACTATCAGATCCACATGATGCATTTGAGTCCTGAATCCATCACCCTCCTTTCGGTCTTCGCCTTTGTTTGCGAAGCCATGGTGGGCATCCCTCCTTCGGTTGCCTTGCTGCGCCACTTCTTCTCGCTGCATCTTGTCGACCCTACCCAATGTTGGGCGTGCGTGAGCTTCGTTGCCGCATCTGAGACTACGGCCTCTGGGATTGACTTCAAGCTCCCCCTGCCCGCGGTTGGGTTCCGCGAGCGGTGGCTGTATGTGGACGCAGGGGTGCCCAGCCCCCTGCTATCGGAGCCGACCTTGCCTGCTGTCCCCAATTCGGGCTGGGGCCAGGAGACGCTCGAGAGCCCCCGGCTCGTCTTCGTCTGGCGCCGCTTCGCGCTCTTGAGGTCGCTTGGCGTGACAGCGCCCAAGGTGGTGAAGGAGTTCCTGCTATGCTGTGTTGCTCCTCTTCAACGCCACTCTCGCCGGATGTGGGCCTTCCGTGGGCGCGAGGATCATATGAGGCTCCAGGAAGAGGACCTGGCTCCTAAGGTGCTGAAGATGGCGCTCTTGACCCTGGCTGGGGACCCCAACCCCGGCAGCGTCCGGCAGGGAGGGGCCTTACTGTACCTCTGCCAGAGCAGGGTCGACTTCGTGAAGCAGATGCCTGTCTTTGATGAGTGGGGGCTATGCCCTGCCGGCCTTCAGGGACCTCGCGAGAATCCAGTGGTGGTGACTGCCCTTCCAATCGGCCAAGGTGACTCCTCCTCAAGTGGCGGAGCAGGGAGGCATGAGGTGCCAGAGGCCGAGGGGGCTCCCGGCGTGGTGACAGCGCCGCACGAGGCTCATGAGGAAGCAGTTATCGGGGCCCGTGCCGCTGAGGCTGAGGGCGACAAACAGCTGCCCTCTGCGCCTGTGACTGGGGCCCCTGAGGCTCCAGCTGCTTCTCTTGGGGAGGCGATTGGCGGCGCACATCAGGCAGGCGCCCCTCACGCTGATCGTCTTGATGCTCCATCTTCGTCGCAGGTCAATCCCTGCGCCCGACTCTTAGGCCGCTTCCGCGTGGACTTTGGGGCCCTCCGGAAGAGAAGGGAGGCCCTGGGCGACGGTTACCCTTGTCGCCTGCTGAAGCGCAGAAAGTACTTCGCCACTGATGAGTAAGCCTTCTCCTTTCCCGGCTCCCGATCCTTCTGTTGCTCTTACTGACCCTTGCTCCGCAGGCCCCTTCCAGCCAAGCTTGCGGAGACGGCTGTCCCCCATGGCTTCGCGCCCTCCACCGTCCTCGAGCGCTTCGAGCAGCGGAGCCCTTGTGGTGAGGGCGATCGGCGAGGCGAGCCGCTCCGAGGTGTATTGTGGCCCCACGCACCTCGCGATCCCCCTTCGCGGGCCTCCTCGAGGCATAGCCAGCCTGCCGTGGGCTTCTTGTCTGGTCGTGGACTGCGATTGGCTGAGGCGCCTCCTGCGCTCTTCTCCTGGGGATGGGCTGGCCCCAGGCCGGGCTTCTGGCGCGGTGTGCCCGGCCGTCGCAAGGGTGCCAGCCCCATGCCCGGAGGGGGAGTGCTAATTCGTGGCTCCCGGTGCTTGCTTGGGGCAGATGATGGTGCAGAAGACGTGCTCGAGCGCACTCGGGAGCGTCGCGCTCTCCGCCAAGGGTTCCTTCGAAGGGCGGCTGACGCGGTGAGCCTGCTTGGCGAGGAGCTTGCTGATGAAGACGCGCGCCTTGAGGCCGAGGGCCTGCACCTGGCTGCAGAGAGGCGCAAACTGGAGGGCGCCATCGCCCTTGCACGCCATCAACGTGATCTTAACGACGCAGAGGCCAAGGCGTCGCTGGAGGCCTGATCTCGGGCCGCTGAGGAGGCTCGTGAAGCCGACCGGCGGCGAACGGCTGCGGAGGAGCGGGCTCGGGAGCTTCTGGCCTGGTGCCACTCACTGGAGGAGCAGGTGGAGCTGCGTGAGGCAGCCCTTGCGTCAATGAAGGTGGCCTCCGGTGACTCAGCGGAGCTCCAAAAAAAAGAGGAGGCGCTGACGTTGGAAGCCGCCGAACGTACCCATGAGTACGAGGGTCTGGAGACGAGGGAGCGCTTGGTCACGCAGGGGGAGGATGATGTTGCTGCACAGGAAGCCCGCGTCCTGGAGGAGGTCGAACGTCGAGTGGCGATGGCGCATTTGAACCTCGAGCATGAGTTTGAAGAGAAGCTGGGGTTGATCCGGGCGGAAGCTGAAGGCAGGACTGCCGCCTTGAGGGCCAAGCTGGAGGAGGTGACGCGGCGGGCCGATGCTTCCCGGGCCGCCCTTGAGGTGGCGCAAGGTGAGTTAACCACCTCCCAGGCCGAGGTGCTCCTTCTTCGCCAGCGGGTGGAGGAGGCTGAGGCCGTCGCGTGCCAGAATGCGGACGAGATACGTCAGCGGCGGCTCCTGGAGCATGAGCACGGCCCTATGCTCTCCACGCTCCGGGAGAGAGCCAACGCGGCCTTGGGCAACATCTACGAGGAGGCCGTCGGCGAGCCGCACACAGTCAACTGTGTGGGCAATCTTCAGTTCTTCACTGATGTGGTGACGCAGCTGGAGGCGCGGTCGATCAGGGCTGACAGGTTGGTGGAGGACAGGAGCCGCACCCTGCTCAGGTGCGCCTTTTCTCGCGTCTTCAGCCACCTTCGGAGCATGGATCCCCACTTCGATTTTGACGCCACCATCGCCCCAGTCCCCCAGGCCGTCCGAGGCGAGCTGGCGCACTGGGTGGAAGACAATGTGGATGCTCTTATCAGGGCCATCGCCTCGGACAACGACGACGTGATCATGGCAGCCGACGAGGGCGGCGTGATGGGCGGCTCTGACGCCGCTGGTGGCAACGCGGACAGCGATGGCGAGTTCAGCGACGCCAGCAATGGCCCCGGTGGTGCTCCTGAGGACACATTGGGGGATTCATCCGACTGATTGTGCATCGTTCCTGCTTCCTTACCCTGCATGAATAGAACTCAGGTTTTGGCCTGATAGCTGTGAGAGCATTTTGGAGGGGGAGCCCCTCATGTAAAACTTGTGTTTATCGTATCGGTAGGAGCTACATTGCCCATGCGCCCGCGCCAAGTGGTTGTCTTAAGCGACGCGCTGGTTGGCAAATTTACCTTTGTCCCGTGCTGGCCCTGGGGCAGCCCGCAGGAGGCTGTGGTGCCCTGAGTGTTTCCTGATTGAATCCGTTGGATCTGCAGTAAAACGCCCTCCTGAGAGGACGCGGCGGTGGCAGTCTGGGCACCGCGCAAGCTAGGCCTGACCCGGCTCGCGAGGGGCTCACGAGGGGAGGCAGCTGAGGCGAAGTGGTAACCGAAACGCGAGAAATTGCTCGAACGAGACTAAGCACCCCTTCCCCGAACACACGCAAATCTCAAATTCGAATCCAACTTGAATCCAGCGAGGGAAAGCGACAACCAAAGGGAAGAGTAACGAAAGCAAACAAAAGGCCGCGTCCGGCACCTAGTCTAGTCTTGGATGTCTTCTCACCAGGGCGGAGCTAAGTGCTGCCACTGGGTGTGGGAGGGAGCCCCAGGGCCTGAGGCCGGCACCCTGAGACTCCGGGGCGTGTACAGCCCCACTCATTATTACATGAGAGTGTCACGGGGCGGCGAGCTTCACAGGCACTGGGCCTTCTTCACAGGTACCGGCCTTGCTTCATATCGCCAGATGAGGGGCCCGCCTTGCGCCACACTCTAGTGCCATCAACGACGACCGGAAACCAGGACGCCGCCGATGGGGTAGGGCGGTCGCCAGCGGTTCCCCCGACGACCACGGGTCCTCCGTCGGGGGCAGGCCTTGGGGCACCTCCCCAGCGGAGGGCCTACCTCCTGAGAACGCCTTGCTCCGAACGCCGCGGTGGTGATGTCGGATCCCTGCCCCTCTCCTGCAGCCCCCTGCGCCCTCCTCCCGAGGGGTAGGAGACTGTAGGAGCGGGGCAGCAGCTTGCCGTGGCAACCTGCACCTCCTGCGATCCATGGTTAGCGTATGCCTGCTGAAGGATTAGCGGTACCCGATATTCGTTGCCTCCAGCGTGCCCAGTGGGACCGTCCCGGGACTCCTGGAAGGGCTCAGCTTCTGGCGCCTCGTCCCCCCAGCTTGGGCTGAGGAGCGAGCCTTATTTGCCCTCGTGCGGGTGTCCTTGGTCCATCATGAGGGGCACGTACTCCTCTGGCGCCGTCATCCTAAAGTCCACGTCGTAGTGCTCTGCGTGCCACGCGGTCCTGCCTGATGCGCCTACCGTGGGGTGGCAGCACGGCTGTCCACTGGGGCCGCGGGTCACGTCGAGTCCCTCTTCTTCGCGGACCGGGAGCGGGGGCAGCACCGCCGCCGGTCCGGTGCTGACAGCCTCGCTGGTGTTGGTGTAGCCTTGGAGCCCGCGGGCGCGCGCGGAGTCCCCGCGCGGGCTGCCCTGGGCTTGAGATGGGAGCTGGGTGCAGAAGGGGTGAGCCCCCGAGGCGGCGAAGCCCAGGAGCTCTGCCACCCGCTCCAGCAACATGTCGAGGCCGCCCTCCAGCAGTCTGCACTGCAGCAGCTCCCGGGCCACCGTGAGCGCGGCCCTCGAGTTCGCCTACTCCCGGCGGGTGTACGGTGTCGTGCTCGCGGCGTGATTGGAGGCCCTTGCTGTCGACCGCGTCTGCCGCGGTGTGAGGGCCGTCGAAGCCTGTCCGCGTCGCCCGCGGCCCGCAGCGCCCTGCGGACCGCGAGCTGCCTGGGGCACGGGGTCGCCCGAGGCTAGCGTCTCTGCGTGGGCGGGCCACTGTTGGGGAACGCAGTAATTTCAAAAAAAATCCTATGCACACGCAAGATCATGGTGATGCATAGCAACGAGAGGGGAGAGTGTTGTCTACGTACCAACGCAGACCGACTGTGGAAGCGATCACACAACGTAGAGGAAGTAGTCGTACGTCTTCTTCCCGATCCGACCGATCCAAGCACCGTTACTCCGGCACCTCCGAGTTCTTAGCACACGTTCAACTCGATGACGATCCTCGGGCTCCGATCTAGCAAAGCGTCGAGGAAGAGTTCCATCAACACGACGGCGTGGTGACGATCTTGATGTTCTACCGACGCAGGGCTTCGCCTAAGCACTACAACGATATGACCGAGGTGGAATATGGTGGCAGGGGGCACCGCACACGGCTAAGGAACGATCTCAATGATCAACTTGTGTGTCTATGGGGTGCCCCTTGCCCCTGTATATAAAGGATGGAGGAGGAGGAGGCCGGCCAAGGCAAAGGTGCGGCCAGGATAGGGAGTCCTACTAGGACTCCAAGTCCTAGTAGGAATCCACCAAAAGGGGAGGAAGGGAGAAGGAATAGGAGGAGAAGGAGAGGTGGCCGGCCCCCTTTTCCCTAGTCCAATTCGGACCAAAGGGGAGGGGGGGCGCAGCAGCCTTTTCCTCTTCCCACTAAAGCCCATCAAGGCCCATTACTTCTCCCGTAACTACCCGGTACTCCGAAAAATACCCGAATCACTCGAAACCTTTCCGATGTCCGAATATAGTCGTCCAATATATCGATCTTTACGTCTCGACCATTTCGAGACTCCTCGTCATGTCCCCGATCTCATCCGGGACTCCGAACTCCTTCGGTACATCAAAACTCATAAACTCATAATATAACTGTCATCGAAACCTTAAGCGTGCGGACCCTACGGTTCGAGAACAATGTAGACATGACCGAGACACGTCTCCGGTCAATAACCAATAGCGGGACCTGGATGCCCATATTGGCTCCTACATATTCTACGAAGATCTTTATCGGTCAGACCGCATAACAACATACATTGTTCCCTTTGTCATCGGTATGTTACTTGCCCGAGATTCGATCGTCGGTATCCAATACCTAGTTCAATCTCATTACTGGCAAGTCTCTTTACTCGTTCCGTAATACATCATCTAACAACTAACATATTAGTTGCAGTGCTTGCAAGGCTTATGTGATGTGCATTACCGAGAGGGCCCAGAGATACCTCTCCGACAATCGGAGTGACAAATCCTAATCTCGAAATACGCCAACCCAACATCTACCTTTGGAGCCACCTGTAATGCTCCTTTATAATCACCCAGTTACGTTGTGACGTTTGGTAGCACCCAGAGTGTTCCTCCGGCAAACGGGAGTTGCATAATCTCATAGTCATAGGAACATGTATAAGTCATGAAGAAAGCAATAGAAACATACTAAACGATCGTGTGCTAAGCTAATGGAATGGGTCATGTCAATCAGATCATTCAACTAATGATGTGACCTCGTTAATCAAATAACAACTCTTTTGTCCATGGTTAGGAAACATAACCATCTTTGATTAACGAGCTAGTCAAGTAGAGGCATACTAGTGACACTCTGTTTGTCTATGTATTCACACATGTATTATGTTTCCGGTTAATACAATTCTAGCATGAATAATAAACATTTATCATGATATAAGGAAATAAATAATAACTTTATTATTGCCTCTAGGGCATATTTCCTTCAGTCTCCCACTTGCACTAGAGTCAATAATCTAGTTCACATCGCCATGTGATTTAGCAGCAATATTTCACATCACCATGTGATTAACACCCATAGTTCACATCGTCATGTGACCAACACTCAAAGGGTTTACTAGAGTCAGTAATCTAGTTCACATATCTATGTGATTAACACCCAAAGAGTACTAAGGTGTGATCATGTTTTGCTTGTGAGATAATTTTAGTCAACGGGTCTGTCACATTCAGATCCGTAAGTATTTTGCAAAATTCTATGTCTATAATGCTCTGCACGGAGCTACTCTAGCTAATTGCTCCCACTTTCAATATGTATCCAGATTGAGACTTTAGATTCATCTGGATCAGTGTCAAAAACTTGCATCGACGTAACCCTTTACGACGAACCTTTTTGTCACGTCCATAATCGAGAAACATATCCTTATTTCACTAAGGATAATTCTGACCGCTGTCCAGTGATCTACTCCTAGATCACTATTGTACTCCCTTGCCAAATCAATATAGGGTATACAATAGATCTGGTATACAGCATGACATACTTTATAGAACCTATGGCCAAGGCATAGGGAATGACTTTCATTCTCTTTCTATCTTCTGCCGTGGTCGGACTTTGATTCTTACTCAACTTCACACCTTGTAATACAGGCAAGAACTCTTTCTTTGACTGCTCCATTTTGAACTACTTCAAAATCTTGTCAAGGTATGTACTCATTGAAAAAACTTATCAAGCGTCTTGATCTATCTCTATAGATCTTGAAGCTCAATATGTAAGCAGCTTCACCGAGGTCTTTCTTTGAAAAACTCCTTTCAAACACTCCTTTATGCTTTACAGAATAATTCTACATTATTTCTGATCAACAATATGTCATTCACATATACTTATCAGAAATGCTGTAGTGCTCCCACTCACTTTCTTGTAAATACAGGCTTCACCGCAAGTCTGTATAAAACTATATGCTTTGATCAACTTATCAAAGTGTGTATTCCAACTCCGAGATGCTTGCACCAGTCCACAGATGGATCGCTGGAGTTTGCACATTTTGTTAGCACCTTTCGGATTGACAAAACCTTCTGGTTGCATCATATACAACTCTTCTTTAATAAATCCATTAAGGAATGCAGTTTTGTTTATCCATTTGCCAGATTTCAAAAATGCGGCAATTACTAACATGATTCGGACAGACTCAAGCATAGATACGAGTGAGAAGCTCTCATCGTAGTCAACACCTTGAACTTGTCGAAAACCTTTTGCGACAATTCTAGCTTTGTAGATAGTAACACTACTATCAGCGTCCGTCTTCCTCTTGAAGATCCATTTATTCTGAATTGCTTGCCGATCATCGGGCAAGTCAACCAAAGTCCAAACTTTGTTCTCATACATGGATCATATCTCAGATTTCATGGCCTCAAACCATTTCGCGGAATCTGGGCTCATCATCGCTTCCTCATAGTTCGTAGGTTCGTCATGGTCAAGTAACATGACCTCCAGAACAGGATCACCGTACCACTCTGGTGCGGATCTCACTCTGGTTTACCTACGAGATTCGGTAGTAACTTGATCTGAAGTTACATGATCATCATCATTAGCTTCCTCACTAATTGGTGTAGTAGTCACAAGAACAGATTTTTGTGATGAACTACTTTCCAATAAGGTAGAAGGTACAATTACCTTATCAAGTTTTCTACTTTCCTCCCACTTACTTCTTTCAAGAGAAACTCCTTCTCTAGAAAGGATCCATTATAAGCAACGAATGTCTTGCCTTAGGATCTATGATAGAAGGTGTACCCAACAGTCTCCTTTGGGTATCCTATGAAGACATATTTCTTCGATTTAGGTTTGAGCTTATCAGGATGAAACCTTTTCTCATAAGCATCGCAACCCCAAACTTCAAGAAACGACAACTTTGGTTTCTTGCCAAACCATAGTTCATAAGGCGTTATCTCGACGGATATAGATGGTGCCCCTTTTTTAACGTGAATGCAGCTATCTCTAATGCATGACCCCAAAAACGATAGTGGTAAATCGGTAAGAAACATCATAGATTGCACTATATCCAATAAAGTACGGTTATGACATTCGGACACACCATTATGCTGTGGTGTTCCAGGTGGCGTGAGTAGTGAAACTATTTCACATTGTTTTAACTGAAGACCAAACTCGTAACTCAAATACTCTTTTCCACGATCAGATCGTAGAAACTTTATTTTCTTGTTACGATGATTTTCCACTTCACTCTGAAATTATATGAACTTTTCAAATGTATCAGACTTCTATTTCATTAAGTAGATATACCCATATCTGCTCAAATCATCTGTGAAGGTCAGAAAATAATGATACCCGCTGCAAGCCTTAAATATTCATCGGACCACATACATCAGTATGTATGATTTCCAACAAATCTGTTGCTTGCTCCATT
Organism: Triticum monococcum; assembly: GCA_034509565.1. Lineage (NCBI taxonomy): Eukaryota > Viridiplantae > Streptophyta > Magnoliopsida > Poales > Poaceae > Triticum > Triticum monococcum. The sequence continues at coordinate 574,010,996 of CM067843.1, forward strand.
GTTCCGGAGAACGGTGTTTTAGTCATCTTGCCCAAAAGGCATGGTTCGCAAGCATCAAGTGATTCATAATCAAGTGATTCCGAAAGCCCATCAGCATGGAGTTTCTTCATGCGCTTTATACCAATATGACCTAAATGGCAGTGCCACAAATAAGTTGCACTATCATTATTAACTTTGCATCTTTTGGTTTCAATATTATGAATATGTGTATCACTACGATCAAGATCCAACGAACTTGTTTCATTGGGTGTATGACCATTGAAGGTTTTATTCATGTAAACAGAACAACAATTATTCTCTGACTTTAATGAATAACCGTATTGCAATAAACATGATCAAATCATATTCATGCTCAACGCAAAAACCAAATAACACTTATTTAAGTTCAACACTAATCCTGAAAGTATAGGGGAGTGTGCGATGATGATCATATCAATCTTGGAACTACTTCCAACACACATCGTCACTTCACCCTTAACTAGTCTCTGTTTATTCTGCAACTCCTGTTTTGAGTTACTACTCTTAGCAACTGAACCAATATCAAATACTGAGGGGTTGCTATAAACACTAGTAAAGCACACATCAATAACATGTATATCAAATATACTTTTGTTCACTTTGCCATCCTTCTTATCCGCCAAATACTTGGGGCAGTTCCGCTTCCAGTGACCAGTCCCTTTGCAGTAGAAGCACTTAGTCTCAGGCTTAGGACCAGAATTGGGCTTCTTCACTTGAGCAGCAACTTGCTTGTCATTCTTCTTGAAGTTCCCCTTCTTCCCTTTTGCCCTTTTCTTCAAACTAGTGGTCTTGTCAACCATCAACACTTGATGTTTTTCTTGATTTCTACCTTCATCGATTTCAGCATCACGAAGAGCTTGGGAATCGTTTTCGTTATCCCTTGCATATCATAGTTCATCACGAAGTTCTACTAACTTAGTGATGGTGACTAGAGAATTCTGTCAATCACTATCTTATCTAGAAGATTAACTCCCACTTGATTCAAGCGATTGTAGTACCCAGACAATCTGAGCACATGCTCACTAGTTGAGCGATTCTCCTCCATTTTTAGCTATAGAACTTGTTGGAGACTTCATATCTCTCAACTCGGGTATTTGCTTGAAATATTAACTTCAACTACTGGAACATCTCATATGGTCCATGTGTTGGGGAACGCAGTAATTTCAAAAAAATTTCCTACGCACACGCAAGATCATGGTGATGCACAGCAACGAGAGGGGAGAGTGTTGTCTACGTACCAACGCAGACCGACTGCGGAAGCGATCACACAACGTAGAGGAAGTAGTTGTACGTTTTCTTCCTGATCCGACCGATCCAAGCACCGTTACTCCGGCACCTCCGAGTTCTTAGCACACGTTCAGCTCGATGACGTTCCTCGGGCTCCGATCCAGCAAAGCGTCGAGGAAGAGTTTCGTCAGCACGACGGCGTGATGACGATCTTGATGTACTACCGACGCAGGGCTTCGCCTAAGCACTACAACGGTACGATCGAGGTGGAATTTGGTGGCAGGGGGCACCGCACACGGCTAAGGAACGATCTCAAGGATCAAGTTGTGTGTCTATGGGGTGCCCCCTGCCCCCGTATATAAAGGCCAGGGGCAAGGGGGTCGGCCGGCTAGGAGGGAGGCGCGGGGAGGAGTCCCACTCCTACCGGGAGTAGGACTCCTTCCCCCAAATCCTATTCCTAGTAGGACTCTTCGGGAGAAAGAGAAGAGAGGGGGCCGGCCCCTTCTCCTAGTCCTAATAGGACTAGGGAAGGGGGGTTCGGCCGGCTAGCTTGTGGGCTGCCCCTTCTCTCTTTTCCACTAAGGCCCAATAGGCCCATTTGCCTCCCGGGGGGTTCCGGTAACCCTCCCGGTAATCCGGTAAAATCCCGATTTCACCCGGAACACTTCCGGTGCCCAAACATAGGCTTCCAATATATCAATCTTTACGTCTCGACCATTTCGAGACTCCTCGTCATGTCCGTGATCTCATCCGGGACTCCGAACAACCTTCGGTACATCAAAATGCATAAACTCATAATAACTGTCATCGTAACGTTAAGCGTGCGGACCCTACGGTTCGAGAACAATGTAGACATGACCGAGACACGTCTCCGGTCAATAACCAATAGCGGGACCTGGATGCCCATATTGGCTCCTACATATCCTACGAAGATCTTTATCGGTCAGACCGCATAACAACATACGTTGTTCCCTTTGTCATCGGTATGTTACTTGCCCGAGATTCGATCGTCGGTATCCAATACCTAGTTCAATCTCGTTACCGGCAAGTCTCTTTACTCGTTCCGTAATACATCATCTCACAACTAACTTATTAGTTGCAGTGCTTGCAAGGCTTATGTGATGTGCATTACCGAGAGGGCCCAGAGATACCTCTCCGACGATCGGAGCGACAAACCCTAATCTCGAAATACGCCAACCCAACATCTACCATTGGAGACACCTATAGTACTCCTTTATAATCACCTAGTTACGTTGTGACGTTTGGTAGTACCCAAAGTGTTCCTCCGGTAAACGGGAGTTGCATAATCTCATAGTTACAGGAACATGTATAAGTCATGAAGAAAGCAATAGCAACATACTAAACGATCGGGTGCTAAGCTAATGGAATGGGTCATGTCAATCAGATCAGATCATTCTACTAATGATGTGACCTCGTTAATCAAATAACAACTCCTTGTTCATGGTTAGGAAACATAACCATCTTTGATTAACGAGCTAGTCAAGTAGAGGCATACTAGTGACACTCTGTTGGTCTATGTATTCACACATGTATTATGTTTCCGGTTAATACAATTCTAGCATGAATAATAAACATTTATCATGATGTAAGGAAATAAATAATAACTTTATTATTGCCTCTAGGGCATATTTCCTTCACCATGACGTTCAAAACGTCTTTGAAGTCCCGATTCTAAGCCATTAAGCATGGTGCACTTAAACTATCAAGTAGTCATCATATTGAGCTAGCCAAACATTCATAACGTCTGCATCTACTCCTGCAATAGGTCTGTCACCTAGCGGTGCATCAAGGACATAATTCTTCTGTGCAGCAATGAGGATAAACCTCAGATCGCGGATCCAATCCGCATCATTGCTACTAACATCTTTCAACACAATTTTCTCTAGGAACATATCAAAATAAACACAGGGAAGCAACAACGCGAGCTATTGATCTACAACATAATTTGCAAAATACTACCAGGACTAAGTTCATGACAAATTTAAGTTCAATTAATCATATTACTCAAGAACTCCCACTTAGATAGATATCCCTCTAATCCTCTAAGTGATCACGTGATCCAAATCAACTAAACCATAACCGATCATCATGTGAGATGGAGTAGTTTTCAATGGTGAACATCGTTATGTTGATCATATCTACTATATGATTCATGCTCGACCTTTCGGTCTCCGTGTTCCAAGGCCATATCTGCATATGCTAGGCTCGTCAAGTTTAACCTGAGTATTCTGCGTGTGCAAAACTGGCTTGCACCCGTTGTAGATGGACGTAGAGCTTATCACACCCGATCATCACGTGGTGTCTGGGCACGATGAACTTTGGCAACAGTGCATACTCAGGGAGAACACTTCTTAATAATTTAGTGAGAGATCATCTTATAATGCTACCGTCAATCAAAGCAAGATAAGATGCATAAAAGATAAACATCATATGCAATCAAAATATGTGACATGATATGGCCATCATCATCTTGTGCCTTTGATCTCCATCTTCAAAGCATCGTCATGATTTCCATCGTCACCGGCATGACATCATGATCTCCATCATCTTGATCTATATCAATATGTCGTCACATGGTCGTCTCGCCAACTATTGCTCTTGCAACTATTGCTATCGCATAGCGATAAAGTAAAGCAATTATTGGGCGCTTGCATCTTATGCAATAGACAGACAACCATAAGGCTTTTGCCAGTTGCCGATAACTTCAACAAAACATGATCATCTTATACAACAACTTATAACTCATCACGTTTTGACCATATCACATCACAACATGCCCTGCAAAAACAAGTTAGACGTCCTCTACTTTGTTGTTGCAAATTTTACGTGGCTGCTACGGGCTTAGCAAGAACCAATCTTACCTACGCATCAAAACCACAACGATAGTTTGTCAAATAGACTCCGTTTTAACCTTCGCAAGGACCGGGCGTAGCCACACTCGGTTCAACTAAAGTTGGAGAGACAGTCGCCCGCAAGCCATCTATGTGCAAAGCACGTCGAGGGAACCGGTCTCGCGTAAGCGTACGCGTAAGGTTGGTCCGGGTCGTCTCGTCCAACAATACCGCTGAACCAAAGTATGACATGCTGGTAGGCAGTATGACTTGTATCGCCCACAACTCACTTGTGTTCTACTCGTGCAAATAACATCAAACCATAAAACCTAGGCTCTGATACCACTGTTGGGGAACGCAGTAATTTCAAAAAAAATACTACGCACATGCAAGATCATGGTGATGCATAGCAACAAGAGGGAAGAGTGTTGTCTACGTACCAATACAGACCGACTGCGGAAGCGATCACACAACGTAGAGGAAGTAGTCGTACGTCTTCTTCCCGATCCGACCGATCCAAGCACCGTTACTCCGGCACCTCCGAGTTCTTAGCACACGTTCAGCTCGATGACGATCCTCGGGCTTCGATCCAGCAAAGCGTCGAGGAAGAGTTCCGTCAGCACGACGGCGTGGTGACGATCTTGATGTTCTACCGACGCAGGGCTTCGCCTAAGCACTACAACGATATGACCGAGGTGGAATATGGTGGCAGGGGGCACCGCACACGGCTAAGGAACGATCTCAATGATCAACTTGTGTGTCTATGGGGTGCCCCTTGCCCCTGTATATAAAGGATGGAGGAGGAGGAGGCCGGCCAAGGCAAAGGTGCGGCCAGGATAGGGAGTCCTACTAGGACTCCAAGTCCTAGTAGGAGTCCACCAAAAGGGGAGGAAGGGAGAAGGAATAGGAGGAGAAGGAGAGGTGGCCGGCCCCCTTTTCCCTAGTCCAATTCGGACCAAAGGGGAGGGGGGGCGCAGCAGCCTTTTCCTCTTCCCACTAAAGCCCATCAAGGCCCATTACTTCTCCCGTAACTACCCGGTACTCCGAAAAATACCCGAATCACTCGGAACCTTTCCGATGTCCGAATATAGTCGTCCAATATATCGATCTTTACGTCTCGACCATTTCGAGACTCCTCGTCATGTCCCCGATCTCATCCGGGACTCCGAACTCCTTCGGTACATCAAAACTCATAAACTCATAATATAACTGTCATCGAAACCTTAAGCGTGCGGACCCTACGGTTCGAGAACAATGTAGACATGACCGAGACACGTCTCCGGTCAATAACCAATAGCGGGACCTGGATGCCCATATTGGCTCCTACATATTCTACGAAGATCTTTATCGGTCAGACCGCATAACAACATACGTTGTTCCCTTTGTCATCGGTATGTTACTTGCCCGAGATTCGATCGTCGGTATCCAATACCTAGTTCAATCTTGTTACTGGCAAGTCTCTTTACTCGTTCCGTAATACATCATCTAACAACTAACATATTAGTTGCAGTGCTTGCAAGGCTTATGTGATGTGCATTACCGAGAGGGCCCAGAGATACCTCTCCGACAATCGGAGTGACAAATCCTAATCTCGAAATACGCCAACCCAACATCTACCTTTGGAGACACCTGTAATGCTCCTTTATAATCACCCAGTTACGTTGTGACGTTTGGTAGCACCCAAAGTGTTCCTCCGGCAAACGGGAGTTGCATAATCTCATAGTCATAGGAACATGTATAAGTCATGAAGAAAGCAATAGCAACATACTAAACGATCGTGTGCTAAGCTAATGGAATGGGTCATGTCAATCAGATCATTCAACTAATGATGTGACCTCGTTAATCAAATAACAACTCTTTTGTCCATGGTTAGGAAACATAACCATCTTTGATTAACGAGCTAGTCAAGTAGAGGCATACTAGTGACACTCTGTTTGTCTATGTATTCACACATGTATTATGTTTCCGGTTAATACAATTCTAGCATGAATAATAAACATTTATCATGATATAAGGAAATAAATAATAACTTTATTATTGCCTCTAGGGCATATTTCCTTCAGCCACGCCACCCACGGATCTGGGTTGCCCGCCGGGTCGCCGGACATGGTGATGACGACGCGACGGGGCATGAAGCGGTAGAAAGTGGATTCCGGCGCACCCCTACCGGGCGCGCCAAATGTCAGATTTCGGATTCCGGCAGACCCTTGAGGTTCGAACATTGGGGTGTGCGTGGAGATTTCACCTCCTACCTACCCGCACCCCTCCGCCACGCTAGGATCAAACTATCGAAAGAACAACACAAGAGACACAGGGTTTATACTGGTTCGGGCCACCGTTGTGGTGTAATACCCTACTCTAGTGTGTGATGTGTGGATTGCCTCTTGGGCTGATGATGATGAACAATAAAAGGAAGAACAGCCTCGCGAGGGTCTGTTCTTGGCTGAGGCGATGAACTGCTGGGAGGAGTTCAGTCACCTCTCTCTCTCTCTCTCTGCTTCCAACCTCTCTACCCCCAGAGACCCCTCGACCCCCCAGCTATGTGGGTGGCTGGCCCTATTTATAGAGGCCCTGGTCCTCTTCCCAAATATCGAGCGGGAAGGGAGCCAACAATGGCGGGCTAATTTGAAGGGAGACAGCAAGTATCAGCTATCCTGACAAAAGTAGTCTTCGCCTGCGCAAAGCTCTGGTGATGACGCCGTCTTGGGCTCCACGGTGACCTCCGTCTCGTAGTCCTCCTGGTCTTGGTCTTGTTGCACCAAAATGGCAACCTTTTCCTGATGCCTCGGTACTCCGCGGCTGCGCTTGCCCCCTTTGCACCAAAGAGGAAAGGAGGACGCTGCGCGGGCTGGCACCCGCCTGGCGCCCTGAGTCGTCATGGCTTGCGTCACGGGCACCTCGTGAGGTACCCCGCCTTGATCTCTCCTCCTCCTCGTGAGCCAGCCTGACGAGGCCGTGCCTGAGGAAGCTCCGCGTCGTCCGCCCCGCGAGGCTTGGCCCCTCGCGAGGGTCTTGAGTTTGTGTTGGTGAAGATGGGCCATGCTGGGCCCCCCTTGGAGCCACGCCGCAGGCCGCAGGCAGGCAAGTCTGGGGACCCCCGTTCCCAGAACGCCGACAGTTACCTTCCATACCAGTGGCCTTGTCTTGAGCTTTTTTCAGATTTTGCTGAGCCAATTCCAAGTCTAACTTGAGTTGCCTCTGCTTCTCTTCGAGTTCGGCAAACTTGGAGATAAGAGTACAAGACTTCTACATGAGGCAAGGGACATATCAATTGATAGGTTCGAAGGCAGTTCATTTCCGAGTGAATAAAACCTAAAGAAGTGGACAACAAGCTGTTCAGACCCCAGTCGACTGCCAGCAGTCGACCGCGGTCTCGGGGACTACACCCAGTGGGTGCACTTGGCGTGCCCCCACCGGTTCTGATCCCACTCGACCGGACCACCGGAGTCGAGTGCAAGGAGTAAAAAAAGAGAGAGAAAGAACAATTGCGCCGTCAAGAAAGAAGAACTCAGACCACAGTCGACTGCCAGCAGTCGACCGCGGTCTCGGGGACTACACCCAGTGGGTGCACTTGGCGTGCCCCCACCGGTTCTGATCCCACTCGCCCAGACCGAGTGGAAGAGCGAAACTACCAAAAACGACAGCAACACCCACTGGGTGCTCTAATTCAACGCGAACAATAGGAGATTGTGCAGAAGAAGATTTTTCGAGAACAAAAACTGTCGGAAAGTCTACTCACCTGGACGTTGGCCCGAAGGGCGGCACTAGCATCGTAAGCAGCCTGACTGCTCTCGTGCACTATCTTCACCCGCTCCATCATCATATCAGCCTGTCGGATGGCTTCCGCAGCCACTTCCGACTGGTTGTCTGGGACGGGGTAGCTGGTGAAAAAATGTGCAGACGACCCAGGTGCGGCTGCTTGAGGCTCCATGGTGTGGAGTTGGATGGTTGAAGGAACCATAGGTGCGGTCGACCGCGTGGGATGCCCACTCGGCAAGGGTGCAGCGAACATCACAGTGGCCCTACCCGCGCCTTCAGCTTGATAGATGGGAGGCATTGCAGTTGGTTCTTGCCGAGCCACCCTGCTAGCTGTTACGTTCTTGCTCTTCCTAGGCTTAGGAGCCACATCTTCGTCGTCGTCCGGAATGATGTTGGGTGGAGCTGCAAGACAGAACATTCGACCCCAAGTGAACCACTCAACCCTAAAAGGATTAAGAATCGAAATCGCAAGAGTTCATACCTGGGTTAGAAGTTACCGCGTCCTCCATTTCCTCGTCCCGGTACTGGTATGAAGAGGTCCCTGATGTAGCAGCACTGCAAAGGCCCGCATTCAATCGGTTACACCCAGTTAATCGAATCCACATAAAGGACAAGTCAGATGGTTACTCGGAGATAGTAGGAACGGTCACTTTGATCCGAGGCAAAGCTTTGGGCGGTTTGGAAGAGATGGCTTTCGGCACTTTCGGCGCTGGAAGCGGCGCGACCTTGGATTGCTTTGGAGGCTTCTCAGTCGGCGTCGGGGAAGACGTCCTGGGGCGCTTCGAGGATTGCCCGATCGACGCAGTCACCAAGTCCCGAGCGCGTGCCAGGTCATGAGTGTGCTTGGACCTCCTCTCCCTGCGAGGAGGCGAGTCGACTTCTTCCTCATCGGTCAATTCATTGCTCTCCTCGTCCTCCTCGGCTTCCGAATGCTCCTCGCCGCTCTCGCCCCCGCTCCCTTCTTCTTCAGCGCCTGGGTCCTGCACTCCGTTGGGCATCGAGTACATTTCAATGAGGGCCTGAAAGAGTAACAATCAAAAGACATTCAGTCGACCACAAACGGGACATCACGTGGTGAATCGGAAAGATACTTGATAAAACAGAAATATACCTGCTCCGGCTGGTGCGAGTTGTCGAATGGAATCACCCTCCTGGATCCCCGAGGGTTGTCTTTGTTGCCGGTGATTCCCCTCAACCAGTTCTCCAAGATATCATTGCTAACCTCCTCCGGGTGGATCCGAGTGGTATCCTCGAGCCCAGAGTACATCCACATCGGATGATCGCGCGCCTAAAGAGGTTGGATGCGTCGACCGAGAAAGACCTCCAGCAGATCCATCCCGGTCACTCCGTCGCAGACAAGCTGGACGACCCGTTCAACCAGCTCCTTGACCTGCGCCTTCTCTTCTGGAACTACCTTCAGGGGAGCAGGCTTCTCCACTCGAGCCAAGGAAAAAGGAGGAAGTCCAGTCGACTAGCCAGGGGTTGGCTGATCCTTGCAGTAAAACCAAGTCGACTGCCAGCCCCGGACCGAGTCAGGAAGGATCATCGCTGGGAAAGTGCTCTTGCTCCTCATCTGGATCCCCAGACCACCGCACATCTGGATCACCCGCGTCCTCTCATCACTCGACTTGGCCTTTTTGACCGACTGGGAACGGCAAGTGAAGATGTGTTTGAAAAGCCCCCAGTGCGGTCGACAACCCAAGAAGTTTTCGCACATGGACACGAAAGCGGCCAGATAGACTATGGTGTTCGGAGTGAAATGGTGGAGCTGAGCCCCAAAGAAGTTCAAAAAACCCGGAAGAAAGAGTGGGGAGGCAGTGAGAATCCGCGATCTATGTGGGTTGCGAGGAGGACACACTCACCCTCTCTAGGCTGCGGCTCAGTTTCGTCCCCCGAGAGCCGAGCCGACTTGTGAGGGATCAATCCCCCCTCCACTAGGTCCTCGAGGTCGTCCTGCGTGTTTGCCGAGCGGATCCAGTCGCCCTGGATCCAGCCCGCCGGCAGGCCGGACCTTGAAGAGGATCCGCCCCGACTGGTCCGCTTGCCCTTCGCCTTCGCGGTCGCCTTCTTCGCGCGTTCCAGCGCCGCCGTCTTATCCTTCCCCATGGTGGCGGATCGAGCTCGAGCGGAGGTCCGGCGACGAGGCGGAAGCGAGAGTGGCATAGGGATCGGGAGAAAGAGAAGAGAGAATGGGAGCGTGCGGAGCAGAGGCCTGGCTCGAGACCTTTTATAAGGCCTTCCACCGAGTGGCTGACTGGTGGACCCAAGTGATCTAAACAAATCCCAAAACAGTCGTGCGCGCAGTACGTGGCGAAAAAGGTGGTGCGGGGATCGAGGAGACTTGCCTAATCCGTCCCGATAACCTCGGTTCCTCCCGTCTAGCGCACTTCCCAAAATTTGAATCCCGCGAGATCCGCGGAGAGCAGAACAACCTGTCAGGCTGAAGACAAACACCCTCTACATCATCATTCGGAATTCTACCATGAAAGTTCACTTGAAAACAACCAAGAATGGACCGAGGCGATTGAGAAAGGAGTCGACGTCATCTCCTCAACTCATTGTTTCAGGACAAGGCATATTCATAGCGCAAAGAGTGGGTCGGAAGTGTTCTCAACCCCTTCCTCACTCAAACCCTAATCCATTCAGGGGCTAATGATGGAGCTATGTACCTAGGGTAGGGTCATGGACCTGTCCAGCATACCCTCCCCAAGGACATCGTTACAAAGAATCAGAAGCAGTCGAAGAGAAATCATCATCCACTCGACCGCAGAGATGCGCTCACTCGACCACCTTGAAGACACTCGACCACCAGAAGATGAGGAACCCTCCACTCTGCAACGGTTAGGACTTAAACCATAGCATTATGAGCATTTATGACATTTTACTGTAGACATTACCAGTAATGCCTTTCCTTTATGAGCATTGAACCCTGAGTAATGGAGGGGAGCTGGGGTCCTGGCGCACTCTATATAAGCCACCCCCCTCCTCTGGGATAAGGGTTCGCACTTTTGTAAACTCACACACACACATATAATCTAGTCGACCGCCTCAGGGCACCGAGACGTAGGGCTGTTACTTCCTCTGAGAAGGGCCTGAACTCGTAAAACTCGTGTGTACAACTACTCCATGGCTAGGATCTTGCCTCCTCATACCTACCCCCCATTCTACTGTCAGTCTTAGATCCACGACAAGATCCGCACTGACGAACTTCACATCTCCTCACTCCAGTTCGTCGTGTTCTTCGTTCAGGGTAATTAAAAGTTACTTTTACTGCCCTCATTGATTCGAATGATTATCTACAAAATCTTCAAAGGTGTTTTTCTTCATATCTTCACACACTAAAACACCTCTCATATCATTTGTTCTTGATTCATTTCTCTAAGCTGCGAATTTCTCTTCAAGATTCCTCAATTGTGCGGATTTCGGATCTGTACAACTCTGGAACCTAGGACTAAGAACGCTTAGTGAAATTCTTCAAGACTTATCTGGTCAAATTCCTCAAACTTTTTCTTTATAAAACCTTCTGAGAACGCATATGACCTCTCCAAATTCCTCGCAACTATACTCTATTCACAGGTACTCATGTCAGCTGCTGAATCACTAGGTTCTCATCAACTTAACTCATTTGCAGTGTTCCTCGAAGAAGAGTTGCATACTTCTTCAGAGAATTCAATTGTTCAAATTCCTCAACTGAAGAAAATGGCTGACGGTAAGAAGCCACAGAAAGGAGGAAAGAGGGCTGAGGTCAACACAGCGTTTGAGATCCCTGATGATATATATGCTGGGTACTGCACACCTCTTGAGGAAGACAAAAATCAGCGCAAGGTGCGCATTCAGAAGATAGAGAGGAGATGGGCTAGAGAGTGAAGAGAGTACAGATATGTCACTCCCAAATACATGAAGAAATTCGCACTCAATCCTCCATGCCCAAGACCTCCATTGGCACCTGGCCAAATAGCTGATCCCACCAGCCTCAAGTGTGATGAGGATTATCCTGATAAATGGGACAAGTGCCAAGCCAAGTTGGCTAAACAAGCCAAAGAAGCTGTGAGGAAATTCAACGAAGACTCTGCTGCCGCTGAGGCCTCTGTCAAGCCTAATAAGGCCATGTCAAAGAAGCCTGCGCACAAGCCAAGTGCTTCACCTTCAGTGGTTTCAAGGCCAAGTTCCTCAGCAATGCCCTCACGGCTAGAATCTTCAAAGCCCTCAAGGCCAACTTCTCATGTTGCTCCTGTTCCTCCCAAATCCTCAGCTCCTCACAAGTCCTCAGCTGCTCCGACAAAGTCCTCTGCACCTGTGCATCTCGCCACATGTCAAAGGACCACTGGCGTATCAATTGCCTCAGGAGCTTCAGCTAGTTCCTCAGCTGCACCAAATTCTTCAACGGGGCCCTCTCTACTGAAGACAAAGGCCACTGCTGGACGAGGTCCTCACCCTAGTCCTCAGAAGAAGTAGGTCGCCTTCCAAGTGCCGTCTGAAGAAGACGAAGCTGATGATGATGAACTTGCTGAAATCATCAGAGATAGGCAAGTCAGGGCCGCTAGAGCCAAGGGAACAGATGTGCCACTACTTTTGGATCCAAAGTTGATCCTCGAATACATTGATGTTTGGCACAAGGACCCCAACACTCCCATGCCTGACTTCAAGCTAACTCCTGGCCAAAGTCACATGCTGACCCACTTCATACAAGAAGAAAAATGGGAATATGAGAAAGCCAGGCAAATTAAGAAAGCGCGGTATAAGAAAGAGTGCTATCTAAAGAAAAACGTTGTCTCTATGACAACTAAAGAACTTGTCACTGTTCAAACTGAAATCAAGAAACTCAGTGATGAATTTGACGCATACCGCGCTGACTGGCTTGGAGCCAAGGTGCGCTTTGTGAAACTTGCGGATAACTTCACCTCAAATGTTGCAGCCCCAACACAACAGGAAGTTCCTCAGGCTGAAGCATCTGCTCGGCCGACTGAAGAACATGCCAGCACCGCTGATGAAAATCGGGCTGCTGAAGAAAATCTGAGTTCCAAGGCTGATGACTGCATACCAGCCGCTGAAGAAATTGGCAGGGCATCCACTAGTGGTGCGCCTGAAGAATATGAAGAAATCAGGGCAACTGCAATAGTTCTGTCTGAAGAAAATCAACCAGATTCATCTGCTCCTCCTACGCCAACACCAACCCCGATCCTTCCATCTGCATCAGATGTGAAGAAAACCAAGGCTGCAGAGCATGCAACAGTGAAGAACAGGAAAGCATCAGCTACTTCAGATTCTTCAGCTCCGAAGAAGATGAAGCCTTTGACCAGCTCATTTGAAGATCCCATTGATGATGTTCCTCTCTCTACCATGCCATCAAAGGACCTTGTCCCTTTCAATGAAGAATATGTGATCCCCAACGGATCTGATGAAGAAACTCCTTCTGCTGTTTCGTCAGAGCAGTTGGATGAAGAAATTAAAGTGGATGAGATCCCTTCAAGACCTGTCATTTCCTCGCCTCTGCCTTAGTTCATTGCTGAAGAGGCTGGCGTTGAAGAAATGGAAGATGAAGATGTGGATGTTGGCTGCTCCACACCAGTGATGAGTGATGAATTCTGGGAAAGTCAGCATCTAAACTCTCAAATGTTCACACCATTGCAGCAAATATCTCAGTCCCCTGCACAAACTGTTCAAATGGGCTCTGAAGAAACTCACCCTACTTCATCAGTACGTGAAGAAATTCCAGCCACTAGTGCTGAAGAAACTTTTGCTGAACATCTGAAGACGCAGACTACCACTGAAAAGGAACCAGAAATTCCTCAGCCTGAAGAACCTATCATTGAGATTCCTGAGGTCGTGATGCAACTCACTGACACTCCTCTACCTAAGCCAAAGGATCCATTCTCCAGGAAGCAAAAATTCAAGGCTAATGATTTCTTCGGCGAGCACGTATTCTTCACAGACTACAACCCTTATGACTCTGCTCGCATTAGAAAGAGGCGTTTCTGGACAACCAGCCAAGCCAATTTCTATTCCTCAGTGCTGTTCAACAAAAACAAAATTTTTTACCATGAGCACATTCCTCACGTGGATATGGAATCTCTACCGTGCTTCATGCCAGTCCTCGATGTTCTTCACGATGCTGGACTGTTAAATTTCTGCTCTGACATCTGTGATTGGAATGAAGAACTGGTTTTTCAATTTTATTCGACGCTGCACATCACAGGAGATTCTGAAGATGTCAATTCATGGGTGTTGAACTAGATGTCTGAGAACACTCACTACACATCACCAGCTACTGAATTGCTTCGTGCCTTACCACTCAGTCCTCCCCTTGAAGAAGCTCGTTGCACTTACAGTGAACCTGAGCTTACAAATCACTACATGCAAGTTCTGATGAAACCTTTGAAGCCAGGTCAGGCCCCACGAACCAAATTCCTCGTGAAGGAATTACTATATGTGCCCAGAACTGTCTATCGCATTCTAACGAGGACAATGAGTCCCATCAAAGGCCACGACTCATCTGATGAGGAAATTGTTGGCATCATGAAGAATCTGGTATTCAATATCGTTCATGGCATTCCTGTCAATTATCACGATTTCTTCATGAGGACTCTGGCAAATGTTGCACTTTCTCCGTTTGAGCTGAAGCCTTATGCACCTTGGATTATGAGATTCCTCAGGACAAGGTCTTCACTCAACTACAAAGCTGATTTTCAGAATCACCTCAGCTACTTGCCCCCGATTGAAGTCCTCAAGCGGACCTATTCCCCAGTTGATGAAAAGGGTAAGGCACCAGCTGTTATAGATGAAGGCATTCGTCCATTGGGTGGACAGTTTCGCAAGGCTGCATTTTATTCCACCAATGATGACTCTGCCACACATGACTCTGCCAATGCACCCAAGTCTACTCCTCAAGCCACTGCTCCTCGTGTGATGACTGATCGTGAGCTTATGCTTAGTCTTCACCAGAAGGTGGATCAAAATCATAAATGGGTTAGGCGTCAGTTTGGTTCATTTCTTCACAACATGACTGCTACGCACAATGCAGTGAAGAAACATCATTACTACCTCCATGAAGTTTACGGTCGCACCTGGGCAATACTGTCACATCTGTATGGTGAAGAAGATCTCACGAAAATGGGTCTCAAGGAAGATTTTGACTGGTCTGCACCTCCACCGAAGAAATTCAAGAAGGTCAAGGTTCCTTCTTTGGTGTCCAGCTCATATTCTTCATCACGCGATACCGACGAGTACGAAGACTTGGACGACACTGCGGTGGGCCCTTCCACGACAAACGACCCAAACAACGCTGGCGCTCCTTCATTAACTTGATATTCTTCAGGGGCGTTAGTCCTCATATTCGATCCTTTTGATCATTTGATGACAACGGGGGAGAATTTTGAGTTAGTCTTCAAGCGGGTCTTTCTATATGGGCATTTTTTGTTAAGTTGCAACTCTCGTTCTTCTGAGACTTTATTGGATCGAGTTGTAAACTTAAACCCGATGGTGCTTTGATACTTTTGATATGTTTTTCTGCATGCTTATTCCTCATATATGCTAATGCACGCATGCTGAATTACATCAGTCATCATATTTTATCATGCATTTCAAATTCTTCATTGATATGTCAAATGCGTGTATGAATTGCAAGATATAGGGGGAGATCTCCATGATTCTACTCATCAAGTGTGCAATGCTTCAAAAGCAAATACCTCACCATGCATATATTCAGGGGGGGTTCTTCTATATCTTGCAATCAAATTCCTCAATATCAGTATTTACACTTCATATGTTTATCCCCGTTGAAAACTTAACCTATATTGTCATCAATCACCAAAAAGGGGGAGATTGTAAGTGCATCTAGTGCCCCTTAGTGATTTTGGTGTATTGAAGACTTATAGGTTAAGGGACTAATGTGTTTGTGAGTGTACACAGGTCTATAAGTCTATGAGAAGTTTGATATTTACAGAGAAAGTCGACCCCTAAAAATGAAGTTCTTTGACTGAAGACTTTGGATTTCTGAAGACTTTCTGAAGACTTTGAAAGTGAAGAAATTGGTGTGACCTTGAAGACATGGTATTCATTCGAGGAACATGAAGCGTGAAGACTTTTGTTTTCGTAGTTTCATTTTCTCTTTCTTGAGTCATAGGAAACACCGTACTGTTAAAGGGGGTCGAGGAAATACTAAGGAAAAAATTTCATGTGATGCTCAACTCAAAATCCTACACCTACCAATCCCTTCGAGTGAAGCCATTGGAAATCTCATACAGTCCAGTCATATTCTTTAGTGACAGAGACGAAGTTCTTCTGGTCTCTGAGGAATTTGTTTTGACTAAGGAGTTAGGAATTCGCCAGTGCGGATTGCCTACACAATGAGGAACATGATAGCATTAAGGATTTCGCCACTCAAAATTCCGACCGTTGCTGTGCTATTCGCCATCTGTCCCAAAATATCTATCCACCTAATGGTCATATCATTGAAGGGCATTTATGTCTTATCATGTCGGGCTGCTCCCTGTGCTATAAATAGCCGCCCCCTACAACCACTAGCGGGTTGGCTGCTCCGAAAAAAACTGACACTTGTCATTTGATAGCATCCCATCCTCCGAGGACTTTGAGCGAAAATCATCAAGTGAGGAAAACCCAAACCCAAATACCTACAAACCCCAAGTGATTGAGCATCACTGAAGAGATTGATCCTGCGTGGATCCGGCGCTTGTTACCTTTGAAGACTGTGCTTCTTTCAGACGGTTAGGCATCATGGTTTAGAGCATCCAAGAGGAATTGTGGTTCGCCGAGTGACCAAGTTTGTGAAGGTTCGGAAGTCACCTGAAGACTTACCACGATTGATTGGGCGAGGTCTGTGTGACCTCAGCTCAAGGGGAATACGGTGAGGACTGAGTGTCCTGAGCTGCGTGTTCAGGACTGGGTGTTCGAGACTGTGTGTCCTCAGGTTTAAATACCTAGCCGCACTAACCAGACGTACAACTGAGACAGCAGTTGGAACTGGTCTCCCAAATCATTGTCTTCACCAAGCTTACTGGTTCTATTTCCTCAACTCTTTAATTTCCTCATAACTGTGTTTGAAGACTTTGACTGAAGATTTTCTCAATTTCCTCAGTTCAATTTCTTCAGTCTGTTTGTCTTCATCCTGTGTTATCATGTGCTTACGCTTTCTGTACTCTGTGCCTGTCTTCATTTCATCATGATGACTATGCTTGTGTTCTGTTATGTTTACTTTTGAGTACTTATTCCGCTGCTAGTAGTTCTTTGCTAAGGAATTTCCTCACCTGCAAATTCCTCAATGAGAAATTCATAAAAATCGCCTATTCACCCTCCTCTAGTTGATATAACGCACTTTCACTTTTATTTTACTTTGCATCTTTATCATAAAAATACCAAAAATATTATCTTATCATATCTATCAAATCTCACTCTCATAAGTGACCGTGTAGAGATTGACAACCCCTTATCGCGTTGGTTGCGAGGATTTATTTGTTTTGTGCTGCGAGAGACTCGCGCATAGCCTACTACTGGATTGATACCTTGGTTCTTAAAAACTGAGGAAAATACTTACGCTATTTTGCTGCATCACCCTTTCCTCTTCAAGGAAAATCAATGAGTGCTCAAGAGGTAGCAGCTATCACCGGTTCCAAAGCAAATCGTGCCTATCGCTAGTTTGTTGTGTTAAGTTGTTTTTTTGGTTAATTTGAAAAAAATATGTATGTAATACAAAAAAGTTCATAAATTTAAAAAAGTACATAAAATTGGCAAAATAGTTCAAAAGTTAAAAAATGTTTGCGTATTCAAAAAATGTTCAATGAAAAAACATTAACAAGATTAAAAAGTAATCATGAATTTGAAAAGTATTCATATTTTTAATAAAAAAAAGAAAACATTGTAAAGTATTCATGAATTTGAGAAAATTCACGGATGAAAAAATGTTCATGAATTTTAAAAAAACACGAACGAAAGTGCAAGTGAATGAATAAATTCAAACACAAGTGAACCCCCACCCCCACCCCAAGAAAACCCGGTCCAAAAAAGCCAGAGAAACCAAACTCGATAACCAAAAGGAATCTTTTGAAAATTTCCAAAAAATATGGGAGCAGCTAATCGGGAGGTTACCCCTTATGTGACGAAACTACCGGACACTTTTTCGAGTCATATGTGGCGCGCGCCACAAGGGCGTGCGTTGGATGCTTCTTGCATCGGGATTTTTTTTCCAGGTTTTTTCCTTCTATTTTTAGTTTTTTATTTCTTTTGCTGAAAGAAAAAACTGGCAGGTACGTGAAAGCACACTAGTGCTTCACGGAAGCACAGTTATGCGTCTAACGTGATAGCACAACTGCGCTTTTTTGAAAAGAGTGATGAGCACAGTTGTGCTTGTTGAAAAGTGAAGTACAATAATGCTTTTTCTGAAAAAGGTGAAACACAATTATGCTTTGATGCGAGAAGGACATGCTGCATGGAAGCACAACTTTGTCCCTAAAAAAACATAAAAAAAACATTTAAGTATGGTTTGAAGCACAATTTGGTACATTTTTGAAACACGGGTTACTGCAGTTTAGAGCACATATTTTGTCAGAAAAAAGTTCATCGAAACCTATCGACATGGATCTAATTCTGAAGATCTCGACATAGGAAACACAATGGTGAAAATGGGATTTCAACACACAATTGGAGATAAATCATTAAAAAGGGAATATAAGAAGAAAAATAGCACAAATGAACAACCTCCGATCCGCCACTTGTCACCACCAGAAAAGATGGAGTGAACTTTGCAAAGGTAACCTACTACGGACCTTAGCGCTAACAACTGTACCGTCGGTTCTAATGATATTTTGGACGGTACATGGGACAACTGAGAACTGATGGTTTTCGTCGAAATGCTTTTCTAACTTTTTTTGGTTTTCTTCCTATTATTGAGCTTTTTCTGCTTTTGCACTTCTTTTTTACTTTTTGTTCCCCTTTTTCATTTTTCTGTTCTCTCCTTCCCCCATTTATTCTCTCTCCTTTTACATTGTTATTCATTTTTAAAAACATATTTTTTCTTGAAAATTTGTGATTTTAAAATTTTGTATCTTTAAAATTTTATTAATAATTTATTGATGAGATATTTTTAATTTATGAGCATTTTGTGAATATTTTTTAAAGTTCATGGACACTTTAAAAATTCACGAACACCTGCCATACTCTAATTAATATTTTAAGAATTCAAGAAGAGTTTAATAATTCATGAATATTTTTAAATACTTTAGAAACACATTTTTAGAATTCTCATCACTTTAAAAATTCATGAATATTTCTATGTTTGCGATCTTTATTTAAATTTTAAGACCTTTTTTAATTCTTGTAATTCTCTAAGACCATAAACACTTTTTCCATAAAAAATGGTTGAAGTTAAAAAAAGGTCAAAAATAAAAGAATGAGCTAAAAGGCGCTGAATTGTACAAGAAAACTGGCCAAAAACCTGACGCACCTTACTAGAAATGGTTTTCCTACCATCTAACAAAAGAAGGGGCACGAAGCCAGTATACTGGGGCGGCCCGCCCGCGTGTGGGGGTTCTCATTTTTGGGGATCAGGGATGCCCTACGAAGGCCGACCGCCGGGGCGGAATCCGCTCAGTGTTCATAGAGCAAAATGTAAGGCGTACCTCACATACTTCTTTGGCACCGAGAGCACCAACTATGCAAAAGCGCTTTTGAAAATCATTCACCATCGAAGGAACAAGTTTTTACTTGGTTGGTCATGAGGAATCGATGTTGGACGATGGACCGTCTCGCTAGAAGGGGGCTCCCTCACCCTGCATGTTGCCCTCTTTGTGATTAGGCTCCTGGGTCTATCGATCACCTGTTGGTTCAGTGCTCATTCGCGAGGTACTTCTGGTTTCGCTTGTTGCGTGGTTTCAGGCTTACACAATTTACACCTATGCAGACGATCATGTGAGAGAGTGGTGGTGTTCAATGGAGGAAAGGTTGTCGCGTGCTAGAATGAAGGAGCTAGCTACGATTTTGATTGTGGGGCTACACATAATATGGCTTGAAAGGAATTCTAGGGTTTTTTAGGGTGAGGTTGCGGCGGTGCAAAAGGTTTTAGTAACGGTGGTGGAAGAGCATAAACAGTGACTACTTGCAAGGCAGATTGAGGCATGGTTTAGAGAGGAGTAGCGGAATTGCTAGACAGTGTGTGCTGTTTATTTTTTCTTTGGGTGATCAAGAGGATGTTCTTCTTCACCTAAATCATGTAATTTAACTCTTTCTCTACCTTAATGAAAATGGCAGGCAACTAATATTTTCTGTATATTGAGAAAAATGTTCCATTCCTACAAGAAAACGGCAACAGGTTACATCAATTCCAAAATGATGCTCTACTAGTCCGAGAAAGTTTTTTTAGGTTGCTTACCACATACATCATGTGGTTAGTTTGATAAAGTAGTTTTAGCTAGATCACTAAGACATTAACTTGTGTTGATATCGTGTTTTCATGACAAACAAAACAAAAATCACTCTTTTTTGCGGGTAAAATAATGTATTGCTCAACTCAAAAAGTTCATACAATCAATCGCAGCCAGTTCTGTAGCAACGAAAGGCCCCGAACCGATCCAAGTCATGGTTCTGCCTTCTAAATGAGCAAACTTAGCTAAGCTATCACTAATCTTATTTTGGCCATGACTGATATGAGTAATATATGATTTCCGAAGAGACATAAGGTATCTAATCTCCTTAATAAGTGATGCTTAGATTGATCTATCCACCTCTTTTGCCTGGATCAACTTTCACTGCAATAAGAGACTCCATCTCGATCATGACTGGAAGATCACTTCTCCGTATAGCCAACAAGAGACCCTCCACACATGCACACGGTTCGGCTTCAAGGGATTCACGACATGAGAAAATTTGCCTGCAAGACGAGAAAATGAAAGTACCCTTATCATCTCTCAAGACCATATCGGCACCCGCTGAACCACCATCTGCATATGAGCCGCCAATGCACAGTTTTACTCAGCCAACGTTTGGAGTGCTCCACTTGGGTTGAACGCCTGTTATCGCATGTGGCTTACTAGGACAATTATCATATGTTATGATAGATTTGCCCTTGCTTTGATCAGAAGAGAGATCTGTCCTAATACCAATGAGGGAGTCAAGGTATCTCACCAAGGAACGAGTAGAAGCTTCTATGGGCGGTGATGGTTTATTGTGAACCACCTTGGCAATGATCGCTGTGAGTGCCTCCATCGCAATGACGAGCTCTACAAGAGGGGGTTCTAAGTAACTACACCGGAATATTGGCCATGCAAAGATTGTCAATCTATGCAGACGATGTGGCATTCTTTGTGAGACCATCGGCGCAAGACTTGGTGTTCGTCAGGAGTGCTTTGGAAATCTTTGGTGAAGCATCCGGTCTGAGAGTAAACTACATCAAATCCTCAGCCATACTAATCACCGATGATGCAGAAGATAGAGCTCGAGTGCAGAACCTACTCCAATATAATGTCCCATAGGAGAGTTCCCCTGTCAATACCTCGGGCTCCAGCTGGCCATCAAAAAACTGACCAAAGCCCAATGTCAACCTCTTCTTGATCAAGTGAGGCACTTTATAGCTGCCTGGCAGAGAGGGCTCATGCAGCGACCAGGTCGGCTCATCCTAGTAAAAGTTGTCATCGCAACAAGGCCGGTACACCAACTTCTCGTGATGAAGCCGCCAATTTGGTTGCTCGAGGACATGAATACTTGGATGCGCGCATTTTTCTGGGCTGGCAAAGATCGAGCGCACGGAGGCCAATGCCTTGTGGCTTGGAATGCTATATGCAAACCGCTGCCATTTGGCGGCCTCGGAGTGAAGAACTTGGGGATGCAAGCCCTCGCCTTGAGGGTGCGTTGGGAGTGGTTGAGGCGCACGGATGACCAAAGACCGTGGTAGGGGCTCCAGTATCTGGTGGATGAGGACGCGGGGATGGTGTCCGACAGCTTGGTCAAGATCGAAGTAGGCAAGGGGAACAAGATTCTATTTTGGAGAGATAGATGGATTCACGGTTTTCCAGTTCAAGACATTGCCCCTACTCTGTCCAATGTCGTTGACACTAAAACGAGGAACGCAAGAATGGTAGAGTAGGCTTTGATCGGTGAAAGATAGATTCATGATGTGCCACCGCAAACCTCCATGGGCGCCTTGCTGCAATCTGAGCATCTCAGGCACGCAATCGCTACTTTGCCAAGAGACGAGTTGACAAATGACAAGTTCACCTGGCCTCACGACAAATCAGGAGAATACACTGCAAAATCCACTTACAATTTGCCAAGGCGGGATTCGTGCCCCGATAGCTGAGGCGATTTGGAGGAGTTGGGCACCTCTAAAATGTAAAATCTTCGCTTGGTTGGCCGGACAACATCGGTTGTGGACCTCTGACAGACGTGCACAACACGGCTTGCAGGATGAGACATCCGAGTGCTTCCTATGCTCGCAGGAGGAGGACAACGTAGAGCACATCTTGGTGCAATGTGTTTACGCAAGGGAAGTGTGGCACACTTGCTTCGACACACTACAATTGAACAGTCATGCACCGGGTGCACATGATACTTGGGAGGCTTGGTGATGCACTGCAAGAACAGAATATCAGGGGAAGGATAGGAGGGGGTTTGATTCTCTTGTCACCGGAGTGGCTTGGTCCCTATAGAAGCGGAGGAACGCGAGAGTGTTCAACCGGCCAGAGCAATGCAAAGGACCACGGGATCTAGTTAGCTGGATCTTAGAGGAAATCCTCAAATGGAGGCAAGCGGGTGTGGGAGTAGGAGGACTAGATAGATTTGTGAGACATTGATCTATGTGTAATGGTTGGTGTGGGAGTCCCGGCGGTTGATGTTCGCATCGACTAACGGATTCTTGTAATTATTTTGCTCTCTTCTATAAAAATATGATACGCCATTGATGTATTCTCGAATTTTTTTATTTATGAACCACCTCATTACAGGTGTGCCATGCCTGTCAATGACATCATGAGAAGCATTGAATAATGTTCAGCTTCTGGTAGAGGCTCTAATGTATGTAGAAGCCACTTCTTCTCAGTATCCAGCATCATAGTAATACTTGGGAATGTCCAAACTCCAGCCATTGTATCCCATAGTACTCGTGACAAAGGTGCAGCGACAGAGGGCATGAAAACATCCTCAGATTCATATTGGGCATAGGTCGCTTGTCTCAAGTCCCAGGACGTGCTTATTCCTCCATGTTGGCAGTGAATCAGTAGCGACTCGCCATGCGAAATTGCGCACTATTGGGGGGACATCTGATGACAAGATAAGGTCAAAGTTCTTTGGCGCACCGTCCATATTATTTTTAATATTACTCCATCAAATTCTGTTAACATGTTATTTGGGACATGGTTTAATAGGATTGAGCCCGACTTAGCGAGACATATTCGTGTGGGAGTATGCGCTTTACTGTGGACTATCTGGAATTGCAGAAATGATTTGGTTTTTAACAGAACATCGCGATTTCATTTTATGCAGGTTATCTTTCGAGCTACGGCATTGATCCGTTCGTGGTCGCTACTCACTCCGATGGAGGCCAGGAAGCATTTGGTTACTGGATCTATCCGCTGGGAGATGGTAGCGCGGGATATTTTCAACCGATTTGGATGGCGCTCATGCAATAGGATAGGCAATTAGTTTACCTATCTTACTTTAGCCAGCCGGTTGTGGCGTACCTGTTTTGGCTAGTCTGTGTTTCTAGCCTTTTTGGCTCTGCGTGAGCTTTTGTTTCAGTTGGAGACTTTTGAGACCTTGTTACAACCTTATTTATTTGTTCTATTAAGTTGACCGTATGCATCGTTCTGATGCAGAGGCCGGGGTAACCCCTTTTTGAAAAAAAATCAGTGAAACAAATTTTAGATAGTAGTGAGAAAAATATTCCGGACAACTAAAGCAGAACAAATACTGTCAAAACATATCCATTTTGTGTCTTATTTTGAATGTATCATTATGAAGAACGTAACAGA
Source organism: Triticum monococcum (assembly GCA_034509565.1). Lineage (NCBI taxonomy): Eukaryota > Viridiplantae > Streptophyta > Magnoliopsida > Poales > Poaceae > Triticum > Triticum monococcum. Next base: position 574,034,823 of record CM067843.1, read on the forward strand.
CAGAGCGATAAGATAAAAACATCATGCATACATACAGTTGTAGTACGCACTGAATTGAGGAAGTAGGCACTTTTTTTTTCTCCTTTACTCCCCCCTACAAGGCTACAAGTTGGCAGCAACTGGTACATACGTATTATACATGTATGTTTGTGGCTTGACCAGGTTATTATGGAAGCTTGCCGGCCGGATGCGGATGGTTAGAATTGGGAGAGGAACTGGAGCTGCTTCAGGATGGGGCCGAGCGCCTCCATGAGCTTCTCGCAGGGGTGGTTGTGCACACCCTCGTACGTGGTCACCACGATGGCCGTGTCCTTGGCCAGGCGCTGCACCTGCTTCTTCACGTTGCATGTGGGATGGGTGCACCGGTAGTAGCTCCTTCACGGTCAGTGGTACAAACTCGAAGAGGTAAGTATAGGAAGTGACATGATAGTAAGTGGGTTAATTTGATGTTTTATCACAGTGATGACGTGTGTGTAACGTGGACGAGGCACAAATAATGCATGTCAAACGCATGTCGTGTGTCAATACTCAACATGCAACAATATCTACATCTTATGATCTACTCCCTCTGCTCCAAAATATCTGGCGTTTTGATAGTTTAAATTAAATTGCCAAAACGTCAAATATTTAGAAACAGAGGAAGTACTCTGAAAATAAAATGCACAATTTAGAAGTTAAAACCAATGCATGAGAATACATTAACTGATCCCCGGGGTATGTACATCGTCCAACCGGGCTAACCCCTTTCCATTACTTGTACAACAAAGATACAATGTTCTTTACAAGGAATCTAATAGGAATGCTCGCAGTCAAGACCCTTCCTGCTAGGACACATCATCTTTGTTAAATGTGTACTGAGATCTCCTTCGGAAGTAGTTTGTGTTATGTGCTCGTTTCTTTTATTTTGGGCAGGTCTACAAAACGAAGAGGGCAAGTTGTCACTGAAAGACGTACGGTGTGATTAAGTTGATGAACAGGGCACCGGTGCTGGTGCATGTGGTGAATCTAGAATATCTTATCATGATTGTCATGCTCGCACTGGTGAGTGATATACATGTATATCCTTATAGTTTATTTAGAAGATTTTGTACCTTGATGGCGTTTTCTATTCCTTGACAGACATGTTGCGGATCACCCTTTAGTTGTCCCCATGGTGGTCGCTTGGGCAGCCAGGAACTTATTCTCCTTTGTCGTACCACAACTTCCTTCGGTAAACCCCGCCGTTGGCCAGTGATATTGTGTGCTCTACCAAACTATATCTAGTTTCTTTTGTAAGTGTAAATAAGGAAGTGTTGACAAAAATTCGAGGGGGTCATTATTTTTGTTTGTGTATTTTTGTACATAGGTGAAAATTGTTTTTGAAGGTTATAAGGAGGAACAAGGGGACGAACTGTTGATCGAGCATCGCCGTGAAAGATTGGGCCATCTACACGCACGAATTAACATCTTGCTAGTCCGTGCCATATCAGCACGTAGGCGTCGATGTAATGATCAACCCTCCGTCGCTAGTAAATTTCCACGATAGGGAAATCACAGATAATACACAAGATATGATCGCCCGCAACTCGGGCATTTGTCTGTATATCTCATACTCGGAATAAAACTCAAAATTGATCTTCCAAACATACCTCTTGAATCCTATATACCTAAGAGATTGATCCCCACTAATCTAATTATCTTAACATGCAAGCATGCCACATCACCATACAATTATAGATGGGATAAGTCCCACCATAACATGCAACCATGCATGATAAAGACCCAGCACCACATGCAACCATGCATAGGAAAATAAATATCATTCTATTGTTCAACTTATATTCAATAAATATTTTATCACATATAATAAGTCATATGCATTTTTAATTTTTGTTCATGTGTTGTTAATCTAAAAATTTATATTCCACACAATCTAATCTTATTGAAGTATATTGCAACCAATTCCCGCAGCAACGCGCGGGGCATCATCTAGTTCAATAAGCGTGTCATACAACTGGTCTTTGATCGGCCCATTGAAGAACTGATTCTTGGTCCGCATAATTGACGCACCTGACCATCGTTTCCTCGATGAAATCGAGCCGCATGCATGGTATTATTTTTCACAACCTTTTCATGATCTGACTCCTTAATTGGCTCAGCTTTTGTAGCATCAACAATCGACGGTGTCACACCCGTATCACGAAGAGGGCAAGTTAACACTGAAAGACAGTGGGACTAAGTTGATGAACATGGCACCGTCGCTGGTGCATGTGGTGAATCTAGAAGATCTTATGATGATTTTTTTTCGAAACGGATCTTATGATGATTGCCATGCTCGCACTGGTGAGTGATATACATGTATATTATCATAGTTTATTCACTAAAAGATTTTGTACCTTAATGGCGTTGACTATTCCTTGACAGACATGTTGTGGATCACCCTTTAGTTGTCCCCATGGTGGTCGCTTGGGCAGCCAGGAACTTATTCCCCTTTGTCGTACCACAACTCCCTTCAGTAAACCCGGCTGTTGGCCAATGGTATTGTGTGCTCTACCAAACTATTTCTAGTTTTTTTTTGTAAGTGTAAATAAGGGAGTGTTCACAAAAATTGCGGTGTCAGTATGTTTAAACTCTTTACAATTATACGAAAATGTCTTTTAGATGTCATTTCATAAATCTATGAATTTCACCGATTAGCTCGATATATAATGTGTTGATTACCTCTGGCTTTAGGTGTCGAAGTAGGCACGTTTGAAAACTTTGTACACCTATGGAAGTTAATATTTTCGTATGGTATCTATTACGAGGTCATTTTCTTGATTGTCATTTTGCTTCTCTTAATTGGTCAATCACCGCTACCTTTATAGCTCGTATGTTTGGGAGCTGGCTTGATGGGATCCCGTGAGCACTAGGATCACTTATTCACATTGGTGTTAGCACCTTGTGTTTGGTTTTGCCATACTGATGTTGGTTTGACAAAAAAGAAGAATGTTCCTAATAATCCTATGTAGGCTATGTTCTTATCTATGATCTTTTTTTTGTAGATGTTGTAGCAAGTGGACCAGCATTAGATAATGATGGAGGGTAGCAACAACTTGAAACCAGTTATCGTATTTTCTTGCATTTTTTATAGGCTTTGGCGTATTCATTAGCGGGCGGCGAGGACTATACATGGTTGTAATTGCAAAAATGCAGAGAGAGAGAGAGAGAGAGAGGGTAGGCGACGGCTGCGGCTAAACATTTTGCAGGTCAACCATATTCAAACAATCAATGCGGGATTGTTGGCGCACCCGAGACTAACCTACAACGGATACGTCATGCGCATCCATGCATGCATGTAAAGTTTACATGCATGGAAGATTCAGTAGTTCGGTAGTGTAGAGCCGAATATGGCTATGCTTAACCAGTTAGACGCATGATCGATGCATGCATGCAAATCTAGGGTGCATGAATATTCATCCTGGCATCGGTGCATGCAATCTAGTGCATATGTGAGTACTTAGACGCAGACACGCGCATGACTATCAGGATTAATAATAGTACAGAGAAACTTAATTGGACGAACCATACCTAGGGTTGGAGCTGTTCTTGACGGCCTTCTGCCCGTACTTCCTCCAGCGGTAGCCGTCGTCCAGGATATCGTTCTCGCTCCTCGTCTGGAACGCGAACCGCGGCTTGCTCGCCTTCTTCTTCCCCGATCTCCCGGCGCTTCCCTTCGCTTTCTCCTTGTTACCACTTCCGCTCCCACCCGCCTCGCCGTCGTTCTCCCCGCTCTGATCCGCCTGCACGGCCTCCTCCTCCTGCTCCGGCGGAGCCACCGGCCCCGTCTGGAACAGGGACGACCAGTCTACGTCCCCCATCGCCGGCTGAAGGGCCAGATCAGGAGGAGTACACGGCCACGGGGGCGGGGTCAGCTGCTGGAGCGCTGCGGCGAGCGGGCTGTGCTGACCGTCCGACGACGAGGCCAGCGGTGACGCGAGTGGCGGCGGTGTCGACGGCGCCGAGAAGTAGGGGAAGGGAGGGAACGTGTGCGCCTCGTCGTCTCCGTGGAGACCATCCATCTCCAAGCTACGCGTGATCTGAAAGGTCGGCTGGGTGAGACTTGGTACATAGTGTGCGTCTTCGATTTATAAAGGTGTAGGGTTTACTGCTCTGCCTTGCAGATGTGCACGTACGTGTGAATATGTGAAAGAGAAGACACTCGATGCGGAGAGGGAGTTGTGCAAACGTGCACGCTCAAAGCCGAGAGAGAGAGAGAGAGAGAGAGAAAGAGAGAGAGAGAGAGAGAGCAGTATGAGCATGCAACCATATCCCAACTAACAAAATTGGTTCAACCGCCCCGTCCGTCCCTGTAAAATGCATATGCATGGCGGAAGCTTGCCGAATACTGTCCCCGTAAAAGAAGAGTAGCACCCCAATCGATCCACGTAGTACCCGTAAACTACGTAGTGTAACGAAACGTTGAAAATGACAAGTTCACGACGCTAATCTTTCCGTTTACTTTCGAGCGCACAAGCTTACACTGATTTGTTTTTAGATCCTTACTCTCACCATAGATGTCATGTATAAACTGTCTGTACTGTTCTTCTACTTTGAGTATGCGGGTACACCGGTATTTCCATGGCTCAGTGGTTAGGCATGCAGCCGTGTAATTAACCTGGGCATCCGGCTCTGTTTCACGACTCATGTTGCATAGGTACCGTACCCTTTATTTTTTACGAGGATTGTAATTTCTAGTATTTGTATTTGAAAGGATACGTGCATCCCTAATTGATATTGAGGTTGAAGAGAAATGAAATTCTCTCACAAAAATCTCTGTGTGCTTCATGTAGTCACCGGCGGCGTTGTTATCCTCGATGTACCGGTTAGGTTCTAGATGTGGGATCGGAGCTGGCACCCACTTCGCGTGTGGTCGGGGGAGGGTGTTTGTTTCTTGTCATTGAGATGGATATGATTGTCAACATCAGCAACAATGGTGCTTGAGGAACCCCTTGTTATGCCTTCACGCGGGAACATGGTGACCAGGATGTTATTCCCTACAGGTCCATTGATCTGTCGTTGTTCGCTCGCTCTCTACACATTTTCGATCTCTTTTTTTCCTTTTCTTTTATTTTCTTTTTGTTTTTTTTTACGTTTTTCTCTAGTTTTTTTGTTTGGTTTTCTTATTCCTTCTCTGTTTTTTGTTTTTTTCGTTGTTATACTTCATTTTTCTTTGGTTTCTCTTTGTTTCTTTCATGGTTTTTACCGGTTTGTGTTTCTTTCTCATTTTCCCTCTGTCTTCAGATTTTGTTTCTTTGTTTGTTTTCATTTTTTTTGTTTTCTTTATCGGCTTTCACTATTTTCCATAATTTTTCCATTTATATATTTTTTTTGTATTTTTTGTTTATTAATTTTTTATTTTTATTTGTATCTTTTGGTTTCCATTCTACATTTTTCGTATCTGTCAAGAATTTTTTTCTAATATATGTTTAACATTTTTCAAATACAATTTTTTAGGTCACATTTTTCTATACACATATTTAGCATTTTTTAAAATTCTTGATTGACATTTTTCAAATATAGGATACTTTTTTTAACAAAACGGTAAACACTTTTACACACATTAAAAAATATTCAGATTCTTGATTATTTTTTTCAAATATAGGATTAAAATTTTTCTCTACATATTTAACATTTTTCAAATACTTGATTAGCATTTTTGAAATACAATGTTAATAGTTTTTAGTATGTGATCAACATTTTTCTATATACATTAAGTTTTTCAAATGTTTGATTTACATTTTTAGAATATAATTTTAACATTTTAAAATACAATACAAGATTATTTTTTCTTAATACATGGTCAAATTGTTTTCTATACACATTAGAAAATTGTGAAATGCTTGATTCACATTTTTAGAATACAATTTTAACATTTTTAAATACAAATATACAATACAAGATTATTTTTTCTTAATGCATGGTCAACATTTTTTCTATACACATTAGAAAATTGTGAAATGATTGATTCACATTTTTCAAATACTTATTTTTACATTTTTCAAATTTTTGATTAATTTTTTAAAAATACATGATCATATTTTTTCACACACATTGTATATTTTTTGTATACATTTTCTGTATACATGAGAACATTTAACATTTTTCAAATACTTGGTTAAAATTGTTTAAAAATGTTTTTGTGTTATATTTATTTAGAATACTTGGAAGTATAAAAGAAGTAAAAAATTGAATTCTTGCAAAAAAAGAAGTAAAAAATTGAAAAACGTGAAAATTAACCAAGTAACGAGGCTTCCGTAGGTCTCGCGGTAAGCGAGATAGGGGGCGCTCTCGAAAATCTGGTTTGACGCGAGAAGCTGGCCGCCGGCAGGCCGCGGAGGAGTCGGGAAGTTGGCGGCCGTGGTCCGTGGAGCACTCCCGAAGGGCCCCTGAAGCCAAACCAAACTCCACGCATAACCTTTTCTGACTCATGGGGCCCTCTCCGTCGCCGCCGCAGCCGCCACCGCCGCTTCCGGCGACCGGCCGCCTCCTCGTGCTCTACGCGTCGCAGACCGGCAACGCCATGGACGCCGCCGAACGTGTTGGGCGCGAGGCCGAGCGCGGTGGCTGCCCGGCCGTCGACGTCCTCTCCATGGACAGCTTTGACCCCGTAAGCTCCTAACCCTAGAAAACTCACCCCGCAACCCTTCCATCTGAGGCCATCTGAAACCTTCTTCTTTCTCTGTGCAGAGTTGCTTGCCGGGCGAAAGGTCCGTGGTGTTCGTCGTGTCCACCACGGGGCAGGGCGATCCCCCGGATTCCATGAAGGTAAGGGAAATTGAGAATACATTTTTGTTTGCAAGTTTGTCAATTTTGGTTTGTTAATTGAGCTTTTTTACATTGGGTTTCGCATGTGACAGGGGTTTTGGAGATACCTTCTTAAGAAGGACCTTGGTGCCAGGTGGCTGGAAGGGCTCCGTTTTGCCGTATTTGGGCTCGGCGATTCGGGCTACCAGAAGTACAATGTTAGTCTTCTGATGACAAGGATATTGTAGCTTGCTATTGTGCTTTTTAAGATAATGATGATGTGCCGTAATTTGTTAAAATTATCTGTAGTTCACTGTTTTCGGGGATTTAACTTAATTATGAATAGAAGTAGAACACTCGTTTGCGCCATGTAAGAAACGGATATGAAAAACTGTACATGACGGCTATGTGTTCTGAACTGGCATTTGCTGCATGCTCAACCATGCTCATTTCTCATTGCTACTTTGCTGCATGCTGTATGCTGCATGTTCTAAACAGTAGTAGTAGGTTTTGCCCTTTGTTGCTCATGCATCATGACTTCTGTTTCTTAAAATCTTACTGGCTTCTTGTCTCTGTTTTCCTGCTCACTGTTGCATACACACTGCAGTTACCTGCAAAGAAGATCGATAGAAGGCTTCTACAACTTGGTGCAGAAATAATCATAGAGATAGGCTTGGGAGATGACCAACACCCTTCAGGGTATGATGATATTCATTTGCATGTTTTGGGGAAGTCTAATGTCATATTTTGCTGGTTATCTAAATCTTAAGCATTATTTTTTCATATTGGAAATAAATTTCTCAAAGTCACCTGAGATTATTTTGTTGTATGTCAGATATGAAGGAGCTCTAGATCCTTGGTTGCTGTCTTTGTGGGAATCGCTGAATAAAGCAAATCCGTCACTTCTACCAAGAATAACTGATATCATTAATCCTAATTTGAATTATTTGGGGGATTCAAAGATCGAAGTCATATATTACTCTTGCAATGATACCCCTCCAGATTCCATTGTTTCAGGTGTGAGCTGTCGTCAATCATTCTAATGTTAGCGATAATCTGTAAACAGTTGTATAATGTCTCTTCTAAAGATTATGTCTGTCATTTTTTCATCAGACTCCAAGAAATTAATCAAGAGAGCACGCTTAATGTCCCCTGCTCTGAAGTTCCATAGTGATGGAGAGCCACAATACATGTTAAGGATGGCACGTTCTGTACCCTCTCCAAGTGTTTAACAGTTTATACCCATTTTTATTTTACTTTTATCGCCCATTTATGGTTGGTTATTTCAGGTTCAGATGATCTAGCAGTTCTAAATATTAGCACACATTCATCTCTAGGGAATCTTCTTTAGTTACATATAAAACTATCCCCTTCTTGTGTCATTACTGAATATAATATTTGCTCCTGGGAATAACACTATTTAAAGGGTTTGAACTTACTTGTATAAAGTAGACTTCGTCAGCTATAATTTAATTGGGTATTTTGGAGTTTTAACTCTCCTGAACTTACACTGAATTAGTATTTATGTATGCATAAGACTGGAGTAGATTTCCTGTTGGCTGGCAAGGCACCTTATGCTGGATTTAGCTTATTTGACCATTTATATTTTCAGTGGGCAAGTTTTCACCATAGACAAGCTCTTTTTTGTGGGGAAAAAAGAGTGGACAAAGAGTGGACACTGGACAACAGTCGACCATACACAAATTTTTTCTTTTTTATTACCATAGGAAAGCTCTGATTGCAAAGGCAAGCTCTATAGCACTAGTTGATGCCCTGTTGTTCCGTAGACACTTCAACTGTCCATTCTGCTGCGAGAAGCTTGCCACTAACTGTGCATGCCAAGCTCAAGTTGCAGTTCTATGTCATGAACGTGATGCTCCTTTGCTCAGGAGGTTCGGCTTGCACGGGGAGATATTTTCCATGCTAAAAAAAGTCGAACCTTAATAAACAAGAGTAATGAATAATCTATGGGTGGTAGTATGATAAACAACAGACTGGGGATAGTTATGGTTCATTGTGGGGATGCTCCTCCTGTTCTGTGAGTATATAATAGGTTGTTGATGTAAAAATTGTTGTAATTTAGTCGATCCATCTTTATTCTTTTAGTTCATGTCACTGATGATCCTGCTTACCTTTTTAGGTAACAAATCAGCGTTTGACTAAGGAGGATTATGAGAAAGATGTGCGCCACTTTGAATTTGAAGATCCATCTTCAGTGCGTTCTTTGTTCCATATGATGTTAGCTCACAGTCATCAAGTTAATGTGAAGAGGTTGTAAGATTGTTTATTTTTTGCCATGTTAGGGGATCAGCTATCAAGTTGGCGATGCGTTAGAAATTCTACCAAGTCAGAATCCATCAGCTGTTAATGCTTTCATTGAACGCTGTAACTTGGATCCAGATTGTTACATAACGGTAGGTTGATCTGCTTTGTTTTATCTGGTTGATTTAGTTTCTTGTACCTTTGTGTTTCCTCCGGCACTGACTTAACTTCCTTTAGTATCTCGGTCCATAGTAGTATCTGTCTGTGCGTTGTTTGTTGCAAAATTAAATACAACTGCTTTAACTGGGTCATTGCTTTTGTAGCAAGTTATGGTTTATATTTCCTACATCCTTCTTCTTTCTTTCTCGAATACATGATTATTAAGTTTATCAATAAAGGGGAGAAAACTAGAGATACTTGTGCCTTTTTATATCTTATCAACTAGTCAACCTGTTGCAGTTATTTAGCTAACTAAAAAAGAGACTATTTTGTTTGCCCAGATTAGAGCAAAGGGAGGGGATGAAGTTCCCAACGGTTCACTTCTGAATGGCTCGATGGGTCGCATCAAGTTAAGCACCTTTGTTGCTTTGACAATGGATGTTGCATCAGCTTCCCCTCGTCGGTATTTCTTTGAGGCAAGAACAGCTACCCTGAATGCTTTATCCCATGCACTTCCTTTCTAGCTGTTGATAGCTAATGGATGCCAGTGATATCCTGATTTATATGGCTAATGAGTCATCTTTGATGTTCACACAACTTCAATTTTCTGTTGTAGATCATGAGCCATTTTGCAACAGCTGAACATGAAAAGGAAAGGCTTCAGTATTTTGCTTCTCCTGAAGGTAGAGATGACCTCTACCAGTACAATCAAAAGGAGAGTCGGACTGTTCTAGAAGTAAGTTATGTCTTAACTGGAGATTTTCTATATGCCGTTCTTGCAATACAAAAAATTAGTGTGTGCAAGTTATACCATTTATATGACAATAGGCCATTGCCTTTGGAATTTTTTTCATGGTTGAACCGTGAGATATGGTTTTGTGCTACTTTTAGGTACTGGAGGATTTTCCCTCGGTGCACATGCCTTTTGAATGGCTGGTGCAACTAACTCCTCCATTGAAGAAACGGGCCTTTTCCATATCATCATCGCCATTAGTACATCCAAATCAGATACACTTGACTGTTAGTATTGTATCATGGCTTACTCCTTTCAAGAGGACAAGGCAGGGTCTCTGCTCCACATGGCTGGCAGGTCTCAGTCCAAATGAAGGTATGCATTGTTTCTTTCCTTCTGTTCTTTTCCTGGATGTCACTGCTCCTGCTCCTGCTGTAATAACATTTACTTTCACTTTAACTTAGTACATGTACCCATTCACCCTGAAGAAAAAAAAAACATCGACCTCTCTTAATTGTCACTTTGTTTATGTGCAGAAAATCTTATACCATGCTGGGTACACAAAGGATCCCTGCCTCCTCCCAAGCCATCGATTCCTCTTGTACTTATTGGACCAGGGACAGGATGTGCACCATTTCGAGCATTTGTGGAGGAAAGGGCTGCACAGAGTGCGAGAGAATCAACAGCTCCCATTCTGTTCTTTTTCGGCTGTAGAAATGAAGACAACGATTTTCTATACAAGGACTTCTGGTTGAAGCATGCCCAGGACAAGGGTGTGCTGTCCCTGAAAGAGGGCGGTGGTTTCTTTGTTGCCTTTTCCAGGGATCAGCCTCAAAAGGTCTATGTACAACACAAGATAAAGGAGCAGAGTGCAAGAGTGTGGAACATATTATGCTCTGGGGCTGCAATCTACGTTGCAGGGTCTTCTACCAAAATGCCTGCTGATGTTACAGCTGCACTAGAAGAAGTTATCCGCCAAAAAGGCGGTGAGGCTGCTTCAGGATGGCTCAGGAAACTGGAAAGGGCTGGTAAATTTAACATTGAAACGTGGTCGTGATTTTTCAGTCAAACAGGGCAAGAAAGTATGTGCGAACAATCTATCGTGCTCTGCAGTTATTTATGGGGTAGCAATTCAGCGTAGATCAAAGATTTCAAGAAAGATGTATATCTGCACATAAATACAGATAAACAATCATTTATTCTTCGACAGTAAAAATCACAAGGGAAATCAAACACATCCCCTGTTTCACTGTTGTATCTGTATTCGGGATGATGTAGGTTTGGTTCAAAGATGAAGAGTGGTGACTTAATTTTATGAAGTGGGATGAAAACAAGTGAAATCAGGTGAGAGCAGTAGTTGCTGTATTTGACGTGGTTTTAATTTGTGACACTCTGTTCAATTTGTTGACCTTATGATGTAGGAGTATTATCTAATCTGTACTCAGTGGCCAGTCTTGAATATTTACTATGACGCCCTATGATCAATCAGGATTTCCGTTTGAAGAGTTAAACTTGCAGTATCATTCGAGACAGGCTGAATGCCCGTTTAGCCATATGCATATATGTTTGTCCTTGGTTCTTCTGTCTCTTGTTTTCCTTGGTACATTTCTTACACCTTTAACCTTTTCTTCTCATAATTGCTTTCCTGGCTGTGGCCATGGAATGGGGTGAGATAACCTTGAATAAACCGGTGGCATCTTGATTGTCTGGTTCGTTGGCGAGATCTATTTCAGCTCTACAGACGAGTCTTAGAGCATCTCCAACAGGCGCGCTAAACAGGCGCCGCACCGTAAATAGATACACTTTAGCGCGCGCGCAACCTGGCGGATGGCTCCAGCGGGCGCGTCTGCGCGCAATGGACGCGCGGCAGGAAGCGGTACCCCGCGCGGTGTATTTGCGGCCCCCGCTTCCGCGCGCGGCACACTCGCTCGCTCTGTCTTCTCCCGCTCCAAAGCCCCGCGTGTGCCGGCGCCGGCGACCTGCACCCATGGACGCACGCGCCGGCACCCCGCTCACTCCGTCCTATAGCCGCGCCCTCCCGCCGCGGCAAACCCTAGCCCCGGTGGCGTTGGCCTCGCCTCCGCCGGAGCTCCTCCGACCATCGACCTCGTGCGCGGCCTCTTCATGCCGCCGCGGATGACCTCGGCGGCGGGTGGCGTCGCGCCGGCGCCGGCCCGAGCCGCCGCCCCCTCCTCCTCAAAGCTCCCCAATGCGGCACCGCCAAAGAAGGGCAAGACATCGGCGAAGAAAAACAAGGCGGCGGACGGCTCCGGCACCTCCAAGGCGAGGAGGAAGAAGCTTGCGGGGCGTGCGACGGGCGCGGCGGCTGCCGAAGTGCCGGCGAGCTCACTCGTTGAGCCGGCGGCCGGCGCGCACAACATGTTCGACGAAATGCCTCCAAGGTAAAAAAATTCTAACTTTTCATTTTTTTGTTATTTTTTGAATGCATTCACATATAGATAGCTTATTTGCATTGTGCAAAAAAATTTGTAGTCTCAATGATGATGCATACATGTCCATGATGGGTGTTGGCTCCAACAATTCGCATTGGTCTCAAACCAATGACATGCATTTAGAAAACCATGAGTTCGAGGTGGACGAGGAGGGTGAGGGCATTGTCGACGCACCGAAAGGAAGAGCGGGCAATTACAGCAACGTCGATGACATCTTACTATGCAATACTTGGTTGCAAGTGTCGAGGGATCCATCCGTTGGAGGTGATCAAAGTAGAGATGCTTATTGGCTTCGGATGAAGGAACACTTTGATGTTCTTAACGTGAGTGGAATTGACCGCTCCGGCCGATCACTTAGGTCCCGGTGGTCGACAATCAACTCGGATTGTCAAAGGTGGGCGGTCTGTCAAAAGGCGGTTGACAAGTTGAACCCAAGTGGCACAAATGATGACGATAGAGTAAGTGGCATTTCATACATGTTCATCTACTTGTTGTTGGTGCTAACTTGTTTTGTTTTCATGTAGTACAACATTGCGCAAAACTTGTTCAAAGAAGAGGAGAGGAAAACCAAGAAGGGGAAAATCAAGAAAGGAAGGGTATTTGCTTTGCCTCATTGCTATGAAGTGTTGAAGGATGATGAGAAATGGAAGAAACGTGAAGATTTGGATAATTTGCATTTAAGCAACAAACGAAAGCGAACAATTAAGTTGGATGATGATGATGAGGAGGAGGAGGATGCATCAAGTGATGACGGCAAGAGAAGCCCCACACCCAACTCGGTTTCATACTCGAAGCCAAAGCGACCGGATGGGTGCAAGAAATACAAAACCGAAAAGAAGAAGAGGAAAGGAGATGATGAGCTCAAAAATGCTATGGAAGCAATTGTGAAGGCAAGAAAAGAAGCCAACGAGGTGAGGAAAATGGCAAGGAACCAAGATGCCGCGGCCGAGGAGAGGAGGGTGGCGGCCGAGGAGAGAAAGGTGGCTTTGGAGGAGAGGAAGGTGAGCAATGAGGAGCGTACTAAATTGTTGGAATGGGAGAAGCACTTGTTCTTCTTGGACACATCTAACCTCAATGTGGCGCAAATGGAGTATGTCAATCTAGCCCGTGAAGAAGTCTTGATCCAAAAAAGAGCCATGGTTCGTGCAATGGGTGGTGGTGGCATCGGCGCCATGGGTGACGGTGGCCTCGGCGCCATGGGTGGCGGTGGCTTCGGCGCCATAGGTGGCATGGGTGGCTTGGGTGGCTTTGGAGCTCCCGCCGACGCTATGGCCACCATGGGAGGTATGAGTTTTGCTTCTCTCATGGGAGGCATGGGTGCACCTCCGGCCGCCATGGGCGGAATGTCTTTCGATGTGCCTCCTCGCACACATTCCCATGAAGATGCCGTTGAAGATCTTGCCAACACCGTCGGAGCTTCACGTGATGCGGTGCGCGATAAAGAGAGGGAGGAAAATTCATCTTCGGAGGCGGAAGAATCGTATTCCGAAGATGAGGACGAGGACGAAGACAAGGACAAGGAATGATGTGTCTTTCATTTGTGTATTGAAATTGATTTGCATTTTGAAGTTGGTTGGATGAACTTGTGGGCATGAACTTTTTTTCATCAACTTGTTTGTGTGAAATTTTGTGTTGAAAATGTTCATCATTTTGTGTTGAAAATGCCATATGCAATGCACCGGCGAGTCGAGCGCGCGCTGCATTTCAGCGCGGCTGCTGGAGCGGGCGCTGCGCGCCGCGTCAAACCAGACAATGCGCGCGCGGCAAATCTGTTTCGCGCCGCGCGTCCGACGCCTGTTGGAGATGCTCTTAGGGCCTGCTTGGTACCGCTCTGCTCCACAACTCTGGTAGCGAAGTTGGGGGAGTTGCAGTTCAAAACGACGAAGTTGCAATTTCCCTATTCCAGGATTCCAGGAACAGGGCCTTAGTTGGCGCCTTCCATATTTGAATTCCCATGCTCTGTCTGGTTAAGTTGACGATCAAGAGAAGTTTTTCTTACATCATTGATCGATTTTGAAATGGAGAAATAGCATAGATCGACGATGATGAAAGAAGGGTAAATAAGTACCAGTCTGTTTATTGCATCAACGTGCTAAACTATACAGCAAACAGCCCACACTCCGTACAAGCTGGCGATACTGGCAACGCCATCCAAATACAATAGGCAACAACAACGGAAATGTATGCCAGGATGCAAGATACCATATTACTCATAATATAGGACACAGCAGCATCTGCAGAAGCTACGTAGAACGTAAACGAACGCAGGCATCATCCAAATCCAAATAGCAAAGCACTGAACTGCATGGTGCTTACGAACGAACGGCACAGATCCGGGGGCTTCTTCAGCCGCTGCGGGTCCAGACGACGTGGTCCTGCGGCAGGAAGTGGCACACGGGCGCCTCGCCGGGCTTCACCTTGAGCACCTGGAACGCGACGTGCCTCGGGTTCCAGCCGGCCGTGTCGGCGTGGCACACCGCCACGGCCTCCACCGCCGTGCCGTCCTTGCCGACCATGGACACCGTGTACGCCCTCGTCGCCCGCGTCAGGTGGCACGCGAACACGGCGTACGCGTACGGCTCCGCGTGGCAGGCCACCAGCTGGTCGGCCCCCGCCGCGCGCCTCACGCCGGCCATGGTGTACTCCTGCTCCGGCGACCCCTCCTTCCCGACCACCGTGGAGGCGGCCCTCACGTGGCTGGTCCCCAGGCTGGACGTGGCGAAGTCCACCATGGACTCCAGCGACGTGGCGCACGACTTCTTCTCCCCCTTGGCCGCCGTCGCCTCGCACTCGCGCAGCGTCTGCTTCATCTCCGCCGCCTCGGCGGAGTCCGGCGCCACGGAGAAGCGGCTGAGGATCTCGGGGACCTTCTCCGAGGAGAACGGGATGGCGTCGGCCTCGCTTCTCGGCAGGAACTTCTCGCCGGCGCCCGGGGTGGCCATGAAATGGACCTTCATCTTCTTCCCGGCGTGCAGATCCTTCTCCAGGAAGAAGAGCGCGGCGCTGGGGTCGTCGTGCAGCTGCGTCTCCGTCGCGGCGTAGTTGTACATGAAAGGCGAGACGTTGACGTGGACAGGCTTGCCCCGGGGTTTGCCGCTTGGCTTGCCGTAGCCAGGCCTGACGTTGACGCCGACGCCGCCCTTCCCGACGCCGACCGTGGTGCCGCCTGGCTTACCGTAGCCGGGCTTGACGTTGACTCCGACGCCGCCCTTCCCGACGCCAACGGTGGTGCCGGTGCCACCAGGCTTGCCGTATGCAGGCTTCACGTTAACGCCGACGCCACCTTTCCCGACGCCGACGGTGGTGCCGCCGCCAGGCTTCACGTTCACGCCGACGCCTCCCTTCCCTACTCCGACCGTGGTGCCGCCGGGCTTGCCGTAGCCAGGCTTGACGTTGACGCCCACGCCACCTTTGCCAACGCCGACCGTCGTGCCGCTGGGCTTGCCGCTGCCAGGTTTGACGTTGACGTCCACGCCGCCCTTGCCAACGCCCACGGTTGTGCCCCCGGGCTTGCCGTAGGCAGGCTTGACGTTGACACCCACGCCGCCCTTGCCGACGCCGACCGTAGTCCCGCCGGGCTTGGCGCTGCCAGGCTTGACGTTGACGCCGACGCCACCCTTGCCAACATCAACCGTCGTGCCGCCGGGCATCCCATGACCCGCGTCGACATGGACACCGCCCCAGCCGACGTTCACCGACGTGTCTCCGGCTGTGGAAAGCAGGGAGAACCGGAGAAGGGTCAATGCTTTCCCGTGTACCGAAGCTGTGTTGCTTAAAGTGATAGAGTAGTAAGTATACCTTGATTGTTCAGGAGTTGAGAGAGGGAGCTTGGCATAGGGGTGTTGGGAAGAGCGGACTTCCAGTATTGCTCCGGAGCACGAGCTGCATGGCTTCCTACCGACGCAATCTGCATGCAAATTATATGGTCAGTTTCGACGGAGTATTTGAGATCATCAGCGATTAACACTTTGATGAAAAAAATTGCTCCTCTCATGATGTATACACATAATAGTGTACTGTCACTCTCGAACCTTGATCCCTTTGCTCTATCACGGGACTGGTAGAAACATATATCAGCTTAACAAATCTAGCAAAATCACAGTAGCCTACAGGTTGAACACCTTGTATATGTCACACATAAAGCTTTTGATTTTCACGTAATCGGCTTTTTAGCTCATAGTACTAGCTTAATAGGAACGAGATTGCTAAATCTCAGTCGAGGCATAGCACATAGCACACTATTATTTTGGGTATTCTTCTTCATGTAAACACCATTTTATACTCTTTAAATTAGTATAAATCCCTATGTTGTTCTTTTCCTTTTTTCAGATGTAGAGCACCATATGTTTTGGTTGCTGGTTGCTACTCGAATAAGCATGGAACTATTCCCGCAAAAAAAAAAAGAATAAGCATGGAACTAGCTAGGAAGAACAATAGAGCAGAGCAATATGCCTCCCACAAGAAGTAGAGTAGGAGAAATGAAGAACACAACCACGTCTACATGCAGGTGTGTTGGAGATGATGAATAAATTAGGGACGGAAAACGAAGGGCATGGTAGTGAGGAACTGACCAGTAGAAAGCCAAGGATGCCGGCGGCGACGAGCCTATCCATGGCGGGCACCAATGAGGAAACTGATGACAGCTCGCAAGGCGAGGATGATCTGATCTGCTCACTTGGAACTGCCACAAGAGGAGATGTGTCCTTGTACCGAGCACAAACGTCGATATTTATAGAACCAAGTCAGAGAGTAGATGTAGGTGGTTGCGGGGAATTAATTTGCACAGCTCGATCTATTAACTGCCCCGACGCAAACAATGCACCACTCCTACAGTAGAGTGTAGCAGCTCTCCAGCAGCAATGCATCGCTGAGTCGCCGCCGAGTGCGGGTACGTAAAATACGTAAGTACAGTACGGTGCAGAACTGGCTGTACGCCGGCCATACGTACGTAGCCAGAGTTGCACCTGCCCTGCATACGAAAAACGACGTGGTCGATGGAGTCGATCAACCGTCCCCGCCTCGCGCGCGCGATGGGATTGAATGTCGGTCGCCGTCGTCGCGCCCCATGCCGATACGGCTCCACCGGCAGCGTGGCGCGCGCCTCCACGTCTTCTTCTCCGGCAGCGGACGGTTGCGCGGGCGGCGAGCGTGACTGCGTGGTCGGTCGTTCGCTCGCCGCCTGACCACTTCACACGTGCTAGCCCTAGCCTGCTAGAGAGAGTATGGTAGGATCGAGTATCAGTTTTTCCGATGCCGATTTCCGACCGGAACGCCGAACTGCCGGTCCATGGACCGCACCGGCCCCCATAATGGTCGTCCATCTCCGGTGGTTGCAGGATGCCTGTGTATTGCCCAAAGCACTTATTGAGGGCTGTAGCAGCCATGCTGGCCAATGTACATACGCTGCACGGGGCACGGCACGAGGCTACGAGCTAGGCTACGTTGCCGGGTTGCTGCTCGTCAAGATCGGTGAACAGGGGCAGTGTGGTAGCCGTCCCCATGGGCCATGGCCATGGGGGCTACGAATCCGGTATGCGGGCGTGCTGGTGATACCCCATGACATGCGGGCATCGCGGTCGCAACGTTGAGCGTGGCAAGTCGGAAGGGGCCGGGGGCACTAATGGAGTGTGGAAAATGGTGGCACAGTCGCCCCGTCGCGCTGATAGTTGGGAGTTGGTTGGGGGCAAGCGCGAACTTGACACCGCATGCCCTTTTACGTGCTTCAGGACACCACCTTCCGGCCGCCGGCCGGACCATGTGTTGAAACATGCTTACGGACAAGAGGAAATGACGTCTGTCCAGTCCATTCCAGTACTGCTTTCTGCTATGTTTTAGTACTGCTTTCTTCTAGGTTTTCTCAGTTTTCATACTCCGTAGTACATCGATCGGTTCTACGTACCTAGCATTGCTTCTAGATTTATGGCTTGTCCCTGGTTTCGAAAGGCTTTGTCATCCAGTATAGGCGATACTTCTTTGTTCCTAATTAGTAGTCACGTATGCCAGTGACGCATCGATCGGATGTTTAGCTTGCTGGTCTTTCTGGTGGTAATGGGAATGGCCGATATCGTAAGCATGGCTCTTCTCCGGGGAACTATGTGCGATCTTGACATGTGTATGAACGGAACGTTAAATGTACCGTCATTAATTTAGGGTTCAATCTTTGCCATCCCTATCTTCACCGCTGTCTCCCACTTGTCCTGGTATACTGCCACCAGCCCCGAAAGTGATCAAGGTTCAAGAGGAATTATCTTTATCTCGACACCTTGCTCTTTCTGGTGGTTTGCACTTTGCACCCATCTCCTTCCCCTTCCGTTCGGTGCCACGAGGTGCGTTTTCTTGCCATGTTTTTCCGTACCATACGCAGTGCAGCTCCGCTGAAAGCAGTACCCGAGCTGCTGCACAAGCAAAGAAGATCAGGCAACGGATGGTGATGACGGACGGACGGGTGGCCATTACTGATTTCGTATCGCTGCAGAGCACAGCAGAGTATTAACTTGCACTGCTCCTTCAAAAAGGCCGACACATCTTCAAACCACCCGGGTCCGAGTCTGACGAGAGTGCAGACCGGCGACGTATGAATGCTTGTGATGGCGCCCATAAATTAACAAGGCACCGTTCATGTTTGGTGGATTCCGCCGTACGTAAGTATGGCCGTTTGCAGTGGCGAAGCTAGACGCAGATTACGTCTAGAGCTGTGCTATGTTGAGTGATAAATTTATATGATTTTTTATATTTTACATAAAGAAATTACAAAGGAAATTGTTTCTAGGCCTGGGGCTATAGCCCTAGCTGCCCAGGCCTGTCTCCGCCACTCGCCGTTTGATCCTCGTCGGCTTTGCACGGTCCTCACCGAAACGTGTACGAGTGGAGCTCAAAATGATGGTACGCGCACTTATTTGGCGGGGGCGTCGCAGGGCCTATCTTAAAGGTTCCTGTGCACGGTTGGTCGTTGGGTGTCAACTGGTAGGCGTCACGTACAAAAGTTTAATCGCCACGCGGAGCACCTTTTCAAGCTATTGATGTGGTTCCGTCGCAACATCACATCGTTAGGCTGGTTATAGTGGCAGAGAAAATGTCCAAAGCAAACCTTAAACTTATAGATAAAAGCTTGAACCTGAACTTACGATCTCGGAAATTAGCACATCGAACTCTCTAATCCCGATCTATTTTGAAGCTTGAAGGAACTTCGCTGGTATTCACTGACGTGGCAAGGTCATTAGGACTAATCGGCCGGGCCCATTAGAGCAGTTGCTCGTGCCCTCGCTCTGTTCTGTTTTTTCTTTCTTTTTTCCTTTTTGTTTTCTTTCTTTTTTCCTTTTTGTAATAAAAATAAATATTTTTTAAAATACAAGAACCCATTTATCTTCTATTAGGAGCGACAAAAAATACTAGTGGTTTTATATCCCTGAGCTGTCCTCTATTAGGAGCAGGCAAAAACTACTAGTGATTATATATCCCAGAGTTTGAGAGGACACGAAATCGTGACCGCACACTCGCAGCGACCGGAAGGCTGTGAAGGCTGCTGGTGATTATATATCACGCGTTGTAAATTCAAATCTCGACGCTGCAGTGTGTGGTGAAATAGTTCACGCCTCTTTTTATTGCTGTAACAGCCAATATTTATAGTGGTTGGCGGGAGGAGTTTAGCATCTCCAGATTACAAGTTTCGAATCTAGCGGAGTTTCTCTTTTTTTCAGTATTTTATTACTTCGCCAGTTACGTAAAAGAAAAAAAAACGTCGCATCAGTTGGGCCGGCCCAGTTGCAGTGATCCTCTTTTATAGTATTTTTACTTCGCCTGTTACGAAAAAAAAAGCTTCGCGTCTGTTGGGCCGGCCCATTCACAACCGCAGTCAACAATCCCACGATTTGACCTGCCACGTCCACAATCCCTTTTTGGGAACACTCTCAAGTTTAAAATAGACGGGGATCAGGGAGTCCTATGTGCTGATTTCTGGATTGAAAGTTCATCGTTTGATTTAGCTTTCATCTACAAGTTTAAGGTTTATTTTAGACTTTTTTTAAAAGTAACTTACATAGTAACATAACATATTTCAAAACAAATTTGCTTATGTGAATTTCAGGCCGGTGCACGTATAAATGGGGTACCATGTTAAATGACAAACTGCATCTGGACCGCTCGGTCTAGACAGTTGCAAGCGGTTTGAGTGTCGCATTGAAGATGCCGTAAGGCATTCCAAAAAAACCTTTTTAAGGAAGACGCCCAAAAGTTATCTTAATCTAATAATTATAAAAAATGGCCAGTACAATGAAAAGGCGATTATACTAGTTTCCTTTTCTCCAATTGAATGCAGCCCCAGGAGATTGAAAATTGTACTACGCCAACAATAAATAAATAAAACACTTACAAACCTCCTCGTCATATCAGATTTTAAAAACTGCAATAGGCACTTGCTGCTTGAAATTACGCTGGAGTACCTGCCTCCCGAGGAGCTTCACGGACGAGAGTGCCCTTCGCGCTGTCAGTTTGCCGGCGATGTGCCGAGGGGGCCTCTCGGGGAATCTCCATGCTGTCTGATCTGCCTGAACGACGCACACCCGCTTGACCCGCCTCGGGGGTCCATGATGGGTGGACCGTGGGCGTGCCCGGGCCCACTGTCATGGGGCGGTTTCGGTCGCACCCACGACAACCCTCTCGTGTGTTGCCTCGCCCACGGGTGGGGGGGGGGGGAGGGATGGCCAGGCCACCTGTAAGCGTCTTCGAACCTCGCCAGGCTGGTTCGGTCGCGATAGGATGGACGTGTGATACGTCTTCAATGTATGTATATATTTGTTTACGTGCATGCTATAGTTAAATAATTTTGGCACAAACTTATATCATTTTTATTTGGACTAACCTATTAATTCAATGCCAGAGGCCAGTTTCCGGCTTTTTAGGTCAAAATTTTACGGAGCCAAAAAAATCTAAAAAAATATATCATAAAATCTTTTAAGTTAAAAGACTCCCGTAGCCAAAAGGTGAAGGTGAGGGGCCCACTAGTTGGGCATGCGGCAGGGCCAAGCGCCCCCTGGGGGAGCGTGATGAGGGGGCATGGGGCCCGTGTAAGTCGTTTTGGGCTCTACTTTTACTTCAAGAAAGGTCCTAAAATATTGTTTAAAAATTAGTCCGATGAGAGTTATGGATCTCCGGATATTTTAAAAACGGTGATCCGCCTCAGAAAAGTACCAGAGAGAGAGAGAGAGAGAGAGAGAGTAGATCCAATCTCAGAGGGGCCCTCGCCCTCCGGCAGCCATGGAGGCTAAGGGCCAAAGGGGTAAACCTCTACCCATCAAGGAAAGAGGCCAAGAAGAAGAAGAAGGAGGAGGGGGGGGGGGGGGGCTCTCACCCCCTCTCTTTCGGTGGTGCCGTCATGTCGCCAGGGGAATCACCATCACCGCCATCATCTCCATCAACTCCACTGTCTTCATCAACATCTTCTATTTGTTTGAGCAGATCCCTTTTGTACGATGGTTATTTGGTAATCGTGGTTGGTTTCAGTTGCATATTTTATTTTGTTGTTGTCCTTTGATGCTCATCATATGAGTGCTCACGTATGTGGATCACACCTTAAGGTTAGTTGTATGTTGAGAAAATTATGCATAGACCGGTCGAAGTGACAGATATTACCGTGCCTGAGTGTAGGGATTGATACATATGAGATGATGAGGGACCAAATTATCTTAATGCTATGGTTGAGTATTCCCTTCATAATTCTATCCAATGCAAATGCAATGGTTGGGGTGCGGAAATGTGCGGCCAATAGTTGGCACAGTTCCGACTAACCATCCGTTCATTTTGTGTAGTGCGACTAAAGTTGATCTACATATGGAATACATGGTCAACTTATTTGAAATCAAATGCAAGCAAGGTGTTTAGAATCGTGATTTTGAATTGGATCAGAGTTCCGATGATAGGAGCGCAAATCGTAGAATCTTAACAACCAGAATCACAAAAATGTATATTCTACAAACCAAAATTGTAGAATTCGAGTGGTTAGTTTGGATCGTTAAGTCGTAGAATCGTACAAGAGAATCGCAATTCTGATAATCTTGAATGCAATCAAACTTAGTTATGCACAAGTAATTATCAATTGATATTAGTTCACCTTAAAATCTGATAAGTAGTGCGGTGAAGAAGTCATCTGTGTGTACTTCATTCCGATTAGTTATTTTGTGCAATGCAACTAAAAGATAATACACTCTTGATATAAAAATATATTAAGATCATAGATTAGTTATATAGTAATGTTTAAGTATTTGATATCCTTTGTTGAGAAGATCATACCCGACTTAGGCAGTGGTGTGATCAGGACAGACAACACTCTCGGAGTTTATCCAGATCATGTTCAACATTTTTGAGTAGTGTCCACCACGCGGTTGCACCGCCGCCGCCTACGACCATTGTGCCGCCACCATAGCCACCATCCTTGTCACCGCTCGCCCGCCGGTCACCGCCAACCACTACCGTTTGTTTGTCTGTCGCCGATGTCCGCCCCGCGCCGCCGTGCACCACCAAAGTCCGCAACACCACCACGTGAATGAGAGACGAGGAGCAAACTATGTGAAAACCCTGATTTTAGGGGTAGATTTTCATAGGACCTGCGAAATCATCTTACTCGTGAACCTCCCTGAAATTATATGTACACCCCGTAAAATCAGCTTTAGAGGAAGTTTTTTATGGGACTTGTTGGTGATGCTCTAAGAGCAACTCCAAGCTCCCGCACAAAAACTACAGTTTACACGAAGTTGGGGCAAAAAAGGCCTCCAACAGCTTCCGTAAGCCTGGAATTTTTTGCGGGAACCTGTAAATAAAACCTCCATTGTGTAAGTTTACGAGAAGATGGCCTTTCTATATAATTTTGGCGGATGCATAACCATCTGAAATTTCACTAGCAGAATAACGTAACGCTGAAACACCGCTTGAAGTCACTGTACCACCACTGGAACATTGCCACGCCACAGCCACGACGTCGAGCGGCCTTGCTCTATGGGACCGCCTCCACTGCCTGCCGCGAGGTCGGCCGCCTCCACCGCGCCGCTGCCCCTGCCGCGAGGCCGGCCGCCGCCGCCGCACAGCCCATGTCCGGGAGGTCGCACAACACTGCCTAGCCTGCGCCTCTGGCCACCAGGTCGCGCCGCCGACGCGAGGCTGGCCACCACCGCCTCACAACTTTAGCCGTCGTCGCCACACGGTGTCACTGAATTGCATGCCCCAATGCCTTTTAATGAAAATACGAAAAAAATACAGGAAAAAGTTTTACGGGAACTGAGGGTAAGGAAACTTCCACTAAATTATATGGTCATCCCATAAAATGAAAAGATTTTTACAGAAGCTATTGGGCTCTAACTCTGTATCCAATGCAACATCGCCATGCTAGTTGCTACTTGCTACTAAACATTTATCTCTCTCAAAACAAAAACAAGACATTTAGTTTTCCTTTCTTTCAGAGATACTTCCTCCGTTCGGAATTACTTGTCTCGGAAGTCATTTCCGAGACAAGTAATTCGAAACGGAGGGAGTTAGACATTTAGTCCAGAACAGGAGTACCATGATGTGAGATGTCCGCGGCCCGCCTAAAAATACCATATTCTTGGACAGATGTGGAATTGCGACAAATTTATGTGGGATGCGTGGGCTATCCAACAAACCCCACGTCCAATTCACATCAATCCACATCTCCGCTAGGGAAAAAAAACTATCCAGGTCGCCCACACGCGGCCACGCCATGCAGCGACCATCATGGCGAGTTGGCGACAGGGCGAGGCAACCGGCAGCCGGAGGAGCGCTGGTAGCTCCGCCTCCACGCATCTTCCCACTACGCCGCGGCGGAGAAGGCGTCGCTCCCTCGGAATCCTGCGTGCTCTCGCGGCGATGGAAGAGAGAGTTCCGCCCGTGCCGCCGCTAGCTGCGCCCCCAGGACGAAACACCACGATGGGCTTTAGCAATAGCGATAGCTCATCGTCAAAATGGTTCTTGCGACTTAACATGCAGTCGATTCAGATTGCAATTGAGTTTATCAGCACGGCCAATTATAGCATTAGCAGTATTCCGGATTTTGGTAAAAACAGATCACATACTGTAGATTCCGAGTGTGCAATGTGGAGCCACTCATGGAAACCAATCTGTAACCTTTAGACGGTCATGACCATTCATACTACGAATGCATGCAATTTACAGAAGTTTTGTTTGCACCCTCAATTTCTCGAACCGGCCCGAGGCCCACATTCCAAGGCGCAATACAAGTTAGTAGTCTGCATCTGCATTCCAGCGTCAGACGCTCATGACCATTCACGTTGTAGTGCTCGACAAGCTCCGTTTCGTTTTCTTCCGGGGTGTCCTGGCGCCGGTGTGTTCCACGCTCCGCAAGTTGGCAGGCAGCTCTTCCCGGATCTATTTAAGCAGGGCCATGCGATGCATTTCAGAGCAGTACACTCACGATCATCGTTGAGGCGACGATGGCCGGTCATCGACAATCGCTGGCAGCGGCTGCTCTGAAGCTCCCAGCTCTCCTGCTTCTGTGGATCTTTAGCTTGAACTGTAAGTCCCCGATGCACCTGCGGGCTGCAGCTAACGAGATTTGTTTCGTACAGAGTTATCATGAGAACTTCAAGGAGTTGATGCATGCTGTTACTGTTATCTTTGTAAGGGGGGCATGCCGTCGCGCACTTTGATCCTGCAAACATGACGGAACTGCAGAAACATGTCTCCTTTTTCGATCGCAACAAGGATGGCTTCATCACTCCTGTGGAAACCATCCAAGGTGACTGTGCTTATCCAACAAATTAGGCAAGATCGTTATTTTTTCCCCTTTTGTGAGGAAATTAGGCAAGCTTATTACTTCAGTAGATGTCATGCATATGCACTGTTTTTTCAAATGATGCATCTGAAGCTTCTAATTTTAGATTGAGGTACATGTGAAGAATAATACACCTTTTATTATACTAGTATTGATTTGCTATGTGTGCTTACAACTTCTTTGTACTAACTGTATTACATTTCTTTTAATTAAGTGAAACATTTCCCTTTTTTTTTCTTTTGCCACAATATCAGTCAATATGTTAGGTAACTTTGCCAATGTTCAAAAGTGATTAATTGATCTCAAGCAAAATGCCAAAATTACATGCAAGACCATTTTCTGATAGCTTTCGGAGTAGCAACAAATGATAAAGCTTGTCTACAATTTCACATGGAATCCTACGTATAATAATTTATTTTTTATTTGTATATATTAAACATATCTTTGAGGTTGCAGGGTTTGTTGCAATCGGTTGCGAGTATGCATTTGCTACTGCTGCCTCAGCCTCCATTCATGGTGCCCTTGCTCCTCAAACAACCCCGGTAGCCCATCTGTCTTACACATACAGAAACATGTGGGCCTGCAGATAACTAATTCGGATGTGTTATGATGTCTTATTCAATTCAGGCTGGTACACCACTGCCTCACTTGACAATATACGTGGAGAATATCCACAAAGCTATGCATGGAAGTGATTCGGGTGTATACGATCCTAAAGGAAGGTAGTTAAAATCACTTGCTTTACCTAAGTGCATGTCCGGTTTCATATCTAGTAAAATCAGCCCACGCGTGCTGAAAATTGAAGGAAAAACAGTGGTGGCAGCTCGAATTTCTTTGGTTTTTGCTAATCTGTATGGAGTTTAACTATAGTCAAATTTTATAAAAGTTCATCATCTCATAAACCATATGAAATTACATATATTTGCAATATTTATGGCCATCTGTCAACCCAAAAATAACGAGATGGACCGCTCGCATTGCTCCTCGCGGGAGGCTAAGCGGAACCCTAGCTCCTGCCACCCCGACCGCTTCCTTCTCCTCACAGCATCGACCTCCTCATTTTATGGGGTGTAAATTATTTTATTTGGAACAACACATTTTTTTTAGAAAATAACAATGGTCAAATTGATGCTTTAGAGACCACATGCATCAATGCCTGAAGCTACTTATATTACAAATCAAAGGAATTATACCTCTATACACTAGTAGAAAACAGGGCTATGGTCCAGGCTGGCTCAGCCCATTAGTCCCGGTTCAGTCTAGAACCGGGACTAATGTGAGCATTGGTCCCGGTTCGTGCGGCTAAGGCATTAGTCCCGGTTCACTCGGGCCCTTTAGTCCCGGTTTAAGCCACGAACCGGGACTAAAGGGTGCGATGACCTTTAGTCCCGGTTCGTGCCTCAAACCGGGACTAAAGATTAGACCTTTAGTCCCGGTTTGAGGCACGAACCGGAACTAATGGGGTTGAGACCTTTAGTCCCGGTTCGTGCCACGAACCGGTACTAAAGGTCCCATTTTCAAACTCTACCCCCCCCCCCCCCCCCGTGGATCGCCTTTTCAGTTTTTTAAAAAAATAAAAGAAAATAATAGAAATGTCAAAAAAATAAAAGAAAATAAGTTTCTCATGTGATATGTGGTCTAGTTGTTGGGAAAATTTGCAAATGTGAATTTTGACTTTATTTGCAAAATCTCTCTGAAATTTGTAAAAATGGGCATAACTTTTGCATACTAACTCGGATGAAAAAGTTTTTTATATGAAAAATCATCTACTCGAAAAGTTACATCCAAATCCTCAAAAACCTAATAGAAAAAAGTTACGGGGCTTTTAAGATCTAGAGTGGAAAAAAATTGAAAAATATTTAAACAGTGGGCAAACTGTGGTCAAACAATGGTCAAACTAATTATTCTAGAATATTAGTGTTACTAAATAATTATTTTAGTTATTTCAATTTTGGTCAAATCTGGTCAAACTGTGGTCAAACAATGGTCAAACTAATTATTCAAGAAATATTAGTGTTACTAAATAATTATTGTTTTTTGAAACAATAGTTTCAAACTCAAACAGTGAAATGTGTCACTTCATGCTCAAGCAAAATTCCTGAAGGTTAATAGGATTGACATCTTACTATTGTCAGAAAAACAACAAGTGCAGACTTGGAGCGAGGGAGAATAGAACCCGGAAGTTAAGCGTGCTTGGGCTGGAGTAGTGAGAGGGATGGGTGACCGGTCGGGAAGTTAGATGATTTGGAATGATGAGGGGTGATTAAAGGATAAATTGAGAAGTGATGAGGGGTGGTGATTACAGACTAGAAGTTAAAATAATTCAGAAATTTGAAAATAAAAAAAATCCAAAAAAAATTTCAAATTTTTTTTTCAAAAAAAAATCATAAAATTTCCTTTAGTCCCGGTTGGTGTTACCAACCGGGACTAAAGGTGGAGCTCCACGTGGCCGCACCCTTTAGTCCCGGTTCTGGATTGAACCGGGACTAAAGGGGGGAGGTATTAGTACAGACACTTTAGTCCCGGTTCAGGAACCGGAACTAAAGACCCTTACGAACCGGGACTGTAGGCCCTTTTTCTACCAGTGATATAGCCATGGACTCTTTTAGAAACATATATAGACATGCATAAGTAACGGAAATTGCCTTTGGTGACCGAGCTCACTGGAGGCCTCCAGATTCAAAATTCAAATTTCATCAAAATTCATATTTTTACATTTCAAAAAATTCTGAGAAAAGGTACAGATATAGATGAAGGCATAACACACATGTGTGTAAATTTTCAGGGAAAAACCCATTGAAATGAGGGCTGTGCAAAAAAGACAAATTGTAGTTGTTTAACACATGATACTATTCATCCTCCGAGGCCTTTTTTGTACAGGTCGCATTTCAATGTATTTCATCATGAAATTTTACACACATGTGGGTTACATCCTTACATACATGCATATTTTTTTAGAATTTTTTGAAACATAAAAGTTTGAATTTGACTTTTTGAAAAATAAAAGTCTCCATGGAGCTCGGCCTCCAAAACGCCATTCTCAGTAAGTAACACCTACCGTAGTTTCTTACTTAGATATACATGAGTTGGTTTCGTCAACAAAAAATATGAGTTGGCTTTTGTCATTTGGTTTTATGATATACTTCCCTTTTTATTATGTTACTCTAGTGATGAAATGCTAAAAAAAATTTGTGTGTGTTTTGAATTTGATTCAAGTTCATACATGTTCTAACATCACAAGCTGCAGGTTTCTTCCCCAAAAGTTTGAGGAATTATTCAAAACATATGCAATACTCCGACCAGATGCGTTGACACTTGCAGAGATGCATGCGATGCTCTTTGCTAAACGAGATCTAGACCCGATATCATGGTAAGTTTTTAGTCTACCAATTGTTTGTGAAAATTGCATTCTCGAAGTAGAATATCACATATAAATTTGATTATAGTTTCCTTGGTAATAACTAGGAATTCAGTAAAGGGTACAATGATCGCTTAAGACTCTTTGAAGTTGCCTGAGTCTACATTTTCTCTTATATTCTGCAGGGCGCCACCCGAGATAGAGTGGGGGCTATTATTCACGCTTGCAAGTGATTGGCTTGGATTTCTTCACAAGGACAGTGTTAGAGGTATATACGATGGAAGCGTGTTTACCAAGTTGGAGAAGAAATGGCACCCTTCTCAAAGTGATATATGATGAACTTGATGTAATGTGGGACCCACATACAAGTGACGGAGAAGGCCTAATTCGTCCACACTAGGAGTCCATGTCACTGTAGGCAACCACCCAATTTGAAATACGTATTGTATCTCTAGTTACCGTAGTTAATACCCCCCTCCGTCTCAATATAAGTGTCTCAACTCTAATACTACTTTATATTAAAGTTAGTACAAAGTTGAGGCATTTATTTTGGGATGGAGGGAGTATTAGTTTAGAGTAAGAGTTTGGATATGGAAAGGTTCGTCCTGAAGAAGGTTTTCCTACTATCTCCAAATTCAACTAGAGTTTTTTCTTTTCCTCCAAGTTGTAATTTTCTTTATAAGCCCCCCAGAGTCGATCAATACGATCAGGCAAGTTGAATACATTTTCCTACCGTGTGTTCTCTCTAATGTGCCCCTTGTTATTATTACGCCCTAGGCGCCTATCCAGCCTCGTCCACCAGTTCATCACAACTACTGTTTGAAATATTCCTTACATGCGATATTGTGATGATAATATTTCTCTATGTATTTACGAGTTATTTTTATTGCCTTTGAACATCATCACTAAGATCCTTGAAGAAATTTTAGTTTCTCATATAAATTAGACAATGATAATATTTCTCTATGTATTGACGAATTATTTGTATTGTCTTTGAACATCATCACTAACATTCTTGAAGCAATTTTAGTTTCTCATATAAATTAGACAATAATTTCTTTTAGAATAATTTCAAAGGAATTCACTAAATGGGTGCAATAATCATATAAGGATCTTTGAAGTTGTCCCAGCCTGCATTTTCTCTTATATTTGTAGGGCGCCACCGGGGTAGAGTGGGGGCTAATATTCACGCTGGCAAGTGATAGGCTTGAATTTCTACACAAGGACAGTTTTGTAAGGTATACAAGATGGAAGGTCATTTACCAAGCAGGAGCACCGTGAGATCAGTTGGGCCAAAATAGACTAGGGAGTGTGAGCCAGGGGCCCACACGGCCCACCCAGCGACGAAGGGTCTGGTCGTGCCACATCATTGGGTGGGGCCCAGAGGGCTCCCAGTGGCAGATCTTTGTCCTGGGTTTTTTATATATATCCCCAAACCCTAACTCCAAATATGCATGAATTGTTCATGCCGCCATCCTATTTTTTTTTTCTGATTTGGTACTCCTATGGCAAATAAAAAGGTGACGAGATTCAGATGTCAGCATCCAGAATAAAATCTTATCAAGGATAGATCCAATCTCGAAAGGGGGCTCTTGCCCTTCGGGGGAAATGAGTGCCATGGACCAGGGGAAAACCTTTTCCCACCTATGAGGAGGGCAAGGAAGAATAAGAGGGAGGAGGCCTCTCTTCCCCTCTCTTCCAACAGTGTCAGAGTGTCCCCAGGGAACCATCATGACCGCCATCGTCTCCATTGCGTCCGGCACCATCTCCTCCCTCTGTACGGTGGTCCACACATTCATAAACCTCTGTAATCCCCTCCCCTACTTGAAAAATGGTGTTTCATGCTATAAATTATTATCCAATGATTTTTTGTAGTACTATTATTTCTGAGTAGTTTTCTTTAGTCATGTGGTTTATTTGTGATCTACTTTGATTTATATGATCTATATGCTATCATATGTTGCTATACCTGATGTATGAGAATGTGTGTATGTTGGGTCACACTTTAGGCTTAGCAGTATTTTGAGATGAATATGCAAAGAGGGTTGGAGTGACAGATATTATCGTGCCTGAGTATTAGAGTTGATGGACATGCGATAAAGAGGACCCATAAACCTTAATGCCATGGTTGGGATTACCTTCATGGATATTTAATATTTTCATATGCTTGCTAACGGTTCCAATCATAAGAACATGTTAGCCACCAATTCAAAGAACTCCAGGTCTCCAATCACTTGACGCTCAGGACACTACACTTGCTACTTGTTCTATTACTTTTTCCACCGGCACCAACACCTTTTGTCCCCCCTTAGTTGCAAAATGAAGAATCAATGATCCAGGATCTGATTAGTTTAATCATACTCATGGGAACGAAACCGAAGTACTTGTTGTGAACGGATCTCCATCACGCCACGCTCATGAGTCCACAACCTTCTCTTGGTAGCCGATGAGCACAAGTTGCCACTTCTCCCCTCGTCGGACCTAGGCACCTGGCCGAAAGAGGAGCAGACTCGTCATGCTAAGATCCACTAATGAGCATGGGTAAGCATGTATCTCATGAAATCCTGGTGGATGTGGACCTACTGTGCCATCTTCTTTCGAGTGGCTTTCAGACAATTCAAAAGGTAGTTGAGTGGCGAGAACCACCCCTCCCCCCTCCAGCATGCGGTTATAACATCTATAGTTGGACTTCACACATCTGCCCCCCCTGAACGTCCGCGGATGCACCATGGCATGTTTGCGGACAGCACCAGATGATAACCCACAAGTATAGGGGATCGCAACAGTTTTTGAGGGTAGAGTATTCAATCCAAATTTATTGATTCGACACAAGGGGAGCCAAAGAATATTCACAAGTATTAGTAGCTGAGTTGTCAATTCAACCACACCTGGAAACTTAACATATGTAGCAAGGTATTTAGTAGCAAAGTAATATGATAGTAGTGGTAACGGTAGCAAAAGTAATATTTTTGGGTTTTATAGTGATTGTAACAGTAGCAATGGAAAAGTAAATAAGCGAAGAACAATATATGAAAAGCTCGTAGGCATTGTATCGGTGATGGGTAATTATGTCGGATGCGATCAATCATGCAACAATTATAACATAGGGTGACACAGAAATAGCTCCAGTTCATCAATGTAATGTAGGCATGTATTCGGAATATAGTCATACGTGCTTATGGAAAAGAACTTGCATGACATCTTTTGTCCTACCCTCCCGTGGCAGCGGGGTCCTATTGGAAACTAAGGGATATTAGGGCCTCCTTTTAATAGAGTACCGGACCAAAGCATTAACACACAGTTAATACATGAACTCCTCAAACAACGGTCATCACCGGTAAGTACCCCGATTATTGTCACTTCGGGGTTAACGGATCATAACACATAATAGGTGACTATAGACTTGCAAGATAGGATCAAGAACTCACATATATTCATGAAAACATAATAGGTTCAGATCTGAAATCATGGCACTCGGGCCCTAGTGACAAGCATTAAGCATAGCAAAGTCATAGCAACATCAATCTCAGAACATAGTGGATACTAGGGATCAAACCCTAACAAACTAACTCGATTACATGATAAATCTCATCCAACCCATCACCGTCCAGCAAGCCTACGATGGAATTACTCACGCACGACGGTGAGCATCATGAAATTGATGATGGAGGAAGGTTGATGATGACGATGGCGACGGATTCCCCTCTCCGGAGCCCCGAACGGACTCCAGATCAGCCCTCCCGAGAGAGATTAGGGCTTCGCGGCGGCTCCGTAACGTAAAACGTGATGAATCCTTCTCTCTTATTTTTTTTCTCCCCGAACACGGATATATGGAGTTGGAGTTGAGGTCGGTGGAGCGTCAGGGGGCTCATGAGGCAGGGGGCGCGCCCAGGGGGGTAGGCGCGCCCCCACCCTTGTGGACAGGGTGTGGGCCCCTTGGCATGGATTCTTCTTCCAGTATTTTTATATATTCCACAAATAATCTCTGTTGATTTTCAAGTCATTCCGAGAACTTCTATTTCTGCACAAAAGTAACACCATGGCAATTCTGCTGAAAACAATGTCAGTTCGGGTTAGTTCCATTCAAATCATGCAAGTTAGAGCCCAAAACAAGGGAAAAAGTGTTTGGAAAAGTAGATACGACGGAGACGTATCACCAGACGACACCTCAAAACTCTTGTCGGACAACCACACTCCTCATATCTAAACCCTCAAATCTATGCAAATCCATGTACATCCGACATACAAATAAATATCACAAAGAGAGTTTACTAGTTTCATAATTAAAACATAGTTCATAGTTGAAATACATAGTTCATATATAAAATTTATTTGAGGTGCACAATTCAAACATTAAGCTCCCTGGTTGCCTCATTGGTTTTTACTGTGAGTCCATATATGCTCCACAAGATCATTGAGTAGTTTGCACATGCACCTGTTCATCTTTGAAATATTGGTGCATCTGCAAAAAATCACAATCTGCTTTGCATCTTGATCTAGGATGTGGACTTGTTCGCCTGGTTTCTCAAAAATATGGGTTCAAGCTGCCCCTTCATCCTCGTCCTCGATAATCATAGTGTGCAGAATGACACAACATGTCATCACGTGCCATGAAGTCTCTAAATCCAACATCATTGCAGATCCACGAACTATTTCCCAGCGAGCTTGGAGCACTTTGAATGCCCTCTCCACATCCTTCTTACCTGCTTCTTGCATTACTGCAAAGTGGCTTCATTTGTTGCCATGAGGTCAGATATGGTCTTCAGTAATGCCGCCAATTAAGGATAGATCATAGATACCATCTGCAAGGTAGTAACCCATGTTGTAGTCTTGCCCGTTGATAGTGTAGTTACACGGCGGCACTTCCCTATTTCAAATTCTCTTGAATACGGGAGACCGCTGGAGTACATTCATGTCATTGCGAGAACTAGGCATGCCAAATCCACAAATCCTTCGATGTCATTGCTTCAAGTATGATGGTGGCCTCTTTGGTGTGGCTTTGGTATATTCCGCATGAACCTTTGGAATAGTACTTCCATTGCCAGTGCATGCAATCAATTATACCAAGCATACCAGGAAAGCCTCTTGCCACTCTAATAGCCATTAACTTCCTTTATCTTGCACATTTGGTTCTCTCCAAACACCAGCACCACGACACGGGAAAATCTCATAGTTGTCTTTAGTCATGTGCTCTCCCCCATCCAGACCATCTCACCAATGGCATCGACGGTGGTACCTAGTGCAAGCATCCTCATAGCAACCGTGTGCTTCTGCTTTGCAGAGAACAAGGGTTGTCCGTAATAATCCCTGATACGTCTCCATCATATCTATAATTTTTGATTGTTTCATGCCAATATTATACAACTTTCACATATTTTTGGCAACATTTTATATGATTTATTGGACTAACCTATTGATCCAGTGCCTAGTACCAGTTCCTCTTTGTTGCATGTTTTTTGTTTCACATAATATCCATATCAAACAAAGTCCAAACATCATAAAAATTTATGGAGAATTATTTTGGAATATTTGTGATTTTTGGGATGTGGAATCATCGCAAATGGGGGCCCACAGCCACCACAAGACACCTAGGCACGCCAGGCGGCCTAGGAATGTGGTGGTGGTTTGTGACCTCCTCGTAAGTCGGTTGGAGCTCTACTTCAGGCTCAAGGAAGCTTATATCCGAAAAAATCATGTTAAAATCTCAGCGCAATCGGAGTTACGGATCTCCCGGAATATAAGAAACGGTTTTGGCCAGAAAACAGGAACGCGAAATAGAAGAGAATAGAGAGGGGGATCCAATATCGGAGGGGCTCCCGCCCCTCCACTACCATGGCAACCATGGACTAGAGGGGGAACTCTCCTCCCATCTAGGGGGTAGGCCAAGGAATAAGAACAAGGAGGGGGGCTCTCACCCCTCTCACCCGGTGGCGCCGGAACGCCGTCGGGGCAATATCGACGATGATCTACTCCAACAACTCTATCATCTTCACCAACAACTCCATCACCTTCCCCCATCTATATTCAGCGGTCCACTCTCCCGCAACCCGCTGTACCCTCTACTTGAACATGGTGCTTTATGCTTCATATTATTATCCAATACTATGTTGCCATCCTATGATGTTTGAGTAGATATATTTTGTCCTACGGGTTAATCATGATCTTGGTTGGTATTAGTGTATATTTTATTATGGTGCGGTCCTACAGTGCCCTCCGTCTCTCGCAAACGTGAGGGGTCCCCGTGTAGGATCGAAAGTATGTCTAGAGGGGGGGGGGGGTGATTAGACTACTTGACCAAATAAAAATCTATCATTTTCCTAATTTTAAGTCTTGGCAGATTTTAGCAACTTAGCACAAGTCAAGTAAACAACCTACGGATGCAAGTCTAAGAGTATAGCGGCGGAATGTAAATTATTGCACATGAAGGTAAAGGGAGGAGTTCGGAGGGAGCAAACACAATGTAGACACGGAGATTTTTGGTGTGCTTCCGATAGGTGGTGCTATCATACATCCACATTGATTGAGACTTCAACCCACGAAGGGTAACGGTTGCTTGAGTCCACGGAGGGCTCCACCCATGAAGAGTCCACGAAGTAGCAACCTTGTCTATCCCACCATGGACATCGCCCATGAAGAACTTGCCTCACTTGGGTAGATCTTCATGAAGTAGGTGATCTCCTTGCCCTTACAAACTCCTTGGTTCAACTCCACCATCTTGTCGGAGGATCCCAAGTGACACCTAACCAATCTAGGAGACATCACTCTCCAAAAGGTAATAGTTGGTGTGTTGATGATGAACTCCTTGCTCTTGTGCTTCAAATGACAGTCTCCCCAACACTCAACTCTCTCTCATAGATTTGGATTTGGTGGAAAGATGATTTGAGTGGAAGCAACTTGGAGAAGGCTAGAGATCAAGATTCTTTTGGTTGGAATGAAATATCTTGGTCTCAACACACAAGTAGGTGGTTCTCTCTCGGAAAATGAATGGCAGAAGTGTAGGCACGTTCGGATGGCTCTCTCCACGAGTGGAGGAAGGGTGGAGGGGTGTATATAGCCTCCACAAAAAATCTAACTGTTACACACAATTCACCAAACTCGATGGGACCGGATCATACAACTCGGTCGGACCGATTCAGTTTAAAATATGAACGTTAGGATTTTCTGTGGGACCGACATGTCAACTCAGTGGGACCAATTTCATTAGGGTTAGGGCATAATATAATCTCGGTGAGACTGATTACATGAACTCGGTGAGACCGATTTCTGTAATAGGCAAACAGAGAGTTGGTCAGGCAAACTCGATGGGAGCAATCACTCATTTCGGTGAGACCAAAACGTTACAAAAAGGAAACAGAGAGTTTGTATTGCGAACTCCGTGGGACCGATCGCTCATCTCGGTTGGACCGAAACATTATGAAGGGAAATAGAGAGTTTGCAATACCATCTCGGTGAGACTGAGATCCCTATCGGTGAGACCGAATTGGTTAGGGTTTCTGGCAATGTCTATGTCAAATGAACCCGGTGGCGCCGGATAGATCAAATCGATGGGGCCGAGTTTGACTTTTGATTTGGGACATATGTGGATATGAGAAAGTGGTTGAGGGCTTTTGGAGCATATCACTAAGCATTTTGAGCAAGCAAGCCATTAAGCAACACCTCATCCCCTTTTAATAGTATTGGCTTTTCCTATGGACTCAATGTGATCTTGGATCACTAAAATGAAAATGCAGAGTCTTGAGCTTGAGCCAATATGTGTCCTTAGCATTTTGATGGGTCCACAATCCTAGTCCATGCCATGCCAATCATTGAACTTTCTGAACCGATCATCTAGAAAGAGTATAAGTTCAATGAGCTATATGTTGTTAGGAATTACCAAAACCACCTAGGGATAGTTGCACTTTCAATCCCCCCCTTCTTGGTAATTGATGACAACATATAGATCAAAGCTTCTACAAATGATAATAAGAATGAAATACATCATTGCTTTGAGAAGTATGTGATAAGCAAGAGCTCCCCCTAAATTTATGCATTATTTAAAATTTGCTTTTGAATGCAAATGCACAATCTATTAGTATCATGGGTTACTCTTCCATGTCACACACATCTTGGTGGAGCGCTAAAAATGATAGAGAGTAAAAATATGCATTCATCACCAAGGCGAAGTGAATGATCATATATGAGAGATAAATAATAACATCATTCAAGCGCAAGCATTAATGTAGGATATGATCAAACACATGATCATACAAGTATCTCACACAAATAAACATAAAGAATCCTCCAAGCAAGCACACAAAATAAGTATCAACCAAATAGCAAAGAAGGAAAAAGGAAGTAGAGCTCTCTCTCAAAGCCTATGATCTATACACTCCCCCCCCTTTGGCAACAAGTTACCAAAAAGCTCGAAAATGCATAGTGCTATGCATCTCTCTAGGCTTGATCTTCGGGAGGAGGCGTTGAGAGGACTCCAAGGACGAATGCATCTGTTGATGTTGTTAGAGCTGGTGGAGTGGCAACTGGAGGTGCTACTGATGTTGTGGCCGCAGGTGCTGATGTAGTTGCTCTTGTCTCAGCCACTGGCGCTGCAGCAGATCTCTGCCCTCTTGGCACTCTCTGAAAGGCATCTGTGGTAGCCTGCCCTTTCCTCTCCTCAGCTTCTCCCTGGAGCTGCTCAACTGCTGTCTGCATCTATGTCACCTTCAGATCAAGATCATAAAATCTAGTCACAATAATCCTGTCCAGGCTCTCTTGGCTCTGAGTCAGGGTGGCCAAGCCCTTCTCAATCCTCAAGGGAGCTTGAATTAGATATCCAAGTTGATCTTGCTTAGTTTTGAGAAACACTTTCCATGCTTCTTCAGCACTTGGCATCTTTGCAGCTTTCTCAGCCTTTGCTTTCTCTCTCTTTTCTTGGGCCTCAACAGATGTTGGATCATCAGCATTCATGACAACTGTATTGTCCTCAAATTCAGGCCTCAAGGGAAGATGTTCCTTGTCCAATTGACATGTGACTGTGCCCATCTTGGAGTTGATGAGCATTTGGATGTGTGGAGCATACCCACATGACCTCTTTTGAAATGCAGTTGTTCTATTGATTGTCTCAACAATCAGGCTCATCACTTTGAATTTTTGGGGCACATCAAACAACTACAACAAGTTAATGGAATGGCCTCTAATCATTCTATGATCTCCTGACTTGGGCAATAATGTATGCCTCGAGGTAGTGTTGATGGTGGTCAGGCCAGACAGTAGATAGTACACAGAGCCCATCTTGTGAGTCTCCAAGGCTTTGTCAGGAATCTCCTTATACATATTAGCCATGGAGTTGTGATCCTTCTTCTTCTTGGCATATACATCTATGTCACCCTGTTGCTCTTCAGGGGCATTGATCAGCTTTGCCCACTCAGCAACTGTTGATTGGTACCTAGTACCTTCAAACATCCAGACAATTCTGCCATCAGGATAAAAATGTGTTGTGGAGTAGAATTGCATGATGAGTTCAACATTCCAATTGGTCATCTTCTGACCCACAAACTCGTCCACTCCACATAGCCTGAAGCTCTCATGCACTCCTGGAAAGTGGTCTTCATTTTGTCAATATATTTCCAATCTGACCACTTCATATCACAAATAATTGGCTTCTTATCAAGCAAGATAGTTTCATAGAAGTCTTGCTACTCCTTGGTCTGGAACCTGTAATCCACAACAGTCCTTCTCCTCACAGCATATGGATCAGATTGTCTCCATAGTCTGAGACCTGCATCCTTTTTGATCTTCATGTTTTCTGCCACGGGATGGTTATCATCATGGCCAGGGATCTTTGGCTTGAGCTTCCTAAGCACTTGGGCTTCAACATAATTTTCTTCTTCAACTTCAGTTTTAGGCACTGGGGCCTTGTTCTTTTCAGTAGCTGGAATATTCCTTGTGCTCCTCTTGGGTGCAGTCTTGGGAGCTAGAGCAGAAGCTTTGGGGGTTGTCTTGGGCTTACAAGGGGAAGCCCTGGACTTGATGGCATCCCCCATCAGCTTTTGAGACTTGGGTGCTGGTGCAGCATCCTCTTCCTCTTCTTCCTCATCCTCAGCTGGATCTACCATCATAGAGGATCTCCCAATGACTTTGGCCATAGTCTTCTTGACCCTTTCTTACCTCTTCTTGCCCTCACCAGCCTCTTTTGGTTCAAGAGTGGACTCAATTGTTTCTTGGGTTAAGGCTCTGGCTTTTGACATGGTCACCCTCTTTGCAGGAGCCTTCTTGTGCATACCAGGCTTGGTGGATGCAGCTGAGCCAAACTCCTTCTTGACAACCTTTTTCTTGGAGCTCACTTCCTCCTTAGCAGCCACATAGTCTTCATCTTCAGACTCATAATTTTTCTTCCTCCTCTGCCTAGTAGCAGCCTTAGGCAGGTTGCTAGGAGTACTTATGTTGCCTTCATCATAATTGTAAGAGGGACTAGTGCCCTAACTCAGATTCATCTGCTCTTCTGACTTATTCTGGCTATCACTCTGATTAGACATTCTGGCTAAGCAAACTGACAGCTGACCCTGTGAATAGTTATAGATGAGATAGAGTGGATGAGCATCACAGAGTGCAGAGATTTTGCAAAACAAATGAGTCAAAAACTTAGTTTTAGTTTTCCACAGAAAGCATTTCGGAGCTACCGATTTGTTAAACTCGATGACACCGAAGCAACTTTTGGAGTCTAAACTAGTGAAATCGATCAGACCAAGACACAGTTCGGAGACTCCGAGATTGCCAGGGTTTCACAACGAGTTGAACTCGGTCAGACCGATTTGCCAGTTTTGGTCAGATCGAAACATGCAAGTGCAATGGCCTGAGCCAAATCGGTGAGACCGATTTCCACAACTCGGTCGGTCCGAGATGAGTTCGACGGAAACCTAACCCTAAATTTTCGAATCAAATCTAAACTAAAGGAAGTTTTTGCTGGACAGGAAGATCTCATACGTGGTAAGAAACATGGCATTGACCTTGTGCTTAGAATCGGAGGTAAAAATAATGCACAAGGGGTCGAACTCATACCCTAACTCGGCGTTGAGTTCGCTACGGCAGCAACGGCGGTGTTGAAATCTGTTGACGGCGACGGAGACCAGTGGCGGGAGGTCGCTGGCTACGAGAGGACGATCCGGAGACCTAAGACGGCATAGCAGGACATGCACGGGCTGAGAGGTTTTGGAGGAATTTCCAAAATTTAACCCGTCGGTATTTATATCTTGACCCTATCGGTGTGACCGAGTGGAACAACTCGATGGCACCGAGATGCAGAATCACAAGCGGTTACTGCAACTCAGTGTGACTGAAATGTTCTAATCGGCTGCACCGAGATTGAAGACCTAGATCAACTCAGTGAACTTGGACAGACTGAAAAGGATGAATCGGTTAGACCGAAATGCACAGAGAGGTTTTGGAAGTTTAAGTCTATGATGAATCGGTGACTCCGAGTGCTCCTCACACAGAGGGTTCGAATATGACTTGATCAAACTTTGTGATGTAGCATGAATAGAGTTTGAGACGAGAAAAGCATAGATAGCTATAGGAAGTTCCTAAGCATTCTTGTCCATCCATTTGGCAAAAGGAGAAAAGCCAAACAATCAAAGCAACAAATGGATGTCCTCAAATGAGTAAAATATGCAACCAACATGCTCAGACAATAAAATGGCAAATGAAATATGTGGCAAAGCATGCACAAACACTCTAGCATCTATCAAGCAATTGGCGATGACTAGGTCATCTATATATGAGTATATTGACTTAGGAGTCAAATGAGAACATTTGATCATAGGTCATACTCATCGTTTAAGCACAAGTGGGGTTACCACTTTTACATAAAGCATTGTTGTGTTCACACCATTAGAGTTGCTTTAGCTCAATTTAGAGTAAAGCTCCCCCTAGATGTGATATCCCCCCTAAGAAGGATGAACGAACCTTGGGTTTTCTCGATGATGACTTCATGTAGATGTTGAAGATGTGGATGCTTAATGTTGATGTAGATCATTTAGAGCAATCCATTGGAGTGAGTTGCACTTTCAATACCTACATGGGTTAGTCCCACAAGGAACAAACAAGGATATCACTAGACATTGTGACGCCCGGGTAATCAAGCTACAGTAACCCTCTGGTAATGATGCCACGTCACCTCGATTATTGTTGATAAACTCGCGTTAGTTCAAAACAATTCAAATTCAAATTTAAAATATAGGCAAAGAACAAAAGTTTTCCAATATTAAAACTAAAATGTTCAATAAATAGTAGATAAATCAGAGGCTAGGATAAAATTGTAAACAACATTATTGAAATTTGATAAGTCATTTAAACAACCTCAAGCAGTGGCTGAATACATTATTTAGTAACCTTTTAATTAATCTAAATCTAATGAGGAATGGTATTTCACCCAGACTAGTTTTTGGTGCTAGGATCTAAAGCACTGCAATTTATGAGCTAGCTCCCATATTTTATAAAAATCAATTAGGTGCTAAACATTTTTGAAAAAAAACAGAAAAGGGATAAATAAAAGGAAAATAAATATAACAAAGCAAAGCA
The DNA here is from genome assembly GCA_034509565.1 of Triticum monococcum. Classification (NCBI taxonomy): domain Eukaryota; kingdom Viridiplantae; phylum Streptophyta; class Magnoliopsida; order Poales; family Poaceae; genus Triticum; species Triticum monococcum. Next base: position 574,075,901 of record CM067843.1, read on the forward strand.
AAAGGCCCCCCCCCCCAGCTGGGCCTCGGCCCAGCAGGCTACAGGGCCGCCAGGCCGGCCCAACCGCGCCCGCTACTACTCCCCCCCGGTGCGCCGGAAACCCTAGCGAGCCACCTACTTCCCCACGACCCCCCCTCACTCCTCCCACTCCCCCTCGATCTGGATCGGGGATCCGCCCCCGACGACCGCGCCTCGCGCCCCGACATCGGCGCCCCTCCCCGCAAGCCCGACGCCGTGCCTCCCTGGATCCCGTGGTTGGACCACGTCGCCACGCCGACTGTCGCCGCCGCCTGGACCTCGCCGGATCCCCTCCCGTCTCCGCCGATCGTCCCCGTCTTCCTCCACAACGGCTTCCTCGAGCCTCGCCGCCCCCATGGTCTCTACTCGAACGTGAGGCCCGCCTTTCCTCTTTTCCCTATCTGTCTGGCGTCGCCTCCCGTTCGTCCCCACTTGCTAGCATGAGCCGCTCCGCCCCTGACCTCCCCCTTCGTGGCCGCGCTGTGCGCGCGACGCGCCTGCGCGCCCGTCGCATCCCCGATGGCTGGCCGCGCTTCGCTGCTCGTCGGAGGCCACTAGCTCGCGCCGTGCCTCCCGCCATCTACACCCCCACGTGAACCCCCGCCGCTGATGCGCTGCTCACTGTCGTTGGCCATTGTCGCTCCGCTGCCCTGCCCCGCGCGAACCGCTGCTGCCCAGCTCGCCTGCCATGGCCGCCTCTTTGCCGTGGCCAAGCCCGCTCACGGATGCGGCTTGCCGAGGCCACGACGCCGCGCCCCGCCTCTGTTTCTAGTCGCGCTGGCCGTGCCCAGCTGCTGCGTCAGCCGCCGCCGTTGCGCCCCGCCCCTGGCCGTGTCGTCCGCCCGCGCCTCCTGACTCGCCCCACCTCGGCTCCACCACGCCGGCGCCGCCCCTCTCTTGCTGCCGCTGCCCCCACGCAGGCGCCCCTCCAGCGCTCGCTCGGCCCCCGCCCGGGTCGGGCACCAGCATACCCCCGCGCCCGTAACCGCATCGCCCGGTGCCCGCTGAGGCCCTCTGGCCTATGATAAACGGGGCCCACGCCCATAACGTTTAAAAAATGGAAACTAAAAAAAATAATAATAATAAAATAAATGAATAATAATTTAATTAGTTAATTAATTAACTTAATTAAACTAATTAATCATGATTAGTTAGTCTAGTCAATGACGATCGGGACCCACATGTCAGTTGACCAGTCAACGCCTCTGTTGACTGCTGACGTGATGATGACATCATGCTGACGTCAACGTGCACTGTTTTGGATAATGTTGGATTAAATAATTAAATAAATCCTAAAAATGATTGAAATCTTTTAAGATTAACATAAAATAAACCGTAGCTCAGATGAAAATATTTTCTACATGAAAGTTGCTCAGAACGACGAGACGAATCAGGATACGCAACCCGTTCGTCCACCACGCATCCCTAGCATACCGAACACGCAACTTTCCCCCTCCGGTTCATCTGTCCGAAAACGCGAAACAACGGGAATACTTTCCCGGATGTTTTCCCCCTTCACCGATACCACCTCGTACCGCGTGAGGACACACCTAGCATCACGCTTTGTCATGTCACACATCATCATGCATTTGTTTGCATTATATTTATTGTTTCTTCCCCCTCTTCTCTCGCTAGACACCGAGACCGACGCCGCAGCTACCCAGTACGACTACGGTGTTGACGACCACTCTCTCTTGCCAGAGCAACCAGGCAAGCCCCCCCTTGATCACCAGATATCGCCTACTCTACTCTCTATACTGCTTGCATTAGAGTAGTGTAGCATGTTACTGCTTTCCGTTAATCCTATCCTGATGCATAGCCTGTCATTGTTGCTACAACTGTTGATACCTTACCTGCAATCCTAAATGCTTAGTATAGGATGCTAGTTTATCATCAGTGGCCATACATTCTTGTCCGTCTGCCATGCTATACTACCGGGCCGTGATCACTCGGGAGTTGATCACGGGTGTATACCTATACAAAATATATGATACTTGTGGTGACCAAAGACGGGTCGACTCGTAGGAGTACCCGCGAGTGATTCACGGATTGGGTCCGAAAGGACGTTTGTCCCGACGGCCCTCTGAGTGGATCTTTCTGGCGAAGCAACAGGGTAGGTTGAGACCACCTAGGAGAGAGGTGGGCCTGGCCCTGGTCGGCGTTCGCGGTTATTTCAAGATAACACGTTTAACGAGATCTTGGTATTTGATCTGAGTCTGGCTACTGGCCTATATGCACTAACCATCTACACGGCGACAGTTATGGGCACTCGACATCGTCGTATCAGTCGAGGCCTTCGTGACGTTAGCGACTGAGTGGCGCGTGCCAGATTGGACTGGAATGCCTGCTAGGCTAGGTCTGCTTCCGGCCGCGTTCGCAACGTGCGGGTGTGCAAAGGGTGATGGGCCCAGACCCCTGCGCCATAGGATTCAGACCGGCATGCTGACCTCTCTGTTCTGCCTAGGTAGGGCTGCGACGTGTTGATCATCCGAGGCCGGGCATGACCCAGAAAAGTGTGTTCGGCCAAATGGAATCGAGCGTGTTGGGTTATGTGGTGCACCCCTGCAGGGAATTTAATCTATTCGAATAGCCGTGATCTTTGGTAACAGGACGACTTGGAGTTGTACCTTGACCTTATGACAACTAGAACCGGATACTTAATAAAACACACCCTTCCAAGTGCCAGATACAACCGGTGGTCGCTTTCTCACAGGGCGACGAGGGGAGGATCATCGGTTAGGATTATGCTATGAGATGCTACTTGGTGAACTTACCATCTACTCTCTTCTCCTGCTGCAAGATGGAGGTTACCAGAAGCGTAGTCTTCGATAAGACTAGCTATCCCCCTCTTATTCCGGCATTCTGCAGTTTAGTCCACATATGATACCCCCTTTACCATTTGATACCAATGCATACATTTGTAGTGTAGCTCCTTGCTTGCGAGTACTTTGGATGAGTACTCACGGTTGCTTTTCTCCCCCTTTTCCCCTTTCCTATAACCGATTGTTGCGACCAGACGTTGGAGCCCAGGAGCCAGACGCCACCGTCGACAACGACTACTACTACTCGGGAGGTGCCTACTACTACGTGCAACCCGCTGACGATGACCAGGAGTAGTTTAGGTGGATCCCAAGCAGGAGGCCTGCGCCTCTTTCAATCTATATCTCAGTTTGTGCTAGCCTTCTTAAGGCAAACTTGTTTAACTTATGTCTGTACTCAGATATTGTTGCTTCCGCTGACTTGTCTATGATCGAGCTCTTGTATTCGAGCCCTCGAGGCCCCTGGCTTGTAATATGATGCTTGTATGACTTATTTATGATTTAGAGTTGTGTTGTGATATCTTCCCGTGAGTCCCTGATCTTGATCGTACACATTTGCGTGCATGATTAGTGTACTATTGAATCGGGGGCGTCACAAGTTGGTATCAGAGCCGACTGCGTGTAGGAATCCCCCTTCCACACTCCTTGGCCGAAGTTGAGTCTAGGCATTACAAAAACTTTTACTAACATGGCTGTGTGCCTTACGAGCCCACGTCGCCATCTGGGTGGTATTAGAATCTTTTACTCCTCGATCCTTACTCTGGGATTCCGACTCTCTCCTACTCGGGTTAAATGATTTTACTAAATCTGACTCTAGGTTCTCGTAACTACTTTCTCTCGGAGAGCCCCGTATCACAGATGATCGCATGCTACACTAGAAGATTCCGAAGATACTCTCCGATGTTCTCTTGAGACTTTGTGCCCGCCGCCTTTGCAATTCCCTACCACCGAATTATCCCTATGGATAAATAGATACACCAGCCCTCCTTACTTTTATTCCTAGCTGATCTTGTTATTGCAAGATACCCTGAAAATCTCTCTATTGTTCCGAGAATACTTTGTGCCTACCGCCTTGCAGTTCTTTGCCGCCTGAATGCCCCTATGGATAAATTCTCGCACCTACCGAGTATCCGCTCATCCCCAGTTGTTTATGTGTTTCAATAAGGTCTTCGAAATAGTATTCGATCTTCCGAAAATCCTTAGCAGCTTATTGCCCTTGAAATTCTTGCTTGCTTGCATTATGGTTAATCCCATAAGTCTCGTAATCATTATTGGCATCCCTTGTCATTGTCATTTTGAGTCTTTGATCCAATATGGTTGCGAATGCTTGCAATCCTCAGGATTTATCCTTCCGGCTCAGACATCATTTTAAACATGAGCTGATTCTCGACCAATCGGATTGCCATCGATTGTACCCCTAAGCATACGCAACTTATCCATCCTTAATCAGAGTGTTTGCTTCTGATCCCTTGGTCGGAAACCATAATTCTTTTGCATTTGAGATTTGAATTAGTAAGTTGTTTCTATAGTCTGATCTCCTTGTAATGTTTCTTCCTCTGGCTGAGTACCGATGCTCACATCGGATCCTTTGAGGACCACCAGATCCTTTGTTGGATTTTATCCGATAGCGTCCTTCATATTCAATCCCTTTGGAAGTTCTTTCTCCATTGGCAAATCCTATCCTCTGATTGACCAACCATGCTCTGCTTTTGAGCTTGTGGTATTTACTATTGAAGCTTGTGGTATATGTTTCCACGATACCCTGACGGGTTGAACCTATGCCTTCCTTAATATGTGTGAACTCGAAAGCTTTCACGAGTCATACTCTTCTGGTATTTTGCGAGATAAAATTTCAACACTACAACTTCATCGAACGCGAGAAGTAAATGAAAGGTTATGCATTGGAGAAGTGGGAGTCGACCTTGAACTTTGTGTTCATGCCCATGGACACGATGTAGATCCTACCATGGAAGCTTCTTGTAATAATAACTATTTCCTTGATAAATATCATCTGGTAAGTGTGAATTGATCCTTTGCAACCGTGGTTCCAACATAATTGTTCCCCTTTGATTCTATTTCTCGGACAAGTTAAAGTACTTGCCTTCTGCAGATCAGTACGCCTTCCCAACCTCTATTTTGTTCTACCTTCGAGTATTACCCCCCTCGTATCTCGAGATTATCATGGAACTGCATAACTTCTTATGAGTTCTCCATCAAGTGCTACATTCTCACTGGTTCCAGTTTTTCATGGGCCCTGAGTTATTAAACACTCGAGAACACCGTTAAGTGAATCGATTCCGCACTACGATTCAATAACTCTAAGTAATTTTCGTTGCTTATGATTTAATAACCCTTCAAGTTATTCCTAGCCTGATCGGCTATATCATTATCGTGCAACTTTTTAATTGTGCTATCTGGTCCTTCTTTCCGAAGCACAATTTTCGACGATGAGCTAATCTTACGTTGATCTTCCTCGTCATATCATTTCTCCTTGAACAGCAAACTTGATTTCAAGTTTGTGTCGTACCCATGGTTTTAATAACTTTGCGCTTCATCATTCCGTTGGCTTGATGTCATCGCCGATTGGTTACATCTTCATGAAACCTCTCGACAAATGTGTCGTGATCATCATCAACATTCTGAGGTCTTCCAGGATATCAATTGAATTCTTGATGGGTAATACCATCCTTGCCCCTCGATGATTCGTGTATCATCGACCACTTTATTGCCTTCTGTTCAACACAAACTTGTTTGTGTTTTGTGTCATACCTTGAGTTCTTTGCTATCCAGCATTTGTTCTTCTTTACCTTGGAGTATTACCATCTTTTATGTCAAGAATGTCGTGAGAATTTCACCATCTCCTAAGAATTCTTGATACAGGTAATACTTATCACCATCACCTTTCTTTCTTGGTCCCCGTGTTGGATCTAACCGTGATACCAACAGGTGAACGGTGCTGATTGGATTCTGCCCTTCTAGCAACCCTATTGCCTTGAATTTAATGGTCGAACGTTCATTCTTAGACTATTGATCACTGAATCACCATTCTAACATTTGATCATGCTACCTAAGGCCCTATTTTGGGCACCCTTTTCCACTAATGTTTAATTGTGTATGTTTTTCCTTGAGCATACATCATTATATCATTTGATCCGACAAATCTTATCTCCTTGTTCACATAACTATGGAAATCCATCTTTTTGGATACCTCGTTGTATTATCGCTGAGTCCATCAGCCACCTCCTCATCCTCTCCTTGGCTTAGTGATGAATCCCTTCGTGTATCCAGAGTCTGACCTTTGATTGAAGACCATGCAATGCTATCTCGAAGCATGTCTGTGGTACTATGATTTTCCACCAGAACAATTGAAGCCCAATGCTAACTGTTTCTTGCTAAATTATCGAAACGTCGTTGTATGGGCAATGTCATGAAATTTCTCTCCCCTTACCTAAAGTCTTTTCTACTTTATATCTTGTCATGGATATCTTGCTCTGCTTGTCCTTGGGAAAGATATACCCCTGGATTATGTGTTTAAACACATTTCCCTTTCCATTGTTCTGTTTAACCTGATGATCACATTTTCTTTTCATTGTGTTGTTTCACCTTTCTTGTGATCTATATAATCTAAGCAGTAAAGATTCACTGCCTATATAAACACCTCGGTGTACAATGCCGTCAGCAAGACCCTGTTACTATTGTTGATGACATTCCGGTAGCCGCCGATGGACGAGAACTTTGCCTATTGGTCCACCTCGTTCAACGAGCAGGAAAATGGTTCTCTTCGTCCCTCGCCTTTGGTATCGATGTTGTTGCCGACATAACTGACAAACTATCCTCTGACATGCCTCGCTTACATGATCGTGTAAGACGTCATCACCTTCCTACTTTTAACCCACATGGTGGGCCCATAACCCACAGTTCCACAGGATCAAAACCTGACCCTCCTATACACCCCCTGTTTCCAAAGTTATTCCTCGCGTGTGGCCTCGTATGTAATTCACGGGCCACCTTCCCAGTGATCTATTCCGGTAACAGACACAATACTTAATCTCGTTGCTCTGGACGCCTTTTTCACTTTCTTTCAGGCTTCGAATGATTGCCTACCCGTTTGAAACTTCTCTTGGTACCTTCTTACTTTACTCTCGATATTTTCTTAAGTATCTACTCGAGGGTTACTTTCTACCACATTCCCTGAGTTATCTGCCAGATAGTTGACCTTGAAGGTCCATTCTTCTGAAGTTACCCCTTATCATTATCGTAAGCATGATGGAGATCCCGAAGAAAGGATGACGACCTGATCATGATGACCTGGAGCAGACAAATAAAGACTTCAACGTAATGGATCGACCTCTTCGAGAAGAGCAACCAAGATCGAGAAGACCCGTTAGAATTTCGTAACCAGAAATTTCCCCTTAGTCCCCCTCTTAAATCTCGGGACGAGATTTCTTGTAGTGGAGGAGAATTGTGACGCCCGGGTAATCAAGCTATAGTAACCCTCTTGTAATGATGCCACGTCACCTCGATTATTGTTGATAAACTCGTGTTAGTTCAAAACGATTCTATTCCAATTTAAAATATAGGCAAACAACAAAAGTTTTCCAATATTAAAACTAAAATGTTCAATAAATAGTAGATAAATCAGAGGCTAGGATAAAATTGTAAACAACATTATTGAAATTTGATAAGTCATTTAAACAACCTCAAACAGTGGCTGAATACATTATTTAGTAACCTTTTAATTAATCTAAATCTAATGAGGAATGGTATTTCACCAGACTAGTTTTTGGTGCTAGGATCTAAAGCACTGCAATTTATGAGCTAGCTCCCATATTTTATAAAAATCAATTAGGTGCTAAACATTTAAAAAAACAGAAAAGGGATAAATAAAAGGAAAGTAAATATAACAAAGCAAAGCAAAAGCCCCCCCAGCTGGGCCTTGGCCCAGCAAGCTACAGGGCCACCAGGCCGGCCCAACCGCGCCCGCTACTACTCCTCCCCGGTGCGCCAGAAACCATAGCGAGCCACCCACTTCCCCACGACCCCCTCACTCCTCCCACTCCCCCTCGATCTGGATCGGGGATCCTCCCTCGACGACTGCGCCTCACGCTCCGACAGCGGCGCCCCTCCCCGCAAGCCCGACGCCGTGCCTCCCCGGATCCCGTGGTTGGACCACGTCGCCACGCCGACCGTCGCCGCCGCCTGGACCTCGCCGGATCCCCTCCCCGTCTCCTTCGGTCGTCCCCGTCTTCCTCCACAACGGCTCCCTCGAGCCTCGCCGCCCTCTGGTCTCTACTCGAACATGAGGCCCGCCTCTCCTCTTTTCCTTCTTTGTCCGGCGTCGCCTCCCGTTCGTCCCCGCGCGCTAGCATGGGCTGCTCCGCCCCTGACCTCCCCCTTCGTGGCCGCGCTGTGCGCGCGACGCGCCTGCGCGCCCATCGCATCCCCGACGGCTGGCCGCGCTTCGCTGCTCGTCGGAGGCCGCTAGCTCGCGCAGTGCCTCCCGCCATCTGCGCCCCCATGTGAACCCCCGCCGCTGCTGCGCTGCTCACTGTCGTTGGCCATTACCGCTCCGCTGCCCTGCCCCGCGCGAACCGCTGATGCCTAGCTCGCCTGCCGTGGCCGCCTCTTTGCCGTGGCCAAGCCCGCTCACGGATGCGGCTTGCCGAGGCCACGACGCCGCGCCCCGCCTCTGTTTCTAGTCGCATTGGCCGTGCCTAGCTGCTGCGGCAGCCGCCGTCGTTGTGCCCCGCCCCTGGCCGTGTCGTCCGCCCGCACCGCCTGACTCGCCCCACCTCCCCGCCTCGGCTCCGCCACGCTGGCGCCGCCCCTCTCTTGCTGCCGCTGCCCCCACACCAGCGCCCTGCAGCGCTCGCTCGGCCGCCGCCCGGGTCGGGCGTCAGCATACCCCCGCGCCCGTAACTACATCGCCCGGTGCTCGCTGAGGCCCTCTGGCCTATGATAAACGGGGCTGACGCCCATAACGTTAAAAACATGGAAACTAAAAATAATATTAAAAATAAAATAATTGAATAATAATTTAATTAGTAAATTAATTAACTTAATTAATTTTGATTAATTAAACTAATTAATCATGATTAGTTAGTCTAGTCAATGACGATCGGGACCCACATGTCAGTTGACCAGTCAACGCCTCTATTGACTGCTGACGTCATGCTGACATCATGCTGACGTCAGCATGCGCTGTTTTGGATAATGTTGGATTAAATAATTAAATAAATCCTAAAAATGATTTAAATCTTTTAAGATTAATATAAAATAAACCGTAGCTCAGATGAAAATACTTTCTACATGAAAGTTGCTCAGAACGACGAGACGAATCCGGATATGCAACCCGTTCGTCCGCCACGCATCCCTAGCATACCGAACACGCAACTTTCCCCCTCCGCTTTATCTGTCTGAAAACGCGAAACACCGGGAATACTTTCCCGGATGTTTTCCCCCTTCACCGGTACCACCTCGTACCACGTGAGGGCACACCTAGCATCACGCTTTGTCATGTCATGTATCGTCATGCATTTGTTTGCATTATATTTATTGTTTCTTCCCCCTCTTCTCTTGCTAGACACCGAGACCAACGCCGCAGCTACCCAGTATGACTACGGTGTTGACGACCACTCTCTCTTGCCAGAGCAACCAGGCAAGCCCCCCCCCTTGATCACCAGATATCGCCTACTCTACTCTCTATACTGCTTGCATTAGAGTAGTGTAGCATGTTACTGCTTTCCGTTAATCCTATCCTGATGCATAGCCTGTCATTGTTGCTACAACTGTTGATACGTTACCTGCAATCCTAAATGCTTAGTATAGGATGCTAGTTTATCATCAGTGGCCATACATTCTTGTCCGTCTGCCATGCTATACTATCGGGCCGTGATCACTCGGGAGTTGATCACAGGTATATACCTATACAAAATATATGATACTTGTGGTGACCAAAGACGGGTCGACTCGTAGGAGTACCCGCGAGTGATTCACAGATTGGGTCCGAAAGGAAGTTTGTCCCAACGGCCCTCCGAGTGGATCTTTGTGGCGAAGCGACAGGGTAGGTTGACACCACCTAGGAGAGAGGTGGGCCTGGCCCTGGTCGGCGTTCGCGGTTATTTCAAGATAACACGTTTAATGAGATCTTGGTATTTGATCTAAGTCTGGCTACTGGCCTATACGCTCTAACCATCTACGCGGGGACAGTTATGGGCACTCGACATCGTCGTATCAGCCGAAGCCTTCGTGACGTCAGCGACTGAGTGGCGCGCGCCGTCGTGGTTCTAAGTCTGACAGCTAGGTAGGGGGGTGTGTATGAAGAGGCTAGACCTTAGCTATTGGGAAGTTGTAAGCACGCAAGGTTTACGAGTTCAGGCCCTTCTCGGAGGAAGTAACAGCCCTACGTCTCGGTGCCCGGAGGCGGTCGACTGGATTATGCGTGTGTAAAATGACAGGGGTGCGAACCCCTGATACTGAGGAGGGGGATGGCTTATATAGAGTTCGCCAACCCTCTCCTGCCCTCAGTAATGCAGGGTTTAAGGTACATTTAAGGTGGACGTTACTGATAACGTCCCTAATAAAGTGTCATAATAATCATGAAGACTACTTAATAGCCGACCGTTTGCCTGCGGAGTGACTTGAGGTCTTCTGGCAGTCGAGTGGTTGGCTTCTTGGTCGAGTGACAGCTTCTTGGTCGAGTGACAGCTTCTTGGTCGAGTGTCTTCAACCCGTCGAGTGGGATACCTTCAAGTTGATTGAAAGGTGACTTCTTCTAGGGATGTCCTATGGTAGGGCTCTTTAGGACAGGTCCGTGTCCCTACCGTAGGTACATGACTTCATCATTAGCCCCCGAACGGATTGAGGCTAGAGTGAGAAAAGGGGTTAGGGACCTTTCCGACCGATCCTTCGGGTTATTATGGGTGCTTCGTTCTGGGTCGACTGTCACGGATGACGTCATTAACCTCTTTCAGTCGCCTTGATCCGTGCCAGGCCTTTCGTCGAATGGATTTCTTTACCTGTGAGGCATCGAGCGCTGGTGTGCGCGGGATTTCCGTTTCGTCAAGTTGTTCTGCAGCCAGCGGAGATTGCGGGATTCGGATTTTTTGGGAAGCGCGCAGAACGGGGACGGCCGCAGTAATCGGGAGCGACAGTGCGAAGGCTCCTCGATCTCCGCGCCGCCTTTTTCGCCACGTACTGCGCGCGCGCCTACCATGGGATTTGACTGGATAGCTCGGGCCCACTTGTCGGCCACTCGGAAGTGGCTCCTTATAAGTAGCTGGCTCGGAGCCCTCCAACCGTGCGCGTGCTCATCTCTTCCCCTTCTTTCTCTGTTTCTCCGTCGTCTCCCCCGCTTCCTTCGCTCTCGCCCAGCCACCACAAACCAGCTCGAGACCTCGCCGGCGATGATGGTGAAGGGCAAGACGACTGCTCTGGAGCGCGCGAAGAAGGCGGCAGTGGCGGGGAAGGGGAAGAAGTCTGCGCGCGACGGATCTTCCTCCCGGACGGCCCTGCCCAAAGGGTGGATCCAGGGCGACTGGATGCCCTCGGTGCTCCGTCAGGAGGACCTCGACGACCTAGTCGAGGGAGGAGCCATTCCCCACAAGGCTGCGCGTCTTCCGGGGGGAGAAATCGAGCCCCAACCACGCGACGGTGAGTGCGTGCTCCTGGCGACTCATATTGACCGAGGGTTTTCTCTGCCGCCCCACTCTTTCTTCCGCAACTTCTTGAACTTCTTCGGAGCGCAGCTCCATCACTTTACTCCGAACTCCATAGTCTATCTCACCGCCTTTATTTCTATGTGTGAGGCGTTCCTGGGGTGCCGCCCACACTGGGGGCTTTTCAAGCACATCTTCACATGTCGCTCTCAGTCGGTTAAGAAGGCCAAGTCGAGTGACGAGAGGACACAGGTGATCCAGCTGTGTGGGGGCTTGGCGATCCAGACGAGGGGGAAAAGCTGTTTTCCCTCCATTACCTTCCCAGAGTCAGTTCGAGGCTGGCAGGCGACTTGGTTCTACTGCCAGGATCAGGTGACTCCAGGGCAGTCGACTGGACTCCCACCCTTCACCCTCGACCGAGCCGAAAAGCCTGCTTCTCTGAAGGTGACACCCGAAGAAAAGGCCCAGGTCAAGATACTGGCGGGTCGAGTGGTTGAACTTGTCCGTGAGGGCGTGACGGGGATGGATCTGCTGGAAGTCTTCCTCAAGAGGCGAATCCAACCACTCTAGGCTCGGGACCACCCGATGTGGCTGTACTCTGGCCTCGAGGACACCACTCGGATCCACCCGGAGGAGGTCACCGACGAGATGTTGGAGGGGTGGCTGTCAAGCATCACGGGGAACAAGGACAACCCTCGAGGAGCTAGGAGGGTCATTCCACTCGATAGCTCGTATGAGGTCGACCAGGTGCGTTTTTATGTTTCCGACTGAAATCTCCGTTTTCTGCATTGGTCTTCTTTTGAGCGGGTCGACTGACTTTCCGTTTTGTCTGCTGTCTTTCAGGCGACCACTGAGATGTATTCGACGCCCAATGGGGCACGTGGGTCGACTGAGGAAGGAGAAGGGAGCAGAGGTGAGAGCGGGGATGACCAGGGCGAGTGGTAGTCAGACGGTGAAGGAGAGGGAGGCGATGACGTCTTCTCCAGCGAAGAGGAGGAGGAGGAGACCAAACCTCCCAGCCCGGAAAGGCGATCCAAGCTTGCACACGACCCGGCGCAGGGACGTGGCCAGGCGACTGCCTCCGTCGGGCCATCGTCGAAACACCCTCGAACTTCTTCTCCAACACCGACTGGGAAGGTCCCCAAGCAACCACGCACGACGCTATCCAAGCCGCCCAAGACTCTGCCCAAGATGAAGATAACTGTCCCTGTTATTTCCGGGTAACAAATCTTGTCTTCCTTCGTCGATTGGAGGACGGATCCTCGGTCGACTCATTATGCTTAACTGGCTGATTCTTTGAAATTTGCAGTGCTGCTACCTCCGAGATCTCTGCCAAAGATGACGACCAAGAGATGGGGGACGCTGCTACCTCCAACCCTGGTACGATTATTGACGTTCTGTTTTTTGAGTTGACTTGGTCGTTTCTTGCAATTCTGGTCGATCGAAAGTTCTTCCTGCAGCCCCTCCTCATGTTATCGACCTCCCGGACGACGACGACAACGAGCCGCTGAGGATAGGGAGGACCAAGAGGCCGTCGACTGATAGGACTCCCCCGCCTGCTCCGGCGCCTGAGGCCGTGGCTCGGGATGGCGGCGATGCCCCTCGGGCTTCTGTGACCTTTGCCAATCCCCTGTCGAGTGCGCAGCCCTCGGCGTCGACTGCCAATCCGACTTCGCTCTTTGTCGCATACTCTGTCCCTGAAGACGAAGTGGCCGATGCGAAGAGGCCATACACCAGGCGGGGGTCATGATGGAACAGGTGAAGAAGGCTCGGGAGGCCAGCCAGGCAGCTTACGACGCAAGTTCGGCGCTTCAGAGCAACGTCCAGGTCAGTCGACTTGATACTTGATTGTTTGAAGAGTCTTTCTCCCTCTTTCTTTTTTTGAAGATCTTTGTATCTGTATCTGTACACCCACTGGGTGTGTTTTATCTTTCTTGGACTAGTGGGGGCACGCTGAGTGCACCCACTGGGTGTAGTCCCCGAGACTACGGTGGACTGCTGGCAGTTGACTGTAGTCTTTATATTGCGTTTCTGAATCTGTATTTCTTCACTCGGTTTGGTCTGGCCAGGTCGAGTGGGACCGTGTCCTGTCGACTGCAGGCAGTCGATTTTTTTTTGTCGAACCAGTGGGGGCACGCTGAGTGCACCCACTGGGTGTAGTCCCCGAGACTACTGTCGAATGTTTTTGGTTCGGCTGTGGTCTTAGAAATGTCACCATTGTTCCTTGGTTACTCGGAAGCGACTTATCTCGAACGTCTGTCGACTGGTTTTTCTTTTTTGCAGAAATCCTGCGAACTTGCTGCTCGCTATACTGAACTGGAGAAACAGAAGATTCAACTGGACCTTGATCTAGAGCTGGCCAGGACGGAGCTGCAGAAGGTCAGGGAGGGCGCCGCAGGTAAAGCGACTTTGTCGACTGATTTTGTTTTTAGGCTTGAGCATTCCTCTGCTGTTTCCGATCCGATCACCATTTCTTTGTAGGAAAATTGGAAAAAGCTTTGGCGAAGAAGGACCAGGACCTAGCTGCTGCCCGCAAGGAGGCTGATGACAAGACAGCTCTGGCCGAACAAAAGCTGGCTTTGATCGACCAGTTAGAAAAAGAGAACACCAGGTTGCAGACCGCTCTGACTGAAGCCAACAGGCTGACTGCAAATTGGAAGAAGAAGAACCTCCTCTTGGGCGAGCAGATGGAAGGCATCGCTCGTAGGAGGGACGACCTAGAGAGTTACCTGAGGAGTCTTGCCAAGACGCTGTACATCAAGCTCGAAGGTGCGCGTTCAATTCCGACTGGTTTTCTTTTGTGTCGACTCAATTTTGCGATCGTTGGCTTATCTTTAGGTCTTGTATGCAGAATTTTGTCAGAACTTCGAAGAGGAGACCGGGCGGATCGAAACGGGTCTGGACCCAATCAATTCTCCGGTGAAAGATGATACTGCCATGAACTTGCTCCGACTGGAATCTCGAATCGACGGCGCCGTGGATTACTTGGCTCGGCTGAAGGTTGCCGTGTCGCGGATCGACTCGACACTTTGGCCAGAGTCCATGCTCCAGAACGATCTCGAGTCTCTTATGGCTCGACTTGACAAAATCCTCGATCGAGTGCAGGAGTGGAAGAAGTCTTCTGCTCGGTGCGGCGCTGATGTGGCTCTATCTTTAGTCCGCGTCCATTGCAAGGAGGCGCGAGAAGAAAAGTTCGCCGCCATCCAAGTCGCCAATACCAAGAGGCACAGCTTCCAAGACTTCATGGAGACCTTCATTGCTGCTGCCACTCGCATTGCGGACGGAATTGACCTGGACGAGTTCGTCGCTCCTACCAGTCCTCCTCTTGAGGAATGAGAAAACTTTTATGCCTTTCCTTAAATTTGCCTCGGAATGCCGAGTGGACTTGTAATCGTTTAAACTCTGCCGAGCTAAGGGCTCGAGTACTTTGATTCGGGGCCCAGGGCCTTTTAAGCTTTATCCGAACTTAATTTTTTGCTGAATGTCTTCGTGGTTTTGAACTATCGTGTGGGGCTTGATGGCCGACCCACACCCTGTTGCTGTAGAGTGGGGTGGAGTGCACATTGTATTTGTGGCGGAGCTCTCCAGGAAAAGGTGGCAGTCGACCCACGCCTTGTTACTGTAGAGTGGGACGAAGCTCACATTGTATTTGTGGCGGAGCTCTCCAGGAAAAGGTGGCAGTCGACCCACGCCCTGTTACTGTAGAGTGGGACGAAGCTCACATTGTATTTGTGGCGGAGCTCTTCAGGAGAAGGTGGGTTTCATACTTAAGCGAGCACTGAACTATACCTAAGCCCCCGAGTGGGAGGTTTGCTCTCCATCCGGTAGGATTTTTCAAACTTAGGCGAGTGTCTGACTGCAGCTAAGTCTCTTCGTGGAGAACTTAGGCGAGTGCTGAACTGCAGCTAAGCCTCCGAGTGGGAGGTTTGCTCTCCACTCGGTAGGATTTTTCAAACTTAGGCGAGTGTCTGACTGCAGCTAAGTCTCTTCGTGGAGAACTTAGGCGAGTGCTGAACTGCAGCTAAGCCCCCGAGTGGGAGGTTTGCTCTTCACTCGGTAGGATTTTTCAAACTTAGGCGAGTGTCTGACTGCAGCTAAGTCTCTTCGTGGAGAACTTAGGCGAGTGATGAACTGCAGCTAAGCCCCCGAGTGGGAGGTTTGCTCTTCACTCGGTAGGATTTTTCAAACTTAGGCGAATCGGATTCGCAGCTAAGTCACCCATTGGGGGATTTCAGATACAAACAAAAGTGACAGCAATTATTGGAACACTCTTATTTCTGATAAAAATGAACTTCAGGAGTTTTTCTTATTACATCTGGTTTGAGGGCGGACTCAAGTGTAAAAGGGGCGGAGAAGCTCCGCGTTCCAAGCTTGAGGTTCGTCGATCTGTCGATCAACACTGTAAAGGTGATATGCTCCGTTGTGGAGGACTCTGGTGATGATGAAGGGGCCTTCCCAAGTGGGAGCGAGCTTGTGAGGTTTCTGTTGATCCACTCGGAGGACCAGATCTCCTTCTTGAAAGGCTCGACTCTTCACATTCCGGGCGTGGAATCGACGTAAGTCCTGCTGATAAATGGTCGATCTGATCATCGCCATCTCCCTCTCTTCCTCCAAGAGGTCGACTGCGTCTTGCCGGGCCTGCTCCGCTTCATCTTCGGTGTAAAGTTCGACTCGGGGTGCATTATGAAGAAGATCGCTTGGTAGGACAACTTCGGCTCCAGAAAGAATGGGGTCCTTCCAGTCGACCGGTTAGGGGTGGTCCTTAATCCCCACAGAACTGACGGAAGCTCGTCGACCCAAGCGCCTGCCACGTGCTTGAGTTCGCGCATCAGCCGAGGTTTTAGCCCTTTGAGAATCAGACCATTTGCTCTCTCAGCCTGTCCATTCGACTGGGGATGAGCGACTGAGGCGTAGTCGACTCGTGTGCCTTGAGAAGCGCAAAATGCTCTGAACTCGTCCGGATCAAAGTTTGACCCGTTATCAGTGATGATGCTATGCGGGACTCCATATCTGAATGTTAACCCTCTGATGAAACTGATAGCGGTGCCAGCATCGAGGCTCTTTATGGGCTTAGCTTCGATCCATTTGGTAAATTTGTCGACTGCCACAAGTACATGAGTGAATCCACTCCTGCCCGTTCTTAGGGGGCCAACCATGTCCAATCCCCAGACGGCAAAGGGCCAGACGAGCGGAATGGTTTTCAGGGCTGACGCGGGCTTGTGTGACATGTTGGAGTAGAACTGGCACCCCTCGCACTTGTCGACTATCTCTTTCGCCATCTCATTTGCCCTTGGCCAGTAAAATCCAGCTCGGTATGCTTTAGCCACAATAGTCCGAGAGGACGCATGGTGACCGCAGGTTCCTGAGTGGATATCGTTAAGGATTATTTGACCCTCTTCTGGCGTTATGCATTTCTGGCCGACTCCGGTCGCACTCTCTCTGTACAGCTGTCCCCTTATGACTGTGAAGGCCTTAGATCGGCGGACGATCTGTCGAGCCTCCTCCTCGTCCTCCGGAAGTTCTTTCCTTAGGATATATGCAATGTACGGTATTGTCCAGTCAGGGATGATTGCCAATTCTTCCATGATTAGGTCGACTACTGCAGGCACTTCAACTTCAGTCGGATCTGTGGCACTTTTCGGCTGCGGGGCTTCTTCTGTGAAAGGATCCTCTTGGACTGACGGTGAGTGAATGTGTTCCAAGAACACGTTGCTTGGAATGGCTTCTCTCTTGGAGCCTATCTTTGCCAAGTCGTCAGCTGCCTGGTTTTTCAGTCGGGGGATGTGGTGGAGTTCCAACCCCTCGAACTTCTTCTCTAGCTTCCGCACTGCATTGCAGTATCCAGTCATTGCCGGACTCCTGACATCCCACTCCTTCATCACTTGATTAACCACCAGATCTGAGTCGCCATAGACCATGAGGCGATGGACGCCGAGTGAAATGGCCATGCGCAACCCATACAAAAGTGCTTCATACTCTGCTTCGTTATTGGAGGAATCGAAGTGAATCTGGACAACGTATCTGAGCTTATCTCCTCGGGGGGAGACCAAAACTACCCCCGCACCCGAACCATTCAGCATCTTGGACCCATCGAAGAACATAGTCCAGTGTTCCGAGTGAACTTGAGTCGGAAGTTGCTGTTCAATCCACTCGGCGATGAAATCCGCGATTGCTTGGGACTTGATGGCTTTCTTTGCTTCAAACTTGATATCTAAAGGAAGGAGTTCAATCGCCCACTTGGCCACTCGACCAGTTGCATCTCTGTTATGCAGGATCTCCGATAATGGGGCGTCGCTGACGACTGTAATGGAGTGGTCAGAGAAATAATGTGCAACTTTCTTCGTGGTCATATAAATCCCATATACAAGCTTCTGGTAGTGGGGGTATCTTTGTTTTGAAGGGGTCAAAACTTCAGACACATAATATACAGGGTGTTGAACTTTGAAGGCCTTCCCTTCCTCTTCCCGCTCGACCGTAAGTACTGTACTGACAACTTGTCCCGTGGCTGCAATGTAAAGCAGCAGAGGCTCTTTGCTGATTGGGGCAGCTAGCACCGGCTGGGTGGAGAGCAGAGCTTTGAGCTCTGCAAACGCTGCATCAGCTTCTGGAGTCCACTCGAACTTGTCAGACTTCTTCATCAGTCGGTAAAGAGGCAACGCTTTTTCATCGAGTCGAGAAATGAATCGACTTAAGGCGGCCAAGCAGCCTGTAAGCTTTTGGACATCATGCACACGTACAGGACGCTTCATCCGGAGTATGGTGCCAATTTTTTCAGGATTGGCGTCGATTCCCCGTTCGGAAACGAGAAAACCGAGTAGCTTGCCACCTGGAACTCCGAAAGTGCATTTTGACGGATTGAGCTTGATATCGTACCTCCTGAGGTTGGCGAAGGTTTCAGCAAGGTCAGCCCGCAGGTCGGAACCCTTCCGGTACTTGACTACGATATCGTCCATGTACGCCTCCACATTCCGACTGATTTGAGTGAGTAAACACTTCTGGATCATTCTCATGAATGTGGCTCCGGCGTTCTTGAGGCCGAATGGCATGGTGACGTAACAGAAGCATCCGAATGGAGTGATGAAAGCTGTTTTGATTTCGTCGGGCCCATACAGACGGATCTGATGGTACCCGGAGTAGGCATCTAGAAAAGACAATCTCTCGCATCCCGCAGTTGAGTCGACAATCTGGTCGATGCGAGGGAGAGGAAAATGATCTTTTGGGCAGGCCTGATTGATATGCTTGAAATCAATGCACATACGGAGTGAATTGTCCTTCTTGGGGACCATGACGACATTGGCGAGCCACTCGGAGTGGTAGATCTCTCGGATGAACTCAGCTGCTAAGAGCCGAGCCACTTCCTCGCCAATGGCTTGTTTTTTCTGGACGGCGGACCATCGAAGATGTTCCTTCACGGGCTTGAACTTTGAGTCGACTCGCAGGCGGTGCTCAGCCAGCCCCTGGGAACTCCAGGCATGTCAGAGGGTTTCCATGCGAAGATGTCCCAGTTCTCACGGAGGAGCTGGATGAGCGCTTCTTCCTATTTGGAGTCGAGCGTCGTCGAGATGTGAGTCGGAGCAGCGTCGGGATCGGTCGGGTGAATGTGGACTATCTTCGTTTCGCCAGCCGACTGAAAAGCTGACTCGGAGGCAGGCTTCTTAGCTCGCAGCAATTCACTCGGGTCGGCAGCCTTTTGGTATTCTTTCAGCTCGACCACTGCCATCTGAGCGTCGGCGATCTTTGATCCCTTCTGGAAACATTCTTCTGCTTTCTTCCGGTTGCCCGTAACAGTGATCACACCTTTGGGGCCAGGCATCTTTAATTTAAGATACACGTAACATGGTCGAGCCATGAAGCGTGCGTAAGCTGGCCTGCCCAAGATGGCGTGATAAGCACTCTGGAAGTCCACAACTTCAAACGTTAACTTTTCCTTGCGGTAATTCTTTGAATCACCGAAAACCACATCAAGAGCAATCTGGCCGAGTGACTCGGCTTTCTTCCCAGGAATGACTCCGTGGAAGCTCATGTTACTGGTGCTGAGTCTGGACATCGGAATGCCCATTCCTTACAAGGTTTCAGCGTACAGTATGTTCAGACCACTGCCGCCGTCCATCAGGACTTTGGTCAGTCGAGTGCCTTCGACAACTGGGTCGACCACCAAAGCTTGCCTCCCAGGGGTGGCAATGTGCGTTGGGTGATCGGACTGGTCGAATGTGATGGCAGTCTGAGACCACTTCAGGTAACTGGGAGTCGCCGGGGCAACCATGTTGACCTCACGGTTAATGACTTTCAGTCGACTTTTGCTTTCGACATCCGCAAAAATCATCAAGGTGGAATTGACTTGGGGGTATCCATCGTCACTATCCACCTTGTCTTCAACTCTGTCTGGCTCTTTTTCCTTATCCTTGGGCTGCTTGCCCTGGAACTGCTGAATCAGAAGCCGACACTGTCGAGTGGTATGCTTCGGGAAAATAAAATTTCCTTCTTCATCTTTCTTGGTATGGATGTGATATGGCAGGTCCAGAACATCATTCCCATCTTGATCTTTAACCTTCTTGGGCTTCCATGTGCCCTTGGGCTTTCCCTTGAAATTTCCCTGGGCCACAGCCAGGGCCTCCCCAGGGGCGGCTGGCTCGGCCTTCCGCTTCTGCTTCCGACTGGAGTTTCCTCCGGTTTCTTGGGCGACTGACTTGAGTTTGCCACTTCGGAGTCGGTCCTCGTCTTCTCCATTAGCGTACTTGGTGGCAATCTCCATCATCCGATTAAGGGACATCTCTCCGGTCCGGCCAAACTTCAGATTCAACTCCCTGTACTTGACGCCTTCCTTGAAAGCGCAAACTGCTTGATGGTCCGGCACGTTCTCGACCGAGTGGTGCAGTGTGATCCACCTCTGGATGTATTCTCTCAGAGTTTCATTTGACTTCTGCACGCAAGACCGCAGCTCCGTAAGGCCTGCAGGGCGCTTGCATGTCCCTTCGAAGGTTGTGATAAACACTCGGGAGAGATCCTCCCAAGTGTAAATGCTGCTGGGCGCCAACTGATTCAGCCACGCCCTAGCTGAGCCTTCCAACATGAGGGGTAGATGCTTCATGGCCACCTCATCATTGCCGCCGCCAATCTGCATAGCCACTCGGTAATCCTCGAGCCACGTGTCAGGCTTGGACTCACCGGTGAACTTGCTGATTCCAGTCGCCAGCCTGAAGTTGGGAGGGATCACCGCAACCCTGATGGCTCGACTGAAACATTCAGGCCCCGAGGCGTGTGTCCTGCTACCGGTGGGCGTATCTCTGTTGTGGCCCTCTCGATGAGCCCTGTTCCTGTCCACCAGACCGTGAACGAGGATGGATCTCGCGTCAAAGCCTGGGTCTCTGGGGTCGACTAGGATCCTCTGCCCAACGTTATGGGGGCGCCTGTCGTCTCGATGTCGAGGTGCATATGATCCACTCCTCGGGGGAGGGGACGGCACCCGACGTCCATCATCACGGTCGGGTCGGTGATCATATTGTTCATTTCTCCTATACTGATCGTGCCGGTCTCCATGTCCCTCACGCCTCGGGGGCGATCTCGGGCTGTGAGCCGACTGGACGGTTTCTGTTGCAACGGGTCAACTATGGATCCTGTCCCACGACTGAGAGACGGCGGAATTCTGATTTCCCGCCGCTCGGAGCAATGCTCTGATCTGCAGCAATCCTCTGCCAGCCTCTGACTGAGAGGGCTGGATTGACTCTGCTATGCGGGCCGCGGCAGCCAGGTTCTGAACCGGAGTTCGGTACACCTGCGGCGGTGGGAAGAGCTGACGTCGACTGGATTCGGGAGCTTGCTGGCGTCGACTGGACTCGGGAGCCTGCTGGCGTCGACTGGACTCGGGAGCCCGCTGACGCGCCCGCTCGTCGAGAGCTCGCTGTAGATTCTCCAGTCGAGTGCGCTCGGCTAGATTAGCCAAGCGCGCGTCCTCCAAGGCCTGGGCCTCGGGGGTTTCTCCAACAATAGGGGTGTAGAGCGCGTCCATGTTCCGGCGACGAAGCTCCTCCCGCTGTAATGACGTAAGAGGCTCGGGGAGGTATTCGTCGTGAGGGTGCGACGGATCGCCTCTATCGGCACCATCATCAACGCGATGGAATCCAGGAGGACTGCGTGTCCCCTCGACCGCCAGAACCTCCGCCAAAGGGTCGCTGCTATCACACTCGGATGCGGTCTCCGTGGAGCCAGTCGACAGATCGAACAGGCCGCAGAGGGATTCGTCGGGCTCGATTGCCGCGACTTGCGGGGTCGCCTACTGGCGGGCCGCGGCGTGCTTCATCCACCGCTGGAGCCTCGACCGACCCGAGCGCTTGCGCTGGCGGGAGACAGGACGGGGAGATGACACGGGAGTCGACCGATATGGGGTCGACGGCTGCCGCAGGAGGACACCACGGACGCACGCGCGGTAGTGCGTCGCACTGCGGACGGGGAGCGCGTCGACGTCAAGCGGCGCCTCCTGGAGCCAGGCGGAGTCGTCGGCGATGAAAGTGAGTCCGCCGAGACGGATCTCGCGGCCCTCTGCCAAAGCTCCGCAGGAAAACATGATCAAGTGGATCGGAAAAATCGCAACTTCTCCAATTAGGCGCTAAGACTAATGCCCCATGGTGGGCGCCAACTGTCGTGGTTCTAAGTCTGACAGCGAGGTAGGGGGGTGTGTATGAAGAGGCTAGACCTTAGCTATTGGGAAGTTGTAAGCACGCAAGGTTTACGAGTTCAGGCCCTTCTCGGAGGAAGTAACAGCCCTACGTCTCGGTGCCCGGAGGCGGTCGACTGGATTATGCGTGTGTAAAATGACAGGGGTGCGAACCCCTAATACTGAGGAGGGGGATGGCTTATATAGAGTTCGCCAGCCCTCTCCTGCCCTCAGTAATGTAGGGTTTAAGGTACATTTAAGGTGGGCGTTACTGATAACGTCCCTAATAAAGTGTCATAATAATCATAAAGACTACTTAATAGCCGACCGTTTGCCTGCGGAGTGACTTGAGGTCTTCTGGCAGTCGAGTGGTTGGCTTCTTGGTCGAGTGACAGCTTCTTGGTCGAGTGACAGCTTCTTGGTCGAGTGTCTTCAACCCGTCGAGTGGGATACCTTCAAGTTGATTGAAAGGTGACTTCTTCTAGGGATGTCCTATGGTAGGGCTCTTTAGGACGGGTCCGTGTCCCTACCGTAGGTACATGACTTCATCACGCGCCGGATTGGACTGGAACGCCTGCTAGGGTAAGTCTGCTTCCGGCCGCGTTCGCAACGTGCAGGTGTGCAAAGGGCGATGGGCCCAGAACCCTGCGCCATAGGATTTAGACCGGCGTGCTCATCTCTTTGTTGTGCCTAGGTAGGGCTGCGACGTGTTGATCTTCCGAGGTCGGGCATGACCCAGAAAAGTGTGTCCGGCCAAATGGGATCGAGCGTGTTGGGTTATGTGGTGCACCCCTGCAGGGAAGTTAATCTATTCGAATAGCCGTGATCTTCGGTAAAAGGATGACTTGGAGTTGTACCTTGACCTTATGACAACTAGAACCACATACTTAATAAAACACACCTTTCCAAGTGCCAGATACAACCGGTGGTTGCTTTCTCACAGGGTGACGAGGGGAGGATCATCGGTTAGGATTATGCTATGCGATGCTACTTGGTGAACTTACCATCTACTCTCTTCTCCTACTGCAAGATGGAGGTTACGAGAAGCGTAGTCTTCGATAAGACTAGCTACCCCCCTCTTATTCCGGCATTCTGCAGTTCAGTCCACATATGATACCCCCTTTACCATTTGATACCAATGCATGCATTTGTAGTGTAGCTCCTTGCTTGCGAGTACTTTGGATGAGTACTCACGGTTGCTTTTCTCCCCCTTTTCCCATTTCCTATAACCGATTGCTGCGACCAGACGTTGGAGCCCAGGAGCCAGACGCCACCATTGACGATGACGACTACTACTTGGGAGGTGCCTACTACTACGTGCAACCCGCTGACGACGATCGGGAGTAGTTTAGGTGGATCCCAGGCAGGAGGCCTGCGCCTCTTTCGATCTGTATCTCAGTTTGTGCTAGCCTTCTTAAGGCAAACTTGTTTAACTTATGTCTGTACTCAGATATTGTTGCTTCCGCTGACTCGTCTATGATCGAGCTCTTGTATTTGAGCCCTCGATGTCCCTGGCTTGTAATATGATGCTTGTACGACTTATTTATGATTTAGAGTTGTGTTGTGATATCTTCCCGTGAGTCCCTGATCTTGATCGTACACATTTGCGTGCATGATTAGTGTACGATTGAATCGCAGGCGTCACAGACATAGAGTGTAGTTCACACATGATGATGTCCATGAAAGCATTATGTTACCTTGTCCCTTGTCTTACCAATAAGAGGGTTTGTGACTCATTGAACTAGTGCAAGATGTGGAAGTTGTTTGCACATGTTCTTGCCAAAATGATATGAGTGAAGTATGTTGGCGGAGTCACCCTCAAGAACTCTCTAGTTCTTCTTCTTCGGGATCCACATCAACTTGATGGGAATCCTTGGAGTTGTAGTCGTACTTGATGAAGTAGAACTTGATGTAGTCTTGGGAACCCACTTGACCCAGGCCCTGGGAGCTTCTTCAAATGCATCAATCTCCTCTTGAAGCTTGTCCTTGCCTTTTTGCTTGTGGTCTTGTGGTGGAAGATCATCTTGAGCATGTGTCCCCTTGAAGGAAGTAGGATCATACTTCTCTTGTTGAGGAACAAACTTCGTCTTGTGGTATTAATCTTCTTCCCACTCAACTCCATTGTCATTGAACTTTCGTTCAAAACCAACACCTTGATTCTTCCAGTGCCTTCCTTGCTTGCGTACAATTTCCTCAAATTGCTTACTTCCGGCAAGACTCTTGTAAACACCTTTGTCTATAATTCTCTTCAATAAGCTATTTTCTTGCCCAAGTGTAACTTGGCTAAGAGAGTCATTAGTGGAATCAATAGAACTACTAGAAGCAACAAAATTGGATCTAACATGATTATTTTTACTACTAGAAGAAGAATCTTTCTTACTCTTGTTGCTAGATTTTACTTGTGGCGTGTAAGTAGACAAGAGTAAATGCTTGGCAATGTAAGAAGAATTTTTCTTGCGAAGATCATCATTGATTGTCTTTAAGAACCCATGCTCTTGCTCAAGGTTGAGTTTTTCAAAGTGTAGCTTCTCATGAGTCTTTAAAAGCTCTCAATGATCTTCCAAGGTAGTCTCATGAGCTAACTTAAGAGGTTTTAGTTCTTTAGTTAGACGATCAATCTCCTTGTTATCATCGTCATTCGTTTTATCTTGATTAGCATGATTAATAGTAATTTCATCATAGATTTCATCACTAGAGTTGTCAACAAGTAAATCATCATCACCTAGGAAATCATCTTCATCACTATTGAAATCAACATACTCGGGGAGTGATACCTTTGGGCCTTTAGCCATGAAGCATCTTCCAATTCCTTCATTTGGTGAGTCAAATATGTCATAGGAGTTGGTTGACACAAGTGCTAGACCGGCAACACCTTCATCTTGAGTACATTCGGAGTCGGAGTGATAACTTCTCTCGGAGTGATGGTCGAAGTCGGAGCCGGATACCCATTCACCAACGTGAGCTTGATGTCTTTGTTTTGTGTAGCTCCCTGGTGACTTGTCCTTCCTTTCCGAATCCTTGCTTCTGCGAGAGGTTCTTCGTTCATAACGATCATCTCTACTCCTTCTCTCTCTTGGAGGTCATTCTTCTCTTCTACTTCTCCTTTTGGGTGAATCTTCTCTTGTTTTGTAGGGAGTCGTACACTCATTTGAGTAGTGTCCGGGTCTTCCACAATTGTAGCAATTGCGCTCACAACTGGAAGATCTTTTGTCATTGTAGGACCTTGACTTGGAACTTCTTTCTTTGCTTCTACTCTTGTAGAACTTGTTGAAGTTCTTCACCATTAGGCTCAATTCCTTATTGAAGGCTTGTTTCTCATTTGATGATGTAGGAGCATCACATGAGGCTTGTAAGCACCACTTGACTTGTTGTGAAGCTATTCTTTATCCTTGAGTGACATCTCATGAGCAACAATTCTACCAATGACTTCAGTTGGCTTGAGATATTTGTAATTGGGCATCATTTGGATCAATGTGCACACGGTATCATATTTTCCATTCAAGGATCTTAGGATCTTCTTGATGATGAATCTGTCGGTCATCTCTTCACTTCCTAATACGGCAATCTCATTTGTGATGAGAGCAAGCCTAGAGTACATTTTAGCGACACCTTCACCATCCTTCATTTTGAACTTGTCAAGCTGACTTTGAAGCACATCCATTTTGGGTTCCTTGACGGAGTCGGTACCTTCGTGCATATCAATCAAAGTATCCCAAAATTTCCTTTGCATTCTCAAGACGGCTGATTTTGTTGAATTCTTCGGGACACAATCCGTTGAAGAGGATATCGCAAGTTTGAGCATTGTATTGCAACATCTTCAACTCTTTCGCGGTAGCTTCACGGTTCGGTTCTCTCCCATCAAAGAATTAACCTTGCAAGCCAATACACCTAATAGCCCAAACGGCGGGGTTATGTCCAAGAATATGCATTTTCATCTTATGCTTCCAACTAGTAAAATTTGTACCATCAAAGTAAGGACCTCTACGGTGGTAATTCTCCTCGCTAGACGCCATACTCTTCTAGGTTGTGAAACCAATGCTATGATCACCAAAGCTATGGAAATCAAGGCAAATGGAGACCAAAGCTCTGATACCACTTGTAGGATCAAAAGTATGTCTAGAGAGGGTGATTAGACTACTTGAGCAAATAAAAATCTATCCTTTTCCCAATTTTAAGTCTTGGCAGATTTTAGCAACTTAGCACAAGTCAAGTAAACAACCTACACATGCAATTCTAAGAGTATAGCAGCGGAATGTAAATTACTGCACATGAAGGTAAAGGGATGAGTTTGGAGGGAGAAAACGCAATGTAGACACTGAGATTTTTGGCGTCGTACATCCACGTTGATGGAGACTTCAACCCACGAAGGGTAACGGTTGCGCGAGTCCACGGAGGGCTCCACCCACAAAGGGTCCACAAAGTAGCAACCTTGTCTATCCCACCATGGCCATCGCCCATGAAGGACTTGCCTCACTTGGGTAGATCTTCACAAAGTAGGCGATCTCCTTACCCTTACAAACTCCTTGGTTCAACTCCACAATCTTGTCGGTGGCTCCCAAGTGACACCTAACCAATCTAGGAGACACCACTCTCCAAAAGGTAATAGATGGTGTGTTGATGATGAACTCCTTGCTCTTGTGCTTCAAATGATAGTCTCCCCAACTCTCAACTCTCTCTCACAGATTTGGATTTGGTGGGAAGATGATTTGAGTGGAAAGCAACTTGGAGAAGGCTATAGATCAAGATTCTTGTGGTTGGAATGAAATATCTTGGTCTCAACACATGAGTAGGTGGTTCTCTCTCAGAAAATGAATGGTAGAAGTGTAGGCACATTCTGATGGCTCTCTCCACGAGTGGAGGAAGGGTGGAGGGGTATATATAGCCTGCACATATAATCTAACTGTTACACACAATTCACCAAACTCAATGGGACCGAATCATAAAACTCGGTCGGACCGATTCAGTTCAAATTGTGAACGTTAGGTTTTTCGGTGGGACCGACATGTCAACTCGGTGGGACTGATTTCATTAGGGTTAGGGCATAACATAATCTCGGTGAGACTGATTACATGAACTCGGTGAGACTGATTTCTGTAATAGGCAAACAAGGAGTTGGTCAGGCAAACTCAGTGGGACCGTTCACTCATTTCGGTGAGACCGAAACATTACGAAATGGAAACATAGAGTTTGCATTGCAAACTCGGTGGGACCGATCACTCATCTCGGTTGGACCGAAACGTTATGAAGGGAAATAGAGGGTTTGCAATCCCATCTCGGTGAGACCAAATTGGTTAGGGTTTCTGGCAATGGCTATGTCAAATGAACTCGGTGGCGCCGGATAGATCAAATTGGTGGGGCCGAATTTGACTTTTGGTTTGGGACATATGTGGATATGAGAAAGTAGTTGAGGGCTTTTGGAGCATATCACTAAGCATTTTGAGCAAGCAAGCCATTAAGCAACACCTCATCCCCTTTTAATAGTATTGGCTTTTCCTATGGACTCAATGTGATCTTGGATCACTAAAATGAAAATGTAGAGTCTTGAGCTTGAGCCAATTTGTGTCCTTAGCATTTTGAGGGGTCCACAATCCTAGTCCATGCCATGCCAATCATTGAACTTTCTGAAACGATCATCTAGAAAGAGTATTAGTTCAATGAGCTATATGTTGTTAGGAATTACCAAAACCACCCAGGGATAGTTGCACTTTCACCCCGCTATAGGGTGTTGCAATATGATCATGGTTCTCTTATGGTGGTTGGCGTGAGTGACAGAAGAACAGACCCGAGTTTAGAGGTTATGGCATATGGGAGTAAAGAGGACCTAATACTTAATGCTATGGTTGGGTTTCACCTTAATGATCTTTGGTAGTTGCGGATGCTTGCTAGAGTTCCAACCATAAGTGCATATGATCCAAGTAAGAAAGTATGTTAGCTCATGCCTCTCCCTCATATAAAATTGCAAGAATGATTACCGGTCTAGTTATCGATTGCCTAGGGACAATTCCGCAAATCCCATCACCACTTTTCCACACTTGCTTTATTAAATTTTACTTTTTTAAAACAACACCAAACTTTTACTTTCATGTTCTTTATTAGCTTGCAAACCTACTGAGTGAGTCCTGGATTAGGGGGTCTCCGGACAGCCGGACTATATCCTTTGGCCGGACTGTTAGACTATGAAGATACAAGATTGAAGACTTCGTCTCGTGTCCGGATGGGACTCTACTTGGCGTGGAAGGCAAGCTAGGCAATACAGATATGTATATCTCCTCCTTTGTAACCGACCTTGTGTAACCCTAGCCCTTTCCGGTGTCTATATAAACCGGAGGGTTTAGTCTGTAGGACAACATACAATCATAGCATAGGCTAGCTTCTACGGTTTAGCCTCTCTGATCTCACGGTAGATCTACTCTTGTACTATCCATATCATCAATATTAATCAAGCAGGACGTAGGGTTTTACCTCCATCAAGAGGGTCCGAACCTGGGTAAAACATCGTCTCCCCTGCCTTCTGTTACCATCCGCCTTAGACGCACAGTTCGGGACCCCCTACCCGAGATCCGCCGGTTTTGACACCGGCATTGATGCTTTCATTGAGAGTTCTTCTATGTCGTCGCCGTTAGGCTTGATGGCTCCTACGATCATCAATAGCGATGCAGTCCAGGGTGAGACTTTTCTCCCCTGATAGATCTTTGTGTTCGGCGGCTTCGCACTGCGGGCCAACTAGCTTGGCCATCTGGAGCAGATCGAAAGTTACGCCCCTGGCCTCCAGGTCAGGTTTGTAAGCTTAAACTACATGGCCGATATCCGCAGAGACTTGATCTTCTACGGATTCGAGCCTCTGCCTTGTGCGTCACGCGGTCACGATGAGTACGATTTAGCTCAACCATCAGACAGTGTTCAGGAGATCGCACCGGCAGCCGCTCCGACCCTCAATTTGGAGCCCGTTGCGCTGTCCATGTATGGGTGGATGGACCCCGCCACGGAGGCCTTACCCTCAGCGGCGATCGAGCCGATCGACCTTACCCTGCACGAGAGCCGTGTTGTCAGACTGCCGGATACTTCTCCGGCCGCGGACTCCGAACCGCCTGCGCCTGTTCCTAGCGAATCCGATTGGGCGCCGATCATGGAGTTTACCTTCGTGGATATTTTTCAGCACTCGCCCTTTGGCGACATACTGAACTCATTAAGGTCTCTCTCCTTGTCAGGAGGATCCTGGCCGAACTATGTCCGGCAGGATTGGGATGCGGATGACGAGGAAATTTGCTGCCCACCCACCACCCACTTAGTAGCCACTGTCGACGACTTAACCGACATGCTCGACTTCGACTCCGAAGACAACGACGGCATGGATGACGATGCGGGAGACGAAGAGGAACCACTGCCCACAGGGCACTGGGCAGCCACCCCATCATACGATATATACATGATGGACACACCCAAAGAAGGCAATGGCGACGAGACAGTGGAGGTTGACCCCTCCAAGAAGCAACCTAAGCGCCGATGTCAGCGGCGCCGCTCTAAGTCCCGCCAAAGAAAAAGCGGTGATACCGGCACAGGAGATAATATCAATCCGGATAGTGCCGAAGATGCCAATAATCCCCTCCAGCACGATTTAGGGCAGGAGGATGGAGAGGCCAGCCCTCCTGAGAGAGCGGCAAAGGAGGAGGATGACAATTACATGCCTCCCTCCGAAGACGAGGCAAGCCTCGACGATGACGAATTTGTCGTGCCAGAGGATCCCGTCGAACAAGAGCGCTTCAAGCACCGGCTTATAGCCACATCAAATAGCCTTAAGAAGAAGAAGCAGTAGCATCAAGCTGATCAAGATCTGCTAGCTGGCAGATGGACTAAAGTCCTGGCGGCCGAGGAATATAAACTCGAATGCCCCTCCAAGAGTTACCAAAAATGCAGGTTGCTACCCCGACTGGAGGAAGAAGCGTATGATGCGGCTGATCGGCCACCCCACGGCCGCGATAGAGAGGCATTCCAGCCAAAAGCTCAGCCTGCACCCCGACGCCATTCAAATAAAAAGGCATGGGGAAATACGCCAGACCCGCGAGACGTACTGGAGGACAAAGCAAAGCATGCAAGATCGATCTATGGATCACGAGGGCGCGCCACTATGCTAGATGATAAACGTCACGCCGGATACAGAAAAAGTAAATCCGGCCGGGCCGAACACAGCGGGCAAGACCCATTTGAGCTGCGTCGCGATATAGACCAATACAGAGGCGCCGCACACCCCCTATGCTTCACAAACGAAGTAATGGATCATCGAATCCCAGAGGGTTTCAAACCCGTAAATATGGAATCATACGACGGCACAACAGATCCCGCGGTATGGATCGAGGATTTCCTCCTCCACATCCACATGGCCCGCGGTGATGACTTACACGCCATCAAATACCTCCCACTAAAGCTCAAAGGACCAGCGCGGCATTGGCTTAACAGCTTGCCAGCAGAGTCCATTAGCTGTTGGGAAGATCTGGAGGCCGCATTCCTCGACAACTTTCAGGGCACTTATGTGCGACCACCAGATGCCGATGACTTGAGCCACATAATTCAACAGCCAGAGGAATCGGCCATGTAATTTTGGACACGGTTCCTAACAAAGAAAAATCAAATCGTCGACTGTCCGGATGCAGAGGCCCTAGCAGCTTTTAAACACAACATCCGCGACGAGTGACTAGCCCGGCACCTTGGACAGGAAAAGCCGAAATCTATGGCAGCCCTCACGACACTCACCACCCGCTTTTGTGCGGGAGAAGACAGATGGCTGGCTCGCAGTAATAACATATCAAAGAACCATGGTACTTCGAATACCAAGGATGGCAATAGCAGGTCACGTCACAACAAACATAAGCACCGCATTAACAACGACAATACCAAGGATATGACAGTCAATGTCGGATTCAAAGGCTCTAAACCCGGTCAGCGGAAAAAGCCATTCAAAAGAAGCACTCCGAGCCCGTCCAGTTTGGACCGTATACTCGATCGCTCGTGTCAAATACATGGCACCCCCAACAAGCCAGCCAACCACACCAACAGGGATTGTTGGGTGTTCAAGCAGGCCGGCAAGTTAATTGCCAAAAACAAAGATAAGGGGCCACATAGCGATGACGAGGAGGAGCCCCGGTAGCCGAATACCGGAGGACAGAAGAGGTTCCCCCCACAAGTGCGGACGATGAACATGATATACGCAACCCACATCCCCAAGAGGGAGCGGAAGCATGCTCTCAGGGACGTATATGCGTTGGAGCCAGTCGCCCCAAAGTTCAACCCATGGTCCTCCTGTCCGATCACCTTCGATAGCAGGGGCCACCCCACCAGTATCCGTCATGGCAGATTTACCGCACTGGTCCTAGACCCAATTATTGACGGATTTCACCTCACTCGAGTCCTTATGTATGGCGGCAGCAGCCTAAACCTGCTTTATCAGGACACAATGCGCAAAATTGGTATAGACCCCTCAAGGATCAAACCCACAAAAACGACCTTTAAAGGCATCATACCAGGTGTAGAAGCCCATTGCACAGGCCCAGTCACACTGGAAGTGGTCTTCGGATCCCCGGATAACTTCCGAAGCGAAGAGTTAATCTTTGATATAGTCCCGTTCCGAAGTGGTTATCATGCACTGCTCGGGCGAACCACATTTGCAAGATTCAATGCGGTACCGCATTATGCATACCTCAAGCTCAAGATGCCAGGACCTCAGGGGGTCATTACAGTTAATGGAAACACAGAGCGCTCTCTCCGAACGGAGGAGCACACTGCGGCCCTCACAGCGGAAGCGCAAAGCAGCCTCTTAAGGCAATCCACTAGTTTGGCGTTCAAGGACCCGAACTCCTTCAAGAGCGCCCAGAGTAATCGGCAACTGGACCGCCTGGCACGTCCTGAGCTCGCATAGCAATGCGCCCCCCACCCCGTCCCAAGCCAAACGGTGAAATTCGTGCCATGCGTACATAATTACGCATTAAAAATACCATGGGCACAGGTGGGGAGGGGGGCACAACTACGACACGCCCCAAGACGCGGCTTAAACCACACTAGGGGCTTCTCGCTTTGTTATTTTTCTCTCTTTCAGGACATTAATCTCTGGAAACCCTGTCCGACAGCGTGATTGCTGAACACATGATGCAACATCCAAGGAGGCAGAAAGCTACATCACAAAACGGAACTCCCAGGTGGATTACGATAATGAGTGAAATACTTGCCTTAACTTTATTGCTCAGCTTGCCCTAGGAGGGGATATAGTCCTACTTTTTGCTTATTGCACTGCATGTATCATTCCTCTTTAACGAATAAACAATGCATAGCATTAAGACTATTATTGCATTCTTCTTCTTTATATATATGTATATGTGTGTTCATTAATGATGCCTTGCAACCGTACACTTTGGTACGACCAACACACCAGGGGCTTAAGTACCCCACAATATGGTGTGAGAAGTCCGAACACTTTCACAAGTGCGGCACCCCGAACTTATAGCATTATATGCATCAGCTCCGAATCATGTCTTTGGTCAAATGTTGGGTTTGCCCGGCTCCTATGTTTTGGTACCTTACGTTCCGCTCTATCGGCTAAGGTAGCACTAGGAGAACTACTGCGATTGTGCCCCGGTTCTGCTGGGCTAAGCACCTTAGTAGAGAAAGCTAAAACTGACTGTCATGATAAGGTGAGAGACTGGTCGCTGTTCGGCGAGGTTTCGAGTCCCTAAAGACTTATGCCGCTTAGAGCGAGGAGCCGGTCCTGTCCGGCTTAAAGGCGTGTATCGCGCCCCGAATTCGGCCTTCCGAATACCAGGGGCTTCGCTGAAATTTAAAATTATAGAATTCTATGGCTAAGTGAGAGTGATAAAGCATTATTAGTCCGGTTGCCTTGTTCGCTGTGTTGAGCACCTCCCTCGAAGGACCCAAAAATGGGAATAAGAGTGCTCAGATTTATCCCGAACACCCCAGCACTTGCGGCATGGGGCAGAAGCCGAGGACTAGCCATCTCTCAGATTGGATAAACAGCCAAAACAGAAGGTAATATTTTAAATTCAAACAAGCATTGCATAGCGCATATGAAACAAGTTTTCATCATACAGGATCACACGAGCAAGTTTACTCAAATATTACATCCTTTGGACATTCGTCCGCTAAGACGGACACCCTTCAGGACACCCTCATAATAAATTTCGGGGGTGCGATGCTCCTTGCCCTGCGGCGGTCCATCCTTGATCAGCTTCATGGTGTCGAGCTTGGCCCATTGCACCTTCACACGGGCGAAAGCCCGGCGTGCACCTTCGATGCAGATGGACCGCTTGACGACTTCCAGCTGTGGGCAGGCATCCACAAGCCGCCTCACCAGGCCGAAGTAGCTGTTCGGAAGGGCGTCGCCAGGCCACAGCCGGACTATAAAGCCATTCATGGCCCGTTCAGCCGCCTTGTGTAGCTCGACCAGCTGCTTTAGCTGGTCGCTCATAGGCACTGGGTGTTCGGTCCCAGTATATTGGGCCTAGAACAACTCTTCCCTCCTCGTCCTGGTAAAAAGTTGCAGCATCTGACACGCTGCGGGGCAAATCTGCGAACGCTCCTGGAGAGCTCCGGATTCGGGTAAGTAACAGGTAATTTACTTTTACATGCTTGCTTTGCATATAGAATGCCTTACCCGCCGCTATCTTCTTCATCGCATCAATCTCTTGGAGGGCCTTCTGGGCTTCAGCCTTGGCATTTTTCGCGCTTTCGAGGGCCGCGGCAAGCTCGGACTCTCGCGTCTTCAAGTCAAGCTCCAACGCCTCATGCTTCGACACAGAGCTTGGAGCTCTTGCTGCACCTCGCCCACCCGTGCCTCTTGCCTTTCCCGCTCGGTGCGCTCCTTGGCCGCTTTGTCTTCGGCCTCGAATAGCGTTTGCTTCAGGGTCACCACCTCGGTCGTTGCCCCTGGCAAATATAAGATGATCCTGTCATTTTGCAATCGCGTCTTCTTTTATATATACATATCTATGGACAGAGTATTACTTACCCTTGTTCTCCTCGAGCTGCCTCTTGGCAAGGCCGATCTCTTTCTTGGACCCCTCGAGGTCCTGCTTCAGTGTGGCGACCTCCGCAGTCAGTGCGGCTGAGGCCAGCAGCGAAGCCTGCATACGCATATAGACATACTTATATTAGACTCCTACGATATTGTTTGATCCTCTGTTCGGCTTTTCTTTGTGAACACCGAACAGAGCATCAGGGGCTACTGTCTATGCGGTAATATTTTTCCTATATTTTAAACACCTACCTCAAAGCCTCTTAGAAGGCTGGCACAGGCTTCAGTCAGTCCGCTCTTGGCGGACTGAACCTTCTGGACCACCGCACTCATAATAGTACGGTGCTCCTTGTCGATGGAAGCGCTGTGAAGCGCTCCCAGCAGATTGTCCGACGCCTCTGGATGGACAGAGGTCACCGGCACAGGCGTCTTGCCCCTCTTGGAAGGAGGCCGCCTGCCCGAGTCCGGAACCACTGGAGGCTCCGGCGTGGTGTTCGGCTGAGGGCCGAACTCGTAGCCCTCAGGGGCCTTGTTCCCTCTGCTCCCGAAGTCCGTAAGGTCGCCTTGAGGCGCCTCCGGGACTGTCTCCCCTTGACCCGGTGCCTCTTGAGACAATACCTCGACGTCGTCCGCAGGGCAAGGGGAGGTGGCGGTCGGAAGTGGAATGCTATCCATATCCGACGAGCCCAGGGAGTCGTCCGACGATACATCGATACGGGCTCGTGGTGGCCTGCATAATCATATTCGGCGTTAGGGGAAGCAGTGCGACAAAGGAATGCTATGAGTTACTCTGGTATCTGAATACTTACGACTTCGCCAGGGGCTTGGCCCTGAACAGCCACTCATCTTCGCCTTCTGCGGCGGTAGTGGAACTGTCCGGAAGGGGAGTCCTTCCCTTCTTGGACCCTTCGCCCCCCGGTTGGGGCGACTTTCCTTTTCTTGTCTCCCCCAACTGAAGGGGGAGCATCTTCTTCTTCCTCCTCATCTTCGGGGAGGAGTGTGTCATAGAGTTATCGGACGATGAGTCCGATGACGCCTGGCATCGGGAACTCTTTCGGGTTCCCTTGGCCTTCTTGGTCTTCTCCGGCACCTTATAAGGGGCCGGAGTCAGCATCTTCGTCAGGAGAGCGTCCGCTGGGCCTTCGGGCAAAGGAGCCGGACAGTCGATCTGTCCGGCCGTCTCCTGCCAGTCCTGTCATGGGGCCTGGGGGTGGGGATGAGCTGCCCCTCCTCTGGGAGCCGGTGCGCGATGTCATCGGGCAGGTATCCGGCTCTCCTCAGCTTCTTGATGTGTCCCTCTATGACAGAGGAGACCATCCACCTACCTCCCGCTCCGGACATGGTTGGAGAAGGTCGAGGTGGGAAATGCGGACTTGGGCGCTGGAGCTCGAGTGTGCGAAAATGGGTGAGCAGAGGAGGAAGAAGGCGTGGATGAAAAGGTGAATCCTTATCCCTTTATATGGGCGGCTGAAACTATGCGCCCCCACTAGCCTGGTAAAACTCGCTTATCCCCCAAGCGCCGTAATCAATGGCGCGGTTGGGTTACCCACACCCGTATTGATGAGAATCCCGTAATAAGGGGAACACAACCTCTGCTTTGACAAGATGTTTCAAGGAACTGCCTCGTGTTATGTGCATGGCTAGTTAAAGGAAACGGTTCGAATAATTATCGGGCCATGGCATAATGTCATGTTGCCAAAACGTGCCAGCAGATTAGATTTGTGGAAATATTATTTTCTCTACGGTGGAATGTGGAACTTATTTTGCAGGGTTGGACACTATCCTTGTATTCAAATTTTTCCATGGTGTATTCGGAGGAGGAACCAGCCTTGCAATGCCGAAGACAATACTGCGCGCCGGACTCATCGTCATTGAAGCCTGGTTCAGGGGCTACTGAGGGAGTCCTTGATTAGGGGGTCTCTGGACAGCCGGACTATATCCTTTGGCCGGACTGTTAGACTATGAAGATACAAGATTGAAGACTTCGTCTCGTGTCCGGATGGGACTCTACTTGGCGTGGAAGGCAAGCTAGGCAATACAGATATGTATATCTCCTCCTTTGTAACCGACCTTGTGTAACCCTAGCCCTTTCCGGTGTCTATATAAACCGGAGGGTTTAGTCTATAGGACAACATACAATCATACCATAGGCTAGCTTCTAGGGTTTAGCCTCTCTGATCTCGAGGTAGATCTACTCTTGTACTACCCATATCATCAATATTAATCAAGCAGGACGTAGGGTTTTACCTCCATCAAGAGGGCCCGAACCTGGGTAAAACATCGTGTCCCCTGCCTCCAGTTATCATCCGCCTTAGACGCACAGTTCGGGACCCCCTACCCGAGATCCGCCGGTTTTGACACCGACACCTATCCTTCAAAGTACTTCTAGTTTTATTCTTGTTCTAGGTAAAGCAAATGTTAAGTGTGTGTAGAGTTGTTAGAACCTGAGGGAATATCCGTTCTAGCTTTAGCTCCTCGTCGATTCGACACTCTTATTTATCGAAAAAGGCTACAAACGATCCCCTATACTTGTGGGTTATCAAGACCTTTTTCTGGCGCCGTTGCCGGGGAGCAATAGCGTGGGGTGAATATTCTCTTGTGTGCTTGTTTGCTTTATCAATGAGTAGTTTTTATTTTATGTTCTAAGTTGTTCTTTATCTTTAGTTATGGATATGAAACATGAAATACCAAAGAAATAGTTGTACTTGCTACTCATGGAGATGGGGAACCTCCTAAAATGCTCGATGCTCGTTATGTGAAAAAATATTAATCACTACTTTAATAATCCTGAGAAAACCCTATTCAACTTGATAATGGGAGACATGTTGGATCAATGTGAATACTTTCGGGATTATTGGTTGACTAAAAAATGGAAACTGTTATGGGATCAAATTCATATGTTGCATTCGTATGCTCAGGATCTATGCTTGAGAAATGATTATACTTGTTGTTCTAGGATGAAGGCTCCACACCTTCCCTTTTCATGCAAATTTAACGAATATGAAACATTGGCTTCTTATGCTAATGGTAGATATGATTACTATGATGTGGAACGAATATAAGAATTTGTTGCTTTTAAGGGTGCTTATGAAATTGAATCTTTCTTTGAAAAGTATGAAGATTATGATGATGCTGTTTACAGACCTAAATTTTTCGCTATACTTAAATATTGTTATGAGAATTATGAATATAATGCCAATATTAATGCATTTATTGAGGACTTCTCCGCTGTCTAAGAAGAGAATAATATTTTGCAGGAGTCTATGGAAGAAGAAATTGCCGAAATTGTGAGCTCATTGGATGAAAATGATGAGGAGGAAAGCGAAGAAAAAAAGGAGGAAGAGTGGATTAATCACCCGTGCCCACCTTCTAATGGGTGTAACTATTCAACTCTTACATTTTTAATGTCCCTTCATTCTTACCGAAGGATGAATGCTATGATAATTGCTATGATCCCATTGATTCATTTGAAACATCCCTTTTTGATGAACTTGATGCTTGCTATGCTTGTGGCCAAGATGCCAATATGAATTATGCTTATGGAGATGTACTTGCTATAGTTCCTTATGTTAAGAATTAAATTGTTGCTATTGCACCCACACATTATTGTCCTATTATCTTTTTAAATTCTCCCAACTACATTATATCGAAGAAGTTTGCTCTTATTAAGGATTATGTTGATGGGTTGCTTTTACTGTTGCACATGCTGATTTTGATGAATATAATATGTATGTGCTTGCTTCTCCTAGTTGCAATTATTATGAGAGAGGAACTACATCTTCGCCACTCTATGTTTCCAACATGATAAAATTGCAAGAAACTGCTTATGCTATGTATTGGCCTTCACTTGATGTCCATGAATTGTTCTTTTATGACATGCGATGCATATGAAGAGATTTAGACTTCATCATTGCATGATTTATGTTGCTTTGTGCTCACTACTAAATGCCAAATCATTGTTAATTAAAATTGGCTTTGATATACCTTAGGATCCGGGTGGATCCATTACTTCAGCACTTTATGCCTAGCTTATGGCTTTAAAGAAAGCGCTGCCAGGGAGACAACTCGGAAGTTTTAGGAAGTCATATTATTCTGTTGAGTGATGTCGTGGACTTAACACGACAAATGCCCTTGTGAAAATACTTAGGAGTGGAGCCATCGCGACATGGTTAGCTTGAAGGGGTTAAACGAGACAAAGGACACAAAGAGTTTACCTAGGTTCGACCCTTCTCAACGAGGTAAAAGCCTACTCCTGCTTTAGGTTGTATTGCTTGGGTTTAGATTACCAGGGAGCGAATACGCTTGACCTAGCTTTCGATTGATTGTTA
Organism: Triticum monococcum; assembly: GCA_034509565.1. NCBI lineage: Eukaryota > Viridiplantae > Streptophyta > Magnoliopsida > Poales > Poaceae > Triticum > Triticum monococcum. Next base: position 574,114,390 of record CM067843.1, read on the forward strand.
CTTGTCTTAACCCGCTGCCGGGTCACCCCTTTATATACACAGGTTGATGCCCGGTGGCTTACAGAGTCCCGGCCGGCTCATACACAACGTGCCCGGCTCGGATACTAACTAAGCTTGCCTTATAATACAGGTTACACATATGGCGGTTTATCCTCTTGGGCCTCAAGTCGCCTCTGGGCCTTGGGCTTTCAATAGGCTTGCTTCATAATCCACCATCTTGATCCTCAAGTCGCCAGCGTATGACCCGGCCCCCTAGGCGGGTCATACCCAATAGTTATATCCCCAACATTAGGCCCCAGGTTGATTTGAACTTGTTCACATCAACCTTCAGTACTTGACTTAGCAGAAACTTCCATCATCAACTTATGAACTTGTTGTAACCCACCATGACGTCATCTCACATATTTGTGTTAACCCACCATGACATCATTTCACATTAACTTCACACAAAACCGAGAATATCTCAGCATATCTTTATCTTTAATGGCCTTCCCAAAAATCGAGGCATCCATGCAGCCACATAATCATTTTTTGGCCTCCTCGATTCTCACGCATGCCATCTATCCACTGCCTTATAAATAGAGACAGGGGCCCCTGTTTTCACTTTTACCCCCTGCCAATGCCTCTTCTTCTCCTTCCTCTCAACGCCACCGCGACCAGAGCTCTGCCGCCGCCGTCGACCTTCTTCAACAGCCCAAAACCAGGCCGCTGCATCAACCTGAACGCGTCCAGAAATCGTGGCACTTCTCCGCTGTCCATCAGCACCAACAGGTATTCATCATCCCTTCCTACAGATCTGCACTAGGGTTCCGCTGTTCGTCAGAGTTCCTCTCTGTTCTTCATTTTTCCCTCTTTAGATCATGTAGTTGGATCTAAACGTATTATTGAAAACACGCAGTAGTACCTTTAGCCTCCTTTTCCCAGTTACAGTACGCATTTTCCTGTATAAGATCCACCAAACGCCCAAGTTCTTCCACTGCCTTCACTTTTAGGTGTAGAATTTATCTTATTTCCAAACTGCTGTAGATCTAAATTTTCAGCACCAATATGTAAAATATGTTTGTTCAACACTTAATCATTCCTCACTTATAGATCTGGAATATGACAACTATTCGGGCGGCTTAACTGATAATATGTAACCCGCCATGTACCATTAGTCCCCTTTTAAGCCGGCAATAGATATATCTGCATAACTCAATGCTATCTTCTGGCTCAACATATTGGCTCTTTATAGCACTTTAATTTTGAATCAATGGGCCGACTTAGAAGCATAATCTTAAACCAGCAATATTTCTTTCTTTTACACCTTCATCCTAAAAAATGACTAAGACTTTCACCGCATGCAACTGGGTCGTTTCACGGGTCACCAAGGAAGCATTGAATGAGTATGTCCAAACAGGCGTTCTAGCCCAAAAAGATGTCATCTGTTGGAGGGTCCCGGGCACAGAAACCCCTCCTGATCCCAAGAATGGTGAAGTAATTGTCTTCACTAATCATCTACTCCGGGGTTTTAGCCCTCCCGGCTCAAAATTCTTCCGCGATGTGCTGCACTTTTTCAAGCTCCATCCTCAAGATATTGTGCCAAATTCTGTTTCAAACATCTGCAACTTTCAAGTGTTCTGCGAGGTGTATCTTCAACAGGAGCCCACTGTAGAACTATTCAGGGAATTTTACTATTTAAACCGGCAGACCGAGTTCACAGACGGTCCCAGCCTAGAGTTAGGTGGTGATACGTCTCCAACGTATCTATAATGTTTGATTGTTTCATGCTATTATATTATCTATTTTGGATGTTTATGGGCTTTATTATGCACTTTTATATTATTTTTGGGACTAACCTATTAACCCAGAGCCCAGTGTCAGTTTCTGTTTTTTCCTTGTTTTAGAGTATCGCAGAAAAGGAAAAATCAAGCGGAGTCCAATTGACCTGAAACTTCACGGAACTTATTTTTGGACAAGAAGAAGCCTACGGAGTATCGGAGATGGACCATGAGAGTCCCGGGCTGCCCACGAGGGTGGTGGGCGTGCCCACCCCCTTGGGCGCGCCCCCTGCCTCGTGGACAGCCCGGAGATCCACCGACGTACTTCTTCCTCCTATGTAAATATCCATATACCCTAAAAACTTCGAGGAGCAGAATAGATTGGGAGTTCCACCGCCAGAAGCCTCCGTAGCCATCGAAAACCAATCTAGACCCGTTCCGGCACCCTGCCGGAGGGGGAATCCCTCACCGGTGGCCATCTTCATCATCCCGGTGCTCTCCATGACGAGGAGGGAGTAGTTCTCCCTCAGGGCTGAGGGTATGTACCAGTAGCTATGTGTTTGGTCTCTCTATCTCGTGTTCTTGAGGTGGCACGATCTTGATGTATAGCGAGCTTTGCTATTATAGTTGGATCTTATGATGTTTCTCCCCCTCTACTCTCTTGTAATGTATTGACTTTTCCCTTTGAAGTTATCTTATCGGATTGAGTCTTTAAGGATTTGAGAACACTTGATGTATGTCTTGCGTGGGATACCCGTGGTGACAATGGGGTATTCTATTGATCCACTTGATGTATGTTTTGGTGATCAACTTGCGGGTTCCGCCCATGAACCTATGCATAGGGGTTGGCACACGTTTTCGTCTTGACTCTCCGGTAGAATCTTTGGGGCACTCTTTGAAGTACTTTGTGTTGGTTTGAATAGATGAATCTGAGATTGTGTGATGCTTATCATATAATCATACCCACGGATACTTGAGGTGGCATTGGAGTATCTAGGTGACATTAGGGTTTTGGTTGATTTGTGTCTTAAGGTGTTATTCTAGTATGAACTCTATGATAGATTGAACGGAAAGAATAGCTTCATGTTATTTTAGTACGGACTCTTGAATAGATCGATCAGAAAGGATAACTTTGAGGTGGTTTCGTACCCTACCATAATCTCTTCGTTTGTTCTCTGCTATTAGTGACTTTGGAGTGACTCTTTGTTGCATGTTGAGGGATAGTTATGTGATCCAATTATGTTATTACTGTTGAGAGGACTTGCACTAGTGAAAGTATGAACCCTAGGCCTTGTTTCCTAGCATTGCAATACCGTTTACGCTCACTTTTATCATTAGTTACCTTGCTGTTTTTATATTTTCAGATTACAAAAACCTTTATCTACCATCCATATACCACTTGTATCACCATCTCTTCGCCAAATTAGTGCACCCATACAATTTACCATTGTGTTGGGTGTGTTGGGTACACAAGAGACTCTTTGTTATTTGGTTGCAGGGTTGTTTGAGAGAGACCATCTTCATCCTATGCCTCCCACAAATTGATAAACCTTAGGTCATCCACTTGAGGGAAATTTTCTACTGTCCTACAAACCTCTGCACTTTGAGGCCCAACAACGTCTACAAGAAGAAGGTTGTGTAGTAGACATCAAGCTCTTTTCTGGCCCCGTTGCCGGGGAGGTTAGCGCTTGAAGGCATATCTTTAGATCTTGCAATCGAATCTTTTTGTTTCTTGTTTTAGCACTAGTTTAGTTTATAAAAGAAAACTACAAAAAATGGAATTGAGTTTGCCTCATACGCTTCATCTTTTTAATATCTTTCGTGAGTATGATGGAAAGGAAAATTGTGCCAAAGTGTTAGAAGAAGAATGCATTAAAATGTTTGGCACTAAATCTTTGGATGATGAGCATGATTGCAATGTTGTTAGTATGAACTCCTTGAATATCGATAGTACTAATGATGATTGCACTAGTTATGATGAAAATGTCTCCTATAAACATGTCAATTTTTGTGGAGTGCATTGGGTTTGCAAGTACACACCAAATAGGGAAGATAGATATTGCAAGAGGCATAAGCATTTAGAAACTAAATGGTTGCAAGAAAGGCTAAATGTTAGTGCTGAAAATTTAAAATTTCTTAGCCATACTTGTGAACTTTGCAATGAACATGGTCATTTAAATATCAAATGCAAATTGTTTCATGATCGAATCATGTCCAAAAATTGTGATGACTTGATTTCCCTTGCACATTATAATGAACTTAGTTTGCTTTTGGGTTATGAAGAAATGAAACGTCAAACTAAGATTATTCCAGAATATAACCTCAAGAATTCCTTGATATTGATCTAGAAGAAATTTATATGTATTGTGCGGTGAATTGCATTGAAAATCCTATATTTCCAATTATATAAAGAAAAAGAAAACAAATAGAAGATGAAGAGAATACTAACGAAAGGGAAGAGACTTCCCAATATCCTCCTATTATTTCTTATGATGAATCAGGTAACGAGGAGGAGCCTTCTATTCAACCAATCTCATTAATAAGGAGCTCCAAAAAGAGGATTGAACCCACACATGATGTGATGAAGAAGAAGAAAAGAAAAAGGAAGAGAGGCAAAAAGATATCTCTCCCAAATAATGTTGCTCCTATTACTGTTGTGCCTCATGAAAATATAATTGTGGAAGATGATGCACTTGATGATGATCTCATTATGCCTATTGCTTATTGTCATGATTATGATTGGGAAGATAATGATACTTCTTATGATCTTGAAAATCTTTTTGGCACTTGCTTGGAAGAATATGATAATTGCTACACTATTGGTGTTATCCATACTATTAATGATGAGGGTGAGTATGCTTATGATATGAAAAGGCCCAAGCTTGGGGATGCTATATTTGATGAAGATGATGTTTTTGAGAATATATTGCTGCAATTAATGTTTGTCCCAATCTTGGGGACGCTACGTTTAATGAAGATGATATTTTTAGTCTCCCAAGTTTTGACATGCAAATTTATAATGATGATAGCATGCCTCCTACTTATGATGATTATATTGATGAAAGTGGGTTTGGAAGAATGTCAACTTTAGGAAGTAATGGTCCCACTATTTTGGAGGATGTTGAATCTTATTATGATAATTATGAAAGTGGATTTGGAGAGGTCATGACTTTATTTAGTAATGATTCCACTATCTTGGAAGAGGTTTCAATCGATTATGATGATAACAAAGTTGCTACTTATGATAATTATTGTGATGATATATATGCTATAAAAATTAGTGATTATTATATTTATAAAACTTGTCATGATTATGACTACCCTTTTTCTGAACATTACTCTTTTAATGTGGAAACAATTTATCGTATTCGAGTTTCTTATGATACCCCCACTATTCCGAATGGGAAGAATCTTGCTTATGTGGAGATTAGTAAATTTTCTATGATTGTAGATCATGAAAAGAATGCTTTAGGTGCTGGTTATATTGTTGAATTCATTCATTATGTTACTGAAAATTATTATGAGGGAGGAATATATGCTTGTAGGAATTGCAATAATATCAAGTTTCCTCTCTATGTGCTTAAAGTTTTGAAGTTATGCTTGTTTTGCCCTCCTATGCTAGTTGATTATTGTTCCCATAAGTTGTTTTCTCACAAAATCCCTATGCATAGGAAGTGGGTTAGACTTAAATGTGCTAGTCATATTCTTCATGATGCTCTCTTTATATTCCAATTCTTATCTTTTATGTGAGCATCATTGAAATCATCATGCCTAGCTAGGGGCGTTAAACGATAGCGCTTGTTGGGAGGCAACCCAACTTTATTTTTGTTCCTGTTTAGTAATAAATAATTTATCTAGACTCTGTTTTGGTTGTGTTTTTTGTGTTTAATTAGTGTTTGTGCCAAGTAGAACAGTTGGGAAGACTTGGGGAAAGTCTTTTTAATCTTGCTGTAAAAAAACAGAAACTTTAGCGTTCACGAGAATTGCTGCCATTTTTATTTCGAAAGTGATATTTAGTTAATTCTTTTTGAAGATGATTAATAGATAAATTCCTCACGTCCAGAAATTTATTTTAGAATTTTTGGGGTTCCAGAACTTGAGTTAGCTACATATTACTACAGACTGTTCTGTTTTTGACAGATTCTGTTTTTCGTGTGTTGTTTGCTTATTTTGATGAATCTATGGCTAGTAAAAGATTTTATAAACCATAAAGAAGTTGGAATACAGTAGGTTTAAAACCAATATAAATAAAGAATGAGTTCATTACAGTACCTTGAAGTGGTGGTTTGTTTTCTTATACTAACGGAGCTTACGAGTTTCCTGTTAAGTTTTGTGTTTTTAAGTTTTCAAGTTTTGGGTAAAGATTCGATGGACTATGGAATAAGGAGTGGCAAGAGCCTAAGCTTGGGGAAGCCCAAGGCACCCCAAGGTAATATTTAAGGACAAACAAGAGCCTAAGCTTGGGGATGCCCCGGATGGCATCTCCTCTTTCGTCTTTGTTCATCGGTAACTTTACTTGGAGCTATATTTTTATTTACCACATGATATGTGTTTTGCTTGGAGCGTCATTTTATTTTCTTTTGTTTTTCTTGTTGTTTGAATAAAATACCAAGATCTGAAATTCTTAAATTTTAGAGAGTCTTCACATAGTTTCATAATTATTCGATTACTCATTGATCTTCACTTATATCTTTCGGAGTAGTTTGTTGTTTGCTCTAGTGCTTCACTTATATATTTTAGAGCACGGCGGTGGATTTATTTTGAATAAATATATGAACTCTCATGCTTCAATTATATTATTTTGAGAGTCCTAAACAGCATGGTAATTTCCTTTGGTTATGAATTTAGTCCTAATATGATGGGCATCCTAGAGGGATATAATAAAAACTTTCATATGAAGTGCATTGAATACTAAGAGAAGTTTGATACTTGATAATTGTTCTGGGATATGGAGATGGTGATATTAGAGTCATGCTAGTTGAGTAGTTGTGAATTTGAGAGATACTTGTGTTAAAGTTTGTGATTCCCGTAGCATGCACGTATGGTGAACCGTTATGTGATGAAGTCGGAGCATGATTTATTTATTGATTGTCTTCCTTATGAGTGTCGGTCGGGGACGAGCGATGGTCTTTTCCTACCAATCTATCCCCCTAGGAGCATGCGCATAGTACTTTGTTTCGATAACTAATATATTTTTGCAATAAGTATGTGAGTTCTTTATGACTAATGTTGAGTCCATGGATTGTACGCACTCTCACCCTTCCACCATTGCTAGCCTCTCTAGTACCGCACAACTTTTGCCGGTACCATAAACCCACCATATACCTTCCTCAAAACAGCCACCATACCTACCTATTATGGCATTTCCATAGCCATTCCAAGATATATTGCCATGCAACTTTCCACCGTTCCGTTTATTATAACACGCTTCATCATTGTCATATTGCTTTGCATGATCATGTAGTTGACATCGTATTTGTGGCAAAGCCACCGTTCATAATTCTTCCATACATATCACTCTTGATTCATTGCACATCCCGGTACACCGCCGTAGGCATTCATATAGAGTCATATCTTGTTCTAAGTATTGAGTTGTAAGTAAATAAAAGTGTGATGATCATCATTATTAGAGCATTGTCCCATGTGAGGAAAGGACGATGGAGACTATGATTCCCCCATACGTCGGAATGAGACTCCGGACGAAAAAAAGAGGCCATAAAAAAAGAGAGAAAAAGAGAGAAGGGGCAATGCTACTATCCTTTTACCACACTTGTGCTTCAAAGTAGCACCATGATCTTCATGATAGAGAGTCTCCTATGTTGTCACTTTCATATACTAGTGGGAATCTTTCATTATAGAACTTGGCTTGTATATTCCAATGATGGGCTTCCTCAAAATGCCTTAGGTCTTCGTGAGCAAGCGAGTTGGATGCACATCCACTTAGTTTCTTTTTGAGCTTTCATACACTATTAGCTCTAGTGCATCCGTTGCATGGCAATCCCTACTCACTCACATTGATATCTATTGATGGGCATATCCATAGCCCGTTGATATGCCTAGTTGATGTGAGACTACCTTCTCCTTTTTGTCTTCTCCACAACCACCATTCCATTCCACCTATAGTGCTATGTCCATGGCTCATGCTCATGTATTGTGTGAAGATTTAAAAGTTTGAGAACATCAAAAGTATGAAACAATTTCTTGGCTTGTCATCGGGGTTGTGCATGATTTAAATATTTTGTGTGGTGAAGATAGAGCATAGCCAGACTATATGATTTTGTAGGGATAGCTTTCTTTGGCCATGTTATTTTGAGAAGACATGATTGCTTACTTAGTATGTTTGAAGTATTATTATTTTTATGTCAATATTAAACTTTTGTCTTGAATCTTATGGATCTGAATATTCTTGCCACAATAAAGAGAATTACTTAGAGAAATATGTTAGGTAGCATTCCACATCAAAAATTCTGTTTTTATCATTTACCTACTCGAGGACGAGCATGAATTAAGCTTGGGGATGCTGATACGTCTCCAACGTATCTATATTTTTTGATTGTTTCATGCTATTATATTATCTGTTTTGGATGTTTATGGGATTTATTATGCACTTTTATATTATTTTTAGGACTAACCTATTAACCCAGAGCCGAGTGCCAGTTTCTGTTTTTTCCTTGTTTTAGAGTATCGCAGAAAAGGAAAATCAAATGGAGTCCAATTGACCTGAAACTTCACGAAACTTATTTTTGGACGAGAAGAAGCCCATGGAGTATCGGAGATGGACCAGGAGAGTCCCGGGCTGCCCACGAGGGTGGGGGCGCCCCCTGGGCGCGCCCCTGCCTCGTGGACAGCCCGGAGATCCACCGACGTACTTCTTCCTCCTATATATATATCCATATACCCTAAAAACTTCGAGGAGCAGAATAGATTGGGAGTTCCACCGCCAGAAGCCTCTGTAGCCACCGAAAACCAATCTAGACCCGTTTCGGCACCCTGCTCCATCATCCATCATCCCGGTGCTCTCCATGACGAGGAGGGAGTAGTTCTCCCTCGGGGCTGAGGGTATGTACCAGTAGCTATGTGTTTGATCTCTCTCTCTCTCTCTCTCTCTCTCGTGTTCTTGAGGTGGCACGGTCTTGATGTATCGCGAGCTTTGCTATTATAGTTGGATCTTATGATGTTTCTCCCCCTCTACTCTCTTGTAATGGATTGAGTTTTCCCTTTGAAGTTATCTTATCGGATTGAGTCTTTAAGTATTTGAGAACACTCGATGTATGTCTTGTGTGGGATACCCGTGGTGACAATGGGGTATTCTATTGATCCACTTGATGTATGTTTTGATGATCAATTTGCGGTTTCCGCCCATGAACCTATGCATAGGGGTTGGCACACGTTTTCGTCTTGACTCTCCAGTAGAATCTTTGGGGCACTATTTGAAGTACTTTGTGTTGGTTTGAATAGATGAATCTGAGATTGTGTGATCCTTATCGTATAATCATACCCACGGATACTTGAGGTGACATTGGAGTATCTAGGTGACACTAGGGTTTTGTTTGATTTGTGTCTTAAGGTGTTATTCTAGTATGAACTCTATGTTAGATTGAACGAAAAGAATAGCTTTGTGTTATTTTACTACGGACTCTTGAATAGATCGATCAGAAAGGATAACTTTGAGGTGGTTTCGTACCCTACCATAATCTCTTCATTTGTTCTTCGCTATTAGTGACTTTGGAGTGACTCCTTGTTGCATGTTGAGGGATAGTTATGTGATCCAATTATGTTATTATTGTTGAGAGGACTTGCACTAGTGAAAGTATGAACCCTAGGCCTTGTTTCCTAGCATTGCAATACCGTTTACGCTTACTTTTATCATTAGTTACCTTGCTGTTTTTATATTTTTAGATTACAAAAACCTTTATCCACCATCCATATACCACTTGTATCACCATCTCTTCGCCGAACTAGTGCACCCATACAATTTACCATTGTATTGTGTGTGTTGGGGACACAAGAGACTCTTTGTTATTTGGTTGCAGGGTTGTTTGAGAGAGACTATCTTCATCCTACGCCTCCCACGGACTGATAAACCTTAGGTCATCCACTTGAGGGAAATTTGCTACTGTCCTACAAACCTTTGCACTTGGAGGCCCAACAATGTCCAGAAGATTAAGGTTGTGTAGTAGACATCAGGTGGCATTTCGATTCAAAGGCGGAAAGAAGCCACTTTCCTAGCCGCCAAACTGCCCAGTCATCCCAAGGACTAAAACCAAACTTGGTTTTATTGCCAAGACACTTCTCCAGAAGAGGAAAATCCTCTATCGGGTTATCGTGCCAACCGGCTTAGTAACAAGCACCGTCTTCCAGACCGCATCAGCACAGCGGAACAAAAAATATATGCTTGTCTTTTCAAAGATCCGAGTCTTAATGGCCAATGGTTTGACCGGAATCGACCTGGTTCGATGCTCGGTCGCATGGAGAATTCTGCCCTTAAGCCGCAGCCCCGGCTTAATGTGCGAGTACACCGGCGATTTAAAAGATGCACAATGCCACTGCCAGATTAAGTTGACTGATGAGGATATCAATAACATGACCAAGTCTGTATTGAACGAGAGCTTGGCAGATTGCAGCAAAACCGGACTGAATCCTTTCTGCGCTCTCAACAAGGCGCTAGTTGTAAGCCTTTAAACAATTTTCAATTGAATCATATTTTCACTTAAACTATCCTCTTATAACCATTTCGTTTCCACAGGACGATTCTCCTTTTTGGAATGGGAAGCTACATGACAAGCCGGGCAAGATGACCCGGACGAAGAATAAGGCTCAGAAAAAGCCTGCCAAGAAGAAGACCAACACCTCCGAGCCATTTGAGTTGGATGACGTTGAGTCGAAGGTAGAACTTGACTCCGTTGGCTCATTTTTTGTACATCTTATTGACAATGATCACTATCAAGATGGCGCGGAAGGCAGCCATGCAGATGGCAAAGAGGTAACTATCCTTTCCTCCGACTCAGAACCTCTGCCAAGACAGAAAGTTCATCAAGCAAGCCGGAAAGTAAGGTTTTCTCATCCTTTTGCTCATTTGGATCCCAACTTTATTTTGAAGAAGCAACAACATGAAGCTCACCGCATGACCTGGAATAGCGGTGGCGGGATTCTCTCCTCTGGCTTACCAAACGCGCCATCTCCTCGCAAGAGCCGACTAGAGGTTTCAAATATTTCCGACTTAGCTTATCCCGAGGGGGGCCTTTTTCGACGACCTCTTAACCCGTCTGATTCAAACTATTAGGGGACCTCTCACTCTTCCTCTGGCGACTCGACTGGGACTCAAGTCCCTCTTTTCAAGACTGTGTCTGGGTAAGAAACACTTTTAAGCCTATTTTCTTTCAATCATGTACTCAATTGTCATATCAACCTTGCCTTATGTCTAATTTTCAACGCAATGGCCATGCCCAGCAAGAAACTGAAGGTTGATAAGCCAGCCAAATATGCTGACTTGGAGAAGACCATATCTGAGTCTTTGCATCAAACTTTAGAGGCAGCCATGGATGATCCGCCACCAAAACATCTGGTCATCGCGAACCCCATGAATGTTGACCCAGAACCTGCCAAGCCGCCCAGTCCTACCCAGCCGGCTCAAGAGACTGAAGACATAATAATTACTGGCATAGCTTATACAGCCCCAGGCAACCCTACTGCCCTATCCATACACAGCGCCAAGGAGGAGTTTTCTGCTGTGGATAAGGGTAAATGGAAAGTGGACTTGGAAAGCTATACTCATTTCATTGCTCAAGAGATTCATTTTGGCTATTTAAACCGCCTTCACACCAGCCGTGACTTTCGAAGCCGGCCTGGTCAATCTTATGAAGGAATGCTTTGAGGTAAACATTACCATCTTCGTACAAATATATATCTGTCAGCCGCCAAGCCTTTTGGATATGAGAAAAACGAATTTGATGTAGACTTTAAATAACCTTGGGAGTCTTTTATTCATATCGTGGTATATTGTAATTGTAGAATCAAGTGAGTAGCCCCCAAGGGCCGGCTTAAGCTGCATAGCTAAAGCCGAGACTTGAAATGGTAGTGATTGATTTTTGCGCCTGTAGCCCCCAAGGGCCGGCTTAATCAGCATGGATAAGCCGGGACTTATTACCGTAGTTGTGAATGAAATCCAAGTATGTAGCACCCATGAGTCAGCTATAGTCATAGCAGTTTTGTCGGGTCATCATAGAATTGTCTTCAAAAAGAGAAATATGCATTAGCCCCCAAGTGCCAAGTAAAATACTTGTATTGTGCCTGGGACTTCAAATAAGATGATCATAATATTTCATGTCTTGTTCATGTTGCAGGCTGAATTAAATATGAAGAAATCCCAAGTCAATGATCTGAGGGCCAATATTCAAGTCCAACAATCCGAGACTTCAAAAGCCAAATTAGAGCTGAAGACTGCGTCGAAAAACATTGAAAAGCTGAAACAAGACTTCAATGCTGATAAAACCGACTGGGAGACCGAGAGGGCAGCTCTATTGAAAAGAGCAGAAGACACTGAAGCTGCACTTAAGCCGGTAATTGATGTGTTGTCCGGTTTAAAACATCAAATCAACCGCATGACAACAGCCATCTTTGGTGAAAGTGTGTTATATCGACTAGAGGGGGGTGAATAGGCGATTTTTATGAAAGTCTTCAAAACGTGGAAGTTATGAAGACAAACAGAGTGAGCAAGCCTATCACTATGCAGCGGAAGTTAGATTACACAACGCAAGCCATAGTCAAGTATAGTGAAAGCACAGTGACAAACAGCTTCAGTGTAATGAGGATCAGGTTGGAAGAAGTTATGAAGCCAAACAGATCATACAGTCAAGTTGTGAAGACAGAAGATAAAGCAAGCATGCAATAGCTTCACAATGTGTACTGGTAAGTAAAGGGAGGCGAAGATGAAACCAGTGACACGTTGAAGACAATGATACGTTGGACCAGTTCCAGTTGCTGTGACAACTGTATGTCTGGTTGGAGCGGCTAGGTATTTAAACCAAAGGACACACAGTCCCGGACACCCAGTCCTGAACACGCAGCTCAGGACACCCAGTCCTCACCGTTTTCTCCTTGAGCTAAGGTCACACAGACCCCGCCCAATCACTCTAGTAAGTCTTCAAGGTAGACTCCCAAACCTTCACAGACTTCGTTCACCGGCAATCCACAATTCCTCTTGGATGCTCAGAACGCGACGCCTAACCGTCTGGAGGATGCACAGTCCTCAAGTGTAATAAGTCTTCAGATCACTCAGACAAGAAGACTTAAGTGATGCCCAATTACTCTGGCTCTGGGTGGTTAGGGCTTTTCTCCTCACTAAGGATTTTCTCTCAAAGGCTTCGAGGTGGGTTGCTCTCAAACGACAAAAGCCGTGCACTGAAATCTGAGCAGCCAACCGTTTATGGTTGTGGGGGTGGACTATTTATAGCCACTTGGCAACCCGACCTGATTTGTCTGAAATGACCCTGGGTCACTAAGGAACTGACACGTGTACTAACGGTCGGATTTTGAACTCTCACGGCAACTTTACTTGGGCTGCAAGTAAAGCTGACTTGTCTGACTCTGGACAAGATTTTCTCTCATTGTCTTCACTCGAAGACATAGGATTTGAATTAGGCATCACTTCAGTCATCCTGACTGGTTCTCTTGGACCCCACTTAACAGTATGGTGGTTCCTATGACACAACATGAATAAAGTAAAACTACGAAGGATCTAAGTCTTCGAGTTCCATAGGCTTCATGGGGAGTCTTCATATGTCATTGTCTTCGACATGAATGTCTTCATGAACCACCATTGTCTTCAATGTCTTCGTACATTTTTAGGGGTCATCTCTGGTAACTAAACCGAATCAATGAGGGACTTCTACCTGTGTTATCCTGCAATTCTCACAAACACATTAGTCCCTCAACTAGGTTTGTCGTCAATACTCCAAAACCAACTAGGGGTGGCACTAGATGCACTTACAATCTCCCCCTTTTTGGTGATTGATGACAAACTAGTTGAAGTTTTCAACGGGGAATATAATTTGTGAAATTGTAAAGGAATTGTCTTCATAAGCTGCAAGGGCTCCCCCTGAAGATGTGCATATAAGTGATTTGCTTCTGGAACGCAAATGCACATAGCAGGTTGTATTTGTGGGAATCCACTTCAACTTATGATGACAATCCATCATGTATGTAAAGATATATGAAGATAATGATATGCATAATGAAAAATGGACGTCTGCGAAATGATATAAGTGCGGAAATTATCGTCGTACATGCGGAATTTATCTTCGCAAAAACACAGTGGCAAACATAGTAGCAGACGACCATCAAGTTTAAGTGTTACAACTCAAAGAACCAAATGTAGCAAAATGAGAGTTGTAAGCACGAAGCAAAATGCAAAATATAAAGCACCCGCCCATATTATTGACCCGCTTGAAGACTATAAACATCATATGCTTCTCCCCCTTTTGTCAGTGATGACCAAAAAGGTTTGAAGACATAGAGTTTTCTACGCGTTCCCAGGCGCAGCAGGGTCGGTGGAGGCGTTTGGTGGAGCTGGCGAGCTTGGTGCAGTGACGACGCGTGCTGAAGAAGGTGGTGGTGATGTAGCGTCGTCTTCTTCCTCAATGATTTTTCCAGTCACTGTGGCAGCAGAGGAAGAGAACTCTGATTCTTCAAGCGACGGAGTTCCACGCAACACAGCTCTTTTGGGGGTGTGGAGTCAAACTTGAATCTCTCTTTGAAGCCATCCTCTTGCAGTTCAGCTTCAGTGCACATCATGGTGAGGCCTTTCCAAGTGCGGCGACAGGTTTCATGTGCGACAAAGGCATTCTTTGTGGCCAGATTCCTGATGCGATTGACGTCTTGCATGATACTGCGCATCTGCCGTTTGAGCCAGTCGTGATGCCTATCTTGCTTTTGGTGCAGAGCCACAAGAAGTTCACGGTCAGTGAGCGTACGAGCGCATTTCTTGGGTCTCTGTGCAGCTGTGCTGTCAGTGGCTTCAGTTGATGCAGGGGCACGTGTGGTGCCAGCCATTGGATAGACTCTGGAAATGGCTTCAACACCTTCATCATGCTGAGTGAAGCTCTGGTGTTCTGCATTCTGAAGACTTAATGGCTTCTTGGCAGGCTCAGGATAAATCGCTTCAGCAGAGGTGTCCACATCAGGTAAGAAGATTCTATGGTTGCGAGCAGAGGGTTGATAGGATATAGCAGAGTGGAGCTTGATGAGCCTCATAACCCATGGAGCATAAATCTTCAGACCAAAGAGATCTGAGCCAGACGCTGCAAGTTGACGTATAAAGAGATCCTGGGCATTGAAGCATTTGCCATGCAGGATGCAGAAGATGAGAGTCTTCATGGCACCTTCAAGCTTGGCATATCGAGAGTGCCCCTTAATGGGCCATAGAGTCCGCCTGACGATGTGATAGATAGTTCTGGGCAGGTACTCTAAGTCTTCAACGAAGAACTCGGTTGGGTAAGGTGCGTCAGGAAGCAATGGCTTCATCATTGAGAGCATCTGACTCATATTTGGCTCAGGTCGCTGAAATATGCTCTCAACTGCTTCAGCATGGAGTTGGCAGCCTTCTTCGAAGAGTTCACCAGGAGTGGGTAGGCCGGTGAGCTCAATGATATCAAATGCATTGGCTTCATGATGGACATTGCCGGTCATCCACTCCAGGACCCAAGTCTTCGGATCTCTGTTGTAGCCTTTGATGTGCAGTGTGGCATAGAACTGGAGCAGAAGCTCTTCATTCCAGTGCTCTTCATCTGTGACAAACGGCAGCAGGCCAACTTGCTTGAAGCAGTCCAGTGCTTCTTCCAGACCAGGCAGACCAGCAATAGCTTCAACCTCAAGGCGCTGGTGTGGAAAGATACGGCCTTGGTTGTAGAGGACGTAGGAGTAGTAGCTGCGCTGTGGGTAGCTCCAGAACCTATCTGACACAATCCGTTCCCTTGAGTAAGGGTTCTTAGAGCGGTTGAAGAAGGTGTTATCTGCCCTGAAGCTATTGACATTAAAGGAGCCAGGAGCGGTTGCAGGACCTGGGAACCTTGGCAGTCATGGGATTGGCTTCTGTACCTGGGGCCTGTGCGCAACATGATAGTTGAACTATGGGCCGGCAGCAGACTCAGGCACAGAAGGGTCAGAGGCAGTAGCTTCAGTATCTCTTGAAGCTGTTAGTTGGTCGGGCTCCACAAATGCTTCAGTATTGGGTGTGGCAGCCGCAATGGTGTCAGCCTCATCACGTGTAGTGAGAGGGATGGATTCAGGTACGTTCTCCTTGAGAACTTCTTCTTGTTGGTGCGGGGGAGATGGAGCTTGAGGTTCTTCGTGCTCTTCTTCATGTTCTTCGGCTGATGCAGCCGGAATGTCGTCAACAGTCTGAGCCCTTGGCCCTTTGTGAAGCCTACCGAATGCAGGCGACGTTGGTGGAGTTGCAGTGGGCTGGGGCTCATTCTCTTCCTCCTGCGGGCGATCTGCCCACGATGCATCTTGGGTGATTGGCGTCAAGGGACGACCAATGCTGATCATTTCGCTCATTTCGAGCTGAGGAAGGACTGCATCACCTTGCACATTGTCTTGGAGACCAATGTCTTCAATAGCGTTGGGGCCGGCTGCTGGAATGTCTTCAGCGTGCGGAGCCTCTGTGAAAGCAGGCTCATGCACGGTCAGCTGACGATGTTCGTTCGGAAAGCGGACGGAGAGGGGTTCGACTATCAGGGGCTCTGTGGGAGCAGCCCGAGACTTCTTGGTCTTGCGTTTCTTGATGGCGGGGTCTGAAGGAGAGGCTTCAGGGTGTTTCCTCTTCCTTGCTTCAGCTTCGGCTGTCCTTGTCTTCTTAAGCTCTGAAGCGGTTGAGCGGTGCTTTGGCTTCGAGCCAGGCTTGGCAGTGGGGAAGACAATCGGAACAGCTTCTTGTCGTGGGGCCTCTTGTTCAGCAACAGTGGGCTTCTTCTTTTTCTTAGCGGCCATCCTGGGGTCGATGCCGGGACGCCCAAGTGCCTTTCGCTTCTCGGCCTCATTGTAGGCCTGCACACAAAGATCAGCCAAATTCTTCATGCGCTCACGCGAACCCTGAGCCTCTGCATGTTTCTGCATAAAGTTTTCCTTCAACTCGTGCAGCATGACTTTGAAGTCTTTGACTTCTTGGACGCTGAGCGTGGCCATCTTCTTCTTGAACTGAGCCTTTTCAAAATCTATCTTCTGCTTCAGTTCCACTATGCATTGGGCAATTGCGTGTTCTGAAGCAATAGCTCCTTGGAAGGCTACGCTGAGGCCAATGGGCAGCTGCAGATCATCGAAGCTGATGTTGGGTGTATCAAACCACTCATCAATGAAGTTGTGGATGATTGCTGCATCGAACAGAGGCAGATTGTTGAAGATTTCAGCCTCCTCCTTGCTCTTGATGAGCTGCTCAAGAGCGTCATCGGCAAGATCTTCGTCACTTGACAGATCAATGGCCTCGCAGCGAAGAACGGCAGCGGCAGTGAGCTCTTTGCTAGTGTGTGGCTGAGGCTTCTTGGCTTCTTGGGGCTTGGAGACTCGTGATAAGTCTTCAGACTGCACACTTGCTTCAGGAGGTGCAGTGGCCAATGGCTTCGCTCTAGAGAACTTGGGAGAAGCGGCTGGCTTGGAAGCTTTTGGCTTCTTCTTCATCTGCTTCGGCTCCGGGGCAGCAGGAGCGTCATCAGACTCAGTGTCTGCTGGAGGGTCGTTCACGGCAGTCCCTTGGACTAGAATGCGAGTGATGAGGCCTTTGAGATTGGCATACGGCCCGATGACATTGGGATTTGCGTCGCGTGTGCCATCTGCCCTTGGTTTGGAGGGACCAGGGTTGAAGTCCAACCCAAACGCCTTCTTGTTTTGCTTCACAGAGTTCTGAGCAAATTGGAAGTTGCGCTTGAACAGAGTGTCATCGCGACACCAGAGAAGGGATGACGGATGTGCGTCAGCTGGCTGTTGTCCCCTGACCATGCATGGAAAGAAGCCTTGAGTAATGGCTTCGTCTCTGGTTCGGGGTACAAGGTTTTTGTACAGTGCGTCTCCCCATGGTCTCTTGATGGCGCACTTTTCTGCATATTCCTTGGTTACGAAGCGGTATTGGAACCACTGTTCTGCCCAATATCTTCGAATCCATTGGATTTGTGTCTTGCGCTGACCATAGCTCTCTTCAGGATCAGTTTGGTACATTTCTGCCAAATCCTCAGGCAGATCCTTAGACGTTTCACCACGTCTTTGTCTGCCTCCCTTCCTCGCTGGTTTTTCTGCTGCCATGAAGCTTAACTTGGAAGGCTTCAGATTCAAAGTCTTCAAAGGCTTCCTTTTGCTTGACCAACAGGAACTTGCTGCGGGTGAATTGATGTGACGCTGTAGGAACTCTGCAAATGAATGCAGACTATGAGAACCAAAAGATTCTCCCACGGACATGTACCTGTGACAGCATTAAGGTGCGAGGGAAGGGGAAGAGGTCATATGCATTCTCAGAAGATTTTTAAGACAAATCAGTTTAGAAGATATTGACCTCATCATGCAAAGACATCTACTTTATAGAAAAGAAGTTGGTTCCAGATTTGTACTAACCTATAGATCAGTACAAGTGAGGAATCTAACTACTTCATGAAGAACAAGTGAATATACTAGGCAAGTTATGAGTTGCAGATGAGAGAGATGAAACTTGTGTGAATGGAAACCTCTTTTGGCAGAAAGTGATGGAGCTATAGGATCAAAAGAGGCTGTTAAAAAGACTTGTTATTTACCAGACTTGGAACTGCTAGACGAGGTGAGAGTTGAGGCCGAGCAGTTCGATCCTCCGTGCCCTAACTTGGCGACGAAAGACACCTACGGCGACGGCGGAGAGACGGATGTCCGCAGTCGGCGTGAGAACGGCGTCGGAGAGGTTGCGGCAGTGAAGCACTTCGTCGCCGGCGTCGTTGAGAGTTAGCGGTGGCGCTAGGGTTCGTGCGAGGGTGGAAGAAGAGATAATGACCGCAGTGAAACGTGTATTTATAGGGATATGGGCGGCACTGCGCTATTACTCAGGTGCCCCTGGCGATTCGCATCTGATCAGTACGTGGCCAGCATGCGGAATTGTGGGGGCAGTTTCACCCCATGCACGCCTTGTTTGTCGGGAGCCGTTCCTACTTCTCCGGATTTCTTGTTGATGGAATAACATTGAAAGCTGACAAGGATGCAGTGAAGACATTGGACAGTTTCAATAGAATGCATATGACTTGGAGAGATAGAGTTTGAGGTAGGAAGCATGGAGAGGTTAGGGTCCGATCACATTCACTTAGTTCAAAAGATTCAAACAAGAAGGCATAGCTATAAGTGAATGCTGTAGAGGACAGAACACCAGTACATATATATAATCTACATATTGAAGATAATCATGAAGACAAATTGAGATTGAAGCCAAACCAAATGTGAAAACATAGCAAATGTGACGCCTTGAGTGGAACACTTCAAACGGAAAATTTGGTGGTGGCGTTACCCACCGTATAGGAAGTATTAGACCCAGACACGGCGCACAATTATCGTGGCGCTCTGAAGTCAAATTCCATGTTAATGTATTCACACTTAGAATGTATGTCTTCATTGATTGAAGATACACGTTACTTTGTGTGTTGCACATCTAAGTCATCAACATGCATAAGTGTTAGGATGTGTGCCTGATCACAGGACATTTGAGGATTCCAAGATATTTAGCTCACACCGTAACTTGCAAAATCTCTTCTCATCCAAGGGCTTGGTGAAGATATCTGCCAATTGCTCTTCAGTGTTGACGTGTATGATATCAATGTCTTCCTTTGCAACATGATCTCTGAGAAAATGATGACGAATTTCAATATGCTTTGTCTTCGAGTGCTGAACTGGGTTGTTGGCGATCTTGATGGCGCTTTCGTTGTCGCAGTAAAGTGGCACTTGCTTCAGATGAATGCCATAATCCTTGAGGGTTTGCTTCATCCATAGAAGCTGAGCGCAGCAGGATCCAGCAGCAATGTATTCAGATTCAGCAGTGGAGAGAGATACACAGTTCTGCTTCTTTGAAGACCAACAGACAAGTGATCGGCCCAGAAAGTGACATGTGCCTGATGTGGACTTCCGATCAACCTTGTCACCAACGTAATCAGCATCCGAAAATCCAACCAGATCAAACTCTGAGCCCTTTGGATACCATAACCCTAGAGTTGGGGTGTGAGCCAAATATCGAAGAATTCGCTTCACAGCTAAGTGATGCGACTCCTTTGGTGCTGCTTGGAACCGAGCACACATGCAAACACTAAGCATAATATCTGGCCTAGATGCACATAAATAAAGCAAAGAACCAATCATGGAGTGGTATACCTTTTGATCGAACTCTTTACCATTGTCGTCAGGACCCAGATGATGTTTGGCTGGCATTGGTGTTGTGAAGCCTTTGCAGTCTTGCATACCGAACTTCTTCAGGCAATCTTTGAGATATTTCTCTTGAGATATGAAGATGCCATTGCATTGTTGCCGTATCTGAAGACCGAGGAAGAATTTCAGCTCCCCCATCATAGACATCTGATATTGCTCTTACATCATATATCCGAACTCCTCACTGTACTTCTGATTGGTGCAGCCGAAGATAATGTCATCCACATATATTTGGCACACAAACAGTTCACCATCATATGTCTTCGTGAAGAGAGTGGGATCCAGGGAACCAGGTATGAAGCCTTTGCTCTTCAGGAAGTATTTGAGTGTATCATACCAGGCCCGAGGGGCTTGTTTGAGGCCATATAGTGCCTTTTTGAGCTTGTAAACCATGTCAGGATGTTTTGGATCTTCAAACCCAGGTGGTTGTGCAACATACACTTCTTCTTCAATTTTGCCATTGAGGAAGGCACTTTTTACATCCATTTGATGCAGAATTATGTTCTGATGATTTGCATAGGCCAGCAGTATACGGATGGCTTCAAGTCTGGCAACAGGAGCAAATGTTTCATCGAAGTCAATGCCTTCCACTTGATTATATCCTTGAGCAACGAGACGAGCCTTGTTTCTGACAACTTGGCCATGCTCATCTTGCTTGTTGCGGTATATCCATTTGGTGCCTATTATGTTATGCTTCCGTGGATCAAGACGCTTAACCAACTCCCATACATTGTTCAGCTCAAATTGTTGAAGCTCTTCTTGCATAGCTTGAATCCATTCAGGTTCCATAAAGGCTTCATCAATTTTCTTGGGTTCTGTGATTGAAACGAATGCGAAGTGTCCGCAGAAGTTTGCCAGTTGAGTTGCCCTTGAACGAGTCAGTGGACCAGGTGCATTGATGCTATCAATTATTCTATCAATCTGCACTTCATTGGCAACACGAGGATGTAGGGGTCTAAGACTTTGCTCTTGCTGATCTACGTTGTCATGGGGAGGAATGTCTTCAGGCTGAGCATTGTCTTCATGTGGATCAGGTGCTGAGATGATAAGTTCTTCTTCAGGACGAGCTTCAGAAGGTATAATTTCTCCAGTTCCCATTAGCTTGATTGATTCACTGGCTGGAACTTCATCTAGCACATCTGGTAGTTGCTCTCTTTGTGACCCATTGGTCTCATCGAACCGCACATCCACTGTTTCAACCACTTTGTAGTGAAAGAGATTGAAGACTCTGTAGGAGTGCGAATCCTTTCCATATCCAAGCATGAAGCCCTCATGTGATTTTGGAGCAAATTTTGAGGTGTGGTGAGGGTCCTTGATCCAGCATCTTGATCCAAATACTCTGAAGTAACTGACATTTGGCTTCTTGCCAGTCAGAAGTTCATAAGATGTCTTGTTCAGCAGCTTGTGAAGATATACACGGTTGATAGTATGGCATGCAGTGTCAATGCCTTCAGTCCAGAATTTTCTTGGTGTCTTGTAACATTGTTCTGGCCATCTCAATGAGTGTTCTGTTCTTGCGTTCGACGATGCCATTCTGTTGTGGCGTGTATGGAGCTGAGAATTCATCAGTGATGCCCAATGTATCAAGATATGTGTCAAGGCCAGTGTTCTTGAATTCTGTGCCATTGTCACTTCTGATGTGCTTTATCTTGGCGCCATAATTGTTCATAGCCCGATTTGCGAAGCGTCTGAAGACATCCTGCACTTCAGTCTTGTAAAGGATTATGTGCACCCAAGTATATCTAGAGTAATCATCAACAATGACGAAGCCATAGAGGCAAGCAGTAGTGGAAAAAGTTGAGTAGTGAGTGGGACCGAAGAGATCCATGTGAAGCAGTTCGAAGGGTTGAGTAGTGGTCATGATTGTCTTCGAAGGATGTTTTGCCCTTGTTATCTTCCCAGCTTCACAGGCACCGCATAAGTGATCTTTCTTGAACTTGACGCCCTCGATGCCTATGACATGCTTCTTGTTCGCAAGGGTGTGGAGCTTCCTCATGCCAGCATGCCCAAGTCTTCGATGCCAAAGCCAGCATTCTGAAGCCTTTGCGAGAAGACAAACTGCAAGCTGTGGCCCTGCTGAGAAATCTACCACGTACAAATCATCTTTTCGATACCCTTCAAACACTAGAGACTTGTCAGATTCCATTAGTACCAGACAACGATATTTTCCAAAGATTACAATCATGTTCAAATCGCAAAGCATTGAGGCAGACATTAAGTTGAAGCCAAGGGATTCAACAAACATGACTTTATCCATGTGTTGATCCTTTGAGATTGCAACTCTACCTAGACCCAGTACCTTACTTTTACCAGTGTCAGCGAATGTGATGTGGCTCTTGTTAGATGGACGTAAGGTTGAGTCCATAAAGAGACTTCTTTTGCCAGTCATGTGATTTGTACACCCACTGTCAATAATCCATTCTGAAGACTCTGAAGTCACTGGTATCGTACCCTACAGTGCAGTTAGGGGGATAGGCTTCACGAAGAGTGTTGTGAAGCAAAAACATTTGACGAACCAGTGGATTATGAAAACTTAGATCCAGGTTAGGACAAGTAGGGAGAGTAGCATGCGATTCAGGTATGAAATACATAGTGATGCCATTCGGGCATTTGATCTTGCGCCCCACAAGATTTTTAAGGTCCCCAGCAATAGCGTCAGAAGATTTTGGTTTTGTGCTGGAGACCTTTCCCTGCAAAAGAGAGTTAAGCTTTCTTAACCACCCACATCTTCAAGGGTGGCTTAGAAGCAATAAGTCTAAGTGCAGTATCTGAAAATTTTGGCTTTGGAGCCCTAGCAAACAGTCTAGCAGGTGGGCAATAGTACTCATAATAATAGGCAGAATAGTTTTTGGTCATATGAGAATGACGGTTTGAAGAACCGCTCTCATATGCCTGAGCATGGTTTCCCTGCAAAACATTTGTGTTAGTGCGACTCAAATGAGTCCTCTGCCTGTATGAAGCCTTTGGACCATATGAAGCCTTTGGTCTGAGGTTTGTCTTCTTCATGTGAGGTGTCATGAGGACATTCACAGGAAGATTCTCAAGACACGTTTTTGGAACCCAGATCTTCTTCATAGGCGGTCCATTCCTGCAGTTAGTACCAATGTACCTGGCAAATACTTCACCATTCTGATTCTTAAACAGTTTATAGTTTGCATCAAAGGATTCATCAATGATAATTGGATTAGCACAACTGAAGCCAGATAGATTGGATGGATCTGCTGAGGATTCCTTTGCAGCAACCCATGTGGTTTTGGGGTACTGCTCAGGTTTCCAGTAAGAGCCATCTGCATTAATTTTCCTCACGAACCCCACACCCTCTTTCCTAGGGTTTCGGTTCAGAATCTGCTTCTTGAGGACATCACATAATGTCTGATGTCCTTTGAGACTTTTGTACATCCCTGTTTCAAGCAGTGTCTTCAACATAGCATTTTGATCAGCAATAGCAGTGGTATCCTCAGCAGAGGGGTTAGTTACCACTTCAACAGTTGAAGATATTGCAACAGCAGTAGCAGTGGAACATTCAGCAACAGAAATAGCATTATCACGCTCAATGCATTTAAGGCATGGTGGTTCAAATCCTTCCTGAGCAGAACTGATCTGTTCGGCTCGAAGTGACTCGTTTTCCTTTTGAAGATCTTCATGATCCGCTCTCAACTTCTCAAGATCTTGCTTCTTTTGAAGATAATCATAGGAAAGCTTTTCATGAGTAGTTGAGAGAGTCTCAAGACGATCTTCGAGTTCCTGATACTTAACATGAAGATTTTTTATGTCTTCAATTAAGGATTCAGAACGAGTCATTTCAACACCCAACAGATCATCGCTTCTGTCTAACAGTTTTTGAATATGTTCCATGGCCTTTTGTTGTTCAGTTGCAATTTTAGCAAGTGTTTTGTAACTGGGTTTTGAATCACAATCAGAGTCATCGTCACTGGATGTTTGATAGTGAGTAGTGCGTGTGTTTACCTTGGCACCACGTGCCATGAAGCAGTAGGTAGGAGTAGAGTCGTCCTTGTCATTTGCATCGGTGTTGGTGATGGAGTCATTGTCTTCAGTGTTGAAGATGGACTTGGCGACGTAGGCTGTAGCCAGACTCGCAATGCCTGAATCAGACTCCTCCTCAGACTCCACCTCTGCCTCCTCAGAAGCGGACTCCTCCTCTGAATCCATTTCCTTGCCAACAAACGCACGAGCCTTGCCAGATGAACTCTTCTTGTGTGATGAAGAATTTGAGGAAGACTTGGACGAAGACTTTGAGTATTTCTTCGTCTTCTTATCATCAGAGTCATATTCCTTGCTCTTCTTCTTCTTCTTCTTTCTGTTCTCATTGTCCCACTGTGGACACTCAGAGTGAAGTTTCCAGTTTTCTTGCACTTGTGACATGTTTTCTTCTTGTAGTCATGAGCAGAAGCTTCATCATTCCTTGAGCTTGATCGTGAAGACTTTCTGAAGCCTTTCTTCTTGGTGAATTTCTGGAACTTCTTCACTAGCATTGCAAGTTCCCTTCCAATGTCTTCAGGATCATCAGAACTGCTGTCAGATTCTTCTTTAGATGAGGACACAGCTTTTGCCTTCAAGGCACGAGTTCGCCCATAGTTTGGACCGTAGATATCTCTTTTCTCAGAAAGCTGAAACTCATGTGTGTTGAGCCTCTCAAGTATGTCAGACGGATCGAGTGTCTTGAAGTCTGGACGTTCTTGAATCATCAGGGCTAGGATGTCAAATGAACTATCAAGTGATCTTAGCAGCGTCTTGACGATTTCATGTTTGGTGATCTCAGTGGCGCCGAGGGCTTGAAGCTCATTTGTGATGTCAGTGAGCCGGTCAAATGTGTAGTGGACATTCTCATTATCATTTCGCTTGAAGCGGTTGAAGAGATTGCGAGGAACACTGATTCTCTGATCTCTTTGGGTTGAGATGCCTTCATTGACCTTGGAGAGCCAGTCCCAAACCAGCTTGGATGTCTTCAAGGCACTCACACGGCCGTACTGTCCCTTGGTCAGATGACCACAGATAATATTCTTGGCAGTGGAGTCCAGTTGAGTGAACTTCTTGACATCAGCAGCAGTGACACCTTCTCCAGCCTTGGGAACGCCGTTTTCGACGACATACCATAGGTCGACGTCAATGGCTTCAAGATGCATGCGCATCTTATTCTTCCAGTAGGGATATTCAGTTCCATCGAAGACGGGGCACGCAGCGGAGACTTTAGTTATCCCTGCAGTCGACATAGCTAAAACTCCAGGTGGTTAAACCGAATCACACAGAACAAGGGAGCACCTTGCTCTGATACCAATTGAAAGTGCGTTATATCGACTAGAGGGGTGTGAATAGGCAATTTTTATGAAAGTCTTCAAAACATGGAAGTTATGAAGACAAACAGAGTGAGCAAGCCTATCACTATGCAGCGGAAGTTAGATTACACAACGCAAGCCATAGTCAAGTATAGTGAAAGCACAGTGACAAACAGCTTCAGTGTAATGAGGATCAGGTTGGAAGAAGTTATGAAGCCAAACGGATCATACAGTCAAGTTGTGAAGACAGAAGATAAAGCAAGCATGCAATAGCTTCACAATGTGTACTGGTAAGTAAAGGGAGGCGAAGATGAAACCAGTGCCACGTTGAAGACAATGATATGTTGGACCAGTTCCAGTTGCTGTGACAACTGTACGTCTGGTTGGAGCGGCTAGGTATTTAAACCAAAGGACACACAGTCCCGGACACCCAGTCCTGAACACGCAGCTCAGGACACCCAGTCCTCACCATTTTCTCCTTGAGCTAAGGTCACACAGACCCCGCCCAATCACTCTGGTAAGTCTTCAAGGTAGACTCCCAAACCTTCACAGACTTCGTTCACCGGCAATCCACAATTCCTCTTGGATGCTCAGAACGCGACGCCTAACCGTCTGGAGGATGCACAGTCCTCAAGTGTAATAAGTCTTCAGATCACTCAGACAAGAAGACTTAAGTGATGCCCAATTACTCTGGCTCTGGGTGGTTAGGGCTTTTCTCCTCACTAAGGATTTTCTCTCAAAGGCTTCGAGGTGGGTTGCTCTCAAACGACAAAAGCCGTGCACTGAAATCTGAGCAGCCAACCGTTTATGGTTGTGGGGGTGGACTATTTATAGCCACTTGGCAACCCGACCTGATTTGTCCGAAATGACCCTGGGTCACTAAGGAACTGACACGTGTACTAACGGTCGGATTTCGAACTCTCACGACAACTTTACTTGGGCTGCAAGTAAAGCTGACTTGTCTGACTCTGGACAAGATTTTCTCTCATTGTCTTCACTCGAAGACATAGGATTTGAATTAGGCATCACTTCAGTCATCCTGACTGGTTCTCTTGGACCCCACTTAACAGTACGGTGGTTCCTATGACACAACATGAATAAAGTAAAACTACGAAGGATCTAAGTCTTCGAGTTCCATAGGCTTCATGGGGAGTCTTCATATGTCATTGTCTTCGACATGAATGTCTTCATGAACCACCATTGTCTTCAATGTCTTCGTACATTTTTAGGGGTCATCTCTGGTAACTAAACCGAATCAATGAGGGACTTTTACCTGTATTATCCTGCAATTCTCACAAACACATTAGTCCCTCAACTAGGTTTGTCGTCAATACTCCAAAACCAACTAGGGGTGGCACTAGATGCACTTACATTTGGTAAGTAATAGTATACTTCAATATCTCTTCATCAAGTTCGAACAACCATTGAGCCGGTTTATAAGTATCCTTGCCAATGCAGGTTCTAGAAGCTCCAAGCTAGGTGATGATACGCGCATAAGGCTGAAAGCCGTTTATACCCGTGTGGAGCAGCTGTACACTAGCGCCCAACGGGAAATTTTTACTACCTTGCATAAGAAGCAACAACCTTCCCTTATCAAGGAAGTGTTGGAAAAACTGTCAGTACTGCCACAAAGGGTTGAGGACTTGAAGCAATCAGCCACCAGAGCCGGTGCCATCACTACCTTGAGACGGGCAAAGGTGTGGCAGGCCGAACTTGACCCAGAGGAAATATTAGTTGGTTGTCCAAGTGTAAAAGAAGATGGGACTCCTTTCAGTGTTGATGACTTCACTCAAATAGTCAGAGCAATGCGTCCATGGGCAAGAAAACTAGCTGATGAAACGAACCTCTCCAAGTACCACCCAGTTTATGATGCTGAAAATTCAAAAGTGAAGGCGCCGGTTCATCAGGCTGTGGATCTTATCACGCCTACACATAAGCACACCTTCGATCCTAACATTGATCCATCAAGTCTTATAGATGATGAGGCTGTGTTTAGAGATTTGACCGGCATCAACTGGGCTACACCTGACTTCCAGCCAATGGATAACCAAGAAGAAGAAGAGCCAGCACAAGATGACCCAGAAGCATCAATACATGGAGGCCAAGACAACTGATCCAAGATCCGGTTTACCATCCACAGCATTGGACGCTGTGTGTAAAAACACTTTTTCTTTTGGGCTCGGTGAGCCATGTAATAGGCTAGATGAAAACCATGATTTGCCACGCCATCATGCATGTTTCACTTTTGAGTGGCCCGATCTGATTTGAAGATCCGCTGTTTTATGCTCGTAATTATTGTCAATTTTGCTAATCATGCCAACGTAAGCCATGTACACAAGTAAACAACATGTGCCCTAGCAGTTTACCCCAGGGCGGGTCATAATACCCCATATAAAATCCACTGGTGACTATATAGTCCATAACCAGGGCGGGTTTATCAAAACCTCATATACTCATAACAAAGTTAATATCATACCTGTGATATTTGTTCATACCGCCGGCTTACCATGCCATATGCAGTAAGGGCAATAGCCCGAAGACTCAGAGCACAACACCCTGCGCAATTTATTCATACTGCCGGCTTACAACGCCATATGCAGTAAGGGTAACACCCGAAAGACTTAGAGCGCAGAACTCCAAGAACATAATCAAAACACACTGGCGACTTATCGTCCAAAGCCAGGCCGGGTTATCAAAACTCCGGATAGATTCAAATATGAATCACAAGGATCAAGGCAACATGGCCCTAACCAATTTTCAACCATATATCAATATGACACAAAAGATGAACCCAAACAATGTTCAAAGAAAATATAAACCAGAAAAACAAGGCAGTCATAGGCTGCCAAGCCTCAATATCAAGTGCTATTCAAGGGCCGCACAACCACTGAGTTAATCCTTAATTCAAACCTGTAAGCCGGGCCTCACATGACCAATTGCCATTTTAACTTTCACAAGTTCAGGGTCTTTATAAGATTGACTGTCAATAGTACGGCAAGTCATTCCAGGATTACCTGGTCGGAGTGGCAAGCATACAAAGGCAGGATAGCCCGGATTTTTGGTGAATACACCTGGTGTCCAAGCCAGTTATAAGGGTAAACAAAGCTCTGTCCATTAAATAGAAGCTCCCAAATAATAACTCAATCCAGGCATTTCAAGCCTTATCAGTAGGGTAATCATAGCTATGCTCAATGAGTAGGAAGCCCCCAAGTCATTTATAAACAAGGCGTACAAGCCGGATCAAGAGGGTAGTCATAGCTATGCTCAATGAGCAGGAAGCCCCCAAGTGATCTTATGAAGTAACAATAAAGACTCACATTCTCAGAAATGAAATGACAGAGGCCCTGAATTATCAGGGATGATGGCTTTATTATACTAATCATAATATATACATTGATAGAAGTATGTACATCACAAGAGTCAGTGGCTCAGGTGTAATAAGGCCGAAGATGAGCAATGTTCCACGGCCGGCGAGTCTCCTCCTCAGATTTGCGTGAGTCCTTGTGCTCTCGAACATCAATGAGATAGTAAGATCCTTTTTCAGATTTTTGCTGACCACAAAGGGCCCTTCCCAAGGTGGGGATAGCTTCTGCATGTTAGTTTGAGCCCGGATGAGCCGGAGCACCAAATCCCCTTCTTGAAAGGTCCGGGTTTTAACCCAGTGACTATGATAATGACGCAGATCTTGCTGGTAAATTGCCGAACGATCCGCCGCAAGGTCACGCTCCTCATCCAGAAGGTCGAGAGCATCCTAACGTGTTTTTCATTATCAGCTTCAACATAAGCCGCCACACGGGGTGAGTCGTGACGGATGTCACTTGGGAGAACCGCCTTTGCTCCGTAAACCATGAAGAAAGGCGTGTAACCCGTAGATCTGTTGGGGTGGTATTGATACTCCAAAGCACTGAAGGTAACTCCTCAACCCAACAACCCGACGTACTTTGCAAACGGACCATAAGCCAGGGTTTTATGCCTCTCAAGATTTATTGATTGGCTCTTTCAGCTTGGCCATTCGACTGGGGGTGAGCCACTGAGGACACATCAAGACGAATATGCTCTTGTTAACAAAATTCTTTCATAGCACCTTTAGACAGATTAGTGACATTTTCAGTTATAATGTTGTGAGGGTAGCCAAAATGGAAAATTACCTTTTTGATGAATTGAACCATTGTCGCCTCATCACACTTGCTGACCGGCTCTGCCTCAACCCACTTTGTAAATTTTTCAACCGCCACCAAAATGTGGGTCTTTTTGTCCTTGGATCTTTTAAAAGGTCCAAGCATATCCAGCCCCCAGACTGCAAACGGCCAAGTAATTGGAATCATCCTCAATTCTTGAGCCGGAACATGAGCTCGTCTTGAAAATTTCTGACAACCATCACATTTACTGACCAAATTCTCTGCATCAGCATGAGCCATTAGCCAATAAAAACCATGACGAAAAGCCATAGCCATGAGAGACTTAGAGCCTACATGATGGCCACAATCTCCTTCATGAATCTCTCGTAGAATCTCACGGCCTTCCTCAGGAGAAACACAACGTTGAAACACCCCTGTAACACTTCATCGGTGCAACTCTCCATTGACAACAGTCATTGACTTAGACCGCTGGGTTATCTGCCTAGTCAAAGTTTCATCTTCAGCTAACTCGCCCCGGGTCATATAAGCCAAATATGGAACTATCCAATCAAGAATAGCATGAAGAGTGATGTCTACTGCACAACCTTATTCTTGTAGACGTTGTTGGGCCTCCAAGTGCAGAGGTTTGTAGGACAGTAGCAAATTCCCGTCAAGTGGATGACCTAAGGTTTATCAATCTGTAGGAGCTGTAGGATGAAGATGGTCTCTCTCAAACAACCCTGCAACCAAATAACAAAGAGTCTCTTGTGTCCCCAACACACCCAATACAATGGTAAATTGTATAGGTGCACTAGTTCGGCGAAGAGATGGTGATACAAGTGGTATATGGATAGTAGATAATGGTTTAAGTAATCTGAAAATATAAAAACACCAAGGCAACTAATGATAAAAGTGAGCACAAACGGTATTGCAATGCGTTGAAACAAGGCCTAGAGTTCACACTTTCACTAGTGCAAGTTCTCTCAACAATAATAACATAATTGGATCACATAACTATCCCTCAACATGCAACAAAGAGTCACTCCAAAGTCACTAATAGCGGAGAACAATTGAAGAGATTATGGTAGGGTACGAAACCACCTCAAAGTTATTCTTTCCGATCAATCCATTGGGCTATTCCTATAAGTGTCACAAACAGCCCTAGAGTTCGTACTAGAATAACACCATAAGACACAAATCAACCAAAACCCTAATGTCATCTAGATACTCCAATGTCACCTCAAGTATCCGTGGGTATGATTATATGATATGCATCACACAATCTCAGATTCATCTATTCAACCAACACAAAGAACTTCAAAGAGTGCCCCAAAGTTTCTACCGGAGAGTCAAGACAAAAACGTGTGCCAACCCCTATGGATAGATTCCCAGGGTCACGGAACCCGCAAGTTGATCACCAAAACATACATCAAGTGGATCAATAGAATACCCCATTGTCACCACAGGTATCCCACGCAAGACATACATCAAGTGTTCTCAAATCCTTAAAGACTCAATTCGATAAGATAACTTAAAAGGGAAAACTCAATCCATTATAAGAGAATTGTGACGCCCGGGTAATTAAGCTACAGTAATCCTCACTAATGATGCCACGTCACCTCTGTCACTGTAGTTAATCTCGGGTTAGATCAAAACGGTTTCGATATTCAATTCAAAATTATGATGGTAATAAAAGTTTTCAAAAAAATAATAAAACAAAAATGTTCGGTGGTTGCCAAATATTACAAAGATAATTATGGTGTATGGTTCACAATTTTATAAAATGCCTAAGTGTTTATAACTAAATAAAAACAGAAAAGAAAATGAATAAAAAGAAAACAGAAAACAAACAACAAATAAAATATATAAAAAAAAGACCCCCCCCACACTGGGCCTCGGCCCAGCCGGTGGCCTGCCAGGCCGGCCCACTCCCCCCTAGCCTATAACCCCGTGGGGGCACCGAACCCTAGCCCGACCCCCACTCCCCCCCCCACTCCGAAAATATCTCCCTCCCCCCCCCCCATCTCTCCCGATTGGATCGGGAGGAGACGGCCACCCCGACGCCGTCGTTGCCGGCCCCGCCGATCGCCTCCTCGACCTCCTCCTCGAGTAGCGCTGCCCGAACCCCTGCAACCCCTTGTGAGCCCCCTCCTTCTCCTCTGCCTTGCTTCGGCCGCCGCTCGTGCTCACCTGGCCTCGCCGCGCACCGGCGCCCGCGCCTCCCTGCCGCACGCGCCGCCCATCCCGCTCATGGACTTGCGTGCCCCCGCACAGCCCCGCGCCTCCCCTCACGCTCGCCCGCGGCGGGGCGCACCCCCCTGGCCGCGCCCACGGGTGCCTCGCGCCCCAGCCTCTACGCCGCTCGCCCGCGCACACCACTGTCGCCCGCATCGCTCGACCCCGCCGGCAGCGCTAGGTCACCGACCTCGCCCTGCCACTACTCCTCCTCCGCCAGCGCCCGTTCACGCTTGTCGCCCTCCCGCTGCCGCCGCCGCCGCTGTTAGCCATGGCCGGAGCCCCGCGCGAGCTCGCCCCTCCGATTTCACAGCCCCGCGCCCGCCCCTCCTACTCCCATGCCGCGCCGCTCGCTGCCATTCCGGCCGGCCGGCCTGCCGCGCCGGCGGCCCCGTCTGTGCGCGGGCGTAGCCCCTGCTGGCTGCGCCTCTGCCGGGTTGGGAAGGCCCCTGCTAATTGGGGGTTAGATTAGCACTAACCCCCTCCTAGTGAGCCACTGACCAGGGGGCCCCAGCGCCCCAGAACGATTAAAAAAAAGAGATAATAATAAATATAATTAAAAATTAAATAATCAATTAATTAACTAAATAATTAAGTTAATTAATTATGTTTAAATTAATTAATTAAATTACTTAACCTAATTAATTGTAGTGAATAAAACTAATCATTTTGGTTAGACTAACTAAACCTGATTAGTTAGTCTTAGTGAATGACATGCGGGTCCCACACGTCAGATTGACCCAGTCAACTCCCTGTTGACTGCTGACGTCATGCTGACGTCATGATGACGTCAGCAGACACTATTCTGGATAATGTTGGTTAAATTAATTAAATAAATCCTAAAATTGATTTAAACCTTTTAAAATTAATATAAAATAAACCGTAGCTCGGATCGAAAAACTTTGTACATGAAAGTTGCTCAGAACGAGGAGACGAACCCGGATACGCAGCCCGTTCGTACGTCACGCATCCCTAGCATAGCAAACTCGCAACTTTCCCCCTTTGGCTCCTCTGTTCAAAAACGCAAAACATCGGGGATACTTTCCCGGATGTTATCCCCCTTCACCGGTATCACCTACTACCGCGTTAGGGCACCTCTAACGTCGTTACTTGTCATGTCATGCATCACTATGCATATGCTTGCTTAAATATTTATTGTTTCTCCCCCCTCTTCTCTCGATAGACACCGAGACGGACGCTGCTCCTACCCCGTACGACTACGGTGTTGACGACCCCTCTCTCTTGCCAGAGCAACCAGGCAAGCCCCCCCTTTGATCACCAGATATCGCCTACTCTTCTCTATACTGCTTGCATTAGAGTAGTGTAGCATGTTACCGCTTCCCGTTAATCCTATACTGATGCATAGCCTGTCCTTGCTACTACTGTTGTTACCTTTACCTGCAAACCTAATGCTTAGTATAGGATGCTAGCTTATCATCAGTGGCCCTGCATTCTTGTCCGTCTGCCATGCTATACTATCGGGCCGTGATCACTCGGGAGGTGATCACGGGTATATACTATATACTTTATACATGATACATGTGGTGACTAAAGACGGGTAGGCTCGTAGGAGCACCCGCGAGTGGATCTTTGAGGCGGAGCGACAGGGCAGGTTCCGACCACCTAGGAGAGAGGTGGGCCTGGCCCTGGTCGATGTTCGCGGATACTTAACACGCTTAACGAGATCTGGGTATTTGATCTGAGTCTGGCCATTTGGTCTATACGCACTAACCATCTACGTGGGAGCAGTTATGGGTATCCCGGCATCGTGGTATCAGCCGAAGCCTTCGTGACGTCAGCGACTGAGTGGCGCGCGCCGGATTGGACTGGAAGGCCACTAGGCTAGGTCTGCTTTCGGCCGCGTTCGCAATGTGCAGGTGTGCAAAGGGCGATGGGCCCAGACCCCTGCGCCATAGGGTTTAGACCGGCGTGCTGACCTCTCTGTTGTGCCTAGGTAGGGCTGCGACGTGTTGATCTTCCGAGGCCGGTCATGACCCAGAAAAGTGTGTCCGGCCAAATGGGATCGAGCGTGTTGGGGTATGTGGTGCACCCCTGCAGGGAAGTTTATCTATTCGAATAGCCGTGTCCCTCGGTAAAAGGACGACCCGGAGTTGTACTTTGACCTTATGACAACTAGAACCGGATACTTAATAAAACACACCCTTCCAAGTGCCAGATACAACCGGTGATCACTCTCTCACAGGGCGACGAGGGGAGGATCATCGGTTAGGATTATGCTATACGATGCTACTTGGAGGACTTCAGTCTACTCTCTTCTATATGCTGCAAGACGGAGGCTGCCAGAAGCGTAGTCTTCGACAGGACTAGCTATCCCCCCTCTTATTCTGGCATTCTGCAGTTCAGTCCACATATGATAGCCTTATTCCAGTTGATACCAATGCATACATATGTAGTATAGCTCCTTGCTTGCGAGTACTTTGGATGAGTACTCACGGTTGCTTTCTCCTTCTTTTCCCTCTATTCCTTCTACCTGGTTGTCGCAACCAGATGTTGGAGCCCAGGAGCCAGACGCCACCGTCGATGACGACTCCTACACCGGAGGTGCCTACTACTACGTGCTGCCCGCTGACGACGACCAGGAGTAGTTTAGGAGGATCCCAGGCAGGAGGCCTGCGCCTCTTTCGATCTGTATCCCAGTTTGTGCTAGCCATCTTATGGCAACTTGTTTAACTTATGTCTGTACTCAGATATTGTTGCTTCCGCTAACCCGTCTATGATCGAGCTCTTGTATTCGAGCCCTCGAGGCCCCTGGCTTGTAATATGATGCTTGTATGACTTATTTTATTTGTAGAGTTGTGTTGTGATATCTTCCCGTGAGTCCCTGATCTTGATCGTACACGTTTGCGTGTATGATTAGTGTACGATTAAATCGGGGGCGTCACAAGTTGGTATCAGAGCCGACTGCCCGTAGGAATCCCCCTTCCACACTTCTTGGCCGAAGTCGAGTCTAGACATTGCAAAACTTTTTACTAACCTGGTTGTGTGCCTTACGGGCCCACGTCACCATCGGGTGATATTAGGATCTTTTACTCCTCGATCCTTACTCTGGGACTCT
Source organism: Triticum monococcum (assembly GCA_034509565.1). Taxonomy (NCBI): domain Eukaryota; kingdom Viridiplantae; phylum Streptophyta; class Magnoliopsida; order Poales; family Poaceae; genus Triticum; species Triticum monococcum. The sequence goes on from CM067843.1 coordinate 574,149,287, forward strand.
GATCTCTCTTCTACTCGGGTTAAACAAATTTACTAACTCTGACACTAGGATCCCGTTACGACGTTCACCCCAAAGTTGGATAAAGCCATAGTTAATCCTTAGAATAGTATTTTGAACAATTTCCACACTGGCAATTGACTCCTTTGAAACATCTTTGTTTTCAGATGGAACCCACGAGGCAGGTCGTACGCCACACGACGGCCATTGGTGCCTCGGGATCACCTGCCGTGCTAGCTGAGATGATGACCTATCTGGGTTATCGCTGGCACCTCGAGTACACCGTCACCGAGGAGTACCAGGACTTTAACCAGGAGCAGTACCGTGCCACCGTCCACCTCTACTCCCGGGAGTATGACTCCACGACTATGCTGCACACCGCTTATGGTGTTGGAGTGACCATCGATATGGCAGTTCATGATGCTGCCTATGCTGCTCTGACACGCCTTCGTAGGGAGTACCGGGAGTTGGACACCTCCCCCTTCAGGCACATTGCTATCGCATCTGATATTGGTGCGGAGGGTTACTACACTGCTGCCTACTCCACTGTCACCCGCGAGCCCTTCCACCATCAGAACTTTGTTCTGCATGCTGATGGTCTGGATCGAGCTAACCGAGCTCTTCGCCACGAGTTGTACACCACTCGTCAGCACCTCTACCGTGCTTTGACGATGTTACACCCCTTTGTTGGATCTGGGGAGCTGCCGCGTTCTGCTATCTACCCCGCCAGGACCGTGATGCCTCAGGGTGTCGGTTGGCCAGAGGTGGGAGGCTACTCTCCCGCACTTGGCCCTCTTCTGCCACCTGAGCGTCGGGTTCAGCACCAGAGCCCCCGCGGACCCCAGGTTGCCGACGTGGTGTACCCGCTGCCACACTACCAGCTTTCAGGCTACAGCTACCTCCGCAGTACCGTGTGGGACTGATGTAGACTTGCTTGTTAAGTGTTAGTTGCATTCGCCGCGAGCCTGCGTGCCGCCTATGATGTCTTAGACTTTGTGCCGAGCTCTGTGTAACGACCTCTATGCATGGTCTCTTTTGTAAGATATGCCGACTACTATGTAGTATCTATCGAGCTGCTTTCGTTGTGCATGTTTCTTCATGAATGATTCTTGTCTTTGCAAATTTCTAAATGCTGAACTACCCCTGTTATATATTAGCAGGATGGTTAGACCAGGTGGTCGTGGTCGTGGTGGCAACCCCCCACCACCGCCTGAGTACATGGCTGGGATGATGCAACAGTTTGAGCTGAATCGTCAGTTCATGGAGAATATTATGGCTCAGTTCCCTCGCCCCAATATGAACCAGCAGCCAGCCCAAGTGACTCTGCAGGATTTCATGCGCCTCAACCCAACCGTGTACCGTAGCTCAATTCAGCCTCTGGATGCTGATGACTGGCTCCGTGACATCACCTATGAGATGGAGTCTGCTGATGTAGCCCCTGCTAGCTATGTCACCTTTGCTTCATTCTTCCTGAAAGGACCCGCAGCTCAATGGTGGGACAGCCACAGGCGTACCCTGCCAGCTGGGACAATCATCACCTGGCCAGACTTCCAAGCTGCCTTCCGTGCTCGCTTCATTCCTCAAGGAGTCATGGACCGGAAGAAGCGTGAGTTCCGCAACCTCACCCAAGGCAACAAAACTGTGGAAGCTTATCAACGGGAGTTTCTGGACTTGTCCCGCTATGCTGAAGAGGACATTGCAACTGATGCACGCAGACAGGAGAAGTTCCGGGATGGCCTTCAAGCTGACATCAAACTCGCACTTCTAGTGCATGACTTTGCTGATTTCTCCACTCTGGTGAACAAAGCCATCAATGTCGAAACTGGTCTGCAGGAATACCAGAGCTCTCACAGGCGCAGCCGTGACACGGGCTCATCTTCGGGCCCGTCCTCGCAGAAGCGCAAGATATGGATTCCCAATAGCGTGTACCAGCCTAATACACCTGCCCCAAGGCAGTCCTATGCTGCACCTCGTCTGCCTACTGCTCCAACTAGGCAGCCAAGGCTTCCAGCTCCACCACCCCAAGCTCCTGTTCCTACTCCCGAGAATGGTTTGTGCTTCAGGTGTGGACAACCAGGGCACCGTGCTAGGGAATGCAACCAGAAACAGAATCAACTGGCCGTTCCAGCAACTGGCCGTGGAAACAACCAGCCCCGCAACAACAATGCCAAGTCTTATGGTTGCGTTCATGCCAACCATGTTGATCTGAACGAAGCCCAAGACCAGCCTGCTACCGTGATGGGCACACTCCTCGTAAATTCAGTACCAGCATCTGTCTTATTTGATACAGGGGCATCACATTCATTCATATCAGCTGAGTTTGCATTCATGCATGGCATTAAATACGAAGAGATGAACACTGCGATTGTGGTACACACCCCTGCGGGCCAGTGTCAAACCTCTATGGTTAGTCACAACGTCCCCGTTGAAATTGAAGGACTGGAATTCCTTGCCTCCCCCATCGTACTAAAGTCCTGTAGCATCGACCTCATTCTGGGAATGGATTGGTTGAAAGCGCATACTGCTTCTATAGTTTGCGCCACTAAGGTCGTCCATCTGCTACACCCTTCTGACGAAATAATAGCTTACCAAGCTCATCTAGTTCAGAACGCCGAGGCACGACTTTATGCCTTGAATGCGTTGAACACTGCACCACTCGAGGGCATTGAAAACATTCCCGTCGTTCGTGAATTCCAAGATGTCTTCCCAGAAGAACTTCCAGGGATTCCTCCTGCTAGAGCTGTCGAATTCATCATCGACTTGAAACCCGGCACCACCCCTATAGCTAAACGACCCTATAAGATGCCGCCGCATGAACTCATTGAGCTTAAGGAGGAAATCGACAAATCTCTTGTAAAAGGTTTCATACGTCCAAGTTGCTCTCCTTGGGGGGCACCTTCTCTCTTTGTTAAGAAAAAGGATGGGACAAACCGATTAGTCCAAGACTACCGTCCTATAAACCAAGCTACCATTCAGAATAAATATCCGCTTCCTCGGATCAATGATCTTTATGATCAACTGGCTGGCTCGTCAGTGTTCTCTAAACTCGACTTGAGGTTGGGCTACCACCAGATCCGTGTTCGTGAAGAGGACATCCCAAAAACCGCCTTCGTGACTCGGTATGGGTCATACGAGTACACCGTCATGTCATTCGGCCTAACGAATGCTCCAGCCACCTTCTCTCGTCTGATGAATTATATATTCATGGATTACCTCGACAAGTTCGTCGTGGTTTATTTGGACGATATCCTTGTATTTTCCAAGAACAAGGAGGAACATGCTGAACATCTTCGTCTTGTGCTGGAAAAACTTCGAGAGCATCAACTGTATGCTAAGTATTCCAAGTGTGAATTCTGGCTCCCCGAAGTAACCTATCTTGGGCATGTCATCTCCAAGGATGGTATTGCCGTCAACCCTGAACGAGTTCAGGCTATTCTCGATTGGACTCCTCCAAAGAACGTCAAGCAAGTCCGAAGTTTTCTCGGTCTCGCTAGCTATTGCCGTCGATTCGTCGAGAACTTCTCCAAGATTGCCAGGCCTCTGACTAATCTGTTGCATAAGGGTGTCAAGTTTGACTGGACAGACAAGTGTCAGGATAGTTTCCAGGCGCTCAAAGACAAGTTGACTTCTGCCCCCGTACTTGCTCCACCTGATACTAAGAAGGACTTCGTCATTTACTGCGACGCTTCCCGTCAAGGATTAGGTTGTATCCTAATGCAAGAGCGCAGAGTGATTGTGTATGCCTCTCGTCAACTGCGTCCTCACGAAGAAAACTACCCAGTTCACGACCTCGAGCTTGCTGCTGTCATTCATGCACTAAAGCAGTGGCGACATTACCTTCTCGGTAATCGTTGCGAGATCTTCACCGACCATCAAAGTCTGAAGTATCTGTTTACTCAGCCAGATTTAAATCTACGTCAGCAAAGATGGATGGAGACTGTTGCAGACTTTGACGTGGGTATATCCTATACCCCCGGCAAGGCTAATGTAATGGCTGACGCCTTGAGCCGCAAGTATTACTGTAACCACCTCCAGGCTCACAAAGTTCACCCATCGCTTGTTGAAGAATTTAGAAGGTTGAACCTCCATATTGTTCCTCCGGGATCACTCGCTCCCCCTCCCGAAGGTTTCCCCAAACAGAACCTCCATGTTGTTTCCAAGGGTTCTCTCAATACCCTGGTTGCGAAACCAGATCTTGTGGACACCATCAAATGGATACAGAAGTGTGACGATGAAGTCCTCAAGATTAAGCGCGACCTCAAAAGGGGAAAGCCCTCATTCTTCACGATCGCCGACGATGGCGCCTTGTATTTCAAAGGCCGCTTAGTGGTACCATGTTCGAAGAAAAACCTGGATAAGACTAAAAGGGTTATGCAAGAAGCCCATGATACGCCTCTGTCCATCCATCCTGGTAGTACAAAGATGTACCAGGATATTCGTCAAAGATTCTGGTGGTCTAATATGAAGCAGGACATTGCTCGTTATGTTGCTGAATGTGACGTTTGTCGCCGAATCAAAGCAGAGCATCAAAGGCCTGCTGGAACTCTGCAACCTATCTCTATTCCTGAATGGAAATGGGACCATGTTGAGATGGACTTCGTCACTGGTTTTCCCAAATCGCAGAAAGGTAATGATGCTATTCTTGTCGTCATTGACCGGCTTTCCAAAGTTGCCCATTTTCTGGCGGTCAAAGAGACAATCACGGCTAGTCAGCTTGCTACTCTCTACATGGCCAGAATTGTTTCACTTCACGGTATCCCACTGGTTATCAGTTCAGACCGTGGCAGCTTATTCACTTCAAGGTTTTGGGCAAGTTTCCAAGAAGCTATGGGGACTCATCTGTCGTTCAGTACTGCGTTCCATCCTCAGTCACAAGGGCAAGTTGAACGTGTCAACCAAGTTCTCGAAGACATGCTTCGAGCTTGTGTAATCTCATTCGGCAAGAAATGGGAGGAATCTCTTCCATATGCCGAGTTCTCTTATAATAATAGCTATCAAGCTAGTCTGAAGATGTCCCCCTTCGAAGTGCTTTATGGACGGAAGTGTCGAACCCCTCTGAACTGGTCAGAAACTGGGGAACGCCCACTCTTCGGTCCGGATATTATCCAACAGGCCGAAGAACAAGTTCGCATTATTCGCGAGCATCTCAAGACTGCTCAGTCACGTCAGAAAAGTCAGTATGACCGTCATCACCAAGACATGGTCTATCAACCTGGCGAAAAGGCTTATCTTCGAGTTACACCAATGAAGGGTGCTCACCGCTTCGGGATCAAAGGGAAGCTAGCTCCCTGCTATATTGGCCCATTCACTATTCTGGAAAGGCGTGGAAAAGTGGCATATCAACTGGAGCTTCCGTCGAACCTTTCTCAGGTTCACGATGTGTTCCACGTGTCACAACTCCGACGCTGCTTCAAGGACCCAATCCGAGCAGTGGATCATGAAGTGCTCGAATTGCAGCAGGACCTCTCCTATAAAGAGCATCCGGTCCGCATTCTTGACCAAGCTGAACGCCGCACACGTCAGAAGGCGATCAAATTCCTCAAAGTCCAGTGGTCGAATCACTCTGAAGACAAAGCCACCTGGGAACACGAGGATCGTCTGCGTGATGAATACCCCGCACTCTTCCCTTCTACCTCCTAAATCTCGGGACGAGATTTCTTGTAGTGGAGGAGAATTGTGACGCCCGGGTAATTAAGCTACAGTAATCCTCACTAATGATGCCACGTCACCTCTGTCACTGTAGTTAATCTCGGGTTAGATCAAAACGGTTTCGATATTCAATTCAAAATTATGATGGTAATAAAAGTTTTCAAAAAAATAATAAAACAAAAATGTTCGGTGGTTGCCAAATATTACAAAGATAATTATGGTGTATGGTTCACAATTTTATAAAATGCCTAAGTGTTTATAACTAAATAAAAACAGAAAAGAAAATGAATAAAAAGAAAACAGAAAACAAACAACAAAAAAAATATATAAAAAAAAGACCCCCCCCCCACACTGGGCCTCGGCCCAGCCGGTGGCCTGCCAGGCCGGCCCACTCCCCCCTAGCCTATAACCCCGTGGGGGCACCGAACCCTAGCCCGACCCCCACTTCCCCCCCCCCCCCACTCCGAAAATATCTCCCTCCCCCCCCCCCATCTCTCCCGATTGGATCGGGAGGAGACGGCCACCCCGACGCCGTCGTTGCCGGCCCCGCCGATCGCCTCCTCGACCTCCTCCTCGAGTAGCGCTGCCCGAACCCCTGCAACCCCTTGTGAGCCCCCTCCTTCTCCTCTGCCTTGCTTCGGCCGCCGCTCGTGCTCACCTGGCCTCGCCGCGCACCGGCGCCCGCGCCTCCCTGCCGCACGCGCCGCCCATCCCGCTCATGGACTTGCGTGCCCCCGCACAGCCCCGCGCCTCCCCTCACGCTCGCCCGCGGCGGGGCGCACCCCCCTGGCCGCGCCCACGGGTGCCTCGCGCCCCAGCCTCTACGCCGCTCGCCCGCGCACACCACTGTCGCCCGCATCGCTCGACCCCGCCGGCAGCGCTAGGTCGCCGACCTCGCCCTGCCACTACTCCCTCCTCCGCCAGCGCCCGTTCACGCTTGTCGCCCTCCCGCTGCCGCCGCCGCCGCTGTTAGCCATGGCCGGAGCCCCGCGCGAGCTCGCCCCTCCGATTTCACAGCCCCGCGCCCGCCCCTCCTACTCCCATGCCGCGCCGCTCGCTGCCATTCCGGCCGGCCGGCCTGCCGCGCCGGCGGCCCCGTCTGTGCGCGGGCGTAGCCCCTGCTGGCTGCGCCTCTGCCGGGTTGGGAAGGCCCCTGCTAATTGGGGGTTAGATTAGCACTAACCCCCTCCTAGTGAGCCACTGACCAGGGGGCCCCAGCGCCCCAAAACGATTAAAAAAAGAGATAATAATAAATATAATTAAAAATTAAATAATCAATTAATTAACTAAATAATTAACTAAATAATTAACTTAATTAATTATGTTTAAATTAATTAATTAAATTACTTAACCTAATTAATTGTAGTGAATAAAACTAATCATTTTGGTTAGACTAACTAAACCTGATTAGTTAGTCTTAGTGAATGACATGCGGGTCCCACACGTCAGATTGACCCAGTCAACTCCCTGTTGACTGCTGACGTCATGCTGACGTCATGATGACGTCAGCAGACACTATTCTGGATAATGTTGGTTAAATTAATTAAATAAATCCTAAAATTGATTTAAACCTTTTAAAATTAATATAAAATAAACCGTAGCTCGGATCGAAAAACTTTGTACATGAAAGTTGCTCAGAACGAGGAGACGAACCCGGATACGCAGCCCGTTCGTCCGTCACGCATCCCTAGCATAGCAAACTCGCAACTTTCCCCCTTTGGCTCCTCTGTTCAAAAACGCAAAACACCGGGGATACTTTCCCGGATGTTATCCCCCTTCATCGGTATCACCTACTACCGCGTTAGGGCACCTCTAACGTCGTTACTTGTCATGTCATGCATCACTATGCATATGCTTGCTTAAATATTTATTGTTTCTCCCCCCTCTTCTCTCGATAGACACCGAGACCGACGCTGCTGCTACCCCGTACGACTACGGTGTTGACGACCCCTCTCTCTTGCCAGAGCAACCAGGCAAGCCCCCCCTTTGATCACCAGATATCGCCTACTCTTCTCTATACTGCTTGCATTAGAGTAGTGTAGCATGTTACCGCTTCCCGTTAATCCTATACTGATGCATAGCCTGTCCTTGCTACTACTGTTGTTACCTTTACCTGCAAACCTAATGCTTAGTATAGGATGCTAGCTTATCATCAGTGGCCCTGCATTCTTGTCCGTCTGCCATGCTATACTATCGGGCCGTGATCACTCGGGAGGTGATCACGGGTATATACTATATACTTTATACATGATACATGTGGTGACTAAAGACGGGTAGGCTCGTAGGAGCACCCGCGAGTGGATCTTTGAGGCGGAGCGACAGGGCAGGTTCCGACCACCTAGGAGAGAGGTGGGCCTGGCCCTGGTCGATGTTCGCGGATACTTAACACGCTTAACGAGATCTGGGTATTTGATCTGAGTCTGGCCATTTGGTCTATACGCACTAACCATCTACGTGGGAGCAGTTATGGGTATCCCGGCGTCGTGGTATCAGCCGAAGCCTTCGTGACGTCAGCGACTGAGTGGCGCGCGCCGGATTGGACTGGAAGGCCACTAGGCTAGGTCTGCTTTCGGCCGCGTTCGCAACGTGCAGGTGTGCAAAGGGCGATGGGCCCAGACCCCTGCGCCATAGGGTTTAGACCGGCGTGCTGACCTCTCTGTTGTGCCTAGGTAGGGCTGCGACGTGTTGATCTTCCGAGGCCGGTCATGACCCAGAAAAGTGTGTCCGGCCAAATGGGATCGAGCGTGTTGGGGTATGTGGTGCACCCCTGCAGGGAAGTTTATCTATTCGAATAGCCGTGTCCCTCGGTAAAAGGATGACCCGGAGTTGTACTTTGACCTTATGACAACTAGAACCGGATACTTAATAAAACACACCCTTCCAAGTGCCAGATACAACCGGTGATCGCTCTCTCACAGGGCGACGAGGGGAGGATCATCGGTTAGGATTATGCTATACGATGCTACTTGGAGGACTTCAGTCTACTCTCTTCTATATGCTGCAAGACGGAGGCTGCTAGAAGCGTAGTCTTCGACAGGACTAGCTATCCCCCCTCTTATTCCGGCATTCTGCAGTTCAGTCCACATATGATAGCCTTATTCCAGTTGATACCAATGCATACATATGTAGTATAGCTCCTTGCTTGCGAGTACTTTGGATGAGTACTCACGGTTGCTTTCTCCTTCTTTTCCCTCTATTCCTTCTACCTGGTTGTCGCAACCAGATGTTGGAGCCCAGGAGCCAGACGCCACCGTCGATGACGACTCCTACACCGGAGGTGCCTACTACTACGTGCTGCCCGCTGACGATGACCAGGAGTAGTTTAGGAGGATCCCAGGCAGGAGGCCTGCGCCTCTTTCGATCTGTATCCCAGTTTGTGCTAGCCATCTTATGGCAACTTGTTTAACTTATGTCTGTACTCAGATATTGTTGCTTCCGCTGACCCGTCTATGATCGAGCTCTTGTATTCGAGCCCTCGAGGCCCCTGGCTTGTAATATGATGCTTGTATGACTTATTTTATTTGTAGAGTTGTGTTGTGATATCTTCCCGTGAGTCCCTGATCTTGATCGTACATGTTTGCGTGTATGATTAGTGTACGATTAAATCGGGGGCGTCACAAGAGTAGAGGGGGAGAAACATCATAAGATCCAACTATAATAGCAATGCTCGCGATACATCAAGATCGTGCCACCTCAAGAACATGAGAGAGAGAGAGATCCAACACATAGCTACTGGTACATACCCTCATCCCCGATGGAGAACTACTCCCTCCTCGTCATGGAGAGTGCCGGGATGATGAAGATGGCCACCGAAGAGGGATTCCCCCTCCGGCAGGGTGCCCGAACGGGTCTAGATTGGTTTTCGGTGGCTACGGAGGCTTATGGCGACGGAACTCCCGATCTATTGTGCTCCCCGAAGTTTTTAGGGTATATGGGTATATATGAGAGGAAGAAGTACGTCGGTGGACCTCTGGGTTGTCCAAGAGGCAGGGGGCGCGCCCAGGGGTGTGGGCGCGCCCCCCACCCTAGTAGACAGCCCGGGACTCTCCCCGTCCATCTCCGATACTCCGTAGGCTTCTTCTGGTCCAAAAATAAGTTCCGGGAAGTTTCAGGTCAATTGGAATCCGTTTGATTTTCCTTTTCTGCGATACTCTAAAACAAGGGAAAAAACAGAACCTGGCACTAGGCTCTAGGTTAATAAGTTAGTCCCAAAAATCGTATAAAATAGCATATAAATGCATATAAAACATCCAAGGTTGATAATATAATAGCATGGAACAATAAAAAATTATAGATACGTTGGAGACGTATCAACATCCCCAAGCTTAATTCCTGCTCGTCCTCGAGTAGGTAAATGATAAAAACAGAATTTTGATGTGGAATGCTACCTAACATATTTATCCATGTAGTTCTCTTTATTGTGGCAAGAATATTCAGATCCATAAGTTTCAAGACAAAAGTTTAATATTGACATAAAAATAAGAATACTTCAAGCATACTAACAAAGCAATCATGTCTTCTCAAAATAACATGGCCAAAGAAAGCTATCCCTACAAAATCATATAGTCTGGCTATGCTCTATCTTCACCACACAAAATATTTAAATCATGCACAACCCCGATGACAAGCCAAGCAATTGTTTCATACTTTTGATGTTCTCAAACTTTTTCAATCTTCACGCAATACATGAGCGTGAGCCATGGATATAGCACTATAAGTGGAATAGAATGGTGGTTGTGGAGAAGACAAAAAGGAGAAGATAGTCTCACATCAACTAGGCATATCAACGGGCTATGGAGATGCCCATCAATAGATATCAATGTGAGTGAGTAGGGATTGACATGCAACGGATGCACTAGAGCTATAAATGTATGAAAGCTCAACAAAAGAAACTAGTGGGTGTGCATCCAACTCGCTTGCTCACGAAGACCTAGGGCATTTTGAGGAAGCCCATCATTGGAATATACAAGCCAAGCTCTATAATTAAAGATTCCCACTAGTATATGAAAGTGACAACATAGGAGACTGTCTATCATGAAGATCATGGTGCTACTTTGAAGCACAAGTGTGGTAAAAGGATAGTAGCATTTCCCCTTCTCTCTTTTTCTCTCATTTTTTTATTTTTTTATTTGGGCCTTCTCTTTTGTTATGGCCTATTTTTTTGGGCTTCTTTGGCCTCTCTTTTTTCCGGAGTCTCAACCCGACTTGTGGGGAATCATAGTCTCCATCATCCTTTCCTCACTCGGACAATGCTCTAATAATGATGATCATCACACTTTATTTACTTACAACTCAAGAATTACAACTCGATACTTAGAACAAAATATGACTCTATATGAGTGCCTCCGGCGGTGTACCGGGATGTGCAATGAATCAAGAGTGACATGTATGAAAGAATTATGAACGGTGGCTTTGCCACAAATACGATGTCAACTACATGATCATGCAAAGCAATATGACAATGATGGAGCGTGCCATAGTAAACGGAAAGGTGGAAAGTTGCATGGCAATATATCTCGGAATGGCTATGGAAATCCCATAATAGGTAGATATGGTGGCTGTTTTGAGGAAGGTATATGGTGGGTTTAAGGTACTAGTGAAAGTTGTGCGGTACTAGAGAGGCTAGCAATGGTGGAAGGGTGAGAGCGTGTATAATCCATGGACACAACATTAGTCATAAAGAACTCACATACTTATTGCAAAAAATATATTGGTTATCGAAACAAAGTACTACACGCATGCTCCTAGGGGGATAGATTGGTAGGAAAAGACCATCGCTCGTCCCCGATCGCCACTCATAAGGAAGACAATCAATAAATAAATCATGCTCTGACTTCATCACATAACGGTTCACCATACGTGCATGCTATGGGAATCACAAACTTTAACACAAGTATCTCTCATATTCACAACTACTCACTAGCATGACTCTAATATCACCATCTCCATATCTCAAAACAATTCTCAAGTATCAAACTTCTCTTAGTAATCAATGCACTTTATATGAAAGTTTTTATTATATCCCTCTTGGATGCCCATCATATTAGGACTAAATTCATAACCAAAGCAAACTACCATGCTGTTTAAGACTCTCAAAATAATATAAGTGAAGCATGAGAGTTCATCTATTTCTTCAAAACAAAACCACCGACGTGCTCTAAAACGATATAAGTGAAGCGCTACAGCAAAAGACAAACTACTCCGAAAGATATAAGTGAAGATCAATGAGTATTCGATTATTTATGCAACTATATGAAGACTCTCTAACATTAAAGAATTTCAGATCTTGGTATTTTATTCAAACTGCAAGCAAAACAAAAGAAAATAAAATGACGCTCCAAGCAAAACACATATCATGTGGCGAATAAAAATATAGCTCCAAGTAAAGTTACAGATGAATGAAGACGAAAGAGGGGATGCCTTCCGGGGCATCCCCAAGCTTAGGATCTTGGTTGTCCTTGAATATTACCTTGGGGTGCCTTGGGCATCCCCAAGCTTAGGCTGTTGCCACTCCTTATTCCATAGTCCATCGAATCTTTACCCTAAACTTGAAAACTTCACAACACAAAACTTAACAGAAAACTCCTAAGCTCCGTTAGCGAAAGAATAAAACACCACTTCAGGGTACTGTAATGAACTCATTATTTATTTATATTGGTGTTAAAACTACTGTATTCCAACTTCTCTATGGTTTATAAACTCTTCTACTAGCCATAGATTCATCAAAATAAGTAAACAACACACGAAAAACAGAATCTGTCAAAAACAGAACAGTCTGTAGTAATATGTAACTAACGCAAACTTATGGAACCCCAAAAATTCTAAAATAAATTTCTGGATGTGAGGAAGTTATCTATTTATCATATTCAAAAATAATTAACTAAATATCACTCTCCAATAAAAAATGGCAGCAATTCTCGTGAGCGCTAAAGTTTCTGTTTTTTACAGCAAGATCAACAAGACTTTCCCCAAGTCTTCCCAACGGTTCTACTTGGCGCAAACACTAATTAAAGACATAAAACCACATCTAAACAGAGGCTAGATGAATTATTTATTACTCAACAGGAACAAAAAGCAAGGAACAAAAAATAAAATTGGGTTGCCTCCCAACAAGCGCTATCGTTTAACGCCCTTAGCTAGGCATGATGATTTCAACGATGCTCACATAAAAGATAAGAATTGTAACATAAAGAGAGTATCATGAAGAATATTACTAGCACATTTAAGTCTAACCCCACTTCATATGCATAGGGATTTTGTGAGCAAACAACTTGTGGGAACAACAATCAACTTGCATAGGAAGGTAAAACAAGCATAACTTCAAAACTTTAAGCACATAGAGAGGAGACTTGATATTATTGCAATTCCTACAAGCATAAGTTCCTCCCTCATAATAATTTTCAGTAGAATCATGAATGAATTCAACTATATAAACATCACCTAAAGCATTCTTTTCATGATCTACAAGTATAGAAAATTTACTACTGTCCACATAAGCAAGATTCTTCTCATTCGGAATAGTGGAAGTATCATAAGAAACTCGAATACTATAAATTGTTTCCACATTAAAAGAGTAATGTTCAGAAAAAGGGTAATCGTAATCATGATAAGTTTTATAAATATAATCATCACTACTTTTTATAGCATACATATCATCACAATAATTATCATAAGTAGCAACTTTGTTCTCATCATAATCGATTGAAACCTCTTCCAAGATAGTGGAATCATTACTAAATAAAGTCATGACCTCTCCAAATCCACTTTTGTAATTATCATAAGTAGGAGGCATGCTATCATCATAATAAATTTGCATCTCAAAACTTGGGAGACTACAAATATCATCTTCATTAATCATAGCTTCCCCAAGCTTGGGACTAACATTAATTGCAGCAAATATATTCTCAAAAACATCATCTTCATCAAACATAGCATCCCCAAGCTTGGGCCTTTTCATATCATAAGCATAATCACTTTCATCATCAATAGTATGGATAGCACCAATAGTATAGCAATTATCATATTCTTCCAAGCAAGTGCCAAAAAAGATTTTCAAGATCATAAGAAGTATCACTATCTTCCCAATCATAATCATCACAACAAGCAATAGGCATAACGAGATCATCATCAAGTGCATCATCTTCCACAATTACATTTTCATGAGGCACAACAGTAATAGGAGCAGCATTATTTGGGAGAGATATCTTTTTACCTCTCTTCCTTTTTCTTTTCTTCTTATTCACCATATCATGTGTGGGTTCAATCCTCTTTTGGAGCTCCATATTAATGAAATTGGTTGAATAGAAGGCTCCTCCTCGTTACCTGATTCATTATAAGAAATAATAGGAGGATATTGGGAAGTCTCTTCCCTTTCATTAGTATTCTCTTCATCTTCTATTTGTTTTCTTTTCTTTATGTAATTGGCAATATAAGGGTTTTCAATGCAATTCACCGCACAATACATATAAATTTCCTCTAGATAAAAATCAAGAAATTTATCGAGATTAAATTTTGGAATACCCTCAGTTATATGTTTCATTTCTTCATAACCCAAAAGAAGACTAAGCTCTTTATGATGCTCAAGGGTAATCAAGTTATCACAATTTTTGGGCATGACTTGATCATGAAACAAATAGCATTGAGCTTTAAATGACCATGCTCATTGCAAAGTTCACAAGGCTGGCGATAAATATTGAATCTTTCAGCACAAACACCTAGGCTTTCTTGCAACAATTTAGTTTCTAAATGCTCATGCCTCTTGAAATATCTATCTTCCCTATTTGGTGTGTACTTGCAAACCTAATGCACTCCACAAAAATTGACATGTTTATAGGAGACATTTTCAACTAGTGCAATCATCATTAGTACTATGGATATTCAAGGAGTTCATACTAACAACTTTGCAATCATTCTCATCATTCAAAGATTTAGTGCCAAATATTTTAATGCATTCTTCTTCTAACACTTTGACACAATTTTCCTTTCCATCATACTCACGAAAGATATTAAAAAGATGAAGCCTATGAGGCAAACTCAATTCCATTTGTTTAGTAATTTTCTTTTATAAACTAAACTAGTGATAAAACAAGAAACTAAAAGACTTGATTGCAAGATCTAAAGATATACCTCAAGCACTCACCTCCCCGGCAACGGCGCCACAAAAGAGTTTGATGTCTACTACACAACCTTCTTCTTGTAGACGTTGTTGGGCCTCCAAGTGCAGAGGTTTGTAGGACAGTAGCAAATTTCCCTCAAGTGGATGACCTAAGGTTTATCAATCCGTAGGAGGCGTAGGATGAAGATGGTATCTCTCAAACAACCCTGCAACCAAATAACAAAGAGTCTCTTGTGTCCCCAACACACCTAATACAATGGTAAATTGTATAGGTGCACTAGTTCGGCGAAGAGATGGTGATACAAGTGGTATATGGATAGTAGATAATGGTTTTTGTAATCTGAAAATATAAAAACAGCAAGGTAACTAATGATAAAAGTGAGCACAAACGGTATTGCATTGCGTTGAAACAAGGCCTAGGGTTCATACTTTCACTAGTGCAAGTTCTCTCAACAATAATAACATAATTGGATCACATAACTATCCCTCAACATGCAACAAAGAGTCACTCCAAAGTCACTAATAGCGGAGAACAAACGAAGAGATTATGGTAGGGTACGAAACCACCTCAAAGTTATTCTTTCCGATCAATCCGTTGGGCTATTCCTATAAGTGTCACAAACAGCCCTAGAGTTCGTACTAGAATAACACCTTAAGACACAAATCAACCAATACCCTAATGTCACTTAGATACTCCAATGCCACCTCAAGTATCCGTGGGTATGATTATACGATATGCATCACACAATCTCAGATTCATCTATTCAACCAACACAAAGAACTTCAAAGAGTGCCCCAAAGTTTCTACCGGAGAGTCAAGACGAAAACATGTGCCAACCCCTATGCATAGATTCCCAAGGTCACGGAACCCGCAAGTTGATCACCAAAACATACATCAAGTGGATCAATAGAATACCCCATTGTCACCACAGGTATCCCACGCAAGACATACATCAAGTGTTCTCAAATCCTTAAAGACTCAATCCGATAAGATAAATTCAAAGGGAAAACTCAATCCATTACAAGAGAGTAGAGGGGGAGAAACATCATAAGATCCAACTATAATAGCAAAGCTCGCGATACATCAAGATCGTGCCACCTCAAGAACACGAGATAGAGAGATCAAACACATAGCTACTGGTACATACCCTCAGCCCCGAGGGAGAACTACTCCCTCCTTGTCATGAAGAGCGCCGGGATGATGAAGATGGCCACTGGAGAGGGATTCCCCCTCCGGCAGGGTGCCGGAACGTGTCTAGATTGGTTTTCGGTGGCTATGGAGGTTTCTGGCAGTGGAACTCCCGATCTATTGTGCCCCCCGAATTTTGTAGGCTTTATGGGTATATATGGGAGGAAGAAGTATGTCAGTGGACCTCCGGGCTGTCCACGAGGCAGTGGGGCGTGCCCAGGGGGGCTGGGCGCGCCCCCACCCTCGTGGGCAGCCCGGGACTCTCCTGGTCCATCTCCGATACTCCGTTGGCTTCTTCTGGTCCAAAAATAAGTTCCGTGGCGTTTCGGGTCAATTGGACTCCGTTTGATTTTCCTTTTCTGCGATACTCTAAAACAGGGGAAAAATAGAAACTGGCACGGGGCTCTAGGTTAATATGTTAGGCCCAAAAATCATATAATATAGCATATAAATGCATATAAAACATCCAAGGTTGATAATATAATAGCATGGAACAATCAAAAATTATAGATACGTTGGAGACGTATGAAAGAGCCGCCACCAACTGCGCCTCCGGGTCAGGAACAACAAGATCTTCCTCCGTAGGCAATTTAACTGGAGGATTATGCAGAATATGAAGCAAAACATTAGGTGGTACCGGCTTACACTGGGACCCTAGTCGGCTTAAAGCATCAGCCGCCTAATTTTTCCTGCGATCAACATGTTCCATTTGATAACCTTTGAAATGACCAGCAATAACATCAACCTCTCGGTGATAAGCCACCATGAGTGAATCTTTGGAATCCCAAGTGCCTGAAACTTGCTGAGCCACCAAATCTGAGTTGCCAAAACACCTCACCTGGCTTAAATTCATCTCTTTAGCCATCCGAATATCATGGAGCAAGGCCTCATAATCAGCTGCATTGCTAGTACAAGGGAACATCAACCTTAAAACATAGCAAAATTTATCACCTTGTGGGGAAGTCAAAATAACTCCAGGCCCCGAGCCTTCCAACTGTCTGGATCCATCAAAGTGAATATTCCAATATGTGCTATCCGGCTTCTCCTCGGGCATCTGCAACTCTGTCCAGTCATTAATGAAATCCACAAGTGCTTCAGACTTCATGGTTGTTCGAGGCATATACTTCAAACCATGGGGTCCAAGCTTAATGGCCCACTTGGCGACCCGACCTGTGACTTCTCTGTTTTGAATAATACCCCCTAAAGGAGCAGAACTGACCATGGTGATGGGATGACCAAAAAATATTGCTTCAACTTACGACTAGCCATGAACACCCCATACACCAGCTTCTGCCAATGTGGATACCTCTGCTTGGATTCAATGAGTACCTCACTGATATAATAAACCGACCGTTGAACCAAATATTCCTTGCCTGCTTCCTTTCGTTCCACAACAATTGCCACACTGACGGCTCGACTATTAGCTGCCACATATAACAGTAAGGGCCCCTTATCAATAGCATCTGCAAGGATCGGCGGCTCTGCCAACTGCTTTTCCAATGCCTCAAATGCCTGATCAGCAGCATCACTCCAGACAAAGTGATCTGTTTACTTCATCATCTGATACAGGAGGATAGCCTTTTCGACCAACCGGCTTATAAACCGGCTTAAGGCCGCAATACGACCTGCCAGATGCTGGACATCATTAATACACGCCGGCTTAGCCAAGGAAGTGATAGCCTTGATTTTCTATGGGTTAGCTTCAATGCCCCTTTCAGAAACCAAAAAACCCAAGAGCTTGCCTACTAGCACACCAGACACACACTTGACCGGGTTAAGCATCATCTTGTAGACCCAGAGATTGTCAAAGGTCTCTTTCAAATCATCTATCAAGGTCTCCTTCTTCCTGGATCTCACAACAATATCATCCACATAAGCATGAACATTGTGTCCAATCTGGTCATGAAGGCAATTTTGAACACACCATTGATAAGTCGCCTGGGCAGTCTTGAGCCCAAACGGCATAGACACATAGCAGAAGGCTCCAAAGGGAGTGATGAAAGATGTCTTCTCTTGGTCCTTAACTACCATCTTGATCTGATGATAACTAGAGTAAGCATCCACAAAGCTCAAACGCTCACAACCCACCGTAGCATCAATGATCTAGTCAATATGGGGGGAGCAAAAGGATCAGCCGGACAGGCCTTGTTAAGGTCTGTGTAATCCACACACATACGCCAAGTACCATTCTTAAGTACCAGCACCGGGTTAGCCAACCACTCAGGATGACAAACCTCAACAATAAACCCAGCCGCCAAGAGCCGGACCACTTCTTCACCAATAGCCTTGTGCCTCTTTTCATTAAAACGACGAAGGAATTGCTTGACCGGTTTAAACTTTCGATCAACATTAAGAGTGTGCTCAGCGAGTTTGCTCGGTACACCTGGCATGTCAGAAGGTTTCCATGCAAAGATGTCCCAATTCTCACGGATGAACTCAATGAGTGCGCTTTCCTATTTCGGATCCATATTAGCACTGACACTGAACTGCTTGGATGAGTCGCCATGAACAAAATCAACCAGCTTAGTGCCATCTGCTGACTTAAACTTCAACAGAGGGTCATGCTCTATGGTTGGCTTATTCAAAGGTGTCATATCTGCCGGGTCAACGTTATCTTTATAAAACTTCAACTCCTCTGTAGCACAAACAGACTCAGCATAAGCAACATCACCTTCTTCACACTCTAAGGCTATCTTCATGTTCCCATGCATTGTGTTAGTACCCTTACGACCCGGCATCTTAAGCTACTTACGACCCGACATGTTAAGATGCAGATAAGCATAACAAGGTCTTGCCATAAATTTAGCATAAGCTGGTCGCCCAAACAAGGCATGATAAGGGCTCTTGATCTTGACCACTTCAAAAGTCAATGTCTCAGCTCTGGAATCATGATCATCTCCAAAAGCCACTTACAAAGCTATCATACCCACTGGGTACGCCGACTTACCAGGCACCATGCCATGAAAAACAATAGACGACGGCTTAAGATCCTTATCAGTCAAATTCATACGATGGAAAGTATCATAGTAAAGGATATTTGTGATGCTGACTCCATCCATGAGTACTTTAGTAAACTTGTACCCTCCAACCTGAGGCGCAACCACCAAAACCAACTGACCCGGATTGTCAACCCGGGGCGGGTGATCCTCACGGCTCCATACAATAGGATGTTCAAACCACCGCAAGTGGCGAGGGACCGCCGGCTCAACCGCGTTGACTGCCCTCTTATGAACCTTCTGGTCCCATTTGCATAAACTTGTGGTAAACACATGATACTGAATGATACGTCTCCAACGTATCTACTTTTCCAAACACTTTTGCCCATGTTTTGGACTCTAACTTGCATGATTTGAATGGAACTAACCCGGACTGACGCTGTTTTGAACAGAATTACCATGGTGTTATTTATGTGCAGGAGTAAACGTTCTCGGAATGACCTGAAACTTCACGGAGACACTTTTCAGAAAATAAGAAAAATACCTGCCAAAGATGAAGGCCAGGGGGTCCACCACCTTGCCACGAGGGTGGGGCGCGCACCTGCCCCCCTAGGGCGCGCCCCCTACCTCGTGGGCCCCCTGTTGCCTCTCCGACTCCAACTCTACCTCCATATATTGAGTTTCGATGAGAAAAAAATCAGAGAGAAGAAATCATCGCGTTTTACGATACGGAGCCGCCGCCAAGCCCTAAAACCTCTCGGGATGGCTGATCTGGAGTCCGTTCGGGGCTCCGGAGAGGGGAATCTGTCACCATCGTCATCATCAACCATCCTCCATCACCAATTTCATGATGCTCACTGTCGTGCATGAGTAATTCCATCGTAGGCTTGCTGGACGGTGATGGGTTGGATGGGATATATCATGTAATCGAGTTAGCTTTGTTAGGGTTTGATCCCTAGTGTCCACTATGTTCTGAGATTGATGTTGCTATGACTTTGCTATGCTTAATGCTTGTCACTAGGGCCCGAGTGCGATGATTTCAGATCTGAACCTATTATGTTTTCATCAATATATGAGTGTTCTTGATCCTATCTTGCAAGTCTATAGTCACCTATTATGTGTTATGATCCGTTAACCCCGAAGTGACAATAATCGGGATACTTACCGGTGATGAACGTAGTTTGAGGAGTCCATGTATTCACTATGTGTTAATGCTTTGTTCCGGTTCTCTACTAAAAGGAGGCCTTAATATCCCTTAGTTTCTGTAAGGACCCCACTGCCACGGGAGGGTAGGACAAAATATGTCATGCAAGTTCTTTTCCATAAGCACGTATGACCATATTCGGAATACATGCCTACATTACATCAATGAACTGGATCTAGTTCTGTGTCACCCTAGGTTATGACTGTTACATGATGAACCGCATCTGGCATAATTCTCCATCACCGATCCGTTGCCTACGAGCTTTCCATATATTGTTCTTCGCTTATTTACTTTTCCGTTGCTATTGCTATCATCACTACAAAATACCAAAAACATTGCTTTTACTACTGTTACCTTTTGCTACCGTTATCACTACTATCATATTACCTTGCTACTAAACACCTTGCTGCAGATATTAAGTTTCCAGGTGTGGTTGAATTGATAACTCTGCTGCTAATACTTGAGAATATTCTTTGGCTCCCCTTGTGTCGAATCGATAAATTTGGGTTGAATACTCTACCCTCGAAAACTGTTGCAATCCCCTATACTTGTGGGTTATCAAGACTATTTTCTGGCGACGGTGCCGAGGAGCATAGCTCTATTCTTTGAGTCACTTGGGATATATATATATCTGCTTATCATTATGAAGAACTTGAGAGATCCAAAAACCAAGATCTATCCCTCAACTACGAGGGGAGGTAAGGAACTCCCATCTAGCTCTGCACTTGATTCACCTTCTGTTATGAGTAAGTTTGCGACACCTACACCTGCTTCTGCTATTCGTTCTGATATGTCGCATGTTATTGATGATGCCACTTCTGCTATGCATGATACTTATCATGAAACTACCTCTATGCCTGATACTACCATGCCACTTAGTGATTTTCTTGATGAACAACTTGCTAGGGCTAGAGAAATTGAAAATATTGAATCTGATGATACTGATGAAAGTGATGATGAAGAACCACTTGCCATTCCTAAGGGTTATGTTTTTGATCAAAATGCTTCTTTAGCTATTTTAGCTTGCAGAAATAGAACTGAACTTAAAAGATTATTAGCTAAATGGAGTAAGCAATCTCTAAATGCTAGAATGAAACTTCACCCTGCTTTTGCTACTTCACCTATCTTTGTTACTGATAAGGATTATGAATTCTCTATTGATCCTGATATAATTACTTTGGTTGAATCTGATCCTTTTCATGGTTATGAATCTAAAACTGTTGTGGCACATCTTACTAAATTGAATGATATAGCTACCATGTTTACTAAAGATGAGAGCTCATTACTTTTATCTCCTTAAAATATTTCCGTTCTCATTAAAGGGTGATGCTAAGATATGGCTTAATTCTCTTGATCCTGGTTGTGTGCGTAGTCCCCAGGATATGATTTATTACTTCTCTGCTAAATATTTCCCTGCTCATAAGAAACAAGCTGCTCTAAGGGATATATATAATTTTGTGCAAATTGAAGAAGAGAGTATCCCACAAGCTTGGGGGAGGCTTCTCCAATTACTTAATGCTTTGCCTGATCATCCTCTTAAAAATGAAATACTTGATATCTTTTATAATGGACTAACCGATGCCTCCAGAGATTACCTGGATAGTTGTGCTAGTTTTGTTTTCAGGGAAAGAATAGCGGATGAAGCTGAAATTCTATTGAATAATATGTTGACAAATGAAAATAATTGGACACCTCCGGAGCCAATTCCTGACCCTATTCCTAAACCAACTCCGAAGAAGAGGGGTATTCTATTTCTCAGTCCTGAAGATATGCAAGAGGCAAAGAAATATATAAAAGAAAAAGGTATTAAAGCTGAAGATGTTAAGAATTTACCTCCTATTGAAGAAATACATAATGTTAATCCATTACCTATTGAAGAAACTCATGGTCTTGATAACCCGACACAGGTAGTAAAGGTAAATTCTCTCTATAGATATGATAAAGCTGAAATCCCATTTACTAAGTTTGCTAGCCCATGCTTAGATGAGTTTGATAAATTTATGGCTAAGCAAGCAGATTTTAATGCTTATTTTGGTAGACAATTGAAATACAATTCAAATATGCTTGAAAACTTGGGTGATTATATGGCTAATGTCAAAGGTGAACTTAAACTTATTAGTAAACATGCTTCTATGGTTACCACTCAAGTAGAACAAGTACTTAAAGTTCAAAATGATTTGCTTAGTGAATTGAATAATAAGGATAATGATAATGTTGTTAGAGTTATGACTAGAGGTGGTAGAATGACTTAGGAACCTTTGTATCCTGAAGGCCATCCTAAAAGAATTGAGCAAGATTCTCAGAGAAATAATATAGATGCACCTAGTTCTTCTAAAAAGAAGAAAAAGAAAAATGATAGGACTTTGCATGCTTCTAGTGATCCTATTGTTGAAACACCTGAGAATCCAAATGATATTTCTATTTCTAATGCTGAAAGACAATCTGGTAATGAACCTAAAACTAGTGATAATGCTAATAATAATGTTCATGATGATGCTCAACCTAGTAATGATAATGATATAGAAATTGAACCTGTTGTTGATCTTGATAACCCACAATCAAAGAATCAAAGTTATGATAAGAAAGACTTTGTTGCTAGGAAACATGGTAAAGAAAGAGAGCCTTGGGTTCTGAAACCCATGCCTTTTCCTCCCAAATCATCCAAGAAAAAGGATGATGAGGATTTTGAGCGCTTTGCTGAAATGATTAGACCTATCTTTTTGCGTATGCGATTAACTGATATGCTCAAAACCAATCCTTATGCTAAGTACATGAAAGATATTATTACAAATAAAAGAAAGATACTAGAAGCTGAAACTTCCACAATGCTTGCTAATTATACTTTTAAGGGTGGAATACCAAAGAAACTTGGAGATCCCGGTGTACCAACTATACCATGCTCCATTAAAAGAAACTATGTTAAAACTGCTTTATGTGATCTTGGAGCCGGTGTTAGTGTTATGCCTCTCTCTTTATATCGTAGACTTGATTTGAATAAGTTGACACCTACTGAAATATCTTTGCAAATGGCTGATAAATCAACAGCTATACCTGTCGGTATTTGTGAGGATGTGCTTGTTGTAGTTGCGAACGTTACTATTTTAACGGACTTTGTTATTCTTGATATTCCCGAGGACGATAGTATGTCTATTATTCTTGGAAGACCCTTTTTGAATACTGCAGGGGCTGTTATTGATTGCACTAAAGGCAATGTCACTTTTCATGTTAATGGTAATGAGCACACGGTACACTTTCCGAGGAAACAACCTCAAGTTCATAGTATCAACTCTATTGGAAAAATTCCAACGATTATATTTGGAGGTTTTGAATTTCCACTTCCTACTCTCAAGAAGAAATATGATATTCTTATTATTGGGGATGTGCATATCCCCGTTGAGGTAACATAGTGTTATTCGAAATTTCTTCGGTTCCGTGCTATTCGGAATGAGTTCGTTAACAAGACTTGATCAACCTTGTTAGTGGATTCCTTTTGATGATAATGAGATGGATGAAACTAGAAGGCACAACCTTCTGTACCCCACTTTTACTTTCTATTATTTATATTAAATAAAATAAAAATAAACATTTGTCTGTCTGTTATCTGATTATCCGTGCAATATAAAAATACCTCAAAAATAAAAGTTCTTCAAATGCCCTAAAAATTAAATATGATTTGTTCAAGAATATTTGAGAATTTCTGGAACTGAGAACACACCAGGGGGGCCAACCACCTTGCCACGAGGGTGGAGGGCGCGCCTACCCCTCTAGGGTGCGCCCCCTGCCTCGTGGGCCCACGGTGGCCCTCCTCCACTTATCCTTTCACCCATACACTCCTTCCTCCCCCATACACGAATAACCAACTCAAACTCGAGTCCAAGCTCGTTTTGCTGCCATTTTCGATCTCCTTGCTCAAAGCACCTCTCACAAAACTGCTTGGGGAGATTGTTCCTTGGTATGTGACTCCTCCATTGGTCCAATTAGTTTTTGTTCTTGTGCTTTATTCATTGCAAATTTTTGCTGCTTAGGTGACCCTGTTCTTGAGCTTGCATGTCAAATTTATATGGTCAAAAGTAGTTTTGATGCATGATATAGGCCCTAGGCACTTGTAGGAGTAGTTGCTATCAATATTATTGAGTTTGGTTTACTTTTATTTTGAAGTTACTAAAAAAAATTCAGAATTTTTCAGAGGAAGAAAAATGCTTAGGAAAATGTTCCAAGGTGGTTCTTCAAAGAAGCAAGGACCCCGGCTTGCAATGCGTGATGCTGACGAAGAGCCACCAAGAGATGCTCCAGTGCGTCCTTGTGAGTGGCCTTCTGAAAATTTTATGGATCGAGCGGGAATAAAAGAAGAATTCAATGCATATTTGCGTAACGCTGATCTTGTGAGCTTCGAGGAAGAGAAGTGCAGTCGGTATCATAACCTCACTAGTTCTTTCGTGAGGAGGTTTGAATTTTCCACTTCACGTAATTCTCCAACTGTCATGTTTGATCTTTCTGATAAATCTTATACCATGGACTTAGAGGATTTTACCACTGCATGCAAACTTCCACAATGGGGTAGTATAAGGGATCCTCGCAAATTTGAATTTAGAGATTTTTTTTGCTAATATAACTATGGGAGAATCTAGAGATATTACACAAGCTACCATAGGGAGCACTCACTTTCCTGCTATACATTATTTTGCTCTCTTCATAGGTAGATGCATAAATGGTAAAGATGAGGCATGTCACGTGTGTGTCCCTGACCTCAGTATTCTTAGGAGTGCTGCGTTAGGAGACAAATCTTATAATTTGGGAGCCATTGTTGCACGTAGGTTGCATCTTAATAGACTTAATGGAGATTTCTTTGGTGGAATTTATGCAACCCGCGTAGCTAATTTTCTTTGTATAGATGCAAGGTTGTCAGAATCACGATTTTGAATCGGATCGGAGCTCCGATGGTAAGATCGCAAATCATAAAATCTTCACTATCAGGATCATAGAAACGTAGATTCTATGAACTAAAATCGTAGAATCATAGGGGTTAGTTTGGATCGTAAAGTTGTAGAATCGTATAACAGAATCGTGATTCTGACAACCTTGTATAGATGTACGTGAAGATGATATTGAATTACCTCCTGCCTATCTAGATTTTAATGCTATGGTTCACCACCATTTTGTCGAGAGGAACGAATCACCTCTCCAGTACCGACTAATCTTTGACAGACGTCGTACTGTCCGTATTACTCTCCCTGCTCCTGCTTTCTTTGATTATCAGGCAAGAGGAGGATATACTATTACCAGAGAGGAGGCAGATGAGTATGAGAGGAGAGAGGAGGCTGCTCGTCGCCACACTACAACTCAGCAAGCGATAGCTGCTGCATCATAGTACGACCCCAGCTATTATTATGGATATCAGCCAGGCCAGCCGTGGCCATAGACCAACTTAGGCCAAAAGCCTGAGTACGTATTTCCCACCGACATTACATTTATGTTCACACACTCATTGCTAGATGTCGGCGCTCATACTTTTTCATTGTATCATCCATGCTAGTTTAATTCCTTTTTATGCTTTCTTCTTGTGTGTTTAATAAACCTTAAGAAAAACCAAAAAAATATTTGTGGCTTTTAGCTAGTTTACTTTCCATACTTGTAGTAGTCATTAAAAAGAAAACCCAAAAAGATTTCATGTTCTTCTTTTGCTTGTTGGGAGCTTTCCCATGTAAATAGTTTTATTTCTTTTCTTTGGGGGTCGATAGGAGAAGACCATAATTAAATTGTTGAAGTGGCTCTTATATGCATTATTGTTTATCTGACAAAAGAGCCCATATTGCCTTGTCTTCTCCTGTTTATTGAATGCCTGCAGATTCCAGCTTAGTCCAATGCACGTGCACTATTATTGTTATTCACATCGTTCGGCCGTGCAAGGCAATTATGATGATATATGATGGACTGGCTGAGATGAGAAAAGTTGGTATGAACTCGACCTCTTTTGTTTTTGTAAATATGATTAGTTCATCGTTCCTGATTCAGCCTATTATGAATAAACATGTTTGCAATGACAACTAGAGATCATAGTTTCTTATGCCATGCTTGATTATCTATGAGTTATAATGGTTTACCTTGCGTGCCAACATGCTATTAAAATGGTTATGATGTGGTATGATAGGGTGGTATCCTCCTCTGAATGATTTAAGTGACTCGACTTGGCACATGTTCACGCATGTAGTTGAAACAAAATCAACATAGCCTTCACGATATTTATGTTAATGGTGGATTATATCCTACTCATGCTTGCATTCAGTGTTGATTAATTTTAATGCATGTTCATGACTGTTGTCGCTCTCTAGCTGGTCGCTTCAGTCTTCTGCTAGCCTTCACCTGTACTAAGCGGGAATACTGCTTGTGCATCCAAACTCCTTAAACCCCAAAGTTATTCCACATGAGTCCACTATACCTACCTATATACGGTATCTACCTGCCGTTCCAAGTAAATTTGTATGTGCCAAACTCTAAACCTTCAAATAAATATCCTGTTTTGTATGCTCGAATAGCTCATGTATCAACTAGGGTTGTCTGTATCTTCCATCTTAGGCGGGTTATTCTCAAGAGGAGAGGACTCCACTCCTCACTCATGAGATAAATGGCTGGTCACCGGGATGCCCAGTCCCATGCTTTATGCAAACTAAATCAAAATAATTGCAAAAAAACTCCCCCTGGGACTCTTGTTAGTTGGAGGCACTCATTGTTTCGAGCAAGCCATGGATTGATGCTTGCGGTGGAAGGGGGAGTATAAACTTTACCATTCTGTTTGGGAACCGCCTAGAATGTGTGTAGCATGGAAGATATCGCCATCTCTTGGTTGTTATGTTGACAATGAAAGTATACCGCTCAAAATATTATTCACCTCTATTTCAAAACCGAGCTCTGGCACCTCTACTAATCTCTGCTTCCCTCTGTGAAGGGCCTATCTATTTACTTTTATGCTGAGTCATCACCCTCTTATTAAAGAGCACTAGTTGGAGAGCACTACTGTCATTTGCATTCATTATTGTTAGTTTACATTGAGTATGACTTGACTGGATCTCTTTTACCATGAATTACAATGTCTTGTCAGTCCTTGGTCATTAAAGGTTCTCTGCATTTATGTTTTGCGGTCTCAGAAAGGGCTAGCGAGATACCATCTTGTCATATCATATTATGATTGTTTTGAGAAAGTGTTGTCATCCGAGTTTTATTATTATGGCTCGCTAGTTGATTATGCTATTGATATGAGTAAACTTGAGACCTATGCGTTATTGTGAATGTGGTTAGTTATAATATTTGCTGAAAACTTGAATGCTGGCTTTACATATTTACAACAATAAGAGCAAACAGAGTTTGTAAAAGTTTTTCTTTATCACTTTCAGTTTGTCAACTAAATTTCTTGAGGATAAGCAAAGGCTTAAGCTTGGGGAGTTGATACGTCTCCAATGTATCTACTTTTCCAAACACTTTTGCCCTTGTTTCGGACTCTAACTTGCATGATTTGAATGGAACTAACCCGGACTGACGCTGTTTTCAGCAGAATTACCACGGTGTTATTTATGTGCAGGAGTAAACGTTCTCGGAATGACCTGAAACTTCATGGAGACACTTTTCAGAAAATAAGAAAAATACCTGCCAAAGATGAAGGCCAGGGGGTCCACCACCTTGCCACGAGGGTGGGGGCGCGCCTGCCCCCCTAGGGCGCGCCCCCTACCTCGTGGCCCCCCTGTTGCCTCTCTGACTCCAACTCCACATCCATATATTGAGTTTCGATGAGAAAAAAATCAGAAAGGAGAAATCATCGCGTTTTATGATACGGAGCTGCCGCCAAGCCCTAAAACCTCTCGGGGGGCTTATCTAGAGTCCGTTCGGGGCTCCGGAGAGGGGAATCTGTCGCCATCGTCATCATCAACCATCCTCCATCACCAATTTCATGATGCTCACCGCCGTGCGTGAGTAATTCCATCGTAGGCTTGCTGGACGGTGATGGCTTGGATGGGATCTATCATGTAATCGAGTCAGTTTTGTTAGAGTTTGATCCCTAGTGTCCACTATGTTCTGAGATTGATGTTGCTATGACTTCGCTATGCTTAATGCTTGTCACTAGGGCCCGAGTGCCATGATTTCAGATCTCTATTATGTTTTCTTTAATATATGAGTGTTCTTGATCCTATCTTGCAAGTCTATAGTCACCTATTATGTGTTATGATCCGTTAACCCCGAAGTGACAATAATCGGGATACTTACTGGTGATGACCGTAGTTTGAGGAGTTCATGTATTCACTGTGTGTTAATGCTTTGTTCCGGTTCTCTATTAAAAGGAGGCCTTAATATCCCTTAGTTTCCGTAAGGACCCCGCTGCCATGAGAGGGTAGGACAAAAGATGTCATGCAAGTTCTTTTCCATAAGCACATATGACTATATGTGGAATACATGCCTACATTACATCAATGAACTGGGGCTAGTTCTGTGTCACCCTAGGTTATGACTGTTACATGATGAACCGCATCTGGCATAATTCTCCATCACCGATCCATTGCCTACGAGCTTTCCATATATTGTTCTTTGCTTATTTACTTTTTCGATAATATTGCTATCATCACTACAAAATACCAAAAACATTGCTTTTACTACTGTTACCTTTTGCTACCGTTATCACTACTATCATATTACCATGCTACTAAACACCTTGCTGCAGATATTAAGTTTCCAGGTGTGGTTGAATTGACAACTCAGCTGCTAATACTTGAGAATATTCTTTGGCTCCCCTTGTGTCGAATCAATAAATTTGGTTTGAATAGTCTACCCTCGAAAACTGTTGCGATCCCCTATACTTGTGGGTTATCACTGACCACTATTCAACTGCTTTGGATTACTCTGATAACGGGACTGATGTTGCTGATTCCCTTGACCATATTGCTGATTGAAACCACCTTGATTGCCTTGGCCCTGAAAACCAGAGTTTGAGCTGCCACCACCAAAGCCAGGTCCATGAGAACCGGATCCTGAGCCGCCATTCGGGCCATGATTATTCTGGAAAAAATTGGATTTTCTGTACTCCCTCATGATGAAGAAGTTCTTCCATAGATGACTGGCCGGCTTCTCTTGGGTACCGTGCTTTGGGCAAGGCCGATTCATCATCGTTTCAATGTTAAACTTTGGCCCTCCAAACTGGGGCATTAACGCTTTCCCCTTACGACGCTGATTAGTGTTCTATGCATTGGTGTTAACCACGAAGTCTAGACCGTCGTCCGCTTTGCGCTTACCGTTGCCACCATGACCCGCCGTATTATGCTGCTGCCCCTTCACATTGCCACTCTTCTTCCCCTTGCCAGTATTCTTCTCATCAGACTCAAGGTCCTTAGTACTATCAGAGTCGGCTTATTTGACGAGAGCCGCCATGAGCTCCCCCATATCGTTGGAGTGGCGCTTAAGCCGCCCCAGCTTCTGTTTAAGAGGAAGAAAACGGCAATTCTTTTCCAACATCAGGATGGCTGAACCAGTGTTGATACTGTCTGATGAATGGATAACGGCCGAGATTCGGCGCACCCAATTGGTTGTTGACTTGCCCTCTCCCTGGACACAAGAGTCTAAGTCGAGAATCGACATAGGCTGCTCACACGTGTCTTTGAAATTTTGAATAAAACGCTCCTTCAGCTCAACCCATGATCTGATGGAGTTAGCAGGCAATTCCTTCAGCCAGGTACGTGCCGGTCCATCCAACATCATGGTGAAGTACTTAGCACATGCAGCATCACTAACATCCAGCATCTCCATAGCCATCTCGTAGCTCTCAATCCAGGCCTCCGGGGGTTGATCTACTGTGTAATTAGGCACCTTGCAAGGGCCCTTGAAATCCTTAGGCAACCGCTCGTTACGTAGAGCCGGTACTAAACATGCACACCAAGGGTTATGGATGTCACACCTGCCTCCAGAGACACTGATGGGTAAGCTGGAGATTGTTGTTGAGTCGCCAGCTCAGCCTCGCGCCGCGCTCTGCCCTAGTCCACCAAAGCCTGAGCATCATTACTAGCGCGCAGCGGGTCAGGCCTATGAGGCTGGTTATGGTGCCACTCACTGCTCGACACTGCTGGCGAATCAATGTTCCTGCAATAACTCCGGCGTGGACGCGGGGTTGAATGAATCCGTTCACGACTGTATGAATAAGCCTTCTATTGAGCCAGTGCCATCTGAAGTTCTCCGGCTCACCGTATCTCCATCATAGCTGGTGACTCGTCTTGAACAGGGAGAGCCACCAATCGGGTAGCCGCGGTGATCATATTGTCCAGAGGGTTAGAATAATGACCCGGTGGTGTCGGAACATGCATGCTGAGGCGGAGTCAAATTCAAACGTGGGGGGTCTGCAACACGTGGCTGAACCTACGCTCCGGCTGCAGGTGCCTCACGACCTGATTCACCATGGGCGGGTTACTGGTTCTTGCCCCAGGTGTGTTAACAAGGTTTCTTGCATCATACTCCGGAGGCAAACGACTCTGGTGCCTTCTCCTAATAACAGTGTTTGAAGCATTCTGATCCAAGGTGAGCAGGGATGACTCTGCCTAAATTCGTTGTGATTGCGCGTCCAAGGCGGCTCGCTCCGTTGCCATCCTAGTGTTCTCTGCAGCAAGTTCTTCCTTGGATTGAGCTATCTCATCCCGCAGCTTCGCAACATCCACTTTATGCTGCTCTTGAGTTTCCGGGGTTGCCTCTGTTCCCATTAAAGTTGCCAAAGCATCCAAAAGTTCGGTCAAAACCTGAGCCAGCGGGTGCGCCGAGCCGCTAGCACCAGCCATCGCCGCACCCGTTGAACTAGAGGTCATCGCCGCGGCGGTCATTGAACCGAGCACCGGTTGTATGCTGTCCATGAAGATTGCAACCCTGTTCGGCGGCTCATAGGGGTCTGGAATACTGTCACCATCGGAACAGCCCACAAACCTGCCGTCCTGCAGTTGATACATTGAATCAGTCTCACCAGTTGAAGACTCACCATCAGAGCAGATTACCGTCTCACCCCTGGACACGGATCCTTCCTCAATATCCGCCCCATGGATGAAACCAACAAAGGCACACTTCGCAGCAGCTTGAACCTTGGCGGGTCGTGCGTGCTAAGAATTCTCGACAATGTCGGTGCAAGTGTCCGGCTCAGGCCCTGACTCGCCGATCTTGCCGATGAAGACATGGATCCCGCCGAAGGGGACCCGGTACCCGTGCTCAATTGAGCCAGCCTCGGGGCCCCAGCCAGCATAGTCGATGTAGAGCTTGCCATGACGACTCTTGGTCATCCAGCCCACGGTGTATTCCTTGATCCCTGCGAAGCTACCGTTTAAGAACTCGAAACCACCGTGCGCTGGCCCCATGGTGGGCTCCAACTGTCGTGGACTTAACATGGCAGATGCCCTTGCGAAAGAACTTAGGCGTGGATCCATCGCGATGTGGTTAGATTGAAGGGGTTAAACGGGACAAAGGACACAAAGAGTTTACCCAGGTTTGGCCCCTCTCAACAAGGTAAAAGCCTACTCCTACTTTAGGTTGTATTGCTTGGGTTTCAATTATCAGGGAGCGAATATGCTTGACCTAGCTTTCGATTGATTGTTACTTGTCTTAACCCGCCGCCGGGTTACCCCTTTATATACACAGGTTGATCCCCGATGGCTTACAGAGTCCCGACCGGCTCATACACAACGTGTCCGGCTCGAAGACTAACTAAGCTTTTCTTACAATAGAAGTTACACATATGGTGGTTTATCCTCTTGGGCCTCAAGTCGCCTCTGGGGCTTGGGCCTTCAATAGGCTTGCTTCGTTACCCGCCATCTTCATCCTTAAGTCGCCAGCGGTATGACTCGGCCCCTCCCGGGCGGGTCATACCCAATAGTTATATCCCCAACAAGTGCTTTTGTAAAGTTTAAAAACAAAAAATATAGAGGGGAATTTAAAACTTCACAAAAAGAAAAGTGAAAGTGAGAAAGACGAACACCATTGAAGTGGGGGACGTCCTTGAACTTTCTTCATGCCCATGGAAACATTGTGAATCTTGATTACAGAAACTTTTCAACAAAAATGATTATCCCCTTGTACACATACATCGTATTATAAAAATAATGCGCCAAGATTTGACTTTAGGATGATTAGATTGCTTGTTGGTATGTGCGGTGCAAAAAAAGAAACTTTGGCGGTAGTGCGTGATTTTACATTTTTACTAGAAAATCAAATGTTTCTGAAATTTATACATAGTACTGCTATGCAAATTGTTTATTTGGTCCTAATTTTTCAGAATTTTTGGGGTTACAAAAGTATGGTCAAAGTTCAGATTACTACAGACTGTCCTGTTTAAGACAGATTATGTTTCTGATGCATTGTTTTGCTTGTTTTGGTGAAACTATCAATTTTATCGGTGGTATAAGCCATGGAGAAGTTATAATACAGCAGGATAATGAAAAAATAAAATATGAATGGGTTTCCAACAGTACTTAAAGTGGTGATTTTATTTATTATACTAACAGGTCTTACCGAGGTTTCTGTTGAGTTTTGTGTGGATGAAGTGATCAAAGATCGAGGAGGTATTGATATGAGGAGAAGGAGGAGAGGAAAGAGTTCAAGCTTGGGGATGACCAAGGCACCCTAAGTAAATATCCAAGGATACTCAAGTGTCTAAGCTTGGGGATGCCCCGAAAGGCATCCCATCTTTCTTCAACAAGTGTCGGTATGTTTTCATCTTTATTTCATTCATGTGATATGTGTAAATCTTGGAGCATTTTTTGTGTTCAGTTTTCAATATTCTTTTATGCACCATGTTGGTATGAGATAGTACATGGTTGATTTATAGAATACTCATTGCACTTCACTATATCTTTTGAGTATGGCTTTATAGAATGCTTCATGTGCTTCACTTATATCATTTGAAGCTTGGATTGCCTGTTTCTCTTCACATAGAAAAAATTTATTTGTAGAATGCTCTTTTGCTTCACTTATATTTATTAGAGCATGGTATTTTGTATAAAGAATTAAAATCCCATGCATCACTTATATATATTTAGAAAGTCAACAGGAATTGGTCAATTGCATGGTTAGTCATAAAATCCTACATAAAACTTGTGGATCACTGAATATGATGTGTCTGACTCCTTGCAATAGTTTTGCGATAGAGATGGAATATGTGGGAGGTACTAGTGGATGATTGTGTTTATTAAGATATTGGTGTTAAGGTTTGTGATTCCCGAAGCATGCACGTATAGTCTCTCATTATGCTATGAAGTTGAAGCATGATTTATTATTGATTGTCTTCCTTTGCGTAGAGGTTGGGGGCGCACGATGGTTAACTCCTACCAACCTCCCCCTAGGGGCATGCGTAGTAGTACTTTGCTTTGAGGGCTAATAAACTTTTGCAATAAGTATATGAGTTCTTTATGACTAATGTGAGTCCATGGATTATACGCACTCTTAACTTTCCGCAGTTTGCTAGCCTCTTCGGTACCATGCATTGCCCTTTCTCACCTCGAGACGTGGTGCAAACTTCGCCGGTGCATCCAAACCCCATGATATGATACTCTCTATTACACATAAACCTTATTATATCCTCCTCAAAACAGCCACCATACCCACCTATTATGGCATTTCCATAGCCATTCCGAGATATATTGCCATGCAACTTTCACCGCTTTCATTTTGATGACTTGAGCATCCATTATCATATTGTTTTGCATGATCATAAGATAGATAGCATGATATTTCCATGGCTGGTCTGATATCTTTGCTACACTAGATCATCGAACATCCTGGTACACTGCCAGAGGCATTCATATAGAGTCATACTTTGTTCTAGGTATTGAGCTGTAATTTTTATTTCTTTTGAGTTGTAAGTAAATAGAAATGTGATGATCATCATTATTCATTATTAGAGCATGTCCGGGTGAGGAAAGGATGAGCCGCCGACCCCAAGCTGGACTCCCGCAGCCGCACGACCCGCCGCCATGGCCGAGTCGGCCACCACCGTCGCCCCCTCCCCCAAGCTACGCCACCGCCACCCCCCTTATAAAAGCGCATCTGGGGCCCTCTGGAGCCCCAAGCCGCATCATCGCCGCCGACGTCGCAGCCGCCCTGTGCCGCCCCGCGATGCCTCACCGCTACCCCGCAGCTACCCGCAGCCGCCGACCGCTGCAGCCGCCGCTGCGGATCTTGCCGTCGCCGCCATTGACCGTGTTTGACTGGTCGGTTTTTCTCGGTTAAACCCCGTTTTTTTAGTTTTTCGGTTTAATTTCTTAGATCAGATTTCGTGGGTTTATTCTATTTAGCGGACGTTCGTCCGTTCGTTCGTTTTAACGAACGTTGTTCGCCGGTTAGGTTCAGACAGCGAACGTTCGTTCATTAGTCTTTTCCTTTTTAGTTTATTTTTTGCCAGGGACTTATCTACGAATATTTTTATCGCAGGTTAGCCCCTGATCTTCAAACCCTCGCCGTTTCTTAACCGTTTGCACAAATCCAATGAAACCAACGCCAAAATCTTCGTCTCAAACCCCTCTTTCTATTTAATCAACTTGAACAAGGTTTTGACAATTTAAAACTTGGATTCAAGCAGATTTTTCAATGTTCTTTTGACCGTAGTTTCAGTTCCATACCTCCTTTTGATTGATTCTTTTTGCAAATCGAACCTCTTTAGTTGAACTTTTAGTTTGGATCTTCTTATTTGAGTTTTACCCGTGCAGCTTTGCTTGAGTGCTTATGTATGCTATTGTTTGTTTGCGATAGAATTCCTGGAGTGTGCAGCATGCTACTACGAGTCTCTAGGTTTTGCGGATCATTAGCAAGGCAAGTAACACATTGATCATACCCCTTTATTACCCAGTTTTTATGCATTAGATACAATCCTCAAACATTGCATGAGTAGGATCTTTTAACATGTGGGTTTTGGGAAGTAGATGATGAGGTAGAACCTATTGCCCTTTTATTATCAAACCCTGGGAGTTACTTCTACGTTATGCTTAATTTGCCATGCTATGCTCGTAGACGTGGATTGGTTTTGAGTGTATTCATGACAGATGTGAGATTGTTAATTAATGGTTAACTTAAGGTGGCTACTTAAATACACATCTGGGTGGATTGGTTGCGGGCACCTGGGGATATCCCAGTGCTGTCCTTTTTGGTTCGCCACCCAGGCTCAAAGGGATCATAAGATTATTCATGCTAGAAACTTTCGTGTGCAGCCACAAGCTATTATGGGGTCTAGCATAGTTGAGTAGGCTGCATGACCTCTTTCAGCGATGGGCTAGCAGATGTAGGGGAAAGAAGGTGTAACTGTCCACCTAGAGTAAAGAGTTAATGTTTCTGAAAGACTGTGTCTCGGTCATCCGTTACTCAAACACCATGTAGTGTGACAAATCCAACGGAGGAGATCGAGTCTTGTGGGGAAAAGTGCGCAAACCTCTGTAGAGTGTATAAACTAATCATGGTTAGCCGTGTCCCCGGTTATGGACATCTTGAGTATCTAGTTCTTGGATTATCATGTTGATCTCATCACTCTAAATTAACTTTGTTGGGTTATTAATTACTTGTTTAATTGGGATTGATATGGCGATTTACCATTCTCAATGTTTTTCAACTATCGTGATAGTTAAATAAAGTATATTCCTTTGTTGTAGGGAAAATTGGCTTTTCGCAAAACATTATAACCATAGAGCCTCCACCAGCCTAATATGCATGTAGTGATAGCATTTACCTGTTCATTGTTCTACTATGTTATATTGCCAGCATATTCCATGTGCTGACCCGTTTCGGGCTACAACATATCATGTTGCAGACTTTTCAGACGAAGAGTGAGGTACGCTAGGTCATTGTCGTGCATTATAACCATAGAGCCTCCACCAGCCTAATATGCATGTAGTGATAGCATTTACCTGTTCATTGTTCTACTATGTTATATTGCCAGCATATTCCATGTGCTGACCCGTTTCGGGCTACAACATATCATGTTGCAGACTTTTCAGACGAAGAGTGAGGTACGCTAGGTCATTGTCGTGCACTCAGCTATGCTGTTGGAGTTGATGGACTCACTTTATATTCCAAGCCTTCCGTTGTTATCTTATTTAGATGGCCTTAAGCCATATTTATTGTTATTAGTTCTCTTTTGAGACTATCGATGTAATAAGTGTGTGATTGCTACTCTGTTATAAATCCTTTGAAGTAATGTGTGTGTCAGCATTACCAATGCAGGAATGACACTTATGCACAGAGATTCGACCGTTTGAGGTTGGATTGCTACAAGATGGTATCAGAGCACACGCTGACTATATGACACGACCACTAAGATAAGCCATAGGTCACTCTTGTCTACTCATTTCTGACTTCTCTCCATCTTCCACTCTATAGGATGGCGGACACAAGGAACAAGTTTGCACAACCGGATGAGGACATGCCTTTTGGACAACACTTGAAGGAAGTCACTAGGTACCTGAACACCGGAATACCAAGCTTCACCGGGGCCTACACCGCCACTTTACCAGAAGAGGAGCATTGGATGATTCGAGTTCAAGTTCCAGGAAGGACATTCATGCCATTTACTGAACCCATGGAGTTTTCCTTTGATGCACCAACCCGGAGTCTGGGAAAGAGCTTGGCAGCCCACATCGCCATAGGACGCATCGGCGAAGTTTATCACAAGGATCTTAAGGACACCATCTACCAGATATGTGGGCGCCGAGATGAGCAATGCGAGATGATCAGGACCAGGAGGGACAGGTCCATTGCAGCTTTCATCCAGGAGTTAAGCCAACACATTCGTCGCTGGGGGAACCAGATGTACGCAAGCATGATAGATCCGAAGAAGGTGATGACCAGGAACACGGAACTAGAAGAGGAACTCAAGTCTACACGCGATGGATACGAGGAGGAAATCACAATACTAGTAGAGATGAATGACGTCTTGACAAGGAATCTAGGAGTATCCATGGGAGACCGTGCGCTGGGAGGAGATGACGACCATCCCAAGGACTACATCATCATCGACGACACTGACTCCGACCCCGACAGTAGTGATGATGATTATGAAGACGAAGCTGGAGCGGATATCATGGAGTCTTCCACCGATCAAAATTTTTAGTAGACCACCATATTATTAGTAGTATTTCCCCCATGTATATAGTAGTAGTCCGAGCACTATAACTGTAGTTAGATCGATTGTATGCCTTTGTTTGAATTGATTTAGTGTGATATGTTTGTGCTTGTCTCATGTGCATATGGGTAGTGTTTTCTCACTAGATCTCATTTTATTCTAATTCTCTCCCCTCTAAACCCATCAGATGCCACCGAGATGTGACCCCGGATTTACCTTCCCACCGGAGCTCACTCAGTTGACCCAACAACAGAATACACAGATGCAGTTGCTAGTTCAGAATCAAGGCAACAACAACAACAATAACAACAACAACCCACCACCACCCCCTCCAGTGGACAACTTAGCCCGTTTTCTGAGGTTACAACCTTCGGTGTTTCCCAGTAGCACCGAGCCCATAGTTGCTGATGACTGGTTACGCAGGATTGAAAGGGAGTTGACCACCGTAGGGTGCACAGATGCTGAGAAGGTGCGTTTTGCCTCACACCAATTGGATGGACCTGCAGCCTCATGGTGGGAGAATTACACAACCACTTTCCCTATAGCCAATGTTACTTGGGAGCACTTTCAGCAAGCATTTCGCACTGCTCATGTCTCAACTGGGGCTATGAGCATGAAGAAGCATGAATTTGGCAACTTACACCAGGGCAACCGTATTGTGGGGTGGTACGTGGATGAGTTTAGCAAGTTAGCTCGTTATGTCCCAGATGACGTGGCCACAAATGCCGCGGAATAGGAGAAGTTTATGGAAGTGCTAAATGATGAGATGAGTATGCAGTTAATGGTGGCAACATTTAACAACTACCAGGAATTGGTAGACAAGGCCCTAATGATTGAAGGGAAGCAGCAGCAAATTGAGAGCCGCAAAAGGTAGTATGGACAAGGGAAGTACAATTCAGGAGCTCGGCAGAAGCCTCGTTTTACCCTAAACTTGGGAGGATATACCCATAACCATGGAGGCCATACCCACAATGGAGGAAGTTCGCATAACCACAATGGCCCCAAGAATGGAAATGGGAATGGAGCAAGCAGTAATCAGAACCACTCTAACCCAGCCACACCCGCCAAGAAGGACCAAAGTCACATTACTTGTTTCAAGTGCAAGAAGACTAGACACTATGCCAATGAGTGTCCTGAACTCAAGAATGGAAATGGCAATGGAAGCTCTAGGAAGAAGCCCAACCATTTCAACAGGGGACAAGTGAACCACGTGAACGTGGAGGAGGTTGAAGAGCAGCCAGATGCAGTTATCGGTAAGTTTTTGGTTAAGTCATCTACTGCAATCGTTCTTTTTGATACTGGTGCATCACATTCATACATTTCAAGGGGATTTGTGGATAAGTATAAGTTTCCCACCAAAGTTCTTAGGACACCTATGTTAGTATGCTCGCCAGGAGCGGAGTATATGGCAAGCCAAGGATGTTTTCAGGTGCCATTAACCATAGGTAGGCATGTTTTCCCCTCAGACTTGATAATTTTGGAATCACAAGGATTGTATGCGATACTAGGAATGGATTGGCTATCGATGTATGGAGGAAACATCGATTCCGCCAGTAAGTCAATTCAGCTCACCACACCAGAGGGAAAAAAGATTAAGTATGTATCCAGGCATGCACCAAAGAAGACTCACGTAAATTCCCTCATGGGAGTTGTTCGGGAGGAAGTTCCTGTAGTGAAGGAATACCCAGATGTATTTCCAGAAGAACTACCAGGCATGCCGCCGGATCGAGACATTGAATTTTGATAGAGCTGTTGCTAGGCACCGGACCAATATAGAAGAGACCATACCGGATGCCCGCAAATGATCTGGAGTAGATTAAGAAACAGATTAAGGATTTATTGGAGAAATGTTACATTCGACGAAGTTCGTCACCATGGGGAGCCCCAGTGCTCTTGGTTGAGAAGAAGGATAAATATTTGAGAATGGTGGTTGATTATCGTGCATTGAATGAAGTGACTATCAAGAACAAGTACCCACTGCGATGATCAACGATTTGTTTGACCAGTTGCAAGGAGCTAAGGTATTTTCCAAGATCGATCTTCGATCAGGATACCACTAGCTGAAGATCCGAGAACAGGACATACCTAAGACAACTTTCACCATAAGGTACGGGCTATATGAATACACGGTTATGTCATTTGGATTGACTAATGCCCCTGCCTATTTCATGAGTATGATAAATAAGGTGTTCATGGAGTTCTTGGGTAAGTTTGTTGTGGTATTCATTGATGATATTTTGGTGTACTCGAAGAATGAAGAAGAACACAAGGAGCATTTGCGTTTAGTTCTCGAGAAGCTCAGGGAACATCAGTTATATGACAAGTTCAGCAAATGTGAGTTTTGGTTGAAGGAAGTTGGATTTCTTAGACATGTTATATTAGGAGAAGGTATAGCAGTAGATCCTACCAAGGTACAGTCTGTCATTGATTGGCTAGCGCCCACCTCAGTTGGAGAGATCCGCAGTTTTCTTGGACTCGCGGGATATTATTGAAGATTCATTGAGAATTTATCCAATATTGCGAAGCCCGTGACGGAGTTGCTGAACAAAGACACTAAGTTCAAATGGACAGATGAATGTGAGGCAAGTTTTTAGGAGCTGAACAAACGTTTGGTTACAGCCCCAGTGCTGATTCTGCCGTATATATGCAAGGATTTCCAAGTGTATTGCGACGCTTCTCGCTTAGGACTTGGAGGTGTACTTATGTAGGACGGAAGAGTTGTTTCATATGCCTCACGTCAGCTTTGACCACATGAGTTGAATTATGCCATGCGTGATTTGGAGTTAGCAGCCGTAGTGCATGCACTCAAGACCTAGAGACATTTTCTTATTGGAAATCATTGTGATGTATACATGGATCATAAGAGTTTGAAGTATATTTTCACACAGAAGGAGTTGAATCTTAGGCAAAGGAGATGGTTGGAGCTTATAAAGGATTATGATATGAAGTTGCACTATCATCCAGGCAAGGCCAATGTGGTAGCAGACGCTTTGAGCCGGAAGAGTTACACCAATACCCTCGTAAGCGGAGGATTGCCAAAGGAGTTAGCTGAAGATCTCAGGGAGCTACGTTTGGAGATAGTCCCTAGAGGTTTTGTTGCAGCATTAGAAATTCAGTCGACATTATTGGGAAAGATTCAAGAAGCTCAGAAGGATGATAAGGAAATTGCTGATATAAACGAGAAGATGAGCAAAGGAAAAGCCAATGGTTTTCGTGAGGATGAGCATGACACCTTTTGGTTTGAGGACCATGTTTATGTACCCAATAATGCAGACATCAGGAAGCTGATACTTCAGGAAGCTCATGACTCACCATATTCAATACACCCCGGAAACACCAAGATGTATTTGGATTTAAAGGACCGTTTCTGGTGGACAGGTATGAAGAAGGATATTGCCGAGTATGTAGCCGTATGTGATGTATGTCAGAGAGTGAAGGCAGAACATCAGAAGCTAGCAGGATTACTGCAGCCGATGCCGATATGTGAATGGAAGTGGGACAAGCTTGTCATGGATTTCATCACCAGATTACCCAGACCCGATCGGGATATGATTCTATCTGGGTAGTAGTGGATCGTCTAACCAAAGTAGCCCAGTTTATCCCAGTGAAG
Organism: Triticum monococcum; assembly: GCA_034509565.1. Taxonomy (NCBI): domain Eukaryota; kingdom Viridiplantae; phylum Streptophyta; class Magnoliopsida; order Poales; family Poaceae; genus Triticum; species Triticum monococcum. Next base: position 574,190,094 of record CM067843.1, read on the forward strand.
ACTACCTATACAAGTGCGAAGTTGGCCAAGACATATATGACCAGGATCGTATGTCTGCATGGAGTTCCAAGGACCATCGTATCAGATAGAGGAACACAGTTTACTTCAAAGTTTTGGCACCAGCTGCACCAGACTTTGGGTACCAGGCTAGAGTTCAGTACAACCTTTCATCCGCAGAAAGATGGACAGACCGAGAGAGTCAACCAGATTCTGGAGGACATGTTGAGAGCTTGTGCGCTAGCTTATGGATCTAGTTGGGATGACAATTTCCCTTACGCAGAGTTCTCATACAACAACAACTACCAGGCTAGTTTGAAGATGGCACCTTTTGAAGCTCTGTATGGAAGGAGGTGCAGGACACCGTTAATGTGGGATGAAGTTGGAGACCGCCAGTTGTTTGGACCAGATTTGATTAAAGAGTCATAGGAGAAGGTTAATTTGATTCAAGATAGACTGAACGTAGCTCAGTCCAGGCAGAAAACTTATGCAGACTCAAAACGCAAGGAGGTAGTCTATGAAATCGGAAACAGAGCATATCTTCGGGTGTCACCTCTGCGAGGAGTTAAATGTTTTGGAGCCAAGGGAAAGCTAGCCCCAAGATTTGTAGGACCATACCGAGTTTTGGAACGTATGGGAGAGGTGGCCTACAAGTTGGAGTTACTCGAAGGACTGTCACGAGTTCATGATGTGTTTCACGTTTCCCAGTTGAAGAAGTGACATGCAGAGATGGTCGATATTCCTCTGAGTGATACAGTGCCCCTGAAAGCAATTCAGTTGGATAGTGATCTGACTTACAAGGAGAAACCAGTCAAAATTCTCGAGTTTGCCAGCCGAGTTACCCGCAGTAAGGTTATCAAGTTTTGCAAAGTTCAGTGGAGCCACCATACCGATGATTAAGCCACCTGGGAACGAGAGGAAGATCTACGGAAAGTGTCGTCGAGTTGACATGGCAGATGTCCTAGAGCAAGGACTTAGTCGTAGGGCCATCGCACTAGGAAGCTTAAGGGGTTGATCGGGACAAAGGACACACGAGAGAGTTTTTATACTAGTTCGGCCGCTTAAGATGAAGGTAAAAGCCTATGTCTAGTTGGGATTGGTATTGCTGAGGTTTCGATCTCCAAGAGGCTCAACTCACCGGCTTGGTTATCGACTTGGTTGTTTCTTGTCCTAAACCGCCACCGGGTCGTCCCCTTATATACACGGGTTGACGCCTGGTGGCCTACAGAGTCCCGGCCGGCTCATAATCATGTCTGGCTCGGTGACTTCCTTTACATGCCTTTCTTTACAAGTCTTTCCTTACGTACGGCGGTTTACAATATCAGGCCTTAAGCCGGCCCCAGGCCTTTGGGCCTTCTATACATTTAGTAAACTATCATCTTGAATGTTTATCGGGCTTCTTATGTAACCCGCCATTAGGGATGACCCGGCCCCTCCTGGGCGGGTCATACTGGTAGTAATATCCCCAACATTAGGCCCGAGGTTGACTTTGAACTTTGTTCTCTGTCAATCTTCAATACTTAGGTGGAATCCATCCTCTGTCTGAAAACTTCTGTAACCCGCCGTGACGTCATCTTCTAAAAACACAAAAAACCTTTATGACGTCATCTTCCAATGGATCTTTCATTTTTAATGCCTTCCAAGAATCGAGGCGTCCGTTTATTTGGATAATCATTATTCGGGTCTCCTTGATTTTCATGCCCGCCTGTTCGCTTACTCCCTTATAAATAGGTACCACTTAGGTCTTTTTCATTCTCCTTCTTCGGTCGTCTTCCTCCTCTCACTGCTTCGCTGCCGCTCGAGCTCTGCCGCCGCCGCCGTCGCAGATCTCGTTGTCTTCTCCACCTCAGGCCGCTGCATCGACCTGACTTGTCCAGAGAAACACGATGAACCTTTGCAGCGAATCCGCACCCGTAAGTCTCGCCTTCTCAAACTTTTTCGATCTGCATTAGGGCTTTGCGAGTTCGTCGGTGTTCTTCATCGTTCTTCATGAACTTTCCTGGTAGTTCTTCCTCCTCAGCCTCTAGGGATCCAAAAAGGAAATATAACTCACGCAGTAGTTGTTTGGCGTCCATTTTTGATAGCCGTAGATCCCTTTTTCTGTATAGATGCTTCGTTATAGCTGACGAACCCATCTATACTAGATATTTAGGTCTAGAATATTTTTATTTTTAAAACGGCCATTTGATCCAAAATAATAATGACAGCTTGATAAAACTTGTTTATGCCAACACTAAGTTGAATCTGCTTTCTGAGAAAATCTGTAGTCATGGAGGCTTACTGCTCCGGCTTTCTTTTCCCTATATTTCATTAGCCCTTAGTTAAACCGCCATTACTTGTTTTATATCTGACCATAAACTGAACCGGCATGTTGTTATTTCTTTTTCAGTTCTTTGCACAATATGTCATCAAAGACACCCACCGTCTGTAACTGGGTCCCCTCATCCATAACTAAGGAACGGTTAAAAGAGTTCTTCCTCATTGGGTTTCTGCCTCCAAAAAATGTCATGTCTTATCGTGCCCCTGACCCGAAGGAAGAACGCCCCAATCCAAAAGATGGAGAAGTGATTGTCTTCACTGACCACATGAACCATGGCTTCTCACTGCCTGCTTCAAAATTCTTCAGAGAGGTCCTTCATTTTTTTCAAACTCCATCCTCAGGATCTTGGACCCAATTCCATATCTAACATTTGTAACTTCCAAGTACTCTGTGAGGTGTATCTTCAGCAAGAGCCGACCGTAGAACTATTTAGGGAATACTTTTATCTGAACCGGCAGAACGAATGCACCAACGGTCCTAGCTTTGAACTTGGAGGCATCTCAATTCAGCGCCGTTAGGGTGCTGTCTTCCCTCTCATCGTCTTACCAAGTCACCCAAAGGACTAGAACCAAACTTGGTTTTATTGTCAGGATATCTCTCCAGCAAACGAGAAGCCGCTGTCGGGTTACCGCCCCGTCGACTTGACTCCAAGTTCACCCTTCCGGATAAACTCACCATTACTGAATGCAAGTGGCTGCTTCCATCCATCAGAAGAATCAACGCTTTGTTGGGGAACGGTTTAACCGGAGTAGATCTGACCCGCTGCTGGATCTCATGGCGGGTTATTCCATTAAGTCGTCGATCAAAACTGATGTATGAATACGGTGGAGGCCCGGTTGACTCTCTTCATCACAGCCCAATTGAACTCACCGAAGAAGACATTGTTTTAATGTCAAACCTTTTGGTGAACGGGAAATATGAAGACTGCAGCATTGTTGGGTTAAATCCCTTCTGCAAGCTTAACCCGGTACTAGAAGTAAGTATATTTTGATCTCTTTTCCTTTGTGTTTTGCCCAGCTATACTACTTTAGTACTGATCTTTCTTCTTGTCTTTGCAGGCCAATTCTGACTTTTGGAAGGTGAAATATGACCACGAGGCTGCCAAGAAGGCGAAAGCTGCCACCATGAACACCAAGAAGACGACCCGGAGAACGAAGAAGAAGAAGAAAGCCACTGTTGAAGATTTAATGAAACTTGATGACACGTCTGACTCGGAGGTAGCCCTTGATTCCCTTGGCCAATTTTTTAACAATCTTATTGACACTGATCCTTACCAGGATGACACTGGGGCCAGTCAGGCCGGGGGAGCAGAGGTAACTATCATTTCCTCCAACTCAGAGCCCTTACCAAGAAATTTCGACGAGTGATCCGTAAAGTAAGGTTTTCTAACCCCTTAGGTCACTTCGATCCCAACTTTCATTTGAAAAAACAGCAACATGAAAGCCACCGTGAAGTTGAGATTGAAGATGAACCGGTTGTCGTCCTTCAACAGACCCCTCGGAAACGCCCGAACGAGGTTTACTTATTACTGTCTTTAGCTTGTTTTAATGAATCTTGCTCCTTGTATTTCTTTTAACTCCTTTCTTTTACCTTTTCAGGAGGTGTCTCGTTCCTCAGGCGACTCATCACAAACACAATTTCCGACTTTCAAGACTGCTCCTAGGTAATCATAAATCCTCTTTTCTTCTGGGTTGATCAATTGTATCTTGATGCTGACTATCCTGCAATATTTTTTCTTAGCGGCCAGGCTAAATCCAAGAAGGCGAAGGCAGCAAAACCGGCGGAAGACCCGCCAGTACTAGCATCTGAATCGGCTAGGCCGCCTTCTCCATTAACTGTCGCCCCAGAAGACCCGCCTATTGTCAATGAAGCAAATCCTCCGGAGCCGTCCTTTGACAAAGCCACTATGAATCCTTCTACGGCTGGACCATCAAGCTCAACTGACCCACCGTCTCCACGTGTTCAAGATGTTCAAATTACTGGGAGTCGCTTTGTTGAGTCGGGGAACCCAATGGTGTTGGCTCGGTGCACAGCTAAGCAAGAAGCATTGGAGAGGCAGAAGGTTCGCTTTGATGTTGCTAAATATGACCGTCTCAATGCTAGTGATATCTTATCCGGCTATCTCAGTCATGTACACTCCAGTAATGAGTCTGAGATTGAGATGGTCAAGCACCTTCAGTTGAAGTATGAGGTACGTTGTTTCCGGTTTACCAATATTTCTTGAGCCCCCAAGTCTACAGATTATGAGAGAAACGGAATAACCTGTAGACTTAAAATATAGGCCGAGACTTTTACCTCTAAATCTTTGCCTGATATCGATAGAACAAAACTTCACCCATAGTCCCCAAGGACCGGTTTATTTTGATCATTAATGAATCGGTACTTCAGAATTTAAAACCATCTGCAAAGTACTTAACACTCTGGTTTAACCTTGATAGATGTGCTGAACTGCATACATTAGCCCCCAAGTGCCAAGTGATGTTACTTTGTAAGGGACTTGGGACTTTAAACATGTTTGTAGAATCGTAAAAATTTGATTTGGCATACATTAGCCCCCAAATGTCCAGTGGTTTACTCGTAAAGTACTTTGAGACTTGAATCTTGAATTTGACTATTTGAACTTGAAATCAAGTCTTGACTTATCTGAATGTTTCACAGAATGCCTTGTCCGAATTGAACTCTCAATTGTCGGATGCAAAGACCCGGCTATTAAGTCAAGAGTTTGAAATCAAATCTTCCACTTCCAAACTGCAAATGAGCCTTTCTGCAACGAAAAAGTTGAAGACCAGCTTTGCTACCAAGGAGAAGGCTTGGGAAAATGAGAAAACACTCCTGACCCGACGAGCTGAGACAGCCGAAACAGCTCTGAAAGAAATTTCAACAGAGCTGAACAGTTTGAAGGGTCGGGTGTCTCAGATGGTTGCTGCTATCTTTGGTAAGCTGCCTAAGTTGACCTTTCGTATAATTTTTGCCAAACCGGAATATGATCCGCCAACTTACTCTGTTAAAAATATATGCAGGTCCGTGAAGTAAAAATCTGAGCCAAGACCCGTTGATTAAACTGAAGGCAGTATACACCTTGGTTGAACAATTGTATATTGGTGCACAACGGGCTCTGGCCGCTATCTCTCCTGCAAATCAAGGACCCAACCGGCTTAGCGATGTCCTAAAGAAGTTGTCCATCCTTCCTGCTAGATTCCAAGAAGTAAAACGCTCCTGCGCGCGAGCCGGAGCTTTGACTGCCCTAAGCCGCTCCAAGGCTTGGGTGCCAGACCTAGACCCGGCGGACGTAGCAAGAGGTTACCCTACTATGAAGGAGGACGGGTCTCCGTTTGATCAGGATGATTTCATAGCGTGTGTACGTGAAGTCCGGCCTCAGGCGACTAGTCTTGGAGAAGACACCAATGTTGACAAGTACCAGACGGGTTTTGATAGTGAAAATAAGAAGATGGCCACTCCTTCATACAAAGTAGCAGATCTGATCCCACCTGTGAGAGAAGATACCTTTGCTCCAGAAATTGACCTGGTCGGCCTAATTGACGACGAAGCCAAATTTGTCGCCATGAACGGCTTTGATTGGTCAAAATCCAACTTCTAGCAAACAGAAGGTGGTGAACCGGCGAGGGAGGGACAATGATCATCTTCATAGGCTTATAAAGCCTTGTAATAACTTTAGTTGCTAAAACACCGCATGTTTGCTTATGTCGTCGTGCATAATAATACTTCTATGTGAATCTTCTTCCAGATGTCAATGTGTGCATCGTTTTAATGTTTGTTTTTGTGATATTTGAACTCTGTCCTGTAAATACAAGAAAAAGACTGGCAAGACGGTTTAGAACCAAACGGCTTAAACACCCTAATTTACAGCCAATATATTTACCTCAATAAAAACATAGACAAATATAAAGAAAGGATAAGGGTTAATACAAATTCTTGAGTTAACGCAGCGGGTAAGCGCGTATAAGTAAAAATCATACCTTGTCCTTGTTGATCCTTAGGTCGTCGGGTTTAATAATCCGGACGATGAACTTGATAATTCAATATGTATGAAATGTAAATACTTCTTGAATACTCAATGATCATTATATCTTAGTAGCTCGTACCTTTGGATTCTTGAGCCACCGGCTTGAATGACCCGGGCGGCTGAGTAGTTCAATAATTGAGCCGGTGAAGAAAACCAGGCTATCTTATTTGTAATATTGAAACAACAAAAAGCTAAAAGGCAAGCAACAGATAATAAACATAATTTCAACTCTATATTCAAAAAGCTGGGGGTTTCTGATTCGAATACGATCAGTAAACCGGACCAAAGGGGTTAAGCTAAGGTTCGAATACGACCATATAGCCCCCAGTGGCTTTGGCGTTGCGCCGATCAAGAGGGTACTGACAGCTATGTTCTCTTTGGTTCAAATACGACCTATGTTTGAACAAGAAGCTGCCAAATGACCTTGAAAGATTTTTAACAACCCTGATTCGAATACGATCCAAGTCGGACTCAAAAGGGGTTAAGCTATGATTCGGATACGATCAAGAAGCCCCCAAGTGAGTTTGGCCTTGAGCCGATCAAGAGGGTTACCACAGCTATGTTCTCTTTGGTTCGAATACGGCCTATGTTTGAACAGGAAGCCCCCAAGTGACCTTGAGTTTCGCAGCTAGATTCAGATACGATCATAAGCTGGACCAAAAAGGTTAAACTTGATTCAGATATGATCAGCTCCTTAATAGTCATCTGTAAGTAAGAAATAATAAAGATGTATAGTCTGTGAAAAGAAAAGAGACTGATGGTCTTACTTTATTGCTTATCATAGTATATACAACGTGAACGTATGTACATGTTGAGAGCCGGTGGCTCAGGTGTAATATGGCCGAAGTTGAGCAATGTTCCATGGTCGGCGGGTCTCCTCTTACGACTTACGTGAGTCTGCATGCTCTCGAACGTCAATAAGGTAGTATGACCCACTGTTTAAATTTTTACAGACCACAAAGGGTCCCTCCCAAGGTGGGGATAACTTGTGTGCATCTGAAAGATCCTAGATGAGCCAGAGCACCAAGTTGCCTTCCTGAAAAGTCCTGGACTTAACCCGGCGGCTGTGATAACAACGCAGGTCTTGCTGATAAATTGCTCACCGTGCTGCTGCTAAGTCCCTTTCTTCATCTAGCAAGTCAAGCGCATCCTGTCTGGCTTTTTCATTGTTAGCTTCAACATAAGCTGCCACACGGGGCGAGTCATGACGGATGTCACTAGGCAACACTGCTTCTTCTCCATAAACCATGAAGAAGGGTGTGTAACCTGTAGACCTGTTGGGCGTAGTATTGATGCTCCATAACATGGAGGGCAACTCCTCTACCCAACAACCCGGCGTTCGCTGTAAAGGAACCATAAGCCGGGGTTTTAGCCCTTTCAGAATTTCCTGATTGGCTCTCTCAGCTTGACCATTGGATTGAGGATGAGCTACAGAAGAAACATCAAGGCGGATGTGCTCTCGCTGACAAAACTCTTCCATAGCCCCCTAAGACAGATTAGTGCCATTGTCTATGATAATACTGTGTGGAAAATTGAAATGGAAGATTACTTTTTTCACGAACTGAACCGTCGTGGCCGCATCACACTTACTCACAAGCTCCGCCTCAACCCATTTGGTGAACTTATCAACTGCCACCAAGAGATGTGTCTTTTTATCCTTAGACCTTTTGCAAGGTCCCGCCATGTCAAGCCCCCAGACTGCAAATGACCAAGTGATTGGAATCATCCGGAGCTCTAGAGCCGGCACATGCGCTCGTCATGCAAATTTCTGACATCCATCACATCTACTGACCAGATCTTCTGCATCAGCGTGAGCCGTCAACCAGTAAAAACCGTGACGAAATGCTTTGGCCACTAATGATTTTGACCCGGCGTGATGACCGCAATCGCCTTCCTGGATCTCACGAAGGATTTCTTGACCTTCTTCGGGGAAACACATCGTTGAAACGCTCCGGAAACACTGCAATGAAACAACTCTCCATTCGAAATTGTCATGGACTTAGATCGCCGAGTTATCTGCCGAGCCAGGGTCTCATCTGCTGGCCACTCTCCCTGGGTCATGTAAGCCAAGAATGGCACTGTCCAATCTGGGATGACATGAAGAGCCGCTACCAACTGCGCCTCCGGGTCAGGAACAGCTAAATCTTCTTCTGTGGGCAATTTGACAGAGGGGTTATGCAAAACATCCAAAAAGGTGTTGGGTGGTACCGGCTTACAATGAGACCCCAGCCGGCTTAAAGCATCAGCTGCTTCGTTCTTTTGACGGTCAATGTGTTCCACCTGATAACCTTTAAAATATCCTGCAACAGTATCGACCTGTCGGCGATAAGCCGCCATGGGAGGGTCTTTGGAATCCCACTTGCCAGATACCTGTTGAGCCACTAGATCTGAGTCACCAAGACATCTGACCCGGCTCAAGCTCATCTCCTTTGCCACTCGAAGACCATGGAGCAAGGCTTCATACTCTGCTGCGTTGTTAGTGCATGGAAACATCAACCGTAACACATAACAAAATTTATCACCTCGTGGGGAAGTTAATACGACTCCAGCCCCCGAGCCTTCCAATTGCCTGGGTCCATCAAAATGAATAGTCCGGTATGTGTTGTCCGGCTTCTCTTCTGGCATCTGCATCTCTGTCCAGTCATTGATGAAGTCAACCAGGGCTTGAGACTTAATTACAGTACGTGGAACATACTTCAATCCATGAGATCCAAGCTCAATTGCCCACTTGGCGACTCGCCCCGTGGCTTCTCTGTTTTGAATAATGTCTCCCAAAGGAGCAAAGCTAACCACAGTGATTGGATGTCCCTGAAAGTAATGCTTAAGCTTCCGTCTTGCCATGAATACCCCATAAACAAGCTTCTTCCAATGTGGATATCGTTGCTTAGACTCAATTAGCACTTCACTGACATAATAAACCGACCGTTGAACCGGATGCTCTTTGCCAGCCTCCTTGCGCTCTACCACCATAGCCACACTAACAACCCGTGAATTGGCAGCCACGTATAAAAATAGCGGCTCTTTCTCAATTGGAGCAGCCAGGACCGGCGGCTCAGCCAGTTGTGCCTTCAGGTCCTCAAAAGCAGCGTTCGCAGCATCGCTCCAAACAAAAACATCCGTTTTCTTCATCAACTGATACAGAGGCATAGCCTTTTCCCCTAACCGGCTTATGAACCGGCTCAAAGCAGCCACATGACCCGCCAGTCGCTGAACATCATTGACGCAGGTTGGTTTGGCTAAAGATGTAATTTCCTTGATTTTCTCCGGGTTGGCTTCAATACCTCGGTTAGACACCAAAAAACCCAAGAGCTTGCCGGTTGGCACTCCAAAAACACACTTGGTCGGGTTAATCATCATCTTGTAAACCCCAAGATTATCAAAAGTTTCTTTCAGGTCTGTGACCAAGGTTTCCTCTTCCCTGGATTTCACCACTATATCATCCACATAAGCATGAACATTGCGCCCAATTTGATCGTGAAGACAATTCTGCACACACCGCTGGTAAGTCGCTTGGGCACTCTTAAGCCAAAAAGGCATAGACACATAGCAGAAAGCTCCAAAAGGAGTTACAAAAGCTGTCTTTTCTTGATCCTTGACTACCATCTTAATCTGATGATAACCGGAATAAGCATCTAAGAAACTCAACCGTGTGCAACCCGCCGTAGCATCAATGATCTGATCAATACGGGGGAGAGCAAAAGGATCAGCCGGACAAGCTTTGTTCAAATCTGTGTAATCCACACACATACGCCAGGTGCCATTCTTCTTGAGTACCAGCACCGGGTTAGCTAACCATTCGTGGTGAAAGACCTCCACAATGAACCCGGCTGCCAAGAGCCGGGCCACCTCCTCTCCGATGGCCTTGCGCCTTTCTTCATTGAACCGCCGGAGAAACTGTCTGACAGGTTTGAACTTTGGATCGATATTAAGAGTGTGCTCAGCGAGTTCCCTCGGGACACCCGGCATGTCTGAAGGTTTCCATGCAAAGATGTCCCAGTTCTCACGGATGAACTCGATGAGCGCGCTTTCCTATTTTGGATCCAAGTTTGCACTGATGATGAACTATTTAGATGAATCGCCAGGCACAAAGTCAACCATCTTAGTGTCATCAGCTGATTTGAATTTTAACTCTGGCTCATGCTCTGTTGTTGGTTTCTTTAATGATGTCATGTCCGCCGGGTCAACATGATCCTTGTAGAATTTTAACTCCTCTGTTGCACAAACAGATTCAGCATAGGAAGCATCACCATCTTCACATTCCAAGGCTATCTTCCGGCTCCCATGGACTGTAATGGTGCCCTTGTGACCCAGCATCTTGAGCTGCAAATATAGGTAACACGGCCGAGCCATGACTTGGCATAAGTCGGCCGCCCAAACAGAGCATGATATGGGCTTTTGATCTTAACCACTTCAAAGGTTAATTTTTCTGCTCTGGAGTCATACTCATCCCCAAAGGCTACTTCCAGCTCGATCTTACCAACTGGGTATGCCGACTTACCAGGTACCACACCATGAAAAATAGTGTTGGATTGTTTAAGATTTTTATCCGTCAATCCCATCCGGCGGAACGTCTCATAGTAGAGGATGTTGATGCTGCTGCCTCCATCCATGAGTACCTTAGTAAACTTGTACCCACCAACCTGAGGTGCCACCACCAAAGCCAAGTAACCCGGATTATCAACCCGGGGCGGGTGATCCTCTCTTCTCCACACAATAGGCTGCTCCGACCAACGTAGATAACGTGGAATTGCCGGTTGAACGGCATTGACGGCCCTCTTGTGGAGTTTCTGGTCCCTCTTACATAAACTGGTAGTAAAGACATGATATTTCCCACTGCTCAACTGCTTCGGGTTGCTCTGATAGCCGGATTGTTGCTGCTGTTGATTCCCTTGGCCGTGTTGCTGATTATATCCTCCCTGGTGACCAGGATAACCCTGACCGTGAAAACCTCCTCCGCTTGAACCGGCGCCCGGGCCCTGAAAGCCGCCTCCACCTGAGCCACTGTCTGGGCCGTGACCCCCATCAAATGCATTTGAATTTTTAAATGCCTTCATGATCGTGCAATCCTTCCACAAGTGGGTGGCTGGTTTCTCCCGGGTGCCGTGTTTTGGACAAGGTCCGTTCAACAACTGCTCAAGGGTGGGGCCTAACCCGCCCGATCGAGGGGGTTGCCTGCCCTTGCGCCGCTGATTACCACCCTGAGCATTAGTATTGGCAACAAACTCATCAACCTTATGTTTATTACCTCCTTCATTCGCCGGGTTATGCTGGTGCCCTTGCCATTGTCGTTCTTCTTTCCCTTTGTTGCCTTTTCTTCATCAGACACCGGGTCCTTGGTGGTATCAGAATCGACATAATTGACAAGAGCTGCCATCAACGTCCCCATGTCATTACAGTCACGTTTAAGCCGCCCCAACTTCTGCTTCAGAGGATCAAAATGGCAAATTTTCTCCAACATCAAAACTGCTGAGCCGGCATCCATCTTATCAGATGAATGTATTATCTCCTTGACCCGGCGCACCCAATGGGTTGTAGATTCTCCATCCTCTTGCTTGCAATTGGTTAGGTCCACAATCGACATTGGCTGCTTACACGTGTCCTTAAAGTTCTGGATGAACCGTGCTTTCAACTCTGCCCATGAACCGATAGAATTGGGTGGCAATCCCTTCAACCAGGTCCGAGCCGTTCCATCCAACATCATGGTAAAGTACTTGGCCATTGCAGCATCGCTAACCTCCAACAGCTCCATAGCCATCTCATAACTCTCAATCCAAGCCCCCGGCTGTAGGTCAGCCATGTAATTGGGCACCTTACGAGGCCCCTTGAAATCCTTGGGCAACCGCTCATTGGGTATGGCTGGGACCAAGCAAGGCACGCCTCCGGTTCTCGTGGCCACTCCAGCCTCAACCGAGATGGCTGGATAAGCTGGAAAGGTTTGGTGAGCCGCCTGCTCTGCCGCTATATGAGCCGCCCATTCCGCCTCTTGACGAATCCTCTCCTGATCCGCCAAGTTAAGGGCTCCAGCCCACACCGGCTCATGCCTATATGGCCGGTTATGGCGTTGAGCATTACTTGACATCTCTGCGGACTTCATGTGCCTACTGTAGCTCGGGCTCCGGCTTGGGTGAGGAGTTGAATGAATCATGTCTCAGCTGTAGGAGTATGCATCCTGCTGGGCCAAAGCTGTCTGAAGTAGTTCTCTTACCCTCCGGGTTTTAATTGCTGCTGGCGAGTCACCTTCCATTGGGAGAGCTGCCAAATGAGCCGACGCTGCGATGAGATTTTCCATAGGGTTGGAGAAGTGACCCGGAGGTGTTGATACATAATGAGGAGGAGCTGTATTTATGCAAGGCAGCTCCATGGCGTGTGGCTGAACTGGTGCACCGGGTGTCGTCACTCGGTTTGCCTCTAGCGGGTTGCTCCTCCTAGCTCCGGACGTATGGAACAGATTCCTCCGATCCAGCGTTAGAGGCAGACGTGACTGAGTTTTCTGATGCCTCCTCCTCATGACCTCGTTTGATGCATTAAGATCCACCGAGAACCGGAAGGTTTCTGCTTGAAGCTGCTGAGCACGAGCATCCAGAGCTGCTTGTTCTGCTGCCATCCGGGTCTCCTCCGCAGCTAGATTTTCTTTAGCTTGCACCATCTCCTCCCGCACACGTGCCACTTCTGCGTCATGCTAGGCTTTATCCGCCGGTTCTACCACAGCGGTTAACAGAGTTGTCACCTTATCCATGAGGTCCATTAGAACCTGAGCCGGGGGGCGCGCGGGGTCTCCTGACCCGGCTGCTGCCGACCCGGTAGCTGCTGCTGCCGTTGCGGTGGAGTTCTTCCCAGGCTGCGTCCCCGCCATGAAGACTCCGGCCCAATTCGGCGGCTCAAGGGGGGTCCGGAATACTGCTGCCATCGGAACAACCCCTGAGCATGTCGTCTTGCAGTTGGTACAACGAGTCCGTCTCACCTGTTGATGATGCAGTATCAGAGCAGATGGTCCTCTCGCTGCCTTTCATTGATCCTTCGGAGTATTCACTGCCATGGATGCAGCCTACGAATGCATGTTTCACGACAGATTGAAGACGGGCGGACTCGGCGCGCTGAGCCGTTTCGATGAGGTTGGTGTGGATGTCCGGCTCAGGGCCTGACTCGCTGATCTGGCCGACGAAGACGTGAATTCCGCCGAAGGGGACCCGGTACCCGTACTTGATCGAGCCGGCCTCGGGGCCCCAGCCTTCGTCGTCGATGTAGAGTTTTCCGCGACGAATCTTGGTCATCCGTCCCACAACGTATCCCTTGAGCCCTTCAAAGTTGCCCTTCAAGAACTCAAATCCACCGTGCGCTGGCCCCACGTGGGCGCCAACTATCGTGGAGTTGACACGGCAGATGTCCTAGAGCAAGGACTTAGTCGTAGGGCCATCGCACTAGGAAGCTTAAAGGGGTTGATCGGGACAAAGGACACACGTGAGAGTTTTTATACTAGTTTGGCCCCTTACGATGAAGGTAAAAGCCTACGTCTAGTTGGGATTGGTATTGCTGAGGTTTCGATCTCCAAGAGGCTCAACTCGCCGGCTTGGTTACCGACTTGGTTGTTTCTTGTTGTAAACCGCCACCGGGCCGTCCCCTTATATACACGGGTTGACGCCTAGTGGCCTACAAAGTCCCGACCGGCTCATAATCGTGTCCGGCTCGGTGACTTCCTTTACATGCCTTTCTTTACAAGTCTTTCCTTACATACGGCGGTTTACAATATCAGGCCTTAAGTCGGCCCCAGGCCTTTGGGCCTTCTATACATTTAGTAAACTATCATCTTGAATGTTTATCGGGCTTCTTATGTAACCCGCCATTAGGGCTGACACGGCCCCTCCTGGGCGGGTCATACTGGTAGTAATATCCCCAACAGAAAGACCACCCACACCTATTTCCTAGCCAACTCGAATCTCGAGGGCGAGATTCACCTTAAGCGGGGTAGGTTTGTAACATTCCAAATTTTCAATTTGGAATGTTATACATTGGTCATCATATGCATATCATATTTTATTTGCATTTTGCTTTTGTGATCCTAAAAATCCTAAGCAACTCAAGGACCCATGGAGAGAGTTGGGGATTTTATTATTTTCATATTTGAATTTTCTCAAATATTGAAAAGTGGATCACTTTGGTTTTAATTATTTTTCTCTCCAAAATAATATTTCAAATAATAAAATATATGAGAGGAGATAATATGACTTCTCCAAAATAAAAGAAATATTGGAGAAAAAATGTTAAAATCAGATAAATAGTTTTATTTGGATTTTATTGCTATTCTATTTGAATTAGAAAAATATGCATTTTTAGGCCAAGAAAATGTTCACTTTGTTCTAAATATTCCATTTAGACGGTGAAATTTTTTTTGGCATTTTTAGATTTTTTTTATATTTATTAGGATTTGTTTCTCTCGGCGGAATTGTTTTAAAATAAAGTTTCGGATCGACTGGGCCGAAGCCCAACCGGCCCAGCTCGCTCGCCGCCGACCCCGAGCGGGACTCCCGCAGCCGCACGACGCGCCGCCGTGGCCAAGTCGGCCACTGCCGTGGCCCCCTTCCCCAAGCTACGCTGCCGCCACCCCCCTATAAAAGCGCACTCGGGGGGCCCCTGGAGCCCCAAGCCGCCGCATCGCCACCGCTCGCCGCCGATGCCGCAGCCGCCCTGCGCCGCCTCACCGATGCCGCGCCGCAACCCCGCAGCCACCCGTCGCCACCCCGCAGCCGCCGACAGCGTCGACCGCCGCAGCCGCCGCCGCGGATCTCGCCGGAGCCGCCACCATTGACCGTGTTTGACCGGTCAGTTTTTCTCGGTTAAACCCTGGTTTTTTTAGTTTTCTGGTTTAATTTCTTAGATCGGTTTTCGTCGGTTTATTCTATTTAGCGGACGTTCGTCTGTTCGTTCTTTTTAACGAACGTTGTTCGCCGGTTAGTTTCAGACAACGAACATTCGTTCGTTAGTCTTTTCCTTTTTAGTTTATTTTCGGCCAGGGACTTATCTATGATTATTTTTATCACAGATTAGCCCCTGATCGTCAAACTCTCGTCGTTTCTTAACCGTTTGCCCAAATCCAGTGAAACTAACGCCAAAATCTTTGTCTCAAACCCCTCTTTCTGTTTAATCAACTTGAACAAGGTTTTGACAATTTAAAATTTGGTTTCAAGCAGACTTGTATTCGAAGTTCTTTTGACCGTAGTTTCAGTTTCGTACCTCCGCTTTGATCGATTCTTTTTGCAAATCGAATCTCTTCAGTTGAACTTTCAGTTTGGATCATCTTATTTAAGTTTTACCCATGCAACTTTGCTTGAGTGCTTATGTATGCTATTGTTTGTTTGTGATAGAATTCCCGGAGTGCGCAGCGTGCTACTACGAGTCTCTAGGTTTTGCGAATCATCGGCAAGGTAAGTAACACATTGATCATACCCCTTTATTACCCAGTTTTTATGCATTAGATACAATCCTCAAACATTGCATGAGTAGGATCTTTTAACATGTGGGTTTTGGGAAGTAGATGATGAGGTAGAACCTATTGCCCTTTTATTATCAAACCCTGGGAGTTACTTCTACGTTATGCTTAATTTGCCATGCTATGATCATAGACGTGGATTGGATTTGAGTGTATCCATGACATATGTGAGATTTTTAATTATTGGTTAACTTAAGGTGGCTACTTAAATACACATCTGGGTGGATTGGTTGCGGGCACCTAGGGATATACCAGTGTTGTCCTTTTTGGTTCGCCACCCAGGCTCAATGGGATCATAAGATTATTCATGCTAGAAACTTCCGTATGCAACCACAAGCTATTATGGGCTCTAGCATAGTTGAGTAGGCTACATGACCTCTTTCAGTGGTGGGCTAGCAGATGTAGGGGAAAGTAGGTGTAACTGTCCACCCAGGGTAAAGAGTTAATGTTTCTGAAAGACTGTGTCTCGGTCATCCATTTCTCAAACACCATGTAGTGCGACAAATCCAACGGAGGAGATCGAGTCTTGTGGGGGAAAGTGCGCAAACCTCTACAGAGTGTATAAACTAATCATGGTTAGCCGTGTCCCCGGTTATGGACATCTTGAGTATTTGGTTCTTGGATTATCATGTTGATCTCATCACTCTAAATTAACTTTGTTGGGTTATTAATTATTTGTTTAATTGCGATTGAGATGGGGATTTACCATTCTCAATGTTTTTCAACTACCATGATAGTTAAATAAAATATATTCCTTTGTTGTAGGAAAAAAATGGCTTTTCGCAAAACATTATAACCATAGAGCCTCCACCAGCCTAATATGCATGTAGCGATAGCATTTACCTATTCATTGCTCTACTGTGTTATATTGCCAGCATATTCCATGTGCTGGCCCGTTTTGGGCTGCAACATATCATGTTGCAGACTTTTCAGACGAAGAGTAAGGTGCGCTAGGTCGTTGTCGTGGACTCAGCTATGTCGTTGGAGTTGATGGACTCACTTTATCTTCCAAGCCTTCTGATGTTATCTTATTTAGATGGCCTTAAGCCATATTTATTATTATTAGTCCTCTTTTGAGACTATCGATGTAATAAATGTGTGATTGCTACTCTGTTATAAATCCTTCGAAGTACTGTGTGTGTCAGCATTACCGATCCAGGGATGACACTTATGCACAGAGATTCGACCGTTTGAGGTTGGATCGCTACAAAAAGAGAGAAGGGGCATGCAAATACCACACTTGTGCTTCAGTAGCACCATGTTTTTCATATAGAGAGTCTCCTATGTTGTCACTTTCATATACTAGTGGGAATTTTTCATTATAGAGTTAGTTGCGCACCCACTTAGTTTTGATGTTGAGCTTTCATACACTTATAGCTCTTAGTGCATCCGTTGCATGGCAATCCCTACTCCTCGCATTGATATCAATTGATGGGAATCTCCATAGCCCTTTGGTTAGCCGCGTTGATGTGAGACTTTCTTACTTTTTATCTTCTCCAAATTTTTCCCTATCATCATACTCTATTCCACCATAGTGCTATATCCATGGCTTGCGCTCATGTATTGCGTGGGGGTTGAAAAAGGTGAACCGCGTTAGAAAGTATGAACCAATTGCTTGTCTAACACTCGGGTAGTACATGATAAATATTTTGTGTTAAGATGGAGCATGACAAGACTATATGATTATGTAGGGATAGCGTTCTTTACCATTGATATTTTCAAAGACATGATTGTTTGTTGGGATGCCTGAGTATTGATGTCTTTATCTCAAATTATAGACTATTGCTTTGAATCACTCTCGGATGGGCTCTCGCCCTCTGCCGTCATGGCAACCATGGACCAGAGGAGGAACTCTCCTCCGATCTAGGGGGGCGCAAGGAAGAATACGAAGAAGGGGGCTCTCTCTCTCCTCTCTCCCGGTGGCGCTGGAATGCCGCCGGGGCAATATCATGTCACGGCGATCTACTCCAACAACTCCGTCATCTTTACCAACAACTCCATCACCTTCCCCCATCTATATTCAGCGGACCACTCTCCCGCAACCCGATGTACCCTCTACTTGAACATGGTGCTTTATGCTTCATATTATTATCCAATACTATATTGCCATCCTATGATGTTTCAGTATATCTATTTTGTCTTATGGGTTAATCATGATCTTGGTTGGTATGAGTGTATCTTTTATTATGGTGTTGTCCTAAGGTGCCCTCTGTATCGCGCAAATGTGAGGGGTCCCCGCTGCAGGGTGTTGCAATATGTTCATGGTTCTCTCATGGTGGGTGGCGTGAGTGACAGAAGCACATACCCGAGTTTGGGGGTTATGGCGTATGGGAGTAAAGAGGACTTGATACTTCATGCTATGGTTGGGTTTTACATTAATGATCTTTGGTAGTTGCGGATGCTTGCTAGAGTTCCAACCATAAGTGCATATGATCTAAGTAAGGAAAGTATGTTAGCTTATGCCTCTCCCTCATATAAAATCGCAAGAATGAGTACCAGTCTAGTTATCAATTGCCTAGGGACAATTCTGCAAATCCTATCACCACTTTTTCACACTCGCTTTATTAAATTGTACTTTTATTAAAACAGCACCTAACTTTTATTTTCACGTTCCTTGTTATCTTGCAAACCTATCCTTCAAAGTACTTCTAGTTTTATTCTTGTTCTAGGTAAATCAAATGTTAAGTGTGCGTAGAGTTGTATAGGTGGTCGATAGAACTTGAGGGAATATTCGTTCTACCTTTAGCTCCTCGTTGGGTTCGACACTCTTATTTATCAAAAAAGGCTACAAACGATCTCCTATACTTGTGGGTTATCAATCCCTGGTAAGCTTGAAGTAGGAATCATGTGCATTCACTCCCCCACCACGCATAAGAACAAGGGTTTGCGCATACATAAGTGTCAACGAAACCATATATCAAGGAATGTTGGTTTGGGATCAAAGTAATCCTGATAGAGCAATCGTGCTCCAATGGCCCTATACCGGTTCAAAACTCTTCTCCCTTTGATCTAACCCTTAAAGTTTAGAATGTGCTCTGCCTCCGTATCCATTTCCTCCTAGATGCTCATGATCATCAACATCTAGACATCTACGTCCGACTCAGATGAATCGAAGAAATCCTTTTGCATCAACTCATCAAGCTCTGTGTTTCCATACTCCTCATCCAACAAACCATCTGAATCCATCGTTTTCACACAAAAAACTACTCAAACAATTTGTCAAACACATAGAGGGTAAGGTGCGGTCCGAGAATAGCCAGACATACCATGGCGGCGTTCGGGGCAGCGAGACGGCTGAGGAGTAGGTTCATCGAGATCCTGACGACATTGAGGGATCAGGACAGTGGCAAAGCTAGGGAGGGCCTGGGTGAACGAGGAAATTTGCGCAATTTATGGTGTGCCCTGCCTGTTGGGTCCGACGCGATAGAACGCGTCCAGGCCTGTTCATATAAGCCTTAGAGCATCTACAATCGGGTGCCTCAAACCCGCCTCATATGCCCGGGCGGCCGCCCGGTCACTAACTGGTCACGATTTTTCGACCCAGACGGGCTCCTTAAACGGGCCTTAAACGCCCGGGCTGACCGGCACCCCTCATATCCAGCCCAAATATGGGGCGGGTATGGGGACGCCGAGGCACATCGGACCCAACAACCCGACCCCACCAAAAATTGCACCAAATCCACCAAACCCTTCCTCCTCCTCCCGCTGCCCTCCAACCTTTTCCCGTGCCCGGACCCTCACCGTCCTCCACCCTTGCTCCCAATCCTCACGATCGGTCCCGATCCACCACCAGAGATGTTGTCCAGCCCGACCCGGACCGCCGCGACGGAGACGCAACCCGCCTCGTCCGTTGGCGTCCCTTCGTCAGCTGCGACTTGCAAGGCAGAGAACGTCGCCCAGAAGTTGCGGCGGCGTCAACAGCGAGAGAGGGAGGCGGCGGCGCAGGGAGGTTCAGACATGGTGGAGTTGTTGTCTCCTCCGTCGCGTCCGGATCCCTGCACCCCTTCTATCTGAGCGCCAACGCGGATTACGTTGTCCGGCCCCATTGGGCCAGAGGAGAATTCGAGGCGACTGGGCCATTTTGGAGAGCTTTCCACCCACGTAGATGCCACCGATTGATGTACGTGACTCGCCGCAGCTCGTTCGGGCGTGAGTGAGCATGGGCATGACGCATTCCGCCTGGAGCACGACATATTCCGCTCGGAGCAGGTGCCCGGTCAGTGATCTGAGGCCATCCGTCACGCTCGGACCTTGATTTCATTTTGGCATGTCTAGTTTTGTTCAACTATGATTTGCTTTGCTTTGTTTTGAACTTTTGAATTCACACAATTTGTATCGTATGATCGACGTGCATGAATTGTATGGATTTAAGGAATGAAATTTGAAGTATGTAGATGTGCGGCGCAACATATGAGGAGCCGGTGGGCAGATGTATAGGGGGCCAGATTTCCGGCATGCTTTTAAATATGAGCTGAGCATGAGAGGTGAGGGGTGGGTGGAGGGAAAATGCATCGATGAACTCATATACGTATGAACCCATTTTAAAAAACACATTTTTAAATGCTAAAACTCATGGGTGGAGTGTGGCGGCAATCAGACGGTCAAATAGCAACTATGCCGAGGGGAAGTACACTGTACATACATATAGACATACATAAACACCAAAACATCACACGTGTACAGTACACCTATCTATGAACTCTCGACTCCCAAGGTCTATCAGTAGAACACCTGTCCCAGATTAGAGAAGGGGAACGGCACGGCCCTGCTCTGGGCCGCTTGATCCGCAGCGTCAGCTCCGCGTCCGGCGTCGGCCCCGATCCGCCGCCTCTTATCCGGGCTTGAATCCTTGCCACCGGCACCGGCAGCAGCCAGCTCCTCCTTCTTGGCGACCATGGCGCGTAGCACCACGCCCGGGTCGTCCGCGAGCTTGCCGAGGAAGGCCATCATCTGGCCCGGCCGGTTCTCCGCCGCACAGAGCCTGCGGTCCATGTCCTGCAGCTCCTCCTCCATGCCCCTCCGCTCGTCCCGCAGCCTCTGCACCGCCTGGATCGTCCCCCGCACCTCCTCCTCCTCCTCGCACAGCTCCCTCCCGGCCCTCTTCTTCTTGCGCACGATCAGCGGCAGCAGCTTGGCCTGGCCGCGCAGGAACGACTCGTGCGCGAACTCCCACACGTCCGGGTCAACCTTGCGAAAGCCCTGAGATCAAAGCAGCAACAGGGAGCAGGTATGAGCACAACCACAGTCGAGAGCGGGCATATACATGTAACAATCTGTACAGAGCGCGCGCGTACGTACGTAGGTGTTGAGCTGGCGGACGAAGCTGGCGAAGTTGCGGTGCTTGAAGTAGGAGGGGAGGAGGAAGTCGGAGAAGGCGGCGGGGTCGAGGACGAGGAACGTGTTGCTGGCGCCGCCCCAGCACACGACGGCGTCCGTGGCCGGGTCGCTCACCATGTGGAACGTCTTGGCCACGAACGGCGCGACGCCGGCGCCGTCGTCCTGCGGCTGGTGGCCCTTGCACTCGCTTCCCATGGACGAAGAGGCCGCAACCGGATAAGGAAGCCGCTCGCTGCTCCCGCTCTGCTCGGTGTGGGCTTTGTTCTCTGTGGGGAGTCACTCCTTCCTACTACCAACGTGTGTGTGTGCGCAGATATTTCGCCTCCGAGCGGTGATGCTTTATAAGAGAGAAGTATATATCTGCCTCTGCGCGTGCCGACCTTGTCCGCTTGTCGGTTTGACAGATGATGGGGTGCTTGGGTTCACGCCATGGGCGGTAAGCCGGTAACAAATGGAGGCACCCGATTTGCTCGGTGATGTGGCACCGCACCGGTGGTGCGAGATTTGCGAGGATTCGGTGTTTGTCGCATACGGGACACGTGTGGCGCCCGCGTGGAAAGCGTTGTGCCGCCTCTCCTATCGTCATGGCATCTCCGTTCAAAAGCGCTCGCCTTTTTTCCTTTTCAGCATGCAGTGCTACGATATTTACAGGATATCTGGTTGAGATCACGGGAATGAAACCTCTCACATGGGTTAAGCATACATCGGTGCTACCTGTAACAGGTAACTGTACTGAGCTTTCAGCAGAGGTGAAACTTGAAGGCTGCGCCGCTTTGCTGTGGATTTTACCTTAAACAAGAAGGGGCGCCCAGGTACGGCATCTCTTCAAGGCTTCCACGACTGGAAGACCAACACGTCGCCATTCGTGTCAAACAAATAGGAGCATAAAGCCACTCAAAGACCACGACGGATTTCCGAGTTGAAGTGTAGACCATTCGTGCCCTTTCGTCCCGAGCCAACCGCCTTGATCCAAAGCGTAAACGGAGCCATCAGGGTGGCACCTTGTGGCTCACGGCCGCTGTCACGCGGATGGTGGCCGCCAGTGGGAAGCAACACCGCACTGGCGTCGACACGTCGCGCCCTCCACGCTCAACCACGCCCCGCGTCGTTTTGTCCGCTGCCCTTTTCAGCTGGGGTTGGGGCTGGACCGGTGGAGCGTGCTCGCGCGGCATTGGCCCGGCCGCATCCCGTCGTGCCATCCCACGACCAAATTCATCTCGCGTAGCCGGCCGTGTCATCCACCAGACCACCAGCGACTGCAGGATACTAGCCGCACTGAGTCGATGGTTTGTGGACGTAGAGCTTTGGGCGCCGCGCGTATATTGATCGAAGTAGAAGGCAGTGGCGCCGCGCTGCTCGCGCAGAGCGCCAGCTCCACAGCGACGGTTCAGCTCGCAACGACCGATCAGTCAGTGAAGCGCGACATGGGAGTGGGATTGGTAGGTGCACTGTTCACGTGCTCATCAGCACCCCTGTCATCCTCTCACCATGGTCGTACTTCCTTCGGTCTTTTTTACTTTGTATAAGAGCATCTCCAGCCGTTCGGACCCCAGGGCGTCTAAATAGAACGGCCTGGGGGCATGCCGGCGCAAGTTCTGCCCTTGGGGCGACCTAGCTCCCAGTCACGCCCCCAAGCGCCGGCCTCAGGATACGGAAAATTTAAACTTGGTCGTTCCCGCTCTCAAAAGACGCCACAAATTCGGCGATCGGACGTAGTCTGGCGTTACAAAAAACAGAGCGCCGCACGCCGCAAGTTCGCGTGCGCAATGATTCACTCGGCGGGGTCGGCTCCAGGCGTTGGCGGAGTCGGCGTGCGCGGGCTCGGCAGTGTCGGAGCTGCTTCGGTGCTGGGATGTGTCGGCGCGGCTTCGGCATTGCTGGGCGGCGATGTAGAGGCGTCATTCGGGTTTGGCATCCGTGTGGTCATGGGCGCGGGAGCTTGCGTCGTCGGCGTCGTTGGCGTTGCCGTCTGCATCTGGTTCAGGATGAGGCCGCGCTCCGCCATGTACCACGCCTTGAGCTGCTCGTCGTTGCTCTGGAGCATGTCCATCCCGCCCATCAGAAAAGCCATGTCGGTGTTCCTCTTCTTCGCGGCGACGTTCGTCCGGAGCAGGTCAAGCTTGATGGCGCTGTTCTTCATCAGCGACGACCACCGCGCCTCGGTCTTCTCTTCACGTAGGACGGCCCGGGCCTGGGCGTCGGCAAGGCAATGCTCGATGGACTCCTGCACTCGCGCGGTTGCCGCGTCGGCGTTTTTCCCCTTCTTTGCCAAATTGTGGCTGCCCGGCTGCCCCTCTTACGCGCCCGGAGTCGTCGCGTCCGGCTTGTATGTCTCCTTGGCCTTGGGTTACACAGAATCGGTTACAAGGGAGGAGATCTACATATCCGTATTGCCTAGCTTGCCTTCCATGCCAAGGAGAGTCCCATCCGGACACGGGACAAAGTCTTCAATCTTGTATCTTCATAGTCCAACAGTCCGGCTAAATGATATAGTCCGGCTGTCCAGAGACCCCCCCTAATCCAGGACTCCCTCATCCTCCAACTCCTCCTTCGGATCCACTACATCCGGAGGTAGCCCACGGCGATCCGGGCTTCGCATCTTGCCTGGATCTTCTCAAGAAGCTGCAGCCGACGCTCCGGTGTTAGAAATGGTGAAAGTGCAACTAATCCCTAGGTGGTTTTGGTAATTCTGAACAACATATAGCTCATTGAACTAATATTCTTTCAAGATGATCGTTTCAGAAAGTTCAGTGATTGGCATGTCATGGACTAGAGATGTGGACCCCTCAAAATGCTAAGGACACATAGTGGCTCTGTTGGGGAACGCAGTAATTTCAAAAAAATTCCTACGTACACGCAAGATCTTTCATGGTGATGCATAGCAATGAGAGGGGAGAGTGTAGTCCACGTACCCTCATAGACCGTAAGTGGAAGTGTTATGACAACGCGGTTGATGTAGTCGTACGTCTTCACGATCCGACCAATCCTAGTACCGGAAGTACGGCACCTCCGTGATATGCACACGTTCGGCTCGGTGACGTCCCACGAACTCCCGATCCAGGTGAGTGTCGAGGGAGAGCTTCATCAGCACGACGGCGTGATGACGATGATGATGAAGTTACTGGCGCAGGGCTTCGCCTAAGCACTACGACGATATGACTGAGGTGGATTATGGTGGAGGGGGGCACCGCACACGGCTAAGACAGTTGTTTGTTGTGTCTTCTAGGGTGCCCCCTTCCCCTGTATATAAAAGAAGCAAGGGCGAGGCCGGCTGGCCCTAGGGCACGCCAAGGAGGGGAGGAATCCTCCTCCTAGTAGGACTAGGATTCCTCCTTTCGTAGTCCTACTAGGAGGGGGAAGGAAGTAGTAGGAGAAAGG